>CAWUFW010000644.1:2397500-3132500 GCA_963921515.1 Calotriton arnoldi | reverse complement strand
CGCTGGGGACGGGGGTCCACCGGGGCCTGGGGAGGCTCTCCCCGGCCTGGCTAGGGTTTGGAAGCTGGGACCGGGACCGGGGCTCGTGCTCCGTCCCAGGGTCCCAGGGTGCGGGAGCCCCCAATCCTGCAAGCCTGCCGAGGGTCCGGGCGCTGGAGACGGGGTCCACCAGGGCCCGGGAGGCTCTCCCGGCCTGGCTAGGGTTCGGAAGCTGGGACCGGGCCCGGGGCTCGTGCTCCGTCCCAGGGTGTGGGAGCCCCCGTCCTGCAAGCCAGCCAAGGCTCCGGGCGTTGGGGACAGGGTGGTCCACCGGGGCCCGGGGAGGCTCTCCCCTGGCTGGCTAGGGTTCGGAAGCTGGGACCGGGCCGAGGGCTCGTGCTGTGTCCCAGGGTCCCAAGCTGCAGGAGGCCCCCGTCCTGGAAGCCAGCCGAGTGTCCGGGCGCTGGGGACGGGGGTCCACCGGGGCTTGGGGAGGCTCTCCCCGGCCTGGCTAGGGTTCGGAAGCTGGGACCGGGACCGGGGCTCGTGCTCCGTCCCAGGGTGCGGGAGCCCCAATCCTGCAAGCCTGCCGAGGGTCCGGGCGCTGGAGAAGGGGGTCCACCGGGGCCCGGGGAGGCTCTCCCCGGCCTGGCTAGGGTTCGGAAGCTGGGACCGGGCCCGGGGCTCGTGCTCCGTCCCAGGGTGTGGGAGCCCCCATCCTGCAAGCCAGCCAAGGCTCCGGGCGTTGGGGACGGGGTGGTCCACCGGGACCCGGGAGGCTCTCCCCAGGCTGGCTAGGGTTCGGAAGCTGGGACCGGGCCCGGGGCTCGTGCTGTGTCCCAGGGTCCCAGGCTGCAGGAGCCCCCCGTCCTGGAAGCCAGCCGAAGGTCCGGGCGCTGGTGACGGGGGTCCACCGGGGCCCGGGGAGCCTCTGCCCGGCCTGGCTAGGGTTCGGAAGCTGGGACCGGGCCCGGGGCTCGTGCTGCGTCCCAGGGTCCCAGGCTGCGGGAGCCCCCGTCCTGCAAGCCAGCCGAGGCTCCGGGCGCTGGGGATGGGTGTCCACCGGGGCCCGGGGAGGCTCTCCCCGGCCTGGCTAGGGTTCGGAAGCTGGGACCGGGGCTCGTGCTCCGTCCGGCGGGCCCCGGGGTGCGGGAGCCCCCCGTCCTGGAAGCCAGCCGAGGGTCCGGGCGCTGGGGACGGGGTCCACCGGGGCCCGGGGAGGCTCTCCCCGGCCTGGCTGCTTTCAGAAGCAGGGACCGGGCCGGGGAGCAGGGGTGGCTGGCTTTATCCGCTATGCTGGCGGAGCGGAGTTTTCTGCCCACCCCTAGCTGTAACCCGCCAAGAACCTCATAATGTACTGAGAGAACATAAACCAAATCGCCCCCCCCCGGGGGGCGGCGGCAATACTTGTAACGGCCCTCCAAAGCGGTTCACTTGACGCGCAAACCCACTCGGCAGGAGCCAGATTAGACTCACCATAGTGCGGTGCAGAAGCTCCTTAGTGTAGCGCACGATCTCTGCGCATTTCAGAAAAACTCATCGTAAATCTTACTAATCAGCAAAACAATCAAAACACCAATACAATTCCTGGCCCCAGTGATGCAGTGCTACACCTGGAGAAGAATCCTCGCCTTTCTCCCACTCCAAGAAATGCTTGCAGCAAAGGAAGCGACCCAAGAACTTTCTTATAGAGGCCTCGAAATACTACACCCAAAGTATCCAAAGTATCACACTTACCACATTTAATAACAAGCATTTGCAATGCAATAGGTCTCGCATTTACTCGAGTTTGAGCTATTGGCATTGCAAATGACAATGCCTTTGATTTTGGTTTTGGTTTTTAAAACATGAATAAAAGGCATTGTCATTTACAATGCCAGTAGCTTAAACTTGCGTTAATGCGAGACCTATTGCATTGTAAATGCTTGTTGTATTATTAAAGAGTAGCCTTGCAGCGAACTGGTTTAAACAGCCGCAAATTCAGGGTTAAGAAGCTTTTTTGCCGGGCAGCTTGGCACCCGTGCAGATATATGCGGCCTGTGAAGCGGGCGCCATGCTAAATAAATAAAAAAAATTAAAAGCACAATCATACAAACGGGTGCAGTGCTAAAATATGTAGGGCGCGTCTGTGCTGTTACTATGAAAGCGGGAGCTTTGCTGAAACTTAAAGCACGCCCCGGGGGCAGGACGGGGATGAGGGGCTCGGATCGGGCACCATTGTTAAGTGGTTTTTAATTGATTTCGGCGAGCAGAGTAAGTGCACGCACAAAAGAACATAAAGTGCGTCTTAAAACCGCAGCGCTTTCCAAAAACACAAGATAACATAAAGAGTGGCCGCACTGCTTAAACAAAACAAGAGGTGGCAGGTTTAGGAGAGAGCATGTCGTGGGTGCAATAGGAGCAAAAGTAATTAAGAAAATAGTTCGTACAGACACTCCTGCGCCTGGCACCTCTCACAACTTTAACAGCTCGGCGGGCACGAAGTGCGTGCATTAACAGCAAGGTGCCCACAAAGCATGGCACTGACTGCAGCAGCTGCTCTGAAATATCTAGTGGGTTGGAGGGGAGGGGTCACAAGATTCTCCCCACCCCGTAACTTGACTGCCACCACGCACCGGTGAGGCATGTGATCTTGCCGCTGTGGTCGAGGATCCGGGCACAGCATGTGATCTTGCCGCAGATTTACTGTTCCTGGTTGCAACGCCAACTACAACACAGAGAATTTAGAGCTGGCCTAGCCTGCAAGGTAACATGCAACTCACTGACTGCTTCTACCACACAGTACGGAGAAACACAAAAGGCCGCTAAAAAGATAAGAAACACGCGGGTGCGGCGTTGCTGCTGTTCAGTTCATCAACAAATCCACGGACACAAGTCAGCTAAGAGCGCCAGTGGTTGACTGACACACACACACACACACACACACCCCCCTCCCCCTCCCCCTCCCCCCACCCCCTTTGGCCGGGCCTCTTCTGCACGAGCTCCTGCTGCAATCTGTGCAGGGATACTGGCGCCGGCTGGCTGGCTGGCTCAAGGCCTTCACGCGCACAGGACCAACAGGAACTGACTGAAAACAAGAAACAAACTAGAAGGAGAGAAACAGGACCGGGCTCTGCACCATAGACAACAAGTGGTGCGCGCATGCGCGCTACAGCTAAGCATGTGATTTCAATTATCACGCCCGTGTCTGGGCACGATAATTGAAACCACATGGCCTATTGGTGTCTATTACGCGCACCAAGCGCGTAATAGACACCAAAAGGCCATGGGAGGAGCAATGCGCCCGCGTTTGGCCAATTGCGTGCAGTATTTTATACAAAGACGCACGAAAAGGCCAATGGGGGAGCACAAAAGGAATCGCACACGCACGAGTGTGTGCGATTCCTAGGTCAGTGCTGAATCCCCGTTTTTCACCTACTAAATGTCTCGCGCTGCACGAGCACTGCGCAACGCTAGGCGCGAGACCTAAATAGGAATCATCTTTATCTGGGCAAGTTCCTTCTCACCGCCAGCACAGTAAAACAAAACTTGTCTTCTACCCTGATTTCGAGTCCAAGGTTTGCCAGGACACTTTAAACTGGGGAAATCTTCTAAAGCTGTTTAGGGCCCTCCCTTCTCTGGCCCACATTGCCTCTGAGGGCATTATCTCAGACAAATTTTTCCTCGACGACAGGCTCCCCCTAAAAGAATCTACAATGGTCACTTTTTCCATCTCCAGCAATTCAGACCTTCGTCCTCAAACGACACAGAGGCCTTTAAGGAATGGGGCATAAAAATCATGCCCTACGCTTGCCCTCGCTACACCGCCCTCCTAGCACCTTTCAAGGTAAGCGCTGTCAATTTACCTTCCCTTTTGGTGCTGAGAGGAGCACTAGCAACTCACCAGCCCGCGGTAAAGCACCGGAAAGTCAAACTGCACAAAAAAAAAAGTTACAATCGAGAGCCCAGATTGGGGTTGGCTCTCAGAAGCTTTAAATACAAGGAGTAGAAATTGAGGTGATGATAATCTGCACATTTTCACTTCAGAAATCAACTCTAGTTCCTCACGAACTCCCAAAAAAGTTAGACATCTGAGCCAGGCTGCTAGCCGGGGAGGGGACACTTGTAGGAAGGTGGAATCTGACTGCATGGTTACCCCCACTTTTTTTCTGGTGTTTTGCTGTTTTTGACTAGTCTGACTGGGATCCTGCTAATCAGGACCCCAGTCTATCTGCTTTCTTCCTAAATTTGTTGTTCATGTACTTTAGGTACACTCCAGATTGGATTCTGGGGTACCCTTATAAGTCCCTAGTATATGGTATACTATGTACCCAGGGCATAGGTACCCCAGAGGCCTCCCAGGGGCTGCAGCATGTATTATGCCACCCCTGAGAGACCATTTAAAATGACACGACAGGTCTGCTACAGCAGCCTGTGTAAGGTGGTGCATGCACCCCTTACTTAGATATAGGTTCACTATATCTATCCTAATCACTGCACATATAAACCTATCAGTCACCCCTATGGCAGGCCTTATCAATCCTGAAGGCAGGGTGCTGGGTTTTATGTGAGAGGGTGCCCATGCATGAGCAGAGCCCCTCTGCAGCCTTCGGAACCTCTTTTCCGGGGTTGTCTGTGATGCAGCCAACCATATATACTTAAGTGCATTATAACCTCGCGGTAAATGCTAACTTTAAAACGGCTGCATGGAAACATGTCGTGTTTGGTGTCAAACACCTTGGAATCATACCTCCACACCAGTAACTGGTGTGGGAGGTATGATTCCACCCTCCTAGAGGGAGAAATATGACAACACCGGTACACCCGGTACCAGCTTTCTTGACCCTGGCATCACAAAATGGATGCTGCCAGCCACAGACACACGTCTGCCCTCCTGCTGCTGGACGAAACTCCGGCAGGGGAAGGTTTCACAATAGGTTTCCTGTCACAGGGAGGTGTGACCACCTCCCAGACAGGCTTTAGTGTATTGGGGCTGGGTGGGTGCACTCTAAGAGTGCTTTGATGTCTGCACTGGGGGCACATTTGGTGTCCCTGTGCATAGTCCAGCTCAAACCGGTTGCAGGAGCCATTTGCTCCTGCTCTGGCGCGCAACTGGACAAAGGACATGGGTGTAGCCACCCCTCTGTCCTGACCCTCCCATAGGTGGGTCCCCAGAGTTTGTCCCACCCCTTCCTTGGGTATAAAATAGGAACCCCTGGCTACAGGACTTGGGATTTACCTGGACTAAACTCTGCTACAGAAACCAAGTACTTTTGACGATCTACACTTCGTTGGACAACAGAAGAATCTCCCTTGGAGTAAAGGAGTTACTCCCCTGCTGAGCAGGCACCTAAACGCATCTGACAGGTTTACATCTACGCAGCTCCTGAAGGACTCAGAAGATTTCTGCAACACAGGAGGTGGGTTCCCGAGGTCTCTGAGGTCGATCTGCGCTCTCAGCAATTCTGAGGCCCGTATCCCTCGTGGGGACCGTGAAACCCGTACCCCTGGGCACCGTGTACATTTGCAGCAGCATATGCTTTTCGGCGATCCCTGAAGCTGTGCTTTGGGCTACTTGTAGTCCTGACCCCGAGCAGTAATTCCACCGAAGATTTCCGGCCTACACTCCACGAGTGTTCCGTGGGCTGGTATTTAGTGATTCAACTTGAGGTCCCTTCGCGATCCCTGGTCCGTTTGCCTGTGGGTCCCTATGAAGGTAACTTTGACGTTCAGTGGGCTTTCCTGGTTGCTCCAGACGTGCCCTGACTCTCCATAGCTTGGAGAGTCCCCAGGACCTTGCTGGTCCTCACAGAAGCATCTTTCCTCTGACCGCATGGGTTGCAGTTGCCAAGGCTTGTTGGTGATCAATCCGGACACTGACCCCCCAGCACTCAACATCCTTCGGGGGACAGCTCACCTCCGGACTGTGGTCGTCGTAGATGTCTCCTGGTCCCCGTGGCTGCAGAGTCAAGCTTCACCTCTTCTCACCTGAAGCACCCGACATCGGTGGTTATTCGATTGCTCCGCTCCTGGTCACGTGAAGTGACCCAGACTTTGTCCCCTCTGTTTTCAGGTTCTTCTCATCTCCGATCCAGGCTTGGATCACACCGGACACTTTTCTTCTCCACGGCAGCAGTACTTTTTCGCAACACGCCATTAAAAACGACGAGGGTTTCCGACACCACTTGACCCCTATGCACCCGGCTCCTCTGGGATAGGTAACACGGGTACCTCGGTACTCTCAAGGGTGCTGGCCTTAGAACCTTCTATGTTTAGCTGGGTTTGCTTAAAGTCCTCTCCGAAGTGTCCTTAATCTTTAAATTTCCAACCGCGACTTTCCCATAGAGTTGTACGGAGCTCGCGCCTGTGTTGACACACTGCACCCGTCCTCCGTGGGTCCCCTGTGTCACTACCATGGGTGGTTCCTTGGGGTCCCAGCGATTCTACGTGCTCTAGGCACTGTGTCTAGTCAAGTCGTGGTTGTTATACCACTTTCTTAGTATATGGTTTGGTCTCCCCCTGGAGCCCACTGTGTATTGTGCTATTTACTGTCGTTCTAGTGATTTAATATTGTGTGCCTTGTTCTCTAATCTCATAAAGAGGTTAGTAGAGAGTGTTTAGTAATAAATACATATATTTTATATATACCTGGTGTGGTTCTCCTTTCATTTGGTCATTCAGGAGGTTATATACTGGTAAAACAAGCTGCTTTACATTCCTTCGAGACTTAGCCTGAAGGCTGCTCTCCATAGCTACCACTAGGATAGCTTTCAATAAAGGTTGTCTTTAACCTAATCATCAATAAAGGTCGTTTGGACTGGTGCAAGGTGCCCACTTTAATTAGTGGACAGCATGTACCAGGCCAACTTCTCACATTGGTGTGCAGCGGTTGGGATTCAAGCTTGCTATTGTTTTACCAGATAATCTCATTGAGTGACTAACTGAAACCACTAAAGGTACTTAGGCACATATAAATCAAGACCAGAATAAAATAAGTTCTACTGAACTTAGAGTTGGGTAAGTCAAGGGCCTAGCACACCCTTTCTCCAACTCAAGAGAGTTTCAGTTCCCACTAGGGTAGGTAGGTGCCTACACCACACCACACTAGTAGGTCTTCTAGGCCAGAAGCCAGTGGGCCTCTGCCAACTGAGTATGACCACATCTCATTTCAGGAATTGAGAACCATGTGTACATCTAAAAAACTGAAGACGGGGAAAAACCCAAACACCCAACGCCTCATAGAGGCTTTACTTTTAGATGACCTCAGAAAGACCCCAGGGTCTGATGAGGCAGGCAAAGGGGGTGGGGCAGCAGAAGAGGAAAGGCCAGGAAGTGAAAACTTCTATGACCTGGACTCTGATGCTGGCCAGGAGGATCAAAATGATGCTAACCTGGACAATCCAATCCTTCCTGAAGGTGAGGAAGAAGGCCTCAGTGGCCCTCTCTTTACCCCACCTGGAAGGGTTAACAGTTTACCAAGAAGATCAAGATCTCCTTCTCAGGAATCTAATCATTCTGGTACATCTGTAGGGAGCTCTGTTTCTCATAGGACCTCTGCCTCTCATAAAAGGGAGTCCTCTTATGAGAGGAAGTGCCAACTGCTTGAGTTTGAGAGAGCTAAGCTCAGAATCAAGAGAGAGCAATTTGCCTTAGATAGGGAATCCCTGGAGCTTCAGAGAGCTTCTAAACAGTTGGGGCTAGAGCCCCATGGTGGCAGCAACAGTGTCCCTAGAGGTAGAGAACATACTCATGACCATAGGAACCTGAGCAAGATTGTCCCTCCCTACCAGAGTGGGGATGACATCCACAAATGGATAACTGCACTGGAGAGGGCCTGTAAAGTTCAGAGGGTCCATCAGGAGCAGTAGGCAGCAATATTGTGGCTCTCCTTTGCAGACAAAGGTAGAGACAAGCTCCTCACTGTTAGAGAAGAGGATGCTGATAATTACAAAGTCTTGAAGAGTGCTCTGATTGATGGGTTTGGCTTAACCACTGAGCAATATAGGATCAAGTTCAGAGATACCCAAAAGGCACAGACTCAAGGCTGGGTTGACTTTGTAGATTGTGCTACTAAGGCTCTGGAAGGTTGGATACATGGCAGCACGGTGCATGACTTTTTAGGATTGTACAATTTGATTATGAGGGAGCAGATCCTTAATAATTGTCAAAACCAGCTTTTACACCAGTACCTGGTGGACTCTGATCTGACCTCTCCCCAGGAATTGGGAAAGAAGGCAGACAAATGGGTCAGAACCAGAGTAAAGCCAAAGAATCAGGGTGGTGACCAGAAGAAAGATTCTTCCAAAAACCAAGAGAAAGGTGGGGATAAATCAAAAGATAAATCCACTACAGGGCCCCAAAAGTCCTCTTCTGGGGGTGGCTCCCAAACTCCTTCCTCCCCTGAAAAGAAACCTTATTGCCATATATGTAAGAAGCCTGGCCACTGGAAAAATGACCCCAGTTGCCCTAAGGCCAGCAATAAGGAAAATGTTCCTCCCAGCAATACTACCACTCCTCCTGGTACAACAAGTAGTAATCCCCCAGGTGGTAGTAATGCACCTAAAAAGTTAGGTGGGTTATTATGGGGAACTGAGGTGGACCATGGATTAGAAAGGTCCCCCTCACAGGCCTCCTCAGTCTGTGATGGTGGCATGGGATTTGCCACTTTTACTGTCAGTCCTAATTCTTTGGGCAAGTACAGACAGGAGCCACTGATAAATGGTCAGAAAGCTTTGGCATTCAGTGACACAGGGGCTAGTGCCACCATGGGGACAGGGAAACTAGTCCACCTCAACAGCTTTTACCTGAGTTTAAGTACCAGGTGACCAACATTGATGGTATTAGAACAGATCATCCCATGGCCATAGTCAATCTCAGCTGGGGAGGGGTCACTGGCCCAAAGAGAGTGGCAGTGTCCCCAAACTTGCCTGTAGATTGCCTGTTGGGCAATGATCTGGAAATTTCAGCCTGGGCTGAAGTTGAATACCAGGCCCATTTAAGAATGTTAGGCCTCCCTGAGAAAGTTGGTGGGGCTCTTAGGGCCTCAGCCCAATCCCAGGGAAATTTTGGAGTAGTGGAGCCTGAAAGAATGGCCCACTCTACTCCACCAGAGAGCAGAAGGGTTGAAGAAAAGTCTTCTACCCCCCAGACTATAGGTAAGGGTCAGCTTCCTCAGGGAACTGATCCTACCCCTAGTGAAGGAACTGCCCCAGAGGTGGTCAGGCCTGGCCTGGCAACACCCCTGATGGCAAGGGACCCTTCCAAGGTGGTACCCAGTCTGGCGCAGGTATCCTGCCCCTCTCTACCCTACCTCAATCAGCCTAGGGCTGCAGAGGTCAGGAAGGTCAGTGGACCCCTAAAGGCCCACTGCCCAGAGGAACCCCCCATCAACAGATTAGGGGCACCCAGTCTAGTAGCCCTAGCCAGGTGAAAATTCCTCAACCCACTGAGGGATCCCTCTTACCATTGGATAGGGACCACCCCCAGATGGACTCTGTTGGTCAAAGGCAAACCTGGGACCAAGTGGTTCCAAACCTACCATGTCCCCCCAGTGTTCCAACCAAAGGGACCCAACACCCAGCTGTAGGCAGCCAGAGGTTGACCCTTAGGGCCAGATACAACTCAGTCATGGAAAGAAAGGCCTCCATGGTGACCAGTGATCTGAGGAAGCTGAGGCCAACTTTATTAGGGCCTCACTTCTCTACTCAGACACCCCACCAGACTTTTACTTTGCCAAAACACCCTACAGGTAGAAATCCCAACTTTTGGAGACCATCCAATACCCTTAGGGGTAGGGACTGCTTAGTGGACCATAAGACAGGGGGTATGGTATCCATGCTAGTGCAGGATCTTCCTTATATGGCCACTTAGTCAAAAAAGGCTCAACTGGACAAGGTTAGCCTTATCTCCTTTCGTTTGGGGGGGGGGGTTATGTAGGAAGGTGGAATCTGACTGCATGGTTACCCCCACTTTTTTCTGGTGTTTTGCTGGTTTTTTACTGGGATCCTGCTAATCAGGACCCCAGTCTATCTGCTTTCTCTCTAAATTAGTTGTTCATGTACTTTAGGTACACTCCAGATTGGATTCTGGGGTACCCTTATAAGTCCCTAGTATATGGTATACTATGTACCCAGGGCATAGGTACCCCAGAGGCCTCCCAAGGGCTGCAGCATGTATTATGCCACCCCTGAGAGACCATTTAAAATGACACGACAGGTCTGCTACAGCAGCCTGTGTAAGGTGGTGCATGCACCCCTTACTTAGATATAGGTTCACTATATCTATCCTAATCACTGCACATATAAACCTATCAGTCACCCCTATGGCAGGCCTTATCAATCCTGAAGGCAGGGTGCTGGGTTTTATGTGAGAGGGTGCCCATGCATAAGCAGAGCCCCTCTGCAGCCTTCGGAACCTCTTTTCCGGGGTTGTCTGTGATGCAGCCAACCATATATACTTAAGTGCATTATAACCTCGCGGTAAATGCTAACTTTAAAACGGCTGCATGGAAACATGTCGTGTTTGGTGTCAAACACCATGGAATCATACCTCCACACCAGTAACTGGTGTGGGAGGTATGATTCCACCCACCTAGAGGGAGAAATATGACAACACCGGTACACCCGGTACCAGCTTTCTTGACCCTGGCATCACAAAATGGATGCTGCCAGCCACAGACACACGTCTGCCCTCCTGCTGCTGGACGAAACTCCGGCAGGGGAAGGTTTCACAATAGGTTTCCTGTCACAGGGAGGTGTAACCACCTCCCAGACAGGCTTTAGTGTATTGGGGCTGGGTGGGTGCACTCTGAGAGTGCTTTGATGTCTGCACTGGGGGCACATTTGGTGTCCCTGTGCATAGTCCAGCTCAAACAGGTTGCAGGAGCCATTTGCTCCTGCTCTGGCGCGAAACTGGACAAAGGACATGGGTGTAGCCACCCCTCTGTCCTGACCCTCCCATAGGTGGGTCCCCAGAGTTTGTCCTACCCCTTCCTTGGGTATAAAATAGGAACCCCTGGCTACAGGACTTGGGATTTACCTGGACTAAACTCTGCTACAGAATCCAAGTACTTTTGACGATCTACACTTCGTTGGACGACAGAAGAATCTCCCTTGGAGTAAAGGAGTTACTCCCCTGCTGAGCAGGCACCTAAACGCATCTGACCGGTTTGCATCTACGCAGCTCCTGAAGGACTCAGAAGATTTCTGCAATACAGGAGGTGGGTTCCCGAGGTCTCTGAGGTCGATCTGCGCTCTCAGCAATTCTGAGGCCCGTATCCCTCGTGGGGACCGTGAAACCCGTACCCCTGGGCACCGTGTACATTTGCAGCAGCATATGCTTTTCGGCGATGCCTGAAGCTGTGCTTTGGGCTACTTGTAGTCCTGACCCCGAGCAGTAATTCCACCGAAGATTTCCGGCCTACACTCCACGAGTGTTCCGTGGGCTGGTATTTAGTGATTCAGCTCGAGGTCCCTTCGCGATCCCTGGTCCGTTGGCCTGTGGGTCCCTATGAAGGTAACTTTGACGTTCAGTGGGCTTTCCTGGTTGCTCCAGACGTGCCCTGACTCTCCATAGCTTGGAGAGTCCCCAGGACCTTGCTGGTCCTCACAGAAGCATCTTTCCTCTGACCGCGTGGGTTGCAGTTGCCAAGGCTTGTTGGTGTTCAATCCGGACACTGACCCCCCAGCACTCGACATCCTTCGTGGGACAGCTCGCCTCCGGACTGTGGTCGTCGTAGACGTCTCCTGGTCCCCGTGGCTGCAGAGTCAAGCTTCACCTCTTCTCACCTGAAGCACCCGACATCGGTGGGTATTCGATGGCTCTGCTCCTGGTCACGTGAAGTGACCCAGACTTTGTCCCCTCTGCTTTCAGGTTCTTCTCATCTCCGATCCAGGCTTGGATCACACCGGACACTTTTCTTCTCCACGGCAGCAGTACTTTTTCGCATCACGCCATTAAAAACGACGAGGGTTTCCGACACCACTTGACCCCTATGCACCCGGCTCCTCTGGGATAGGTAACACGGGTACCTCGGTACTCTCAAGGGTGCTGGCCTTAGAACCTTCTATGTTTAGCTGGGTTTGCCTAAAGTCCTCTCCGAAGTGTCCTTAATCTTTAAATTTCCAACCGCGACTTTCCCATAGAGTTGTACGGAGCTCGCGCCTGTGTTCACACACTGCACCCGTCCTCCGTGGGTCCCCTGTGTCACTACCTTGGGTGGTTCCTTGGGGTCCCAGCGATTCTTCGTGCTCTAGGCACTGTGTCTAGTCAAGTCGTGGTTGTTATACCACTTTCTTAGTATATGGTTTGGTCTCCCCTGGAGCCCACTGTGTATTGTGCTATTTACTGTCGTTCTAGTGATTTAATATTGTGTGCCTTGTTCTCTAATCTTATAAAGAGGTTAGTAGAGAGTGTTTAGTAATAAATACATATATTTTATATATACCTGGTGTGGTTCTCCTTTCATTTGGTCATTCAGGAGGTTATATACTGGTAAAACAAGCTGCTTTACATTCCTTCGAGACTTAGCCTGAAGGCTGCTCTCCATAGCTACCACTAGAATAGCTTTCAATAAAGGTTGTCTTTAACCTAATCATCAATAAAGGTCGTTTGGACTGGTGCAATTGCCCACTTGAATTAGTGGACAGCATATACCAGGCCAACTTCTCACAACACTAACATCAAAACCCTAGGCCATCCTGGCTTCCTGGAGATCCCTGATAAAGTTTCACGTATGACCCAAACACAGTTGTGCGATGCTCCCAACCTTAACAAACAGTTCGTCAAAACTTTTTTCATCTTGGATATCTTCCTTCCAAATCAGGTCCTTGAGAGGCCGCAAGACAAGTCTTGGGCTTGACAACCTCCATACAGCATCGTTGCACTTTAAAACCGCCAATTTGCATGCTTGCACTTTAATAACATCTCCGGCCTTCAGGACCTCCTGACTCAAATGCGACTCTCAACTTTAAAGCTGCCAACTTGCACTCTTGCACTTTAATAGCACCTCTGGCCCCCAGGTCCTCCTGAATCAGTCCTGACCAGGTTGCCAGCAGAAGAAAGGACATTAACATCAAAATCTTGGGAAACTCCTGGCATCCAGGAACCTTCCGACAAAGTGAATGCTTGATTCCAAAGACAGTTGTGTGACTCTTTTTAATTCTACAAAGCAGTTTGATAAAACCTTTTATCATGTACACCTGCACTTTAACCCAGTGCATTGGGACGCCTCCAGACAAGTCACGTGTCTGACAAACTACAGGCAGTAGTAGTAATCTTGCTCGAAGCCAATATTTCATTTTATGGATTTTTATTATTATTTTTTCTTTTTCTAAGATTTTAATTAATCGAAACAAATAAAGTTACTTACTTACTTATAGAACAACCACTGACATTCTCAAATTATGATTAGGACCTCACTCCATAGCCTACCCAACAGACGTGCAAACCATAACATGCACACCAAATGAAATGCTTATGAACTCACAATATTTATCCCACTAAGTAACAACATCTAAAAGCACATTAAATAAATAAAAACACAAACTCAAACTAATAAATAATACCGCATTCATAGATGCCTTTTTCATAGTGTAAAGGGTAACGTGATGTGTCATTTCATCTGTAAGATTAATTATATAATTTGTAATTACTTCGGTCACATCAAGAGTGAAGTCAAAAGCATTGCCACTCTACGAAATCAGTTAAGAGCTAAAAAAAAAGAGTTGATAATCATCTCTGTTGACACTGCACCATTTCCCACAACCTGAGTGTTTAATGATTCCAATGTGTTGTTGTGGGCAGCAGGAGTCTAATTTTACAGATTCATGGAAAATAAAACTACAAGCAGTTTACAAAGTATTAAAAAAAATCTATTTTCCAATGTTTGACTATCTTTGAAAAACGCAAAAACTTTTTGTGTTTGGCACCTCATTAATTTCAGGGAAAAAAATGTTTTAGTTTTGTTTATTTTACTAGGACTTTGTGCTTCTGTTTCTATAAGAAGGATTTTTTGGGTGTGGGCTTCAATGTAATTAATTTGTAAGATGTTGTGTCCAAACCGGAAGTATTATTCTAGGAATGAAAGCCACATAGTGATTATGGGATGTGTTTGCCTGTGCAATATGCTCAGTAAAGATGATGAACTTCCCAGTTAGATTTTTTCCCTGCACGTGTACATTATTTCATGCACTGGACAGACTTGGGCAAGAGAAAAGAGCAATGGACAAAAAGGAAAGACAAGTGGTCCGACCAAGTCAACGACTGTGAGTGGCGATTTAAAGAACTGAAAAAGGAGCCAGTACTTACATGAATATTACAATATCTTTTTCTTTGGTAGTGTGACTTTAGTTCGGCATAAAGAGTGCTGTACATCAAATGAGTATTTCCACTTTTGTATTTCATAATGACTAGGCCTGGGCGGTAAATTCCGTTCCGCTCGCGGAATTTGGGTAATTTCGCGTTCCGCGGAGAACGCGGAATTACCAAAAATTCCGTGATCCTCGGCTTCGCGGAATTTTTTGCTTGTTTGCGCTTTCAAAATGCGTGTTCGCGAGATATTTCTCCCCGAGCACGCAAACAGCGTTCGCGAACAGGAAAAAAGCATCGCGAACGGGCGGAACAAGCAATTCCGCGTGTTTGCGGAACTTTTGCGTGCTCGCGGAGATTTTTTACCGTTTTGCGGAGCTTTGCGTAGCGCGACTACGCAAATTCCACCCACCCACATCAAGCTCCACATATTTACAGTTGCTCATATTCACTTTTTTTAGTGCGTATTTAGAGTTTGGCGATAGGATACTCTGCCACCGGTCTGTCAAACTCGCAGTCCACCCGCTCTATTAAGAATTAGCCACATAGCTAGGATTAAACCGGTGGGGCCGCTTCTGGCGGAAACCATTGGCTGACAACCCGGCTCACATTGGCCCATCAGTTTATGTGCTTACGGGCAGACGTCCTTTCATATTTCTTTTCCTGTTCGGTCAGACATGGAAAGCTACAAGCACGACAATCACATTTATTTTTTTTATTTTTCCAAACCAAGCTGCTGCTTTGGGAGGTTGTTTATGAAGAACCCAAAAATGTGTAGAGCAGCTGCATCAAGCATGGACGCTGCTCAACAACCTTTCAGGGTTTTCAAGAGAGCCGCCACAACGGCGACTCTGCTGAAGACATACAGATCTTGCCTGCCTGTCAGTGATCTTTAAATATGGTGGTCCCTCAGACATCCGCCCGGACAGAGGAGTAAAAACCCTCTGCTACCCCAGCGGCCCAACTGCCCTGCCACCTAAGTCTAAATAAGGTGGTAAATCTTTTGTCCATAATTACAGGATCCACAGTCAAATGCCAGAACCGATATTAAAACCCAGGTCTTCATGTTCCAAAATCGTCAATTTTGCCATTAAACCACAACTCCCTTATCTTGCATATTTTCAAAATAAATTTCTCAGAAGTATCTACATCTCCCTGCATTACTTCCCTTATCTAATTTCTAAGGCCCCTTCCATTTTTCCCCCCCATTTGAGCCATCTGTGTTTATTTTTGCACATCCTTGCACTGTGGCCTCTGACGTTGCAAATCCTGCACTTTTAGCCAGTCAGAAAACATGCTTTGTCACTAGATAGATGATCCCATGAATGCAACACTTAAAACATTTGTCTAAACAACTACTTCTAGAAGTCATGCAATTTTTGTGACTATTCGCCCCCACCCCTTTGGAATTTTCTATCTGTATTGATTTTGTTGCCTGGCTACCTTAACATTAGCACCACCCTTGTCATGCTGAGATAATTCTTTCATACCTAGTGCCATTTCCTGAGACTGGTGCATCATAGCAATGCACTTATTATTTGTATTATTATTAATTGCATTTGTATAGTGCAACTGTTACCATGGAAGGTGTCCTGGCGCTGTTAACCAAAATCGAGCAGAAGGCAGACTGTCAACATGGCCACTTAGTATAGAGCCAGTTTTTGAGTGCTTTTACTTAAAGTCAACAGATAATCAATGGAAGAGAGCGCAAAAGGGAAGCAAGTTCCATATTAGCACTGCCTGAACAGAAATAGCTCACCAACCAACTCACATCCTCCTAATTTGGAAACTGCGAGAAAATTAGTGCTGAAAGAACGCAACCAGTGATTTGGCATGTAGCGCTTAATTCTCACCTGTAAAAAGGGAGGACCTGCCTGATGTATAGATTTACGGCCTATACAAAGGGATTTAAACTTAATCCATTTAGGCACTGGTAGCCAATGTAAAGTGCCCGGAACATCAGAGAAAGAAAAATGTTAAAGACGAGAAAGGGCTAGGTTGGCCACTGCCGATTGAATATGGTACAGTTGTTTGAGCAAATAGTCTGGCGCACCTAAAAGTTGCGTGTCATAATAATGAAGACGACAAGATGGAAGATTGAACTACCAGAGAACGAGATTGATACAGGAGAAGTGGCAGGATCTTGCGGAGAAACCGCATTAGAAAATAGCTTCTTTGTGTCAGTGGAGAGAGAGAGAGATCTGCTTCTATGTATACTCCAAAGTTCTGAACAGCAGAGGAGGCAATAGGAGTGGGGTTACTGGGCAATGGCCAGAAATCTGCTAGTAGAAGGTAAGACGGTCTGCCTGCAGAGCAGCATTGGACCTCCGTTTTCTCGCCATTAAATTTCAGCAAATTATATCCCAGCTACAGAGAGATAATGAGCAGGCAATTAAGGAAAGCTTTACGAGACAGAGGGTGCATTATCCACGTTATTACATTATTCCAGTGTCATCTGTGTAGTTACTTCCATGACTACGTACCAGTTGCCACAGGGGCCTGAAATAGATGTTGAACAATTCTGGAGCTTAAGGAAGAGCCCCGAGACACCCCTGGCCTTACCAGGTGAGATTTTTGCTGGAATGGTGGAAGATGAATGGCTTGTGTCATACCCTCTAAATAGTAGCTGCATCAGCCCAATGGCAAAACGCTGGATTTCGACCTCGGGCATCCTCGAGATCAAGATGCCATGACTGACTGTGTCACAGGCAGCAGACAAGTCTGCCGCCATTTCGAGGCCATCTAGCACAAAAACCAAGGCTGATTCAGGGCCTTAGGCCATGCGAAACCATGACTAAGCAGGATCAAATAGATCATAACCTTCCAGGAAATCAGAAATACATTTATTATCATATTTCTCAATGGTTTTCACAGGGAAGGGTCGGAGGGATATGGGTCTAAAATTCTTTAGAATTGTGAGGTCTGCTGTCAGTTATATTTAGCAACTGAACCACCATCTGGTTCTTCCAATCAGAGGGTATCTTATCCGTCGCTACGGAATCACTGCATAAACATTGGAGTGGAGGAGCTAAGCAATCTAACATTTTCTTCCAGATCCAGCGAGGCAAAGGATCTAAAGGTGATTCAGAAGATATAGAATTGGTGATAATCATAAAGGTATCTATACTCAGCTGTCCAAGGTTATCTAGAGTGGGTGTGGTATTGTTACGAACCAGACATCCTGTGGTATCAGACAATTCCAGCCAGATATAATTAGCCTGACGATGTACGAGAGTCATTGAGTACTTTAAACTGGTGACTATTTTTCAACTTTCTTTCATAATGAAGAAAAATGATATCACAAGGTTTTTGAGTGTGAACTAAAAGAGTGGGAGTTGTGTAGAGTCGTCTACCAGCAACAGTTTTTCATGTAACTCCATGTTGTAGGCTCTATGCACTAATTGTTCACAAATCATCTGATCATACAATATTGGTAACTGCACATAGCTGTCAATGCTCTTAGATCATTTACATAAGAATCAACTTACTCATTAGGTAATTGCCCTCATCTCAAACATTTGTGTCTAGCAACTGCCTCATTTTTTTTTTCAAGGGTTATGTCCAATTGGCTCATTGCCATATATGATAGATCTGATTCCTCTTAATCTTCTTCTCGCAAACAAGTTAGTAAATGCTTGTGAATCCTCCGTCATTCTGTACTTAGGCAATGTTTCAACATTTCTAACTTACGTTTGACTGTATACATTTTTCCACCTACAGCTTCTACATGAGCTTTGAATTTTTCTTTCCACTGTGACAACTCTAGAAAAGGCTCCCCAGGATTCTGCAAAAACGGAGTTTGTGCTCTCATGCTTTCAATTACTATGGTGTTTAATTGGGTGTGGAGCTACATTTATACACAGCAGTGAAATAATTGGTCTCCACTCTTGTCCAGTTCATGTAACTGTTGTTGTCTCTTTTGTATTTATTATTTTTTTCACTTACGCTGCCTTCAATTATCTATAAATATATGTGCTGTGTGCATCACTGAAGCATTCAGAGATGATATTATGTTAGGTATGTTTTAGACCTGACATCCTTGGCATGGTTTACTTATACCTATGTCCTGTAAATAAATGCTACTAGTGGGTCTGCAGCACGTTTATGGCACCCACTTAAATAGCCCCTTTAAAATATCTCATTGCAGCCTGTGTGCAGTGTTAAACTGCCATTTCGGCTGGGCCAAATGAACCTTTTGCCAGGCTCAAACCTTCATTTTTAATACATATAAGTCACCCATAGGGTAGACCCTCAACAGTCCTTAGGGCAGGGTGCACTGCATTTAAAAAGTTGAACAGGTACTTTTAAGTTTTACATGTACTGGTAGTGAAACACTCTTAAATTTGTTTTTCGCGACTGCAAGGCCTACTTCTTTCAAAGGATAACATTGGGTTACCTTATTACATTTAATAAGTAATCACTTTTGCTTGGGAACAGGTAAGAATATCACATTTGGTCTCTAGAGAATTATAATTTAAAATCCTCTTTAATGTTAAAGTTACATTTAAAGTCACAATTTGTAAATGCCACTTTTAGAAAGTTTATATTTTTTTGGCCTAACCATTGCTGCCTGCAGCCTGTGTCCTGGGTAACATAACTAGCTGTACTTGGCAGTTGGCCTTAGTGTATTACTCCCAGACAGTGTCACAAAGGGGGACTGGGTGTTGGCAGGATGGGCCATCCTGACAAGATGGGTGAGGGTGAAGCTGTCACCTACACACTTGCACCTGCTCCCTTCATCTCTGGCTACCTGAGCGACTTGAAAGGTCAGTTGACTGACCTCCTGTCTAAGCTATAGGGACACAACAAGATCAAGAGGTTTCCCTGCAAATGCCCAACTGACCTGCTGCCACTGGCACTGCAACTGGACCGGCATGAGTTCCTGATCCCCAAGAATCGCCTCCCTAGGTCCTGGGCCCTTGGTTGGCATCAGAGTGCACTTCTATGGACTCAAAGGAGAAACCCTGAAGTTTTGAGCTCTTCACGACAGCGAACAGGCCAGTTGGTGCCAAGATGTTGCCGACAGCCAACGCGAAGCTCCAGTGAACCCAGCTCTTCGTACTACAGCAACCAGCAACACGAGATCTGCACTTCGCGCTACAGCATCGAAAGCCCGCAGTGACCGCCAACACGAAGCTCCAGCAATGACCGACTGCAACGTTCAACAGAATCTTTAAACTACAGCCAGGACCATCCGCGATGCCTTGCCTGCTCCTCGTAGCTTCCTCCACCCCAAACTAGACTCTATACACCGACCTTTGAGGAGGCAACTTTTTCAGCTGAACTAACCTGGTCCCTGTTTTCGGCCCAATCTCCAACACGGTCGGCCTGACTTGTAACTTTCCACTAGTCTAGCACGACCAAATAACTGCAAGTGGCGTTTTGTGCTTTTAGTCGTTATACTTACCCATATCTTTGAAATTGCATATCTCTGGTTCTACTATTGCAGGGATTCTGCGAAATCACAGAACTATGCTTGGGACCACAGAACCGTAGTAGGCAGGGACTGAGTTATCCTACCACCTTAGTACCCATGAGCCCGGGACCGACTAGCTGTAGTGTCTCACTTGCCCTCCTGCTCACTCACAGAGGAACACGTGATTCGACACCCCAGAACACAACACTCCCGACCCTCTCAGGAATCGCGGTGACAGGACCCACCCTTTCGCTCTCCCACTCGCACTAGTCCACAATAAGATCTGACAGAGACACGAGAAAAGATGAAAATATTTATTTTAACTATCGTGCTCTAGTATACAGTATACCTGCCACAATAAGTAAGAAGATTCCTGACACAAATACGGTCAGCATAGTAAGTAATCCATAAATCATAAGAGGAGCTAACATTATATAAGACAGAGTAAACTAACCCCCCCGCCCCTTCTACAGAAGCAAAGAGATTATATATCAAAAGATCTCTGGGTGTTTGCAGCAGACCCCGTACCTTAGCATGCACAGATGAAGGTTCTACATCGCAGGTGTAGTCGCAATCTTGTCTGTGTGTTTGCCTGTCTGTGCATACCTATATGACAAAGAGTACGTGTTCCTAAACAACACCTGCAAGTGTGTGTGTTTTTTTTTGTATAATCTTTTTATTAATCATATCAACAAAACAGTACAGCAGCAATACATTGACCAGCCCCCATAAACATGACAGTTGATTGCAGTTACTAAGACTTCTTGTGACTCAAGCATTAAGACCACCTCACATATCCTCATCCAGGACCTCCTCACTGCCACTCGCTCTATCTGTATTAGTACCCCAGGCGTTGGGGGGGGGAGGTTGCAAATATTACCTCTGTGCAAATTCCACTTTCCCCAAACCCGGTCCCACTTCCGGGAGCATCCTCTATTCTTATAAACCTCGACTTCAGCAATCATGCACCAGTCCATGTCTCTCTTCCATTCAGCTAAGGTCAGTGATTCCACTGCTCCCCACCTCCGGACAATATTACGTTTTGCGAAAATGAGGCCCATAGTAGTTCAGAGCTGGTCAGTCCGGTTCATATCGGTTGCATCCCATATTGGCACAGTTCAGGGGACAATCGAATAACCCCACCACTCGCATCTTTCATGCATGTGATTATTGCTTCCCAGTGTGATTTGATCGAGGGACACGGTCATGATCCCCCGTGGCGCAGTGTGTATGCGGGTAGGAAGAGAGTGTGAATGACTACAAGGCCCAGCATGCAACTGTGCCGATAGCCGTGTCTTGCCTGGGAGGTTGAGCTGCAATATATGGCCTTCCTCTAGGGGGATCAGGTGCTTGTCAACTGCTTCCATTGAGTGTATTCGAGTGGAGCTAGCAGATGGAGCCATTTCTACGTCGTCAGAGGAAGACGCCAAGGATGCTTTGTTGGTTCATGTATGAGCCCGAGAGTCTCTAAGCAGCACTGAAGCTGCGCCCTGCTAACGCGGCCAAGCGCGCTTGCTTGATCCAGATTTCTTCGTGGCAGTCACGGAATTCCGCTTTGCCAGTGCAGTAAGCCTCCTGCCAGATCCCCGTTACTTTTTGTTCTGTTCACTCCTAGCAAGGAGTGTTATGTTTATTGGATTACTTTCTTCAGGAGTTTGTTTGGATTTTGACAGGTCCTATTCCCTGGTTTTCCTCCTGTGTCCTGCGTGAGACATCTCATGGAAGCGAAGCCCGACTTTGGTGCTCACAGAGGCTCAGCTGTTGGCCTGGGTTTCTCTCCTCCCTTGCAAGCGGGTGTGGGACGTATCACACCTGCCTATTTGTTTTACATTATTCCGGATTAACACATACTCTCAAGGAAAGAGTATTTTCCACGCAGACATTTGGTACTCATATTACCCTGTGGGTACTGCATCTCCTACACTGCCTACTTCCTGGCTGCGTTGCATGTATGGGTCGCATGTATGTGAAAAGACACGGGTGGGGTAATTTAGATACCTATAGTGTGCCTTTGGTGTGAGTGGTTACGAAATTAATACCTGTTCTTTTTCATACATACAGCGTGCCGTGGTCCGTAGATGGGATTTACCTAGAGAAAGTCTGTTCCTTGGCTACCAGGACTAGGAGATTCTGTAGGAAGAGAGCCGCTGTGTTTGGTTTCGTTATTCCTTTTTTCCCCTTTCCCTTGCGCACTGCGGTACAGGGTGGAGTGTTTCCGTCCCCCTGTGGAGTAGTGCAAAGGGGATTTGGGAACTGCGCATCGCCCCCGCTGGATCTGTATTTGGAGATTAGTGCATACTATTCCGATTCTGACAGACACTCCCAGAGAATATGGAAGAAAGTGCCAATACCCTCACACAGCCTTCTGCACCCAGCCTCGTCAGTCTTGCCCATTTTAACCAGCGTAGTGCATGTAATGTATGATCTATGGAGTATTTTTAATTGGACGAGACGTAATCTTGATGATATTGCCACTTCACAGGTCAACGCGAGAGCCTCCATCCAGTCCTCTTCCTCTAGGTTCCCGATATCAGCCTGCCAGCGTTCATGTAGACTAAGGAGTGGGTCAGGTAGGTTGTTGATAATTTTTTTGTAGGTCAGGGATATGGCTTTGCTTTGCATATGCTTGGACAGGAGCCTGTCCTCCAACGGAGATGCCTCCGGTATGTCCTCCCACCTCGAGACTGCCCCCCTGAGGGCATGTCGTATTTGAGAATATCACAATAGAAAGCAAGGTACCCCCTATGTAATTTTAGGTCCAAGAGGAGGGGGAAACACTAAATACTGAGACAAAACCTCTTATCCGACCTATATTACTTTAGCTGTGGCCTCCTATGGCTCATTGCCTAAACCAGTCCCCACCTACAGTGTGACACAGAAAATGATTTCAAAAATGTACATATTTATTATTTTTTTCATATACACACTTATTTTTTAAAGAATTTTATCAATATAAAAAATATATACAAAAGTTCACTGCAATTACTTATTCATAAAACACACTGTTTACAATTGCATATCATTATTGCACAGGTACAAGGAAGATTGTTAATTTACGAATGACCTTGTCCACAATATGATAAATTTCAATTTTTAAATTCAGATAACAGACATCAAATGCAAATTTGCTGGACCAGCAATATACGAATGGGGATTCCTCTCAGAGACATTCACAAAGGAGTAAACAGATTGGATAAGAATGTACCATTAAAAATTACCTGATTAGTCTTGGATAACAGGTTCTTTAGAAAAGTTCTTTGAGGATCTCCTACGGGACGGTTTTGTCTTGAGTATGAATGATAGTATGAGTGCGATGGTATGATAGGAGAGAATGTAGGTGTGTAGTTTTAGTGTGGGGTTACCTTTGCATTTGATGTCTGTTATTTGAATTTAAAAATTTAAATTTATCATATTGTGGACAAGGTCATTTATAAATTGACAATCTTCCTTGTACCTGTGCAATAATGATATGCAATTGTAAACAGTGTGTTTTATGAATAAGTAATTGCAGTGAACTTTTGTATATATTTTTTATATTGATAAAATTCTTTAAAAAATAAGTGTGTGTATATGAAAGAATTTTTTTTTTACATTTTTGAAATAATTTTCTGTGTGTCACACTGTAGGTGGGGACTGGTTTAGGCAATGAGCCATAGGAGGCCACAGCTAAAGTAATATAGGTCGGATAAGAGGTTTTGTCTCAGTATTTAGTATTTGGGAATCCGTAAATGGGATTATTTTCCCCCCTTGTCCACAGATCATTCACCCTTGAGATGCCGATGGTGTCCCATTTGTTAAAGCCGTGGTAGCGGCCCAGCTTTCCCAGGCGCTCTGCACACCAGAGGGGTGTGGCTAGATTCACTTTGTTCCCCCATCCAAGATGTTTAGTGACTCTGTGCCAAATGGCGACCGTTTGGGCTGTCGGCCCCGTGAGCTTCTGCTTTTTGGGGTTGGTGTATAGTGCTTCGTTGTACCCCCCCAACTCCCATCAACCACTCGTCCATATGACATGACGGATCACCCTGTGTGCAGTGGGCCCATTCATTTATAACTACCAACTGGGCTGCCCAGTAATATGCCTGAAAGTTGGGAACCACGATATGTCCATCATACCAGCCCCTGGCAAGTTTGTTGGCTGCTATACAGGGTGGCCGCCCATCCCAGAGCAGGTTTCTAACCTCCCTGTCTATAGATCTGAAGTATGCTTCGTGAATCTCGTAGAGAATGTGTGTGTTTTTTAGTCTGTGTGCTAAAGCCTGACCAAAACAGAATAACAGGGGGCATTGTTGTTTGACCTTGTCTACAGTGTTCAGACTAAATCCCGGGAAAAGGAAGAACACAAAGATAACAGTAAGTTCTGTGTGAAAGTACAGAGTGGCACAAAGCAAAATAAGTGTGTATAGTAACGTGTGCAAAGCAAAGACTGCAGCATACTCATGCTAACATATGCAAAACAGCAATGGTCCTGGAAGGGACATGTGACACTACTGATTGAATTTTTGTCGTTTTGGTGTCAAATATATGAGTGCTGCATAAATACTTTACACATTGCATCTAAGTTAATCGTGACTGCTTTTGTGCCAAACTACCAGAGGGTTAAGCACAAGACAATTTAGTGACTTTTACGGTTCACCCTGATAAAGATTGTGTTGTGACTCGAGAAGGTTTACACCACTGTCAACCAATAACCCAATTTTTCACAATATGCGTATCACTGTGGATACACACTACAAACCATTTTTTCCTTCCTGCTTTTATGCATATATATGGAGCTTGGAATGCGTGTCATGCAGCAGAAATAATTATTCCTTAACTTCATGTAATATTTGGTGTGCTCATCTCCCATTTGAAACGCACATCGAGTTGTGTTTAGAGAACCACTTTGCTTTGATATTTATGTTCCTTTCTCTCCTCTTTGTTTCCAGGTATGTGCGTCACTGATTGGTAATGCGCTAAGAGTGCACTCACTCAAGATGTCCACTATGTTTTATATCTAGAGCGCTGGCATTAGCACAGTTCCTCACGGTTAAGCCAGGTATATGCAAGGGTCAGGCATTCATTCCTAAGGAGAAGCTCACTTGGGACCTCACTCAAGCTTTGCGATGAGGCTGTCCCCAAGTCTTAAGCTTTGCTGCCCCCACAGTACCTCTGTTCAAGTACAAGACCGAAATCTTGTCTATATTCTCCTGTCCAGTCTCCCGCGATGGCAGCCAGATCTTTTCTTCCTTGATTCTCGAGTGTCCAGACTCTTAATTTGCTCGACGATGCAGACAACCCTTTTCTCGGCCCAGTTGTCACCAGTGTTGTCTGGAGTTGGAAAAATTCCACATCCGAATTCTAATTCGGATGCCACATGAGCCTTTCCTAAATATGCAACGAAAATACTGAAGCTTTGCTTTCTCAATTGCATCTCCTAAGCAAAATACTTGCTGTGTAGGCCTTTTATGTTCACCACTTGCAATACAAACTTCATTGCCTGACTGCTTTTCATAACGCTTATTTTTGACAGTACAGTGTAAATCTACTAATGCCTTCAGTCCCCCTTAGGGACCCTACACCTAGCTTCCATACTGGTGCAGCGTAAAATGATGCATCAGGATGGGATTGTTTTTTGTCGTAAAACAGCAGGGAGGTACCCGCCCAACTATTACCAAACAAAGCGACCTTTTGACTATGCCTATACCTGTTTGAGAAACAGATAACGCGAGGACCTATAAACAGCTAAAACTATCTGTGGGCACGTCTGATTACCCCCGTCATAAAATATTTCCACAAGTTCCTTAAAAACAAATCAAAGGTGGAGATAGGTTCCTCCCACGTGGAATGGCCTATGGCAGAGAGAACATCATACACGCTGTACAATAATCTTCCTGAGAGCCATCTCGGAAGAAACAGCCCATAAAAGTACTAATTACAGCCGAAGGGAAACGAGAAGCCTTGTTGACAAGGCGAAGCCATCTTTGTGGAGCACGGAGCAATCTTGTTATCGGGCGGGTCAATAAGATGGCAGGTTGTTGGCTTATCAACCTACAACAAACAAAGATCTCGCGCTAACAAGGCATCAGATGGCGGGAATATCTGGGACAACCATGCATTAGGACTGAAAGGAACATGACGGAAGTTTTAATCTTCTTAAAATAACGCAACAGCTTAATTTCTTTGTTCTTCTCTGCAGGCTGGCATTTGTCTTTGTTTTGTAAGAGGGTGCCCATTTTATCGTGTTATGAACAAAAGGGCATTGCAGCGCTTCACAATCATTTTCAACACGCAGTTTGATGCTCGCGCCTAACTTTACATATGTATTGTTTGCATGCAAAGAGCAAAGTGATTTTACTGTTGGACTTAGCTTGTCGTGGGAGAATTTTATTTATGCTCAAGGCGGCTCCAAAACCATCTACTTCGCAAGTCGATAAACATCCGAAGCATCGCACACAATCATCCTTCACAAAACCAACAGAGCAAGCTAATTAAACCAGCCGCCACCGAAGGGCATACAGCACACCACCAAAACCATATACAGAACAGCAGGAGGCTAAGTACACAACCACCAGGGCACTGGACAGCCGTTGACCACAGTGTAATTAAATAGATGCCAAAGCACTGCAGCTCACTCACCCTGACACAAAGACATGCCTCGAAGGCTCCATCGTACATCAATCAATGTTTAATCCTATAAATCAAAAGAAATCACCACCAGCAGTACATGGTTAGCCCCACCCCCTCAACCAACTCTTTCTCCGCCAGCACAAAATCCTGTATATTTTGAAAACCACCGAGAAAATGAAATGCCTCTATGTGGCCTTGCTCATTTCAAGGAAAAAAGCTGAAATTATAAATCTTGAAAAATTATAATAGGGTGGGGTGAAACACATCCAACATAAAAACCACGCCTTTCTTAACCTTTTTTTTCCTACAGATGCAGAGGATCTAGCTGCACTGTAAAGCCCAACCAACACTGTAACAGAACATCAGTGCAGCTTCACACCCCCTCTCCCCCATATGCACTGCAGACCTTCAAGTGACAACCACATATGACACGCATTGTTATGTTAGGTTAGGGAATTTTTAAAGCGCGCGTATACCCAAGGGTGACTTGGCGCTATCTAAGAAAGAGCAGGCTAGAATAAGGTGTTTTAAATATTTAATAGCCAAGTTTTGATCTCCTTCCTAAATGCTAGCAAAGAAGGGATGGCTCTGATGTGTGACGGCAGGCTATTCCACAGCTTGGCTGTACCATAGATGATGCTTCTGCCACCCCAGTGTGCTTTTTTGATTTTAAGGACTGCTAAAGTCTTAGAGTTAGCGGAGCGCAGATTTCTGTTGGGGATGTACTGTTTGGCATTAGTGAGGCACAGTGCTCAATTACTTCAAGACACACTCCATTGCTACCGCTCCTAGCTGCTACCACCCACAATCACTGCATGATTGCAGCCCCAGTTCACAGACCTTACGGCCCTGAGGTTGCCGAAGAGGAAGAGCATGTGGCATGATGCAGTGACAGTCAGATGGTCTGAAAATTTGAAGCGGTTCAATGCCTGCCCAAAAATGTTCCAGCTACCTGTTAAGAGACATCCTCTCGCATGGAAGACACGTTGGCCTCTACTTTTAGAATGTGGCACATCCTAGCACCGAAAGAAAAGGCGGGTGACATTCCGGTTCACAATGGTAAGCCCAGTGCTTTAAGTGGGCCGGGTCTGTCCGGGTCTGAGCACCGGCAGTTATTTTCAGTGGGCTTCGAAATGGGTCTCTATCGGGCTCTATTTTCGGGCCTCGCAAAGGCAGTCCTTTTCTTTTTTTTTTAATTGGACTGCAGTGAGAGCATGCACATCGCTCACTACTGAGAAGTGGAGACGTCATGCCAGGTGAGCCGCGTTGTAGGTGAAGGGAAATCCTTTAAAGAGGGCCATTTTCTCTCAGGATTTCCCTTCTCTTTTTAAAACGCAGGAGCAACCTCGTCGTGGGATGATTAGGAGAGAGACGACCAGGCGCGCAACGCCCATTGCCCGGGCTGAGACAGCTTCACGGGCGCACACACAGCCGCACCCGAGTACTTCACAGGTCTTTAAAAGACCATTAGCTTGTAAATGAGGCTCTGTTGTTTTTCACCCCTTTTTAGAGCCCCTGCATCCCCACTCTGCCTATTGCTGGAAGAATTAGCCTCCCCGAAATTTTTCTTAGCCCTCCCCCCGAAATTTGGCTCTAGTTGCGCCTCTGGAGAGGACCACAGCAGCCTGCTCCAGCACGACCCTGCTCTGACCTTTCACAGTGTCTTGTTTTAGTGCTACGAAAACACACGCTTTGCCTGGCTCACTTAGTTCTCACACCCCCTCTTTAATATGAAGATAGTAGCGTTGAAATTACCTTTATATTCCTATACTGTGCTTCACATGGAAATATAGAAGGGCAGGTTCTCACCACCCCAAATTAGCTGTTTGGTATACTCTCTCAAATGTAAGAACTACAGGTATTCAGTATCTGTCGGTCACGGCCAATTTAAAGCAGTGTTCCTATATAGAAATGGACAAAAGGTTATGTTTCTGAATTAGCGTCTTACACTGAAAAGCTGGTTTACATTTCTTTCGCTGGATCAACCTTTGTTTAAAACACCACCAGAGAATGGTGGTGAACTATGGTCCACAAAGAGAAACTGAAAGCTTTCTTGTTCTTTATCAGAAACATCTGCCTGTCAATGGTTATAACCAGCCTTTTCGGCCCATTAAGAGGCTGGGTGGATGAGTATAATACGGGGTGTTTAGGATCGGGGGCGGAGGGTGCACGGAAAGAAGGACGGATAGGTGAATAAAGGGCGAGTGGATAAATGGCCAGATGGATGAATGGATAGCTAGATGGATGGATGAATGTATGGATGGATGGAAGGAAGGATGAATGGATGCATGGACCAGTACTTAGGATAGGTGGGTGGGCTGATAGATGCTTAGGATAGGTTCTGGGACAGATGTATGTATGGATGTATGGGCGTATGGATGGATGGATGGCACACTGCTTAGGATAGGCGGGTGGGCTGATAGATGCTTAGGATAGGTCCAGGGACACATGTATGTATGGATGTATGGATGGATGGATGGATGGATGGATGAATGGATGGATGAATGGATGGATGGATGGATGGAAGAATTTCATGAATGGATGAATGGACCAGTACTTAGGATAGGCGGGTGGGCTGATAGATGCTTAGGATAGGTGCAGGGACAGATGTATGTATGTATGTATGTAGGTAGGAATGTATGGATGGATTGAAAGATGGTTGGATGGCGCAGTGCTTAGGATGGATGGATGCAGAGCTTCAAGTGGGCCGGGTCTGAGCACCGGCAGTTATTTTCAGGGGGCCTCGAAACGGGTCTCTATCGGGCTCTATTTACGGGCCTCGCAAAGGTAGTCCGTTTTCTTTTTTTTTTTTATTGGACTGCAGTGAGAGTATGCACATCGATGTGCGCATGCTCATTTTGCTCACTACTGAGAAGTGGAGACGTCATGCTAGGTGAGCCGCGTTGTAGGAGGAAGGAAATCCTTTAAAGAGAGTGTTTTCCGAAGGTAGGATAATTGGAGGGGATTTTCTTAAGCACACAATGCTAGTTATCTTGATTTAGACCACGCCCCTACTTGGATAGGCCACACCCCTTTAAGAGGTTTGCCACGCCCCTTTTAGAGCACCCCCAGTTTTTTTTCCCGACTTAAAGCCGTGGGTGAGCCCAATCCAGTGCTTGAGTAAAGATCCGGCATAAGGATGGAAGAGGGTGTACCCACCCTTTTTGAATCCTACTGCCTCGAAAGAAGAGCCCCACTGTGCTGCTGATCAGTTTAGCTATCCCCAAGCCTGCAATGCAGATGGAGATCCGATCGCGCTCTTGCCTGGAGTCAAAGACGTGCTACTGGCAAAGCAGTAGTGACAGTGAAGAACAGCTAAGGAATTGCTTCCATGATATATTCTAGAAATGGTCAAGCAATCTGCTCTGGACCAAGATCCAAAAACAAGAGCTTTCAACATTCTTCAGGGAGCCTACGCCTACAAAGGGAGAAGTAAGGACTAAGCTGACCCGAGCTGCCCTACGTCTCTGTTTCGCATTCATGAAAATTAATTGGCAAAAGCCTCTCAAGAAAACAAAGGGTAAGCCGCTCCAAACGCACTTAAGGCTCCCACACAAGCAATACTAAAATCATCGCTGGTTGCCTTACACACCAAGACATTCAAGACAAGAATAACCAGTGATGCCTCACACAAGCTAACATTGTGGTTTCATCAAGGGAGGCGGCAGATCTACCACCTGCACTGCCCTGGCCACTCACAGGTCCGCAAATACCGTCCAGATACTCGAAAGCTAACAAACCAGCATGCCAAAACACTCATCCCATATAGTAGCACAGTCTTCAGAAGAACCGCAAAGAACCACCATGAAACGGAGGACAAACAGTCAACAGCCAAGACAGTTAAAAAAATTAAAAATTTAACACAGTATGAGTTGCAACCATCAGAGAAATTATAGCCATTACATTTCATCTACTACTTAGCCACCCAGAATCTTACAACAAACTGATCCTCTCAACATCTGCCTACGAATGGATCTAGACAACTCTGTTGTAAGAGTGATTGAAACAACACCTGCTCCACCATTTCAAATCATAAGTGCATCATCACTACCACTGACCACGCAACTTTATGGCAACACATCCATAATAGATCTAAAGAAACACATCAGGTTTTACAATTGCCTGGATGGATCTTAGGGAAGGGAATCAAACACTGCAGAGTGAGAAGGTACCTTCACTTCACTACAAACAGTGGTGGTTTTCGTACACTGAAACGGTGACATGCGTCGTACCATCAGTAGTGATTCCTGTAGACAGAGTTCCGGCACTGCGAGGTGGAGGAACCCTGCAGACCCTTCAGACCATGGGACTGCTACCGGTATGGTGGTATTTTTGCACCGGAGGCTGAGAAGGGGGGTTACGTTACTATGGAGATGGCTGTAGTGAATTTTTGCCCGACCTGCATAAGATACTATTGTGGTTTTAAGTACCCATATTGCAGGTTGCACAAAGATAGTGTTGGTGCCTCTCTTTTGAGGGCAATACACAAATCTTCTAATTTAGGGGCTCATTACGATGGCGGACGGACTTCAGTCCGTCCGCCATCGTCTCCTATTTGGTAAACGCCCTCCAACCGTGCGGCAGTCCCACAATAGGAATTACAATGCGCCCGCCACCGTGGCGGTCGCATTACCCACCTTAAAACATTGCGGCGAATGCTACTGGCTGCAGCAGCCGCCGCAATGTTAAAAAGGGATGTTTTACATATCCCTGTACTACGTGACAGGCACCATGTGGTGCCTGTTACTTGGTACAGGGATATGTTGGGGGGCACCATTGGTGCCCCCCAACACCCACAGGAATGGGACAGAGGGAAGGGGGGCCCGTTACGGGCCCTCAATGTCCATCCCCGCCAGCCTTTTCATGTCAGTTGAACCTGCATGGAAAGGCAGGCGGGGATGGATATCATAATCTGTCCGGCAGTGTTTTCCAGGCACCGCCACCATTCTGGGTATTGCGAGCGGTCGGTTTGGCAGTTGGATTTTCTGATCACCATCGTAATGTAGCGGTCTGATTGGCCCTTAGAATTGGCGGGTGGACCACCACTGATGGGCTGACGGTGGCGGTCCTCCCGCCATCGTAATGAGCCCCTTAGTTGTTATTCTATGTATGGTAGGTTATAAAAATTTTTTTTACATTTTGGCAAGTAGTGCTTCAGAGAAACTATGGCAAGGGCGTTGCAAGAAAACGGGCTACAGGGAAAGAAGCTAAGGGAATCGTTACAGATTTTTATTGGGCCAAAGATTGTTTCCCCCACTCAGCGTGCACGACTCAGTGCACATCAGTGCAAGTATGTCATAGCGATCTTTTTTATACAGTTCAGTGCTAAGCCATCTTGAAGCAAGGCCACATTATAACAGCAACAAGAGTTGAAGCAATTGTCCCAAAGTGGTTCTGAGTGTGCTGGCAGCATTAATGTACTGCAGCAGAAGTCATTAGTATTGTAGGGTGTTCAATACCTGTTCTAGAGCTTGGGCCCCGTTGGTAAAACTAGCAACCATGTGGCCCAAGCCCTAAATGGTTTACTGGCCTCCTCAACAACACCCCTCCACAACTCATGCTGCCCAATTGCTCCTCTGTCCTCCTTACACCTGACCTCGTCTCATTCCACTGCTCTGTTCTCAGTCGCTTCTCCTATGTAAGGCTGGTGCTATGTCCTCACCCCCTCCAGCTCCGGTGTAAGGCTGATGCAGGCGCTCACTCCTCCTTCCTCTGCTCTTTGGGCCCCTTTTCTATTTATACACCTTGGTACTGCCGCTCCATGGCCTACCCGCAAGGTCTCCCTCATCAACACTACTGTCTGATTTGTCTTCTCCTCCAAGTGCTCCTGCTGGTACTTCTCCTATGCTCCTCAGCACTGCTTCTAATGACTAACCAACCACATCCAGTATCGTGCCACTGTTTATCTGTCCATCCAATTAACCATCAACTTTCACACAATATTAAATTCAGCCAGTCATCCGCTTTTACCGCAGATTGGGTCACCTATCCAGTAAGTTTTACATGAAGCTTCAACCAGCGAGTACTCCCACCAGCCATCATATTTTACACATCAATGGTCTATTCCCATTTATCTGTGGTCTATTCCCATTCACATAACTGTTTAGTGATCCAGCATCTCCTTCTGCACACTTCCACCAGCCATCCACGCACTCTCACACAACACTGCTGTTAGCAAACTATCCATCCAACTTACCACCCATGTCCATTCACACACTGTTTCAACTGTCCTGCCATACATCTACCCAATCATCCATTTCTGCAAAACAATTCAACCATCTGGAAATCCATCCACTTTCAAACAATGCCTCAGCAATCCTTTCATACACTTTCATATGACACAAGCCATCCATTTTCCCACAATACTTTAGATAACCAGCCACACATACTTCCATCCATCTTCATAACAGTTCAGCCATCCAGCTATTTATTGAGCAATTGTTGTATGCTTTCTCAATGCATCCATTTTCTTCAAGCAACATTTCAGTCAACCATCCATCTAAATTTGAACACTTTAGCACCTGAACCTAAACATTTCACTTTCACGCAACACTTCAGCTATCTACAAATGTTGCACAATCTGATGCTGCACAACATTCTACCCTTTCATCTCTTATTCAACCACTTGCTCAGTCAGACATTTGCTTGAATAGTCATCCGTCCACCCACCCATATGGTCAGGCATGGCATTTGAGGGATGAACTAGTAATCCATGCCAAGTATAACCTTGTCCTTGAGCAGTTTTGTGAAATGTTACTTAATTGAAAAAACCTAAAACTCACTCATTTGCTTGGTTGACGAAATGGTCCCATTTAAGGCAGTTTTTCATGACAAAAGCCTAAACAAATATCTTGTGCGTAGGTTCAAATGGATGCCACATCAACTGTAGCCTTGTTGTGTTGAGCTTCCAGGACGGTGTTGATTTGTGTACTGCCACGCATATTCTAAATACCCCTTATGGAATTATTTCATTCAATAAATAACAATTGGTGTGCAACTGTGCTAGCGTGCAGTGGAGAGCGTGCAGGGAATGGAGGAGGTGCGGGTTGGGTTGTGGAGCTGAAGGTGACACAACAGAGGTCAAGGAGTTTCCTCTGCTTGTCACTTACTTCTTGTAATAAACCAGAAATGCCATGCCTTGATCCTGCATGAGCATCTTCCTTTGCAACAGAAACAATCTTTAGATTTCTTCTATTAGAACTTGAAATAGCGGGTGTTTCAGGACAGTTTCCCCTAAATACAGTAAATATACCAGCATCTGATGCTAAGAGTTGGGGTACAACTCTTCGTTTATGCAGTGGATGTAAAAGTGTTTCCATTTCTTTGTGTTAACTGTTAAGTATATAGTTCTATACAAAACGTTTGAGCTGCTTGAGACGGTTTTACCGAAAGTAGTCAAACATCTGTCCTAATCTTATGGTCCATGAAGAGGAATGGTAGAGTCAGACTCTACTATGAATGGTAGAATCGTCTTGAGCTGTTCTTTATCGGGTCGTTGACCAGACAATAGGGCATGATTAGTCACGTGGGGAGCACAAGAATATTCCCAGCCTGCAAAAGTGCAAACACCTTCTCCATGGCCCCCCCATTGTACCTGCTGGCTTAGTCTACCATTTTTGTCCTGTGGCGAATAAGTCTATTTCAGCTGCCAGCAAGCACTTGCAAGAGCATTTATGATTGATGGTAAGGGTTCGGTCAAAATACCCACTCTCCTTTTGAGTACCCATGTCCAGAGTGTCTGGGCTTCTTAAAAAATGTACGAGGAGCAGATATGGTTCTTCTTTGTTGTTTTAGGTAGAATATCCTGATAGGGAGTTCGAAGAATACGTCATTAGTTGGTGCTTATCAGCTCTAAGATGGAGTGAAGCACAAATGAAAATACTCTCAACTCAAGCAAATGAGAGTGACTAGGAGCACTAACTGCCCTAAGAGTGACATGTCTGTGTGATCTAAGAATGTAAGCCCTGTACGGTTATAACCGTTGTAAAGTTTCGTTTGTTTCCCATCAGTACAAGCCTGTCCTGTCACAAGGTAGCAGGTACATCACGCCCACTCAATGTCCTCAGGTATGCGTATAGTACTCGCCCAAATTCACCTGAATAGTCCTCTTATGATGCCTGCAATGCAGCATCAGTGGTTTGCAGGCTTGCATGGTTCACACAGGGAATCCTAGATGTACAGCTGGTCTTGATGCAGAGTTCTGTCTGCAGGCAATCTGGATTTCTGTTTTATGGGTCTCACGAGTGCTGGAGTAAGGCATAGTATTCATCAGCTCAGCCGACAAAAAGAAGGGTTTTGTGGTAACTGTTTCAGGAACCTGGGTCAGACCCATTTATTGCTTTATCCCTAAAGCATGGGAAAATCATTTAATAGGCCTTCTCTTCTCCAGGAAGTGGTGTGCTGACTAACAGCATTTCGTGATGGAATGCCTGGCAGGTAGAGTGCTGTGAAAGTTCTTTGGTAGTCTGTTGAGGGCTATCAGGTTTTGGAGGAAGGCTACTTTTTGTTTTGCCAGTAAACATACAGTCGACTATACAAGTCCTATTCTTCAACTTCAAACTATGCTCTGCTGCTCTTCAGACAAGACACTGCATTTTACACATGAAGATGAGACTACTTTTAGTTTGATATTTTATGTTCTCTGGTAACAACGATTTACAAGTTTAACTCATGCAGTATTTTCTGGCACCCATAGTTAAACGCCTGCCAGCCGGTGTTAGGCACCATTATCGCAATAAAGGTGCTGTTTTGAGTCGCGCAAAACTTACTGTACTTTGTTCTACGTTAAGTAGAAGGCACTGTTGTGCAAACAAGTCACCAGACCGTTGAAGAACGGATCGAGGCACATAACCACCTGGGGTGCAAGTCTGTGCTGTTAGCAGGCAGCGCGAGCCATCGCCTCAACAGCATTTAGCGGACACCCTGCTTCAAAAGACACCTCCTCACCTCCACTGTGCGGCTGCACATATACAACGACTCATGTTGCTGATGTCGCTATTTCCTGGTCATAGCACCAGTGTCATCTGTGCTGAAATGTGGATTATCCTGGAGATCCTGCCAGGCTGTTTAAGCAGCAGTAATATAAACAGTTATTAATTTTGGCACTAAACTATGGGACTACGAAGAATATCTACACCTTTATTGTGCATGACCGATCAGTGATCCACACACTCTTCCAACATATGAAGGAAAGGTCTTCTGCAGGTTACTCTTTGACAGTGTGATCGATTAGACACATCAGTGATCAGCACATTTGTATTCAGAGTGTCTGCAAGCAACAATAACTGTAGCAGCCCCACTTTCACTACGTTTCACTTAACTGCCTGCCTCCCTCATTTTTTTTTTCTTTTCCTTTCCTCTTTCCTTCTCTTGTCACTAAAATGCAGAAGGTGACAGCTCCCCCTCCTTTTCTCTAGGATCGAGGAAACCCTCCTACTGGCTGAAGGAATTTGTATAGATCATTCAATGCTTACCTAGGAGCCATTGATGGATTACAGTTTCGTCCTCACAGGAAAACAAATACTGTTTAATTACTTAAGGAAAGAGGGCCAAAATGTATTTAAACATCTTCTGATTGACTTATGCTACAGCTAAAGGGGAGGACAATTTCAAACAGCAGTTAAGCAATCAGATTTTTTTTGAAGGGCACAAAAATACAGTCTATCCATCTTCATTAAGGTCTTTACACGTTCTCGGAGCCCTAATGAATCTGCAGACACCTTTGTTACTACACTCAATGTTCTTGCTGCAAAAAGAGTTTGATATTTTTATGAGTAAATTGATCCATAATAAACGTGAATGAATCTGTAGACAAAGCATTAGGCATAGTCCGAGGGATAGAAACAGGTCGGTAAGATGCGAAACAGCTTGACATTTTCACACAAGATCCTTTCTATCGCAGCCAAGCGTACACATTCTCGGGTCAATTTAATAACCCAGAATAAAAGTAAAGGTATACAAGCTGTAAAAAAAAAATCAACCACAACCATCTCTGTCTGGACCAATTTTTCAATTCATTTCTAAATCCGGCACATGTTATTAATTCAGGTCACCATCCAATGTGGCTAGCTTTAAGAACTGCCCAGCACTTGTTCAGGTATGTTGCACATGTGGCACAATGGGTCATGTAAGCCTCCAGAGCTGTACAAGAATGGATAAAGGAGTTGGAGAAGGATTTGGTTTTACAAGATTTTCTCTGAAGGCTCCTGCTCAAATTATTAATTAACAGCTGGCCTAATGAAAGGTCATTTGGTCAAGAGATTCAACCTTTTTGTAAGCTAACTTCTGAGTTATCAGAGGTGGAGGGTTTACTCATGCGAAGTGACATATTGATTCCAACTAGTAGCTTATGGACGAAAACAATGGAAGTAGCACATGAATGTCACGTAGATGTCTTTCATGAAAAGACGTGCAAGAGGATTACTGGTGGCCTATATTGGATGGTGACGTGGAGAGGAAGGTTGGAGAATGTGAAAATTGCATGACCAGTTACAAATATATGGTGGTGCATGGTCCATGTGAAACACCAGTTCTGTGCCCTAAATGGGTATAGAAAAAAATTGGTCTAGATTTTTTAGACCAATTCCATATCCTACCTCCATGTACGCTGTACATGGTAGTCACAATCGATTATTTATCTTGTTGGGTCAATGTGAAATTAATCAGAGAGTTTTAGAAGAAGTTTTTTCAAAGGTAGGGATTCCAGACTACATCCTTACAGATAATGACGGTCCAATTTACCTCTCAGGCTATGTCTTCATTCCTATCCACCAATGCTAATAAGCACCTAAGAGCCCCATTGTATCAACCCCAGAGCAACAGAATGGTGGAAAGGTTAAATAGGGTCTTGGCAGAATGTGTGCAGAGTGCTTACAGATGTTAGAAGAATGTAGGATTGACAATAGAAGAATTGTTGTGGGCTTAGAAAATGACACCGCAAACTGTCACTGTTAAAGCTCAAGCCTTTATGGTGGGAAACAAAGATGAGAGTGGATAACCACAAGAGTTGTGCAAGATGGTGCATGTGCACTTGATCACATGTGCCACATGATGGTTTTGATCACATGTGATCACATGTGCCACATGATAGTTTTGTGGTAAGTTGGAGACTAGGCACATGTAAAAGACCCTTTGCTGGTTAGGAAGGACTTATCCAAGTTTTGTGAACTTGTCAACGTTTGTGAGGCTTGAGGAAATTCCTTTGGTAGGTATCAGTTGCAGTTCTCGCTAATGTAGAATGCCACAAATATTTGGAAATGGTGTCTAGTTTTCTCTTAGTATTTTGCATTCACCCACCAGCAAATTATTCTATAGGAAATATATTTTTAACATCCATGGTATATTTAAAACGTTTACTGCATTTGTTGTATAATGCACATTTCTCTGTTTATTGTTCTTCTAGTTAATTTTGTGATATGGAGAAGTGTGCTTACTGACAGGCATTTCATGATGCATTCCGTCATGGAACGCCTGGCAGGCAGAATGCTGCGGAGTATCTATGTGTTGGCTGGCAAGCTTTGGTGGAATTGCCAATAAATATACAATCAATTATACAAGCAGCTGCTATGTCTTTAATGAACATTAACACTGGGGCGTAGGCAAATATAGGTGCCTAGTCATAAGACAGATCAATGCTTCATTGAAAAGAAAACAGGCCTAGATTTTCTCTGAAGGCTCCTGCTTTAACAACCAACACCAGTTTGTTCATATGGGCACGTCCAAGTCAGAAAGGATCCCTTCGACTTGTTGAGTTCCCCAGGGCTTCATACTGTATTTTGTCATTTTCAACCCATGCATGGATCAGTTTGGTCCTCTACTCACATATAACGGCATCAATATTCATCAATATGACGCTACTTGAAAGTCTTGTCTGCTTCAGGCATCAAACGCCTCAAACACTGCCTGCACATTATCCAGACCTGAATGTCCAGCATTTACCTGAATCTCAACCCAACCAAGACAGAATTCTTGTTATTTGGCAATAACAATAAACAAGATGCAATACAAATCTGGCTCAATTACATCAACCTTGACAGCTTTGAACCCCAGCTTTCACCAAATGCCAAGTCACTTGGATTCATTCTATACCTCAACCTCACCCTCAAGGAACACATTGCCAAAAAAAAACAAATGGCCTGGTACCAGCTCTCTCTTCTAAAGAAGTCTAATCTTTTCTTCCAGAAATCGACTTCAGAACTGCTGTTCAAGCCCTTGTACTCTTGCATCAGGATGGTGATAATGCCCTGGTGTACAGCCTCATAGACTCCACTCTGATACCCCTCAGAGACATCCTGCATGCTGCCGCACGTCTCATTCAGGGCTTGAAGAAATATGATTTTCAAAACCAGCGGCATCATTTATGACTAGTAACCCTGCTTATCTTGCAGACAAGCTCACGATGATCTATGATAGATCTCGGCACACCCGCAATCAGATCATCAGGCTGGAGACTACAAAGTGTAAAAAAAAAAAAAAAGGATAGTAGATCTTTTCAACTATCAATCAGGACTGTCCCAATGCTGCTCCAATTTCGGAAAGAATTGAATACTCGCCTCTGTAAAGAACACTACATCACAATGCATTAACCATCCACAACCCAGCTTCCTATCCTCTTACTCCATGACTTAATGCTTGCCTTTGACCATTTCTTTTACGGTGCTCTGCTATCTTTTATCTAGGGTCCAGTTATAGAAATACCATATGCATACATAAATACATTTGATTTAATTCTTCACATATTTTTGATTAAATTGATGATTAAAATGTAAGTATATGTGTATGTAGGTATGCAGTATTTATTTAGCACAAAGCGAGCCTAAAAGTATCAGAGCATTGTACAGGGTCAAAGGTAAAAAACAGTTGAGTGATCAAAGAGGAGCCTGGGTTCTGAGAGCATAGTGAACTGTTATTGGCTCATGATGTAGTGCTCCAGATCCCATGTGAGCAGTAGGAGGAAGCCTCGTGGCTTGCTTTTTCCTTTTTTTCCTCTTCTTAATATACATCTGATGGTGTCCTGGCTCCAGGTGTGTCCAGAGGCACCAGAAATGGTAAACTAAATAAGTAGGGGTGTTGGTTGCGATGGCTTCACAGATGATGCAGATAGTTTTGCAGATATATAGGCTGGTGAGGGGAGCCTATGGGTATATATCAGGGTGGAAATGAAGTTGTCAAATTTCTTCAGGCTCTTGGTGATTTATTTTGCCACATGTAGGAAGCATTTAGAGTAGACCAGTGTATTAAGTGGGGGGCCATGCAGCAGGATGCAGTACCCACCCAGATGCAAGATTACAATATCTTGAATGGCTGTTCTCAAGATACTATCTGGGAGAAACAGTTTCACTTTCTTTAGTAGAGAAAACTGGTATCAATGCATTCCTTGAGGGTGAGGTATGTGTCCAGGATCATTCGTAGTAACCAGGCATTGATAAAAAATTGGTGATCAAAACTGTTCAGTTTCATATTCTTGACCCATGCCTGGACTAGTTATTTATTGTTGTTCTTGGCAAATAACAGGGATTCTGTTTTGCTGGGAATTAACTTCAGCTATGTGATATACATCAAAGTCTGGATTAGGTGAAGGAAGTATTAAAGTCACTGGATGGAGCAAAGGAGATTTCCAAGCACTATTGTGCAGGGGTGTGGAATTTTATGAACTATCTACTTGTCCTTGGGACAGGTTGCGTCTTAAATCCACTTGTCCTGTAAAAAAATCTACTTTTCCCTTTGGTGCATTGTAGTGCAGCGACAAATTATGGCAGCAATCTCATTATATAAGAGCTCTGATAATAGCCTCTCTGATTATACCAGGGCTAATACTATAGGACTTGAATACTAGCAATTTCCTTATTTTGCCACCTTTCCGCAGATCTACATACTAGGGCTGGAGAAAGCAGTAAGCAATAGTTTGAGGGTTGGAATACGCTTTTGAGTCTGTGCAAACCTACTAACTAGAATGCTTTAATGGTTTTCACCAGCTCGTCTCTAATTATTTCTCGTGCTGAGAAAGACTGGAATTTTTCTCCTGACAAGGGCAGAAGTAAAGCTTCTACCAGGGTTGGGAAAAAAAGTGGTTGGAGGGAAAGTCAACAGATTTTTTAAGCAAATCTACACATGTATAATTATTTGCACTAAAATACAGTTCACAAATATTTTCTAGGAGTACAATTATCTGGTCTATTTCTGTAAATTCTTGTGATTTCATGAAATATGAAAATCTGCACTAATGCCAACACATATACCATGGGTGCACTTTTGTGACTTTGTGAGAGGTGTGGCGCAGCGGCCAGAGCGGCTGACTCCGGAGCGCTGGGTCACAATTCGATCCCTGGCAGCAGCTCAGCTCACCATCATGCGACTCTGGGCAATAGCTCACTTAATCTCCCCAACTGCCACTAGCGCCTTGAAACCTTAGGGAGTACTTTACAAGTATGGATTTATTTATTTTATTCTTTAACAATTCGGCCCCTAGTTAAGTCTAGCATTAACCAAGACCTTTTGTTTTTATTAAAATTCTCTCTCTCTATCCATCTATCAGCTTATCAGCGATAGCATTCTGCTCTTCCACAAGGAGCATATCGACATACAAAGTAGTTTTGTTCAGTGCCATGAACTACTGTGGCAATGACTGGCTTTTGAGACCAATTTTTTTTTTTGCTTTTTGCCAATGTTCGTTACAATGGTGAGGGCCCAGCAGCTCCCACAACAATAAAGAGCTACAAAAGCCATTTCAAAACAAGACACGCTTTGCCAAAACCAAAAGAATGACCACCAATGTAGGACCTATTGGCTTTTGCCTATGCTTGTTTATTTTCATGTTTCTCATAATCTTGTTGAAACTGGTTACACTGATTTTCCATAACGAATATTTTTTGGAAATGCTAGCATATATCAATACATTTTACTAAATGATGCTTCTAAGAAATGGCACCTAAGATTTCACAGTAAAGTAGCAAAACGCTTTTTTTCCTAGTTGCATTTTTTTGTGAATGTTTTATTTTGAAAGCAAAGAATCATCAATCTTCCTTTCAAACTTCTGCAAATATTTGCATCAAATCAGAGACCAATCTGGGAGCATTATACGTAGCCTCATATTGATAAACTTTGCAAACGTGTGTACATATGTTTTTTTACTGGAACCACTGTCAGTAGTGCAGTCCGAGCTTACAATATTTATTTAGAGCCCTCACCCTAATAATAAAGGCTTTGCATTAATGAACCATAAATACAAGTTCAAACAGCATTAACCTATGGACACAAATATTATCTCAACTGTAGACAATTCCTTTCCCTGCTCCATAATGTGGTACTGTAAACTAGCAGTGAAAGGGTTTGTACTGCAGTGGGTTGGGGCTACTTGTCCGAATGACAAAATGAACATGAAAACTTGTTGTCCTTTACCCCAAATAATATGTTCTGGGTGTCGGGCTATAGGAATTATACATCCCTGGTTCTGTATCATTGAATTTTGATGCTGTTATTAGTGAGTAGAGTCCCATGTAGAGGTTGAAAATGAAGATAACTGGAGAGAAGATGGAACCCTGTGAACTCGAATGGTGAAAGGGAGCTATTGGGACCAGTCCGCCCCCATATGAAAGATCTGCCAACAATGTGATCAGGGTCTGAAATTCAATAGGCTGAGGAAATAAAGAGATCATACCTATAAAAGAAACATAATTTTCATACCCATTGCAAAAGAAACATTTTATAGTAGGACATTTTGCAGATCCGACTGAGTAGCAAGGTCGCCATGTAATAAAATGTTGCACTTTCATCATTCTACCAAGAAGAATGCACTGCCTAGAAAAGGACTTGCTTATAGCTCACTGTGCAAGTTCTTCAATCTCATTCTGTGGCTCCACTGCCAGCGTCCTGCCCATGAGCGTACAGGTAGGTCTTGGGCACGACCCACTTCTCAATGGGGACAGGGGAAATGAGAGAGACGCTGGTGGGCTGCTGCATTGCATGCATGTTCTTACCTTACAGCGGCTGGCCTGCGGTGCAGTCGTCTTTCTCATCATTCTTCTCCCTGGGGGGTTCCTTACTGGAGACTATATTGGTGCCTCCATTGTGGAGAGTCTCTTTTCTCCCAGAGTTCCCTCTTGAGGAACTCTGGGATAGATATTACACCTGACCCAAGATAGCTAGTTCTAATGGGATTCTTTCAAATTCAAGATGGCGGTTCTGGTGCTTTCTGTTTCTTAGCTACACAAGGAAGGGAATTCCACCATTATTTGCATTGCAAGACTTCATGCTGTCTAGTCGTTGTGCTTCCTCGCTCCTCACAATACTTGGTTTCCAGGTCCTTGTCAGTTTCACGGCTTCTGGTTTCCCCACCTGCCTAGGCATTCCTGGAAGAGCCTTGCCCTCCTCAGTAAACCCATCTCTTCGACCATCTGGAGTACTGCTGCCACCTTGGAGGTGTTTTGCCGTTGGGCTTTTTCCTCTGTTCAGTGTGTCTTGTGGAAGGCACCTTCTGCTTAGGTGCAACCTAGTGTCAGCTGCAAGATGGCTTCTAGAAGAGGTTGCCAATACTTCTGGTACACAAAGAAAGTTAAGATCTGGGCCTTCAGACCAATAGTCAGCCTGGGATCCTTGATTAGTCATCAGTCCCGTGACACATTCATTTTATTTGTTTGCCACAAAACTGAAGAAAGAAAACCACCTCATACCACATCAAAAAATCAAAATATTTCCAAGAACTATTTTACCATTATTTTGAAACTGAAGAAAGTAGAAAAGAGTGCATAGTCATATCCTTTAAAGAAATAAAATCCAAATATTAAATTAATTTTCATGTAAGTCAATGAGTAGAGGGAAGAACACAGAACCAAAATGCTGGGTCTAAGAAGTTTTTACTCTGTAAGAAAAGGATTTAACTTCACATTTCGGGTTACTTGGTACTGAAAATTCAGGAGAATCAGACTAATCGATTCCTGTTCCTGCATGAATTGCCTACCAGTGGATACACCTAATAAACCACAAATCTGCAACAGGCTTTTGCTTATATAGTCGATTTACCTCCACAGGTATCAATTTTAGACCCTGTGATCAAACAATGGCTAATAAGCCAACTACAAGGTATCCTAAAACCCAACTCATGCTCAATGAGTAACACAAATAGATATTATAAAATCACCTTCAAGCATCCTCCCTAAAAAAAAAGCTACTGTTTTTAGTCCAAGGTTAAAGGAGTCAGGATACACTAATATCAACTAATATACCTATACCCTTCCTTTCTTCCTGCGTCAAGTGAATTTGGAATAGAGCAGATTTTGAGACTTACATAATTATATGAATACATTAGTCTGTTTAAAATATCTGTCGGTACTTACTGAGAATTATTAGAAAAATAATTATTAGAAAATTATTAGAAAAGGTTTGGGATAACAACAAAAATCATTGTAAGAACAACATCAATTTAATCAAAAATATACAATCACATTGTTAAAAATGTTATAAATTGACCAAGTTCATATCCTCTGGCTGGGCTGCTATTCCAGTCTTTAAATACCAAAAACGTGAACTCTGCCTCCCATTCATCTAGATTCTATTGCTGTTAGACCATTTTGAAGCTACTAGAATTATCTTCACACTGGATACATATAAAATGTGTAAACCTATTCTGAACTAGGAGCAGGTGAAGAATTTCATACAATGCCTGAAACGGATTAGGAATAGGTCACTGAAAATAAAAAAACTTCAGCCTTTTTTGTAGTAGTAAATTGATTAATTTACGAGGGCTGGAATAAAGCAACTGCCTCTCCTTTCAATTCCTACTCCTAAAAAAACACACTAGCCTGATGATCCTATGCATGAAGTAGGAATAAGGAGAGATTAAGAGCCTCTCGCATGATCTAAGTGCAGAGATGGTCCAAATGTCTGGCAACAAGAACATACAGTTGAAGTCACTTGCTAGCTTCCAGGGCTGCCTCTGCCTGCCACTGGGCCTCCTTCCCAATCTGGACACAGAGCACCAGCAGAAAAAACAAGATGCACACCAGAAACACAAGGGCTGAGATCAAATTATCCCCCATCTCTGTAAACATCTGACCACGTGCCTTAACCTCGCTTCATCAAAACAAATTCTGAGGTATCTTCCAGCGAAGGGCAAAGGAGGACAAGGACAGCTCCTGATTCGACCATGAATCACATTGCCAGATCACCAACTGGCAGATCTGAAAATAAGCATCTATTAATTTGCAGATGAAGCCCTTCTATACCTACATCTCATATCTGAACGTGATGTCTCTTGGCTGGAGCCCTGACTCGTAACCTTTTAAGTCAGAATGCCCAAGTGCTACATCAAAATTCAACCAAATTTGTCTTTTTTTCCTAACACCAAAACACACAAGCAAGTACAAAGATGGCTGGATGAGATAAACCTTGAAGAGCATTTGTCTATTTTTAGGTTTAAATCTTTTTATTAATATTCATTACACAAAAATGGAAGATCCACCTGAGCCATACATACATTGCTTTGTAGGCGAAATCGGCCCTGGGTGTCTAGCGAGAAGCTAAGCAATGAAAAAAACTAAACAATCAATACAAAAAAAAAAAGGGGAAACTTTTCTTACCCAAACCAGCCTCCCCCCTCCCCAACCCTCGTCCACCAAAGCGATTGTCAATGAAGGGCCCCACTAATTCGCAGTCTGCCGCTGTGCGTCTTGGTTCTCCGTGGTGTGTGGGGCAGAGAGACGCAAGAGGCGTAAGTACCTCGGACACGTCAGTTCACGAAATTCTGAGGTCAGAAGAGAGAGAAAAGGCTGCCAAAGGTCGACAAAGGTGGAACCCATTAAGTGAGGCCTGCCCCTACACTCTCGAGTGTTGGTGATCGAGGCCCTCCTCCACCCGCAGGTTTCCCTGCGCCTCATCCCTAGTGGTCCAGTGGACCTCTTTCTCCTTCCTCTAACTCTGCTCTTTCACTCGTTTTTCTACCCTTTTTTATCTTTCACCTTTCTGCACTTTTCTGCATCTATGCTCTTTTGTGCCTTATTTCTGCTCATTTTCCCTTCCTCTCGCTCTGCCCTTTCACTTGTTTTCACTCGTTTTTCTACCCTCTTTTATCTTTCACCTTTCTGCACCTCTGCTCTTTTGTGCCTTATTTCTGCTCATTTTCCCTTCCTCTCGCTCTGCCCTTTCACTAGCTTTCACTCGTTTTTCTACCCTCTTTTATCTTTCACCTTTCTGCATCTCTGCTCTTTTGTGCCTTATTTCTGCCTATTTTCCCTTTTTTCTTTATCCCTTATTTCCTCCCTTTACCTTTCCCTGCCGCCCCTGCGGCCCCTCCCCCTCCAGCGCAACCGGCCCAATCCAGCTCCCCTCCCCGCTCCCGCCTCCCAGCTGTCCAGCCCTCCCCGACCCCTACTTAATGGCGGCCACTGCGGGGATAGGCGAGCAAGACCACTGACTCATTGTCAGTGAAATTGCTCTCCCACCCTCGCAGCTCCACCATTAAGTGAGGCCTGCCCCTGCCCCTGCACTCTCGAGTGTTGGTGATCGAGGCCCTCCTCCACCCGCAGGTTTCCCTGCACCTCATCCCTGGTGGTCCAGTGGACCTCTGTCTCCTTCCTCTAACTCTGCTCTTTCACTCGTTTTTCTACCCTTTTTTATCTTTCACCTTTCTGCAGTTTTCTGCAGCTCTGCTCTTTTGTGCCTTATTTCTGCTCATTTTCCCTTCCTCTCGCTCTGCCCTTTCACTTGTTTTCACTCGTTTTTCTACCCTCTTTTATCTTTCACCTTTCTGCACTTTTCTGCATCTCTGCTCTTTTGTGCCTTATTTCTGCTCATTTTCCCTTCCTCTCGCTCTGCCCTTTCACTAGCTTTCACTCGTTTTTCTACCCTCTTTTATCTTTCACCTTTCTGCATCTCTGCTCTTTTGTGCCTTATTTCTGCCTATTTTCCCTTTTTTCTTTATCCCTTATTTCCTCCCTTTACCTTTTCCCCGCCGCTGCTGCCCCCGCGGCCCCACCCCCCAGCGCGACCTGCCCAATCCAGCTCCCCTCCCCGCTCCCGCCTCCTAGCTGTCCAGCCCTCCCCGACCCCTACTTAATGGCGGCCACTGCGGGGACAGGCGAGCAAGACCACTGACTCATTGTCAGTGAAATTGCTCTCCCACCCTCGCAGCTCCACCATTAAGTGAGGCCTGCCCCTGCCCCTGCACTCTCGAGTGTTGGTGATCGAGGCCCTCCTCCACCCGCAGGTTTCCCTGCGCCTCATCCCTGGTGGTCCAGTGGACCTCTGTCTCCTTCCTTTAACTCTGCTCTTTCACTCGTTTTTCTACCCTTTTTTATCTTTCACCTTTCTGCACTTTTCTGCATCTTTGCTCTTTTGTGCCTTATTTCTGCTCATTTTCCCTTCCTCTCGCTCTGCCCTTTCACTTGTTTTCACTCGTTTTTCTACCCTCTTTTATCTTTCACCTTTCTGCACTTTTCTGCATCTCTGCTCTTTTGTGCCTTATTTCTGCTCATTTTCCCTTCCTCTCGCTCTGCCCTTTCACTAGCTTGCACTCGTTTTTCTACCCTCTTTTATCTTTCACCTTTCTGCATCTCTGCTCTTTTGTGCCTTATTTCTGCCTATTTTCCCTTTTTTCTTTATACCTTATTTCCTCCCTTTACCTTTCCCTGCCGCTGTTGCCCCCGCGGCCCCTCCCCCCCAGCGCGACCGGCCCAATCCAGCTCCCCTCCCCGCTCCCGCCTCCCAGCTGTCCAGCCCTCCCCGACCCCTACTTAATGGCGGCCACGGGCTGCGGGCGCGCCACTGGGGTGCTGAAGGCGCGTCAAACGCAAGCCCGTCTGCGCGCGTCCGCGACCCGACCGCGACCAGCGCCAGGAACCCTGGACCTCCGCCCCGCCAACGCTACGACCCAGCAGCACTCCACGCACTCAACCCAGGCCGCAACAACAACTGCAAGCTAGCATCACCAGCCGACTCCCACGGACCATTCAGCTGTCACCGCTGCCGGCACACCTGCAGCACCGCCAAGAACACAGATCCAGCACAACCCGCCCACAAGAACACAACCGAACCGAAGACCCTGCAATGCATCCTCCTCAACGTCCGATCCCTCCACAAACACGCCACAGAAATCTGGGACCTCCTCGACAGCACCACCCCGGACGTAGCGTTCTTCACCGAAACCTGGACCAACACCACCTCGGGACCGGACATCGCCATCCCCCAAGGATACAAGATCTCCAGGAAGGACCGCCCCACCCGCCCAGGAGGAGGAATCGCCATCGTCCACAAATCCAGCCTCCGCCTGAGCACACTCCCTGACGAGCCCACAGAATTGATGGAACACCTTCACTTCAAGATACTGGCCAGCCCCACCGCCACCCTCCGAGGAACCCTCATCTACCGACCCCCTGGACCCCGCGGACCCTTCGCCAACTCCATCACGGACATTATCTCCCCGCAGGCCATCGCATCCACCAACTACACCCTGCTGGAAGACCTCAACTTCCACCTCGACAACCAACTGGACCCCAACACCACATCCCTCCTGGACAACCTCCACAACATTGGACTGCGCCAGATCGTGACCGAGCCCACGCACTCAGCAGGACACACCCTCGACCCCCTCTTCACTACAGGAAACTCCATCACCTTCAGCCACACCACCGAACTCCCATGGACCGACCACCGTTGCGTCCACTTCACCTTCAGAACACCCACAGACACCAGCACTTGCTTCCACGAAGAAACTGGACCAAAATCACCGACGACCAGCTCACCTCCTCACTCAACAACTCCACCCCAACCATCGCGGAAAACGACGACCCCAACACCGCAGCCCGAACCCTGCATAGATGGATCTCGGACAGCACCAACACCATAGCCCCCCTCAAGAAAAACAACAATACCCGCGCCAAGAAAGCCAGATGGTTTACCACCGAACTTCGAGAGTCCAGAAGCACATGCCGCCGCCTCGAAAAGGTCTGGAGGAACACCAAATCCACAGAAGCCCACGACAACTTCAGAGCCGCCACCAACGCCCACCATCAACTCATCAGAGAAACGAGGAAAAAAGCGATTGAAGACAGAATCTCCACCCACGCGCACAACAGCAAGGAACTCTTCAGCATCATCAAGGAGTTCGCCCAACCCACTAGCGAGTCTACCGACATCCCTCCCTCACAAGACCTCTGCGACAAACTTAGCACCTTTTTCCACCACAAAATCAAGAGCATCTACGACAACTTCGACGAAGACAACCAACACACTGAACCCTCACCAACCACCCCCTACACCCGGACACCAGCGATTGACGACTGGACAGCCCTCACCACCGAAGACACACTGAAGACAATGAAGTCAATCCACTCAGGGGACCCCACGGACCCCTGCCCCCACCACATCTTCAACAGAGCCGCCGACACCATCGCACCCATGCTCCGCCACACCATCAACCGCTCCCTGGCGACCGCCTGCGTTCCCCGACGACTGGAAACACGCCGAGGTCAACCCCTCCTAAAGAAACCCTCAGCGGACCCCACCGACCTCAAAAACTACAGACCCATCTCCCTGCTCCCGTTCCCAGCGAAAGTCATCGAGAAAGCCATCAACTGCCAACTCGCCACATTCATTGAAGAACACAACATCCTCGACTCCTCCCAATCCGGCTTCAGAAAAAAACCACAGTACGGAAACCGCCCTCCTCGCCGCAACAGACGACATTCGCACCCTACTGGACAAAGGAGAAACAGTAGCCCTCATCCTCCTCGACCTATCAGCGGCGTTCGACACAGTCTCCCACCGCACCCTAATACGCAGACTCTACGACGCAGGAATCCAGGACAAGGCCCTCGACTGGATCCGCTCCTTCCTCTCCGGCAGGACGCAGCGGGTCAGACTCCCCCTTTCCTCTCGGACCCCACACCTACCACCTGAGGAGTCCCCCAGGGCTCCTCCCTCAGCCCGACGCTCTTCAACGTCTACATGGCTCCACTCGCCCCCATCGTCAGAACCTACGGACTCAACATCGTGTCATACGCAGACGACACCCAGCTCATCCTCTCCCTATCCAACGAGCCCAACACCGCCAGACGCAACTTTCGAGAAGGCATGGAAGCCGTCGCCAAATGGATGAAAAACAGCTGCCTACAACTAAACACCAACAAAACAGAAGTACTCATCATGGGCCCAAACCCCGATGCCTGGAGCGACACCTGGTGGCCCCCCGCCCTCGGAAACCCGCCAACCCCCACGGACCACGCACGCAACCTGGGAATCATCCTGGACTCCGAGCTCAAAATGGACCGCCAGATCAACTCTCTCCCGTCTTCCTGCTTCCACACCCTCCGCCTCCTTCGTAAGACCTTCAAATGGATCCCCCTCGAACACCGAAAGACCGTCACTCACGCCCTGGTCACCAGCAGACTCGACTACGGCAACGCACTCTACGCCGGAATAAACAAAAACCTCACCCGCAAGCTACAGAACATCCAGAACGCCGCCGCAAGACTGGTCCTCAACCTGCCAAAACACTGCCACATCTCCCAGCACCTGCGCACACTCCACTGGCTCCCTGTCGAGGCGAGAATCACCTTCAACATGCTCACCCACGCACACAAGGCCCTCCACGGCACCGGACCAGCATACCTTAACAGCCGACTCAAATTCCACGCACCCCAAAGGACCCTACGATCAGCCCAGCTCTCCTACGCCGTGGTCCCCCGCACCAGAAAGACCAGATCGGGAGGCCGCTCCTTCTCCTTCCTCGCGGCCAAAGCATGGAACACCCTTCCGCTCCACCTCAGACAGACAACATCGCTCCCCATCTTCGCAAGAAACCTCAAAACCTGGCTCTTCGACAGACCCCCTCCTTGATGGATGGAACCTGCACCCCCCCCACCCCCCCACCCCTTGAGACCCTTACGGGTGAGTAGTCGCGCTTTAACAAACCCCTGATTGATTGATTGAACCCTTCCCTGCCAGGGCGAGTGTCATCTTTTCCATCCCCAAAACCAACCATAAGTGTTGCAGCCAACCCGTGAAGGTAGGTACCTGGGGGGTCTTCCAGTGGATTAAGATATTCTGTATGGCAGAGGCCAGGGCAATCGCGATCCGGCGACCGCGTCCCGATTTAAGTGGGTATGTTAGCGGGTTTGGTAGGCCTAGCAGTACATAAGCGGGGAATCGCGGTATTTGGGTATCGAGGTGTTTGTCCATCTCATCGAGAATTTGGGACCAATAGGATTGTATTCGGTCACAGTCCCAGAGGAGGTGCACCAGTGTACCCCGCTTCCCACAGCCCCTCCAGCAGTCCGGATTTTGGCGGGAGTCAGTCTTATGGATGCGCTCAGGCGTGTAATACCAATATGTGATTACTTTCGTCAGTGTTTCTGTCAGCCCCATGTTCCGTGCCGAGTGTCGTGCCCTATAGTACACCCCCTCCCACTCTTTGTGGCTGAGGGACCGGCCAAGGTCCCGCTCCCATCGCGCGCGACCCGCATTGTACGTGTGTGTGTGTGTGTGTGTGTGTGTGTGTGTGTGTGCTGGGAGAGTAGCATCTTATAAAGATCTGAAATTAATTTCTTGACGTGTTGCGCGTTATGAGCCACTTTTCGTAGTGGGTAAGGTGGCGTTGGGCCTGAGGTCTAATGTGCGGGTGTAGCGCCCAGTGGCGGAGTTGCAGGTACTGTAGTCTCTCAGACTCAGAGATCCCATAGTACTCTCTAATCTGAGGGAAAGGGATGATCCCATCCACGTCGAATAGGTGTCCCAATGAGCGGCATTCCGTGGGGCGCCAACGTGTGAACGCAGTCTCACCCATGCCGGGCTGGAAATCAGGGTTGTCATAAAGCGGGGTGAGTGGCGAAGGGAAGGTAGTCAGGTTGTACTTAAGATTCTTTTGATCCCAGGTTTCCAGGATTGTGCGAGTGATATAGGAGGCATAGAGGTTGGGAGGTCTATGTGTCTTTCGGAGGAAAGGGACCTTCTGTAGCGGCGTGGCTGCCACTGCTTGGTCCTGAAACAGCCAGTGCTTCTCGGACTCAACCCGGTTCCATTCGACCAGGTGGCGCAGTTGGCCGCCTGGTAATAAAGCTGTAGGTCCGGGACTGCCAGGCCACCCTCCTCAGGAGGCAATACTGTGATGGATCTCTTCAGTCGAGGTCTACGGCCTCGCCAGATGAACTGGGAAAGCTCGGATTGGATCTGTTTAATCCACCCCGGGGGTGGTCGCAGGGGGAGAGTCTGGAACACGTATAGTATTTGGGGCAGGACCGTCATTTTGGTGGCGGCCACACTGCCCAGCCAAGATATCGAGAAGTGTTTCCACCGCCGCAGTTCAGCCGGGACCCGGTTCCGCAGTTTGGCATGGTTGGTAGAGACTATCTACGGCAACGTGGGCGCCAACTGAATGCCTAAGTATGTGACTGTCTCATCCGCCCACTGGATTGGGTGCTGAACTCTGAGGCGCGCCAGTGTGGAGGGCGACAAGGATAGATTGAGCGCGACAGACTTCTCCACATTGACCTTAAATCCCGAGACCTGCGCGAAGAATCCCAGTTCTGCCAGAAAGGCTCTCAGTGCGGGGAGAGGGTCCGAGAGTGTGACCAGGACATCGTCCGCGTAGAGGCTAATAGTATGGGTGTCCCCACCGAATTGAATCCCAGTGATAAGAGGGTTACGTCGGACCCTTTGAGCCAAAGGCTCCATATAGAGCGCGAAGAGCAGGGGTGAGAGTGGGCACCCCTGTCGCGTGCCTCTACCCATGCTAAAACGGGTCGACGTGTGTCCATTGACTCGCACAGAAGCTGAAGGAAATCGATAACAATTGAGAATGTGTGTCCGCAGCTTCTCTCCCATCCCCACGTGCGTCAGTACGTTTTCTAAGTACGGCCAATGGACTCTGTCGAAGGTCTTCTCCGCGTCGATGGTGAGGAGCATGTATTATCCATGCGTCCGAGAGGCCTTTTCGATAAGGTGAAGGACCCGTTTGGGGTTGTCACTCGTCTGATGTTGAGGGATAATACCCGCCTGGTCGGGGTCAATTAGCCCAGGCATGTAAGGTGCCAGGCGGGAGGCAAGAATCCCTGTATAGAGCTTGAGATCGATGTTAAGGAGAGATATGGGGCGGTATGACCCACAGCTAGTCCTGTCTTTGCCGGGCTTTGAGATGACGACGATGGCCGCTTCGAGCATGTCCTCTGGGATGGCTCCGGTGAGCGCAAAGGAATTAAAAAGGCGCGTTAGAAAAGGTGCCACCGTCGAGCAGAATTGTTTATAAAAGGCTGCTGAATAGCCGTCGGGGCCCGGCGACTTAGCGGATTGGAGGCGCGAGATGGCGGCTATGACTTCCTCAACCCGGATCTCTCTCTCCAGGTAGTCCGCCTGGTCCCGAGTTAGGGAGGGGAGCCGGGCACCAAGAGCAACAAGACAGAATCCCTGAATCCCATATGGGAAGAGAACGGTGGACGAGGGACCCCAAAAAAGAACAATAAAGAGAAACCCCCAAAAACTAGCAACAAAAACATTACAAAAAACAGGAACCAGAGTTCGGAAAAAGAGTCCGTCATCCGGAGAGGACCGGAGTGGAGTCACAATGGGGTCCATAGAGTGGCCAAGAACTGCCTCCTCCCTCCCATCCTGGGACGGCCAGAAGGAAGTTACTGCAGGGTCCATGTTGTGGCCAAGTGCTGTCGCTCCCGCCCCGCCCCGCCCGCCGCCCGCCCCAGAGGCAATGAAAGAAAGCAGGATGAATATCCTCAATCAAGTGCTTCAAGAGTGCGTCTTCGCTAGGGCCCCTGTCACTGAGTCCAGCACCGCCTGTTGGCTCTTTGCAATCTCCACCTGTTCAGGTCACTGCACTCTGCGCCTGCGGCCGTGCCGCCGCCAGCCCGACGGGGAGACCTCGGCTCTGGGGATAGGGCTTTGGTGTTCATCTCCATCTGAGGGGGGCTCGATCCCTAGGAGCCGGCAAGCCTCCGAAAGGGAGCGCAGCTGCAGCAGTTTGCCATTATGCCTCAAGATGAGCCGGAACGGGTGGCCCCAGGAGTAGGAGATCCCTTGCTGGCGCAGGTGGTCAGTAATGGGCCGAAACTGCCGTCGCAGCTGGAGGGTGAGGAGAGCCAGGTCCTGGTACAGCACCGGAGACTGATCTTTAAACGTGATAGGGTGTAGGGACCTCGCCTTGCTGAGTATCGCTTCCTTGGTCTTGAAGTCCTGAACACAGACGAGGATGTCCGCCGGCGGAGCATTGCCAGCTCTAGGGGGCCCAACCCTCTGAGCCCGGTCCAGCTTGATGTCAACGTCAGGGGGGTTGCCCAGGATATGGTTAAAGAGCTCTCTGGAGAAGGTGAAGAGGTCCTCGGTGACCGCCGTGACCGTCACGCCCCGGATTCGGATGTTATGTCTCCGGGAGCGATTCTCTAAATCCTCCAGGTGGGTCTGCATATCGAGGTGTTGGTCCTGAAGCCGGATGACTTCCTGCTGCAAATCTGACATTTCAGTGGCCCTACCATCTGCTCCATCTTCCAAGGCGACCACTCTTTCACCAATGCTGTCCACGTCTCGTCGTATTTCTTTGATTTCAGAGGGGAGATCCCTTATCACTGTTTGGAGGTCCTCACGGAGTGTCGAAAAAAGTGACTCCAGAAAGGCCCGCGTCACAGGTTCCTCGCTAGGGCCGTCGATCTTTGCGCGGGTCGAATCTCCTTGGGCAGAGAGTGCCATCGCAGAGCTGTTTTGTTGGCAGGCGAAAATATCCTTCAGGGATTTGTCCTTCTTTCCTCTCGTAGAGGACATACTCTCTTCCCCCGTCGACCCTCCGTCATCCGTGTGAAGTGACTAAGTGGCCACTGCCGGCCACCAGGGCACTGCTGAGTCACCCCGGCAGTGAGCAACACACCAAGTCTCTAGGTTGAAGGGCTGGCTATCAGTAGAGTACTGCCGCAATGCCGGGCAAGCCGCGGGCCCGCGGGGGACGCTCCGGGAGGGCAGTCGCCGTGCAGCTGGGGGCAAGGGAGGCAGCCTCCACGAGGTAAGCTGTAGTATGGGCCGTGAGACAATGGAGCCGCTCCACCCCCAGTGCCGCGCCAAGAGGCGACTCGGCCAAAGGCGTCCGCCCGGTGAGGTGCGAAAAGTCCAGAACCAGTGAGGGCCACGCTAGAAGCCGGTGGAGGCTCTCCAGCGTAGTGCGTTCCGCTGCTGACAGCCGTGTTGCCCCCCCCCCGCTGATCCCCCAGCGGCTCCGTACCTGAGTGTGGTGAGGTCCGAGCTGCATCCCAGGTGAGCTGGCCGGCCGATCGCCGGTCGAGGGGCGTCCTGAAGCGAGGCACCTGGGGGAGAGACTGGGCTTCCTCCGTCGTGGGGGGGGGTGAGCTGGGGGCGCGACAAGCCCACAAACCGCACCCAGGCCTAGCTGGGCCGCTTCCATGGGCCGCCACATCCCTCTCTCGGCGGCCACCGTCTAATGGCGGTCGCGCTCGCCCGCCCTCGGTCGCAGCACCGGGGTGCCACACGTGGGCCAGTACCACTGCGTGAGCCTCATGGGCTGCCGGAAGGTCCGTGGGTCGCTCAGTGGTCCGCTGCTTCGCCAAGGCGCGCCAGGGGCGCGCCGGCCCCAAAGGGCAGAGGTATTGCTGCCAAGCCTTGTCACTGCGTGGTCGCACCTGAGGCCCCCGGCGGATCGCCTCCCACTCAAGTGCACCGGGGGGACGCCAACAGGAGCCGGATGGCAAGAGAAGCCCGTGACCCCCAGCCGGGTCTCAGTGCCTCGCCAGGGCAGAGATGCGGGCCCCCAGCGGTGGCAAGAGGGAGCGCGCCCCGCAACTTTAGCCCGAGGCCAAGCTCGGCCACCGGGAGCGCGTCCGACTCGAGACCGGGGCCCCTGCCGGGCCTCCCCGGGCAAGCCACGCCACCGCCGCCCGCGGTCGCCGGGGCCCCCGTCCCGTCCAAGGGTGTCTGATGGGCTGGGACCGAGTAGTGTTGATGCTTGCCTCGAGAGACCCGCCCACGCGGATCTCCCGCTCCATGGTCCGCAGCCTCGGTGGAGACCGGGAGCTGGTAGGCCCCTACGGGCGGCCGGCCCTGCACCGGTCCGACTCGGCGGCGCTCGGGACCCAAACTCCCCAGACGGGGTCACCTGGAGCTCCGGGTTATGTTGTGCGGTTCAGGCGGCCATGCTACTTGGGTATGGCCTGGGAAAACGCAAAGCTGGGCAGGCGACGGGCAGGAGCCCGGAACCCAGCGTCCTACCGAGTCGCCATCTTGGCCACGCCCCCCCCCCATTTGTCTATTTTTAAGCCGATCTCGAGAATTTCTCTTCCAAGTTAAAGTTCTTGTGAGGGAAATAGACAACCCAAACTTCATGTAGATAAGAATGACATAATGGGCAAATTATACGTGGGTTTTAGATCATCACATTGCACAGAAACAACATTAGGGACCAATCTAGACAATATTAGACGGATTGTGGACAAGGGACACAGTGATGCCTTAGTACTCTTGCATCTAAGTGAAGCCTTTGAAAAGTTATTTATTATGTTCTAATTCAGAGAGCAAAAACTCAAGAAATCAAGGAGAATGCTACACAGTGGCTTAACTCCTTCCTGACTAATCGGACCCTGACTGTGAGAACGACCCCCTCTTTTTCCAATGAGAAAAAAGATCTTGTCATTTGGGGTCCCCAAGGGCCCCATGCTTAGCCCATTTTTTTTTGTAATTAATTTGCACGTCGCTCCACTGGCTACACTAATCTGGAAATACATGTTTTCATTGATGCTGTACATGGGGGACTCAAATAGTGGTGTCAGTGGTAGATGGTCACACAGCAGCTAATTACTCACATGATTGCCTGTTGAATGTTATGAAATGGATGAGTAAGAATGCTCTGAAACTTAATGAAGACAAAACAGAGCTCATCTGTTTTGGCCTCCAAACCTGACTCAGTGCCCAATCTGGTGGCCGAGTAGGTTACAGATGAATGCAGTCCCCGTAGCTTGTTTTGTGCAGCTGAGGCAGGTTCATAAGATTCCTCTTCTTCTCCCAAAGCAAACCCACACCCTCTGGTGAAGGCTCTAGTTTTATCTCAACTGTAGTATTGCAATGCATTATATCTATGCCTACTCCAAATGATTCTATCCAGACTACGTGTCCAGAAATGAACTGCTAAACTGCTGACAAAGATAATTTCATTCAAGTCGTCATCAGCAGCCCTGAGGGAACTGCACTAGCTCCCATTAAGCAGAGAATTCTGTTTAAAACTGCCTGCATCACTCTGAGAGCAGTATACAAAACTGATCCTATCAGTATCACCAAAAAACGTAGGATGTATTCTGTTATGTTTTAGGCTTTGACAAGGGTGTGCTTATATATTAATGAGAGCTGATCCAGTTCTCTGTAAAAGGAATATGGAATACAGAACACCGGTTATTATTGTGATTTGAGAAGGAGGAGTTGGAGCTGGGCAGGAATGAGACATGCTGCTCGGGGGAGTCGTGATAATAAAGCTTCTTTTTAATAATATACAACCTGCTCTTATTGTGTGTGTGCCCTATAGCTCTACATATACTCCTAACAGAGCGCTAAGAACCAACACTGCATGTTTGATGACACCACAAAGGATTAAGAGCAGGAGTAAAGAAGCCCACTACCTATTAATGTGAGAGAGAATGTGGCCTAATGGCTAGAGCAGTCGACCTCGAAGCTGGGGAACGGGGTTCAAGCCTCGGCAAGGACGCTCAATATCCTGTGATTCTGGGCAAATCGCTTAATCTCCCTGTGCCTAACAAAAATGAATGTGTCAGTCTGTAATGCAACTGGTATATTTTTCTAGGGGATTGAGGCAAATGGGACTGCACTTATCTAGTTGTAAGATAATGTTTCCAAAGAAAGTTGTAAGGTGCTCTGGACCAGAGACTCAAACCCCTAAGTCTCCTGGGACCACAAGGATCCCTCAATAACATAAAAACCTGAATGGTCCAGCACCCTTAATTTCAATTATTCACAAATGCAATACAATTCATAAGTGGGTTTTACAATCATTGATATTCTTTAGCCACACAATTAAATATGACATTGATTCAGCAGGTGTGTTTCAATCCCTTTATTCGTGACTTCTTCTTCACAAAATAAAACCGTAGCTGACGCGTTTCGTCCTCTCGGACTTCTTCAGGGCTACAAACAATATACATAAATACAGGTTATAATTACAAAATTTAAAATCAAGTAAATCCATTAAAACATTTTTCCATTCTTTTCATGAATTTAGCTAATAAAGGTCATTATATCATCTGTTGAAACAATTCTATTTTTTTATACATTTTTCTATTTAAGAAGAAATGCGCGGATTCATACACAGAAGAGTGCCACATATTAATTCATTACAAACCTCAATTTTATTATTTTTCCTGCTGAATTAAAGACATTATACCAATAAACACTGTACACAGTATTCACTAAACCACTACTATGTATAGTATTGTGCTCCAGGTGGGATGGAATACACAAACAATCTTTGTACATTAAAACAATTGTATGCCATTTTATTGGTTTAGTTTGTCCACAAAAAGATAACCCCTAACAGAGCCTGTATTTATACTGATCTTACCAGATAAAGAAAGAGTTTGGCCTCCTGTCTTGCAAGCTGTGAGCGTTGTTCTACTTTTACTCTTGTGATCAATGGATGGACGATTTGTCTATTAACAGGATAAATGCCGATCATAAGTAACTTAAAGAGGAGGGATGCTTTTAAACAATTAAGACTATATGATAATATTTTACAGAAATAAAGTATTCATACCTTTATTTTAGGAAGAGGTAAGCCCAAAATCGTTATTTTAAAGATTGGTGGAGAAACCATCTGTAGTAATCCATCTGGTATTAGGACCTTACGCCTGGAAATAATGCTTCATTCGGTATTACCCAAATGGTAAATCTATTGGAAACAAGAGTTCCAGAAAGATAACTTAATTGGATACGATGTCTTATATATGAATACATAATTTTAAATTTATTTCCTATTTTAAGAATAATGGCTTTTTAAAATTATTTATGAAAGATATTATCTCCCTTCTATACAGTCTCAAGAATGGCAGCCCTTAGTGCACATCATCCTCATTTGTAGATTACTAGTCCTGTTGGTTTAAGCAAGACTTATAGTATGAACGGCCCCAATATTACTAAGGTGCCTTTCCTTCAAACACCACCTAGCTTTTACAAAAAGTGCAACATCGATGTTTTTATTAGAAAAAATACTTATGAAATGATGGAGACAACCCCAATATTCCTCCAGAGAGGAGGGGCTCTAGTTACCACAACCAGAGGCAAATTTTAGTCTTCCTGCCCCCAATGTATAAGGTGTTGTTATACCCCGCAATCGCCTAATATTGCAGCGTCAAAGTCCCCTTTTAAAGGAAAGCCTCCCGCTTGGCATATAACTTACTTCTAATCTCCTGTAGCTCGCGTGATGGCGTGGAATCGGCCGTGTATGCAACTCATGCCGTGCAGAAGCTCCATTTAAATAGCCCGCTAATTGAAATCACCTGTAGACTGTCAGGAATTACGTTCCCTTGCGTAACGTTTTCATGGCCGCCATCTTACATTGGCCAAAAGGTTCCTTGCACGCTACAGAATTAGCTGTAGTGCTCCTAAACCTACTCTGAAAAACGTTAATACCGAAATGATGTGCAAATAAAATCTATTTTTTATATATTGAATAAGTGTATTTTTACTACTAATTGTATGTCATAATCGACCCGATCTGAAAAGAAGGGGAGTCCCTCCTTTTTTGGTAGCAAAACGGGACCCTGTGATTTAAGCGGCATACTTCATGTTAGTTTGGCCGTCATCTTAGACATGCCAAACACGTCATTTAAAAGCTAACACATAATGTTCTTTTGTACAAGGTTAGTATCATCACTCACAAACCCACTTTGCCTTTGGTTATAAATTTTTTGCCATAATCGACCCGATCTAAAGGAAGTGGGGTTTCTCCTTTTTGGTGGCAAAACGGAGCCATGTGATTTAAGCGGCATCCTTCACGTCAGTTTGGCCGCCATCGTAGACATGCCAAAGACGTCATTTAAAAGCTAACATATGATGTTCTTTCGTACACAGTATCATCACTCCCAAACCCACTTTGCATTTGGTTATTATTCTAAATATATACAGAGCGGGTCTGATTTTCTATACATAAGTCTTATGTTTGCAACCAATTTTCATTATATTTTTCTTGGTCTGAATAATAGTCCCTTTTCTAATTAAAGTACGAGATCAAGGAATTGCTCTGCATACTTTGAGTTTCTACGGCCGCCATCTTTAAAAGTCCAAAGAAACCATTTAGAGTTTGACACATGATGTTATGCCCCACAATTTAGCTACTAATGCACAAGTTACTAACTTGTGTAACGATATATCTGTAAGAGACAGTAGTTAGTGACAGATTCCTTACCTCAGAATATCCCCAGGCGTCAGACTGGATCCGGAAAGTTTTTGCTTAGCAGTACCCTTGCGCGCCGGTAGGCGGCGTCGTGCGGCTCCGCGTCCGTCGTCGGCGTCGGGAGCGCCGGGATGACGTCGCGGGCAGTACTTAGACGCCGCCCCTGCGCGCTGACGTCAGTTCTGTACACGACTTTCCGCGCCAGGAACGCAGAGCCATGCAAGAAGCTGACATAGGTGTCTGAAAAATACTAGGGCCCTGAAAGGGATGTCCTTAACCCTAGAAATCAGTTCGCAGAACGGGGAGGATGGGTGAGGCGGTAAGGAATCTGTCACTAACTACTGTCTCTTACAGATATATCGTTACACAAGTTAGTAACTTGTGCATCTGAAAGAGACACGTTAGTGACAGATTCCTTACCTTAGAATAGATACCCCAGCAATACCAACCCCGGTGGTGGGTCTGCGAACAAAGATCAGACAAGGAAGTCCCGGAGGACAGAACGGCCAAAGAAGCCGTCCCTCCGGACCTGACTGTCAAGGCAGTAATGCTTTGTAAATGTGTGCAGCGAGGCCCACGTAGCTGCCTGACAGATATCCTGCAGCGGCACACTGCGGCCTAAAGCCGTGGTAGCAGCCGTTGCCCTGGTGGAATGGGCACGCAGCCCAACAGGAGGCTCCTTCTTAGCCAAAGAATAGCAGGCTTTGATACACAAGGTTACCCAGCGGGAGATGGTCCTCTTGTGCACCGCCCGACCTTTTTGGCGCCCACGTAGCAAACAAAGAGCTGGTCATCCACCCGGAAGTGTTGTGTGCGGTTGATATAAAAGGAAAGCGCACGTTTTGGGTCCAGACGGTGGAGCCTCTCTTCCTCTCTGGAAGGATGCGGAGGCGGAAAGAAGGTGGGCAAAGTGATGGTCTGCCCAATGTGGAAGGCAGTAACCACCTTTGGCAAGAAGGACGGACGCGTCCTAAGAACAACCTTGTCTGGATGGACAGACAGAAAGGGAGGTTTGCATGATAGAGCCTGGAGCTCACTCACCCGCCGAGCGGAGGTGATGGCCACCAGAAAGTCTGTCTTCAGAGTCAGAAGACGAAGAGGACAGTTATGTAGGGGCTCAAAGGGAGCGCACATGAGAAAAGTAAGAACCAAGTTCAAGTCCCACTGAGGCATCACAAACGGAACAGGAGGGAAGAGGTGTGTAATGCCTTTTAGGAACCTGTTAACAACAGGGGACTTGAAAAGGGAGGGCTGATCAGGAAGCCTGAGGAAGGCCGAAATGGCACAAAGATATCCCTTGATGGTACCCAGGGCAGAACCCTGTTGGGCCAGTGAAAGGAGGAACAGAAGAACCTCAGAAAGAGGGGCAGAGAGGGGATTCACAGCCTTTGCTGTGCACCATGCCACAAACTTGTTCCACCTGCAGGCGTATACCACCTTAGTGGAGGGACGCCTGGCTGCCAGAATCACATCACAAACTTCGGGAGGCAAGTCGAAAGGAATCAACTGCCGCCGCTCAATCTCCACGCAAGCAGGTGGAGGCTGGACAGGTTCGGGTGGAGGACCGTCCCCTGCTGCTGCGACAGAAGATCCTCCCGAAGAGGCAGACGGATCGGGGGATCGACGGTCATACTGAGTAGCTCGGGATACCAAACTCTTCGAGCCCAGTCCGGAGCCACAAGGATGACTTGGGCCCGGTCGCGCCGAATCTTCTTCAACACTCTGGGTAGAAGTGGTATAGGCGGAAAGGCGTACAACAGACCGCAACTCCACTCGCGACGAAAAGCGTCGCCGAGCGAGTGCCGCCTTGGAAATTCCAACGCGCAGAACTGATGACATTGCGCGTTCTCTTCGGTGGCGAATAGATCTAACCAAGGCTCTCCCCACTGCAGAAAGAGTCCTTGCGCCACTTCCGAGTGAAGACGCCATTCGTGATCCATCATGCACCTGCGGCTGAGTTTGTCCGCTCTGGCGTTCAGGGAACCTGCCAGGTGTTGAACCATCAGGAACATGCCCTGATGTTCCAGCCATGTCCAGAGGCGCAGAGCCTCCTGACAGAGGGTCCACGACCCCACCCCGCCTTGTTTGTTGCAGTACCACATGGCGGTGGTGTTGTCTGTGAACACCTGCACTACCGTCCCTTTGACAGAGGGAAGGAATGCCTTGAGTGCAAGTCGGATCGCCCGGAGCTCCAGAATGTTGATATGGAGCCGGGACTCCGCCGGAGACCAGAGGCCTCTGATCTCTGCCTCTCCCATGTGACCGCCCCATCCCAGAAGGGACGCGTCCATCACAACTGTGTGCTCTGGCTGGGGAAGGGAGAGGGATCTGCCCATGACCCATTGCCGGTTCGAGAGCCACCACTGCAACTGTTTTGCAGTCCCCTCCGAGATCTGGACGTGATCGGACAGGTTGCCCTGGTGCTGCGCCCACTGGAACTTCAGGTCCCACTGCAGAGCCCGCATATGCCATCTGGCATGATCGACCAGCAGGATGCAGGAGGCCATGAGGCCCAGCAGCCTCAGGGTCATCCGTACCGAAACCCAGGATAAAGGCTGAAAGATAGGAATCATAGCCTGAATATCCCGGACTCGCCGTTCGGGAGGATAGGCCCGAAACTGCGTCGTGTCCAGAACTGCTCCGATGAAAAGGAGCTGTGGAGAAGGAATCAGATGCGACTTCGGCACATTGATGCAGAACCCCAGTGAGTGCAGGAGTTCGGCCGTAGTCTGGAGGTGGGAGACGACTGCCTGGGACGAGCCCACCTTCAGCAGCCAGTCGTCGAGGTAGGGGAAGACTGGAACCCCTGCCCGGCGCAGATGAGCTGCGACCACCGCCATCACTTTCGTGAACACCCGAGGGGCACTTGTAAGGCAAAAGGGGAGCACGGTGAACTGAAAATGCTTGAGGCCTACCGTGAACCGCAGGTAACGCCGGTGGGCCGGCAGGACGAGGATGTGAAAATAAGCGTCCTGCAAGTCCAACGCTACCAACCAGTCTCCAGGGTCGAGGGCAGTCAAGACCTGAGCTAGGGTGAGCATCTTAAACTTCTCCTTCCGGAGGAAGCGATTGACGTTCCGGAGGTCTAAGATAGGACGCATGTCCTCCTTGTCCTTTTTGGGCACCAGAAAGTAGTGGGAGTAGCAACCACGTCCTACTTCTGGGGTCGGAACATGCTCGATGGCCCTCTTGGCCAAGAGGGCCGTGACTTCCTTCTGCAGAAGCACCAAGTGATCCCCTGACATGCGGTGGAATTGAGGTGGCATGGCTGGGGGGGTGGTCTCGAAGGGGAGGGAGTAGCCCCTTCGGACAATGTCCAAGACCCAGCTGTCCGAGGTGATGGCACGCCAGTGGTGAAGGTGATGGCGGACCCTGCCCCCTACTGGCGTGCTGTGCACCTGAAAGGAAGGACTAGGAGGGCTTGGAGGCCGCGGACGGGGCGGAGTTGGTGGCCTGACCCGCACGCTGGTTGCCCGACCCGCCACGGCGGAAGCCACGTCCTCGGCCACGCGAAGACGCTTGCTGCGCGGGCCGGTGGCTGGGCAGCGGACGTGACTGGGCGCCCCTTCCGTGGCCACGAAAGGGGCGAAAAGCAGAGGTCAGCGGAGGGCGCACAACAGAAAGGCCCAGAGACTTGGCAGTAGCCCGTGAGTCCTTAAAACGCTCCAGCGCATGGTCTGCTTTGGAACCAAAAAGACCGACTCCATCAAAGGGCATGTCCATGAGTGTATTCTGGACATCACCCGAGAAACCAGTTGTTCTCAGCCAGGCGTGGCGACGCAGCGCCACCGTCGTTGCAAGCGATCTGTCCAGCGAGTCGGCGGTATCAAGGCCACAACGTATGGTGAACTTTGCCGCATCCCTACCTTCCGCAATGGTGCGGGTAAGCAGTGTCTGGACCTCCTCAGAACACTGGGGCAAAACGGCCGCCACCGAATCCCACAGAGAGTGGGAATATCGGCCCAAAAGGCAAGCGGTGTTCACGGACCGCAAGCCAGAACTGAAGGAAGAAAAGGCCTTCTTCCCAAATTGATCCAGGCGTTTGCATTCCCTATCCGGAGGGGCGGTAGGGAAGGCGGTTTGGGAGGCAGAGGCTTGGACAACCAAGCTCTCGGGGGTGGGATGTTGGGAGAGAAACAAGGGGTCGCCCGGAGCAGGGCGATGGCTTTGGGCCACGTTCCTATCCACAGGAGCCCCTGTGGTGGGCTTGGATCAGGTGCCCAAAAGAACGTCAGACAGTGCATCATTAAACGGCAGCAATGGCTCCGAAGAGGTAGCTGCCGGCTGAAGCACTTCCGTCAGGAGGTTAGTCCTGACAGCCAAAGTAGGCAATTGGAGGTGCAAGGCTCCAGCTGCTCTACGCAACACCGTTGCGAAATTTGCTCCCTCCTCCGTAGCCACGAGAGGAGACAGCATGCCAGTGTCAGGGGAAGTGTCTAGACCACTGGCATCCCCAAGTTCCTCTGCCCAGTCCTGATCATACTCACACTGCTGTGTGAGAGGGTCTTCCGACCCCTCCCAGCTCTCCTGGTCCTCCTCTGGCTCAAAATATGGAGAAGGAGGGACATCTGGGACCCAAGGTCTCATCGGCGCCGGGGCCGGCGTCGAGCGACGTCGGTCCGGCTCCATGTCCGGAACCGGAGAGAACCGGGGAACGACGCCGCCCGGAGCCCCGGGCGGCGTCAGGAACGGCACCGGGGACATCGGCGCCGGCGGAGGCGTGGTTAGGTCAACCGGCGTCGATCGGGGTTGCGGTACCACCGGAGCCGGGATTGAGGCCGGGGCCGGAGCCGAGGCCGGGATCAAGGCTGGCGGGACGGGCGACGCCGGGACCGGAGTCGTCGGCGACGCCGGAGCAACTCCATCAGGGCCCGCGGGGCCCGAAGGCGCACCGGAGGGACCTTGAGGCCCGAAGAGGCGGGCCATGGCCGACAGGAATTCCTGTATTTGGGCCGTAGTCGCCCCCGAACCCAGAAAGGACGTGTAAGGCGGGGGCGGCTCCACAGGCACGTCTGGGGGGACGGTGCCGACAGGGGCCTCAGCCAAGTCGCGAGACCGGCGAGGCGAAGTCTTAGAGCGATGATGCTTCTTAGACTTTTTGTGCTTCGACTTACCCGAGGAGTGCGAAGACTTGGACTCCGACGACCGGCGGGGGCTCCGCGACCGGCCCCTCGACCTCTCACGGGACCGGGGCTTGGTGCGGCGCGGAGCCGACTGCCGGACCTCGAGGAGCTTTCGAGACCGCTCTCGCAAAGCCTTCGGGTGTAAGGCCCGGCAGTCAGGGCACGACTTCGTGTCGTGGTCTCGGCCGAGACAGTAGAGACACTCTAAGTGCGGGTCTGTGATCGACAGCACTGCTCTTCCCGGATCTGCGCTTACTGGCGCGGAAAAAGAAGAACTGACGTCAGCGCGCAGGGGCGGCGTCTAAGTACTGCCCGCGACGTCATCCCGGCGCTCCCGACGCCGACGACGGACGTGGAGCCGCACGACGCCGCCTACCGGCGCGCAAGGGTACTGCTACGCAAAAACTTTCCGGATCCAGTCTGACGCCTGGGGATATTCTAAGGTAAGGAATCTGTCACAAACGTGTCTCTTTCAGATCCAGTTTTTACTGAACGATTGTTCTATTATCATTACTAAAATTAATTTGATGCAAGAAAAAGTTCCCAACCTTTGTTACAATATATGACTTAGATTCACTGGCTTGCTGCATCATTTTTAGACCGTCAGCTCTAAGTTTTAAGGAAAACCCGTTTAAGCTGGCATTTTAAAGTTATTATTCGTACAATTTGATTATTTCTACAAGGATATAGGATGTGGTGTAATTTTGGACAGTTTAGCCCAAAATTAAGTCCCTTCTTTTTTTTTTTTTTTGATTACCTCGCGGGACCAAAAAAAAAAAAACACCGGCTAACTTCAGTTTCTTACGTCCGCCATTTACATGGTTCGGAGGGAGCCCTTTTTTTTGGCTGACCCATTGCAGTTAATACACATAAATAGCTCCCTGCAATTCAGCTACTAATCCAGTTTTAACTTCATGGATGTTATATTTAATAATATTTGAATTAATTTAGTCACAAAAATGGCCCATTACAAATTAAATTCCAGGAAAGAATACACAGCTTAATTGAACTTATTTTCAGCCGCCAACTTTTAGTGTCAGACAGACACATGCAGTGTCTCTTATCAGGCACATGCAACATTATGTCTAGTCTTAGTCATAATCCCTTATATAGATGTTCATTATTCGCTACAAATTAGGTGATTCCTTTCTCTTGCATAGAATAAATTATTACAGGAAATGGTAAAGTTCACTGTTGGTGTTGAGACCCAGAGCTATTGTCCGTAGGCAACAAATCCCTCCTGCCTCTGCTTTCCTCAGTGCAAGTTCCATGTTTCCACCTCTCTCCAAAGCTTTAACATGTTCTAGAGCATGTGACCAAATATTAGTGTCTTCAGGATGTGATTCATATATATGTATTGCTACCGGGTATCTTTCATCTTTATTTTTAATGGCCCTTATGTGTTCCTGAATTCTGGTCGTAAGACTTCTAATACTACTTCCTATGTAAATTTTGTTACAGGAACATCCTATTGCATAGACTGTATGGGTGGCATTACAGTTGATAAATGTATTGATGTTAAATTCCCTGCCAATATTATATTTGAATCTCTCTGTCTGTCTCTGTCTGTCTCTGTCTCCCCCTGACTCCCTCCCTCTGTCTCCCTCTGTCTCCCTCTGCCTCCCTCTGTCTCCCTCCCTCTCTCTCTGTCTCCCTCTGTCTCCCTCTCTCTGTCTCCCTCTGTCTCCCTCTCTCTCTGTCTCCCTCTGTCTCCCTCTCTCTCCGTCTCCCTCTGTCTCCCTCCCTGTCTCCCACCCTCCTTCTCCCTCTCCCTCCCTCTCTCTCCCTCTGTCTCCCTCTCCGTCTCCCTCTCCATCTCTCTGCCTCTCTGTCTCTGTCTGTCTGTCCCTGTCTCTATCTCTGTCTGTCTCTGTCTCTATCTCTGTCTGTCTCTGCCTCTATCTGTCTCTGCCTCTATCTGTCTCTGCCTCTTTCTGTCTCTGCCTCTATCTGTCTCTGCCTCTATCTGGCTCTGTCTCTATCTGGCTCTGTCTCTATCTGTCAGTCTGTCCCTGTCTCTGTCTGTCTCTGTCTATCTCTGTCTCTGTCTCTATCTGTCTCTGTCTGTTTCTGTCTCCATCTGTCTCTGTGCCTCGGGCAGTGCACACGTACTGTGTCTACACGTCCCTGTCACCAGCCCAGAGAGAGCGGAGACCAGGCCTGAGCTCCCTGGCCTTGGCTCAACCCTCTGACTACAGGCTGGTGGGAAACATCACATCACAGGCTCTTAACGCACACCTCACCCGGCTCTCACTCCCTGCTGCCCTCCGTCACCTCACCCGGCTCTCACTCCCTGCTACCCTCTGTCACCTCACCCGCTGCTCTCACTCCCTGCTGCTCTCCGTCACCTCACCCGGCAGAGGCAGGGTGGATTTGTCACCTACGGACAATAGCTCTGGGTCTCAACACCAACAGTGAACTTTACCATTTCCTGTAATATTTTATTCTATGCAAGAGAAAGGAATCACCTAATTTGTAGCGAATAATGAACATCTATAAAAGGGATTATGACTAAGACTAGACATAATGTTGCATGTGCCTGATAAGAGACACTGCATGTGTCTGTCTGACACTTAAAGTTGGCGGCTGAAAATAAGTTCAATTAAGCTGTGTATTCTTTCCTGGAATTTAATTTGTAATGGGCCATTTTTGTGACTAAATTAATTCAAATATTATTAAATATAACATCCATGAAGTTAAAACTGGATTAGTAGCTGAATTGCAGGGAGCTATTTATGTGTATTAACTGCAATGGGTCAGCCAAAAAAAGGGCTCCCTCCGAACCATGTAAATGGCGGACGTAAGAAACTGAAGTTAGCCGGGGTTTTTATTTATTTATTTTGGTCCCGCGAGGTAATCAAAAAAAAAAAAAAAGAAGGGACTTAATTTTGGGCTAAACTGTCCAAAATTACACCACATCCTATATCCTTGTAGAAATAATCAAATTTTACGAATAATAACTTTAAAATGCCAGCTTAAACGGGTTTTCCTTAAAACTTAGAGCTGACGGTCTAAAAAGGATGCAGCAAGCCAGTGAATCTAAGTCCTATATTGTAACAAAGATTGGGAGCTTTTTCTTGCATCAAATTAATTTTAATGGATTAGTAGCTAAATTGTGGGGCATAACATCATGTGTCAAACTCTAAATGGTTTCTTCGGACTTTTAAAGATGGCGGCCGTAAAAACTCAAAGTATGCAGAGCAATTCCTTGATCTCATACTTTAATTAGAAAAGGGACTATTATTCAGATCAAGAAAAATATAATGAAAATTGGTTGCAAACATAAGACTTATGTATAGAAAATCAGACCCGCTCTGTATATATTTAGAATAATAACAAAATGCAAAGTGGGTTTGGGAGTGATGATACTAACTGTGTACGAAAGAACATCATATGTTAGCTTTTAAATGACGTCTTTAGCATGTCTAAGATGGCGGCCAAACTAACGTGAAGGATGCCGCTTAAATCACATGGCTCCGTTTTGCCACCAAAAAGGAGGAACCCTACTTCCTTTAGATCGGGTCGATTATGGCAAAAAATTAATAACCAAATGCAAAGTGGGTTTGGGAGTGATGATACTAACTATGTACGAAAGAACATCATATGTTAGCTTTTAAATGACGTCTTTGGCATGTCTAAGATGGCGGCCAAACTAACGTGAAGGATGCCGCTTAAATAACAGGGTCCCGTTTTGCTACCAAAAAAAGGGGGGACTCCCCTTCTTTTCAGATCGGGTCGATTATGGCATACAATTAGTAGTAAAAATACACTTCTTCAATACATAAAAAAATTGATTTTATTTGCACATAATTTCAGTATAAACGTTTTGCAGAGTAGGTTTAGGAGCACTACAGCTGATTCTGTAGCGTGCAAGGAACCTTTTGGCCAATGTAAGATGGCGGCCATGAAAACGTTACGCAAGGGAACATAATTCCTGACAGTCTACAGGTGATTTCAATTAGCGGGCTATTTAAATGGAGCTTCTGCACGGCATGAGTTGCATACACCGCTGATTCCACGCCATCACGCGAACTACAGGAGATTAGAAGTAAGTTATATGCCAAACAGGAGGCTTTCCTTTAATAAGGGGACTTTGACGCTGCAATATTAGGCGATTGCGGGGTATAACAACACCTTATACATTGGGGGCAGGAAGACTAAAATTTGCCTCTGGTTGTGGTAACTAGAGCCCCTCCTCTCTGGAGGAATATTGGGGTTGCCTCCATCATTTCATAAGTATTTTTTCTAATAAAAAACATCGATGTTGCACTTTTTATAAAAGCTAGGTGGTGTTTGAAGGAAAGGCACCTTAGTAATATTGGGGCCGTTCATACCATAAGTCTTGCTTAAACCAGCAGGACTAGTAATCTACAAATGAGGATGATGTGCACTAAGGGCTGCCATTCTTGAGACTGTATAGAAGGGAGATAATATCTTTCATAAATAATATAAAAAAGCCATTATTCTTAAAATAGGAAATAAATTTAAAATTATGTATTCATATATAAAACATCGTATCCAATTAAGTTATCTTTCTGGAACTCTTGTTTCCAATAGATTAACCATTTGGGTAATACCGAATGAAGCATTATTTCCAGGCGTAAGGTCCTAATACCAGATGGATTACTACAGATGGTTTCTCCACCAATCTTTAAAATAACGATTTTGGGATTACCTCTTCCTAAACTAAAGGTATGAATACTTTATTTCTGTACAATATTATCATATAGTCTTAATTGTTTAAAAGCATCCCTCCTCTTTAAGTTACTTATGATAGGCATTTATCCTGTTAATAGAAAATCGTCCATCCATTGATCACAAGAGTAAAAGTAGAACAACGCTCACAGCTTTCAAGACAGGAGGCCAAACTCTTTCTTTCTTTATATGGTAAGATCAGTATAAATACAGGCTCTGTTAGGGGTTATCTTTTTGTGTGACAAACTAAACTAATAAAATGGCATACAATTGTTTTAATGTACAAAGATTGTTTGTGTACTCCATCCCACCTGGAGCACAATACTATACATGGTAGTGGTTTAGTGAATACTGTGTACAGTGTTTATTGGTATAATGTCTTTAATTCAGCAGGAAAAATAATAAAATTGAGGTTTGTAATTAATTAATATGTGGCACTCTTCTGTGTATGAATCCGCGCATTTCTTCTTAAATAGAAAAATGTATAAAAAAAATAGAATTGTTTCAACAGATAATATAATGACCTTTATTAGCTAAATTCATGGAAAAAATGGAAAAATGTTTTAATGGATTTACTTGATTTTAAATTTTGTAATTATAACCTGTATATATGTATATTGTTTGCAGCCCTGAAGAAGTCCGAGAGGACGAAATGCGTTGGCTACGGTTTTATTTTGTGAAGAAGTCACGAATAAAGGGATTGAAACACACCTGCTGAATCAATGTCATATTTAATTGTGTGGCTAAAGAATATCAATGATTGTAAAACTCACTTATGAATTGTACTGCATTTGTGAATAATTGAAATTAAGGGTGATGGACCATTCAGGTTTTTATGTAATGCAACTGGTGCTCATGTAAAGCGCTCTGAAACCTTCAAGTTGCATTCGGATACATAAAACTCCCCCCAAAACATTTGTTGCAGAGGCCTGAAAACATGGCTTTTCAATCAGCTCTAATCTTTTCTGCATGCTTTCTGATTGAGCACACGGGCACCCATCTGGTTATTTGATGCACTTTAGAAATAATTTTCATTATGATTATCACTTCATCAGGTGGTGAAAGGAATAAACACCAAGAAACCGGGCCTTTTCATCTATGCTCACAGAGTGCAGAAACCTTTCCTAGCAGAAATCTGCCAGGCTACATTCATCCTTCTGCTCTTCAAGCAACACTGCCTCCTCACGATGACCCTTGCTTCTAGCCTATAGCAGCAAACCCCCCAATCACTTCTGTAATGTTCGCCCTACCTTTTACAGTTCTCTACGTCTTTCTAGCTAAGATTGCACAGCATAAATCGACATACATGTATGTTATCATCAGCCAGTGCAGTTTCGCAGTTTCTGGAATCACTGTGCTGTCATGTACGGATGAGACGGTCAATAGTACCACACATGCTGAAAATCCACAATCCTTCCCCAATAGGCAGTGGCCGTGACAAATGTATTTTTTGCAGCTCAAAGAGAGTAGACCATTAGTGACAAGAGCCTAGAGCAGTGCTTTCCAAACTTTTTAGAACCAAGAACCAGTTTTTAGAACAACAAACTTTTGTGCCCAACCTAGCTTTAATAGACATGAGGCAGGCGATTTTTTAAATGTAACTAACGCATCATGTGACAGAGCACTGTCGTTTACGGACAGCACATTTTTCATTGAAATGTCCAGTAAATTTGCACAGACATACAGCTTTACTAGTAAAACTATATTGCACATAAATGATAATGTGTTGAAATCAGGTTTCAGTGACTATTTATCATTTGTGCAGCACCAAGTAAAGCGCCTTGATTTGTTTAGATCATATTAAAATCTTTCTTTTCATCACACTTTAGAATTACAAAAAAGTCTGCTACTTTTTTGCTTTCCTAACTGCTGAATGTGTGCAGTTTATTTACAGGTATTTACATTTTTGTGTTACAACAAATGAGAACCTACAGCCTCTCCTTTCACACTCCAGCTCCCCAGCAAGATTGTCACATTATTTAGTTTACCTTTCTTTCTCTGACTGCAAGGTGAGATGATTTTGTAAATCCCAATCCCCACGTTAAAAAAAAATAAGCTTCAAGTTTTCAGAAGACATAGACTAACATTTGACCTCTGCCTTTGAAGCACAGCAAATGTGACAAGATAAATACAGAATTGAAAGGCATCTTTATTTATTGGACTTCTGTGACCCACAAAAAACAGCTAGCGACCCAAAGTTTGGGAAACAGTGGCCTAGAGCACGTAGGTGGGTGAGACTCTCAGCAACTATCTTGCAGGCCTGGGTAGCTATGCATACCCCAGCGTATCACGTGAACCGCTACCAATAGTATGGCTTTTATCAAGACCTGTGGGTCAAATGGGGGATGAAATGTTTTACAGATAGCACTCTCAAGAGACATACTGAAGAAACCAGAGACATTTACTGTCCGGTTGCCATAAATGGATACCGAATTACATATCTTTCAAGTCTATACTAAAGACAGTCATTACCCATTTAAAAGGAGTATCATTTAAAAAGATTTCTTCAGGTTGTTTATGTCTAAGGAGTGGAGGCCTACACTCACTTGCAGATCCCCAGTAATTTTAATGATCACAAACAATGACAAATAAAACACAGTATTGCCTTTCAGTTTGACAGCAGCAGATATAATTGATAAGAGATTGAATGGAAGAAGGAATTGGGTTAGAGATGCAGGCAGGAGAGGGAGCCTGTATCCTTCTCCAACCAAGGACAGACCAAAGGGGTAGTTTGTGATTCCCAATAAGAGCAAGGATGGAGGTTCTTTTCCCCTTCACCCCTCACACTGACATTAGGTTTCGGACAGTCGATGGTGCGTAATGCAACTGTTGCTTCACAGAGATGGGAACAAAAAAAATAATAACAATTTGAGAATTTACATTACTTTCACTGTTTGAACACCATGTCCCTCTAGCACACGGGTACTCATAGTACGGCCCGCGGGCCGCCGGCGGCCCGGCAAGCCTCCCTTGGCGGCCCGCGGACCTTGCAGACATCGTACCTGTGTTTTTTCTTCTTTTTTTTTTTTTAAGTGCCAACAAACACCGCCGGTTGCAGCAGCGCTCTATGGGGGCCGGGCGATTCTTTAAAAAACCATTCACTTGTTAATGAGGCTTTGTTGTATTTCACCTCTTTTTAGCGCCCCTGCATCTCCATGCAGGGGCGCTAAGAAGAGGTGAAATACAACAAAGCCTCATTAACAAGTGAATGGTCCTTTAAAGACCTGAGGCTGTGAAGTACTCGGGTGCGGCTGTGTGCGCGCCCGGGAAGCTGTCTCAGCCCGGGCTGACACACACGCGGGGTGACGTGACAGAGCGAGGGAGACAGACAGACAGAGGAAGGGAGACAGAGAGAGGGAGACAGACAGAGGGAGGGAGACAGAGAGAGGGAGACAGAGGGAGACAGAGAGAGGGAGACAGAGGGAGACAGAGAGAGAGGGAGACAGAGAGAGAGGGAGACAGAGGGAGGCAGAGGGAGACAGAGGGAGGGAGTCAGGGGGAGACAGAGGGAGGGAGAGGGAGACAGACAGAGGGAGACAGACAGAGGGAGGGAGACAGAGGGAGGGAGACAGAGGGAGGGAGACAGAGAGGGAGACAGAGAGGGAGACAGAGGGAGGGAGACAGAGGGAGACAGACAGAGGGAGACAGACAGAGGGAGACAGAGAGAGAGTGAGACAGAGGGAGACAGAGAGAGAGTGAGACAGAGGGAGACAGAGAGAGAGTGAGACAGAGAGAGAGGGAGACAGAGGGAGTCAGGGGGAGGGAGACAGACAGAGGGAGACAGAGGGAGTCAGGGGGAGGGAGACAGACAGAGGGAGACAGACGGAGGGAGACAGACGGAGGGAGACAGAGAGAGAGGGAGACAGAGGGAGGCAGAGGGAGACAGAGAGAGGGAGACAGAGGGAGACAGAGAGAGAGGGAGACAGAGGGAGGCAGAGGGAGACAGAGGGAGGGAGTCAGGGGGAGACAGAGGGAGGGAGAGGGAGACAGACAGAGGGAGACAGACAGAGGGAGGGAGACAGAGGGAGGGAGACAGAGAGGGAGACAGAGAGGGAGACAGAGGGAGGGAGACAGAGGGAGGGAGACAGAGGGAGACAGACAGAGGGAGACAGACAGAGGGAGACAGAGAGAGAGTGAGACAGAGGGAGACAGAGAGAGAGTGAGACAGAGGGAGACAGAGAGAGAGTGAGACAGAGAGAGAGGGAGACAGAGGGAGACAGAGGGAGTCAGGGGGAGGGAGACAGACAGAGGGAGACAGAGGGAGTCAGGGGGAGGGAGACAGACAGAGGGAGACAGACGGAGGGAGACAGACGGAGGGAGACAGACGGAGGGAGATAGAGGGAGGGAGACAGAGGGAGACAGACAGAGGGAGATAGACAGAGGGAGATAGACAGAGGGAGACAGAGAGAGAGGGAGGGAGGGAGACAGACAGAGAGAGAGGGAGGGAGACAGAGCTAGAGGGAGGGAGACAGAGAGAGAGGGAGGGAGGGAGACAGCGGGAGGGAGACAGAGAGGGAGACAGAGAGGGAGACAGAGAGGGAGAGAGAGAGAGGGAGAGAGAGAGAGAGGGAGACAGAGAGGGGGAGACAGAGAGAGGGAGACAGAGAGAGGGAGACAGACAGAGGGAAGGAGACAGAGGGAAGGAGACAGAGGGAAGGAGACAGAGAGAGGGAAGGAGACCGAGAGAGGGAGACAGAGAGAGGGAGACAGAGAGGGAGACAGAGAGAGGGAGACAGAGGGAGGGAGACAGAGGGAGGGAGACAGAGGGAGAGGGAGACAGAGGGAGACAGACAGAGGGAGACAGAGAGAGAGGGAGACAGAGGGAGAGGGAGACTGAGGGAGACAGAGAGAGAGGGAGACAGAGGGAGGGAGTCAGGGGGAGGGAGAGGGAGACAGACAGAGGGAGACAGACAGAGGGAGACAGAGGGAGATAGAGGGAGGGAGACAGACAGAGGGAGACAGACAGAGGGAGATAGACAGAGGGAGAGTAGAGGGAGGGAGATAGAGGGAGGGAGATAGAGGGAGGGAGGAGGGCGACAGACAGGGAGGAGGGCGATAGACAGAGGGAGGGAGACAGAGGGAGGGAGAGGGAGGGAGAGAGAGAGAGGGAGGGGGAGAGAGAGAGGGAGGGAGAGAGAGAGAGGGAGGGAGGGAGAGAGGGAGGGAGACAGAGAGAGGGAGGGAGAGAGAGAGAGGGAGAGAGAGAGAGAGAGGGAGAGAGAGAGAGATAGAGAGAGAGAGGGAGGGAGAGGGAGGGAGAGAGAGAGAGAGAGGGAGGGAGACGGAGAGAGAGAGGGAGGGAGAGAGAGAGAGAGAGAGAGGGAAGGAGACAGAGAGAGAGAGATAGATAGATATAGAGAGAGAGAGAGATGTGTGTATGCCGGGTCTGGTGGCTCAGTGGACGAAGGCGTCCGCTGCAGGGGCCTGTGTTCAACCTCATGGTCATAGTTATTTTTTTTTTCTCTAACCCCGCCCCCTCCCCCACTGACCCCGCCCCCACCGGTGCGGCCCTCGGCCACAAACCACACTGTAAATTTGGCCCCCGAGAGAAAGTTTGTGAGTACCCATGCTCTAGCACAAAGACTAGTGTCACTACGAAAGCTATTTTAATTTGTCTCGGGTCCACTTTTACCCTGAGGCTTGATGGACTGTTGGTTTCCTATGAACATCTGCGTTTTGCATTGTATTAGAAGTTCAGCTTTGAATGGAAGATCCTCAAAGTCTTCTTCAGTTTACAGTAACAGGTAAAACCTGGACCATTTTTTGCAGATCTGGGCCTCCTCTACTTATAGGTTATAGCAGTGGTTCTGAACCTGTAGTCCACGGACCCCTGAGGTTTGCGAGGCCTACTCTGGGGGTCTGTGACATTTTACAAAATTAAATAACATTAAAATGTATACATTAAAATTAACAAAATATAAACAAATAAAGAAGAAAATTGAAAATTTCAAAACGTTTTCTATAATTGATTGTGAATTAAACAAAATATGTCAATATTTGAGCATTTGTATGGTGAATATTTGCTTCTGTAATTTTGTGTATTGTTTTGGGGTTCGATTCATAGAAATTGCTTAGGCCGGGGACCTCCGGCTTCCATTAATGACTCAATGGGGTTGCCTAGATTCCAGTAATACTTCAGTGGCGAACTGCAGATGTCAAAACCGCTGGACTTACGTACATCCCGATTTTGTAACTTTTTTTTTTACAAGCACAGTAAGGAGAGAACTTCTGGAACAATGTAAAGCTGGAAGTAATGTCATTAATTTGCTTTGAGAAAACAGTTTAATGATTATTTTGCAATTCTTTACTGGGACCCAAAAAAGATTCACTAAGAAATCTACAAATGAGTCTGCACTGCAATCTGTGGGTGTGAAAACCACTGAACAGCAGCTTGCTGCTTTGCAGAACAGCGTGCAGCAGTGACAGGATCACCTGTGTTCCAAGTGAATTCCACTAATTGGCAAACTCTCTTGCTTCCATAGCAGCCACTGTGTCTATACCTCTGTGGGAGTGAGAAGTACGAACCCCCATCAATGCTTATGTTCCAGGTGAACAGCATGACTACGCTGTTTATCTAAAGTCATTCAAATTAACCTCATTTCTGTCAGAAAACAATTTGTATAAATAATTCAAATTAACTTCACTTCTGTCAGAAAACAATTTATATAAAGTAATTCAAATCAACTTCACTTCTGTTGGAAAACAATTTATATAAAGTAATTCAAATTAACTTAATTACTGTAAGAAAGCAATCTTCCACCATTCTGTTTTTGCACTTGCTCTTGTGTGGTTTTGGATCTAGGGTGACCAACCATCTGTAAATTTCGCAGACCATCTGTTATTTGGGCATCTCGTCCTTTGTCCGTGATGATCGCTTTTACGGACGCCTTTTGTCCGTAATTCTGGACATTGGAGCGACCTAAGCTGTCCTCCAGCAAGCAGTCTCAGAGTTCTGTAACTCTCACTCGCACTCCTGCTGTAAACTTCATGGGCCTGCAGCAACCCCCCCCCCCCCCCTCCCCGGCACAGACTGCTATTGGTCCATTATCATTCTGATTGCCGGCCGATTATCACATTCAGAATAATAATGGGTCTCTGTGCAGTTACGGCATGTGCTGGGACTCCTGTCACAACACAGGGCATGGCATGCTGTTTTGTTCAGGGGCTGGTGTCACCTCACCAGGGGCCAAGCTATGAGGAAGGGTGTGTGGGGGGGGTGGGAGGAGGAAGGGGTAGTGGTAGCGGGACAGGGTGGCATTCTGACACTTATTCAGGGTCAAAGGCACAGACTTCTAATCCCTTGTGTGACAGCAATTTATAGGCTAAAAACATCAGTTTACCTCTGGTTATTAATGCATCTGTTTGTGAGATCTTAGTTTTGTCTTGTCTGAGATTTGACTTTGACCTTGCCAGGTAGGTCGCTCCCCCACCACACAGCTCCGCCTGTGTTGTCTGCCCGCTGCTCCTGTAGGTAAGATCGCCCTCCGCTTGTGGCCCCGGTGCCCGTTTTTGCCTGCTCTCCCCTGTTTTTCCTTTCTGTGCCCCTCGCTGCCCCACTGTTGTTGTGCCCGTGATTTTGTCTGCTGTCCCCCTGTTTTTCCTTTCTGTACCCCTCGCTGCCCCACTGTTGTTGTGCCCGTGATTTTGTCTGCTCTCCCCCTGTTTTTCCTTTCTGTGCCCCTCGCTGCCCCACTGTTGTTGTGCCCGTGATTTTGTCTGCTGTCCCCCTGTTTTTCCTTTCTGTGCCCCTCGCTGCCCCACTGTTGTTGTGCCCGTGATTTTGTCTGCTGTCCCCCTGTTTTTCCTTTCTGTGCCCCTCGCTGCCCCACTGTTGTTGTGCCCGTGATTTTGTCTGCTGTCCCCCTGTTTTTCCTTTCTGTGCCCCCGCTGCCTCTCGCCACTCCCGCCGCTGCGTTCCCTGCGGCCCCGCCCCCTGACTGCCCATTCGCTGCCCCTGCCTCCCGCCTCCCAGCTGCTCCTCCCTCCCACCTCCCCATAAATGGCGGCCGCTGCACGGTGAGGAGAGCGACCCTTGACCTTGCCAGGTAGGTCGCTCCCCCACCACACAGCTCCGCCTGTGTTGTCTGCCCGCTGCTCCTGTAGGTAAGATCGCCCTCCGCTTGTGGCCCCGGTGCCCGTTTTTGTCTGCTCTCCCCCTGTTTTTCCTTTCTGTGCCCCTCGCTGCCCCACTGTTGTTGTGCCCGTGATTTTGTCTGCTCTCCCCCTGTTTTTCCTTTCTGTGCCCCTCGCTGCCCCACTGTTGTTGTGCCCGTGATTTTGTCTGCTGTCCCCCTGTTTTTCCTTTCTGTGCCCCTCGCTGCCCCACTGTTGTTGTGCCCGTGATTTTGTCTGCTCTCCCCCTGTTTTTCCTTTCTGTGCCCCTCGCTGCCCCACTGTTGTTGTGCCCGTGATTTTGTCTGCTGTCCCCCTGTTTTTCCTTTCTGTACCCCTCGCTGCCCCACTGTTGTTGTGCCCGTGATTTTGCCTGCTCTCCCCCTGTTTTTCCTTTCTGTGCCCCTCGCTGCCCCACTGTTGTTGTGCCCGTGATTTTGTCTGCTGTCCCCCTGTTTTTCCTTTCTGTGCCCCTCGCTGCCCCACTGTTGTTGTGCCCGTGATTTTGTCTGCTGTCCCCCTGTTTTTCCTTTCTGTGCCCCTCGCTGCCCCACTGTTGTTGTGCCCGTGATTTTGTCTGCTGTCCCCCTGTTTTTCCTTTCTGTACCCCTCGCTGCCCCACTGTTGTTGTGCCCGTGATTTTGCCTGCTCTCCCCCTGTTTTTCCTTTCTGTGCCCCTCGCTGCCCCACTGTTGTTGTGCCCGTGATTTTGTCTGCTGTCCCCCTGTTTTTCCTTTCTGTGCCCCTCGCTGCCCCACTGTTGTTGTGCCCGTGATTTTGTCTGCTGTCCCCCTGTTTTTCCTTTCTGTGCCCCTCGCTGCCCCACTGTTGTTGTGCCCGTGATTTTGTCTGCTGTCCCCCTGTTTTTCCTTTCTGTGCCCCCGCTGCCTCTCGCCACTCCCGCCGCTGCGTTCCCTGCGGCCCCGCCCCCCTGACTGCCCATTCGCTGCCCCTGCCTCCCGCCTCCCAGCTGCTCCTCCCTCCCACCTCCCCATAAATGGCGGCCGCTGCACGGTGAGGAGAGCGACCCTTGACCTTGCCAGGTAGGTCGCTCCCCCACCACACAGCTCCGCCTGTGTTGTCTGCCCGCTGCTCCTGTAGGTAAGATCGCCCTCCGCTTGTGGCCCCGGTGCCCGTTTTTGTCTGCTCTCCCCCTGTTTTTCCTTTCTGTGCCCCTCGCTGCCCCACTGTTGTTGTGCCCGTGATTTTGTCTGCTGTCCCCCTGTTTTTCCTTTCTGTGCCCCTCGCTGCCCCACTGTTGTTGTGCCCGTGATTTTGTCTGCTGTCCCCCTGTTTTTCCTTTCTGTACCCCTCGCTGCCCCACTGTTGTTGTGCCCGTGATTTTGCCTGCTCTCCCCCTGTTTTTCCTTTCTGTGCCCCTCGCTGCCCCACTGTTGTTGTGCCCGTGATTTTGTCTGCTGTCCCCCTGTTTTTCCTTTCTGTGCCCCTCGCTGCCCCACTGTTGTTGTGCCCGTGATTTTGTCTGCTGTCCCCCTGTTTTTCCTTTCTGTGCCCCTCGCTGCCCCACTGTTGTTGTGCCCGTGATTTTGTCTGCTGTCCCCGTTTTTCCTTTCTGTGCCCCCGCTGCCTCTCGCCACTCCCGCCGCTGCGTTCCCTGCGGCCCCGCCCCCCTGACTGCCCATTCGCTGCCCCTGCCTCCCGCCTCCCAGCTGCTCCTCCCTCCCACCTCCCCATAAATGGTGGCCGCTGCACGGCCGCGCAGCGGACGTGCGCAGCGGGCGCGCCGCTGGCGCGCCGAAGGCGCGCCTAAGGCAAGCCCGTCTGCGCCCGTCCGCGACTGGACCGCGCCCAGCGCCAGAACCCCTGGAACCCACCAACGCAACACTACTCGACGGACCTACGACGCCGCCACACTCACCGCACTCAATGCCGGCCGGAACCCTGCCTGCTACCGAGCCTCACCGAGACGCACCCACGGACCCTTCGCCTGCCAAGCCTGCCGATTCACCTGCCCCCGGACGTGCACCACCTCCGCCAAGTCGAGCAACAGCAGCAACCACCTGAAATGCATCCTGCTGAACACCCGCTCCGTCCACAGGCACGCCGTGGAACTCTGGGACCTGCTCGACGCAACAGCACCGGACATCGCCTTCCTCACCGAGACCTGGATGAACGCCTCCTCAGCGCCCGACATCGCCATAGCCATCCCGGATGGATACAAGATCACCCGGAAGGACCGCGTCAACCAGACGGGAGGAGGCATCGCCATCGTACACAAGAACACCATCCGCATCTCGACTAACTCCGACGAGACCTTCTCCGCCGCCGAACACCTACACTTCCAGATACACACTGACCCCAAGACCACCCTCCGAGGCACCCTCATCTACAGACCCCCGGGACCACGCACACTATTCAGCGAAGACATCGCAGACTTCATCAGCCCGCACGCCATGCCCTCAGCCGACTACATCCTCCTAGGGGACCTCAACTTCCACCTGGAGAACAACAACGACAGAAACACCACCGCCCTGCTGGACAACCTCGCCAACCTCGGACTCAAGCAACTGGTGAACACGCCCACCCACTACGCCGGCCACACGCTTGACCCCGTCTTCTCGTCCAGCAAGCACATCTCCTTCAGCCACGCCACCGGACTCCACTGGACCGACCACAGCTGCGTCCACTTCAGCTTCAGAAAGACTGCGACCCACCACCACCCGCAACAGGCTCCCCGCCGGAGCTGGAGCAAGATCACCGCCGAGCAGCTCACCGCCTCCCTCAGCCAGAACACACCCACCAACACAACGGACCCAAACGAAGCAGCCAGCAACCTCGCCAAGTGGCTGACCGCCTGCGCCGACGACCTCGCACCACTAAAAACCCTCCCAGCAGACCCGGAAGCAAGAAAACCCCTTGGTTCACCAACGAACTCAAGGAATCCAAGAAGAACTGCCGCACTCTCGAGAAAACCTGGCGACTCGACCAGACCACAGACAACAGGACCGCCCTCAAGCACGCCACCCGCAAACACCACCAGCTGATCCGTGCCACCAAGAAGTCGGCACTCAAAGAACGACTGGACAACAACGCCCATGACAGCAAGGAACTTTTCAGCATCGTCAAAGAGTTCTCCAACCCCAGCGCCGGAAACAACGACATCACCCCCTCGCAAGACCTCTGCAACTCACTCTCCGCGTTCTTCCACCGCAAGATCACCGACATACACAACAGCTTCGACGCACAAACAACGCACCCTACCGCCGAACCAACGCCCGCCACCACCACCCTCTGCAACTGGACCCCGATCAGCACCGAAGACACCACCCGCACGATGAACTCCATCCACTCCGGATCACCAACCGACCCCTGCCCACACCACGTCTTCAACAAAGCCGACGCCACCATCGCACCCCATCTCCGGGACATCATCAACTCCTCCTTCCACACCGCCACCTTCCCGGAGAGCTGGAAGCACGCCGAGCTTACCGCCCTCCTGAAGAAACCAACGGCGGACCCCACCGACCTCAAGAACTACCGTCCCATCTCGCTCCTTCCGTTTCCGGCCAAAGTCATCGAGAAGACCGTCAACAGACAGCTTGCCGCCTTCCTCGAGACGAATGGATCCCTCGACCCCTCGCAGTCCGGGTTTCGGGCCAACCACAGCACCGAGACCGCCCTTATCGCAGCCACCGACGACATCAGAACCCTAACCGACAACGGGGAAACAGCTGCCCTCATCCTCTTGGACCTCTCTGCGGCGTTCGACACCGTCTGCCACCGCACCCTAGTGAAGCGCCTCAGCAACATCGGAATCCGAGAGAAAGCACTGGAATGGATCATCTCGTTCCTCGCCGGAAGAACCCAGAGAGTCCGCCTCCCCCGTTCAGATCCGAAGCCACCGAAGTCATCTGCGGCGTTCCACAAGGATCCTCACTCAGCCCAACCCTCTTCAACGTCTACATGAGCCCCCTCGCAGCCATCGCACGCCGACACAACCTCAACATCATCTCCTACGCCGACGACACCCAGCTGATCCTCTCCCTCACCAACGACCCCACCACCGCCAGAGCCAACCTACACGACGGGATGAGAGACGTCGCCGACTGGATGAGGAACAGCCGCCTTAAACTGAACTCAGATAAGACGGAAGTCCTCATCCTGGGCTCATCACCCTCCGCCTGGGACGACTCCTGGTGGCCCCCGGCCCTGGGCACCGCGCCCAAGCCAACGGACCATGCACGCAACCTGGGCTTCATCCTGGACTCCTCCCTGTCGATGACCAGACAAGTCAACGCCGTCTCATCTTCATGCTTCAACACCCTGCGCATGCTCCGCAAGATCTTCAGATGGATCCCCACTGAAACCAGGAAGACCGTCACCCAGGCACTCGTCACCAGCCGACTGGACTATGGGAACACCCTCTACGCCGGAACCACAGCCAAACTTCAAAAGAGACTCCAGCGCATCCAGAACGCCTCCGCACGACTCATCCTGGACATCCCCCGACACAGCCACATCACCGTGCACCTGAAAGACCTGCACTGGCTCCCCGTCAGCAAGAGAATCACGTTCAGACTCCTCACCCACGCACACAAGGCCCTCCACGACCTGGGCCCAAAGTACCTCAACGACCGCATGACCTTCTACACGCCCACACGCCAGCTACGATCAACCAGCCACGCCCTCGCCACCGTACCACGCATCCGCAGAACCACCGCCGGAGGAAGATCCTTCTCCTACCTGGCAGCCAAGACCTGGAACTCCCTCCCCACTCACCTTCGGCGAACCCAGGACCATCTCTCCTTCAGGAAGCAGCTCAAGACCTGGCTGTTCGAGCAGTAACTTACCCCCTCCCCCAGCGCCTTGAGACCCTCCCGGGTGAGTAGCGCGCTCTATAAATGCCATGATTGATTGATTGATTGACTTATCACAAAGTAGCGCAGATGGATAGTGTACCTCCAGCGAAGCACAATGTGTAACATGCATACATTTTTTTTATGTAGACAGCTCAGTGGGTTACTGTTTTTGTCACAGGGACCCTTTTGTTAATTTCAGTTCATAAGATGCAATCCTAATATAGCACAGTGAGCTGTGAACCAAAACCAAAATGCAGCCTTATTGTTTTTCTCTAATCTTTCATTATCTATCCTAAGGTTGTTAAATATGGTTCATTTGGATCATAATAATTACTTATTAGTAAACACAACCTCAACATTATGTTTTAAATCCTGAGTCTGAATTTCTCCAGGCTAAGCAGTCTTAACATATAATGCCTACCAGTATGGATGGCATGTGACTCCTATACCTATACGTTGTTTTCCTCATTGTCTTAAGCAGGGCCACTGGAATTATGCATCCAAGGAGAGCCAAATTATGCGACAGGGTTGAGTAAATTATGCAGCAAGAAAAGGCAAATTATGTAGTGTAAATCGGCACATTCTGTAATAATATTACTCAATTATTTTGTCATTTTTTTAACATGTTAACACTGTCTGGCCATTGGTTGCACATCATTAGTGCCAGTTTAATACCCAAATATAGCAATAAGAAACAAAAAGGTGACCATTCACCCTTTGCAAAGAGTCTTCCACTGCGCAGAAACATGTGTTGCTGCGTTTTTAGTAACTATGGATTCATTTGAGCTAAAATCTGCAGAATATGTGGCAGATGATGGATTATGTGGCAAATGCAGCAAATCTATAATCATGCGAAAAAGGCAACGGTCAGACAACTGAATAATTCCCATGGCCCTGGTCTCAAGTAACATTTCCTGTACATTGGCTTACACACTTATACAAGCCATAGTGTCTGTATAATATGTGTGTGATATAACGCACTCCAACACCCTACTCTACCCTACATACTTGGAATGAGTAGCAGTGAAAAAGAAATTAACTACACATGAGATTGGGTCTATATAGAGATGAGGGGCCCCATTGGAGGGTGGTACGGACTGAATGCTTGGAGAAGCAGGTCTTTGGGGGGAAGGGGCACAACAAAGTTTCTCACACCATCTGGCACCATCACTAAAGCCTGCCCTATCAGGGCCGTAGCTATCATTCCTGCACCCTGTGCAGTGCCCCAGGCCATGAGGTAAAAGTACTTCAGCAGCTGATTGTGGGACGCCTGGTAAGAAGGCATTGTCTATGAACAAAGGGATTTAATTTTATTGTAATCTGTGCTTCTGTGAAGTTTTTATTTTAACATTTCCAGTTAATGGAGAACGAACAGCACAAGGAGAAATGCCTACATAACATGACTGGTGTGCTTTAGTCCCAGGATCTTCTATTGCCACACTGTAACCTTCCAGACAAATGTTCCTGGCTGGAACCTTGGATGGATTTCTCCCTCATTCTTAGAAAAATAGCCTTTTCTTAACAGTGATTTTCTGACTGTATGTATATGCAGTTTCAGTAGAGCAACCCTAGCCAAAAGATAGAGGAGCACTGTACAAGGTCCAAGGCACAATTTAAGTCTGGACACCTTTTGAAAGGGTCGGATGGTGGAGTTGTTTCCTCTCTGGCTCTGAAAGTGCAGGTGCTTTAACCATGTCCACCCAAGGGTAGTGCCGGCCTCCCTGGGTGGGGGCAGCACTTCTGCGTGCCCATCCTCTTGACGCACCACCTCTGTGTACTGTTACTGCAGGCATGCAGCAAGCTTTCTTCCCCAGGTAAGGTTCTAGTTGTTTTTCTTTTCCTGCTATTCTCTTTAGTGCTGTCCTTCGCCCGACCTATCGTGAATACACAGGAACGTAGGGACTTGCCCGCTCTCTTGAGGGAGTCCGGGAACCCCCGTTTTTATTAAAAAAAATAGCTTTATTTTAGCTTTCTCTCTCTTAAAACACTCTCCAAAGCAAGCTAACAAGATAAGTGGGGAAGTTGTATTCCCTGGTTCTTTTGATAAATCTCCCACTTTTTGGACTTGTATGATGGCACGTATGTATATGCATAGTGAAAAGGCACTCGAAAACTGAGAAAGCAGCCGTTCATTTTTATTTTGTACTCACCTTAAGGATTATAAATACACATTTCTTAGTGCAGTTTGAGTAAAAATGAACAAAAACGTTTGTGTTCCCAGGTTCTGCACCTGAAGGCGGACAATATCCTAAGCGTACAGTCTCCATCACTCTAGACTCACATTTATACTCCAGCCTCTGGTGCGAGTCAGGTACCTATGAGTACTGTTCCAGAACATACTCGCACTGCACCGAGTAAGGACACCATACACGGGATTTCGATCCCTGACTGATCTCTTTGTCCAGCTCATCCCTTTTATTAGTCGATGCCCGAGCACCTAGCCTGAGAGTTATGTGCATCTGTGGTTGACACATAAGGTCTTACATCAGACCTGAGTGGAGACCCTTGCGACATTACACACCCCAGTGGTGTAGTGGGTTCAGTCCTGCCAAGTACCACGCATCAGGCATTAGACTAACGCATTTCATTGTGGTGGTATGCATCACCGCACTGAAATGCATTGTCATGCATTAATAGCGCCTAAGCTGTCTGCCAGAGCGCAGCTATTTAGCACCTCCACTGACCGCCAAAGCTCTTAGCTGGCAGCTTGCGGCAGGCTTGGGGGCTGGCTCAGACTTTCGGCTGAATCCTCTCACATCCTATCTGTTGTACAGTTGAGTACCACAAGGGGCAGAGAGCCTGGACAGACCCTGTGTGTCAATTCATGATGCTGCACTATTTGATGATTGACAGGGAAGAGACAAGAGGCCCAGTCGGCTCAGGCTGGCTAAGGCAGCCTCTCTCATGCAGTATTTAGCAATGCAGAGCGTGGCCTGGTCACCCCCAAGCTCCTCCCGGCTCCTTGAAGACACCCTAGGTAAGTTGTGGATGGGTTTAAAATGGGCTGGGATAGGCCAGTAAGGTTGCCACCTCTCCCAGAGAATCGTGTTTTAAGATTCTGCAAAGGCCCAGAAAAATACATGGGTCTAAAACCAACTGGCAGTGGGGCTGAATTCTTTGTGTGCCCAGGACTTTTCATGAAACAATAAAAAGGTCAAGGTAACTCTGGTGAACAATGGAGTGCTGGAGCAATATCAGAGTTTTGTCTAGTGACGGTATTCGCAAAAGAACTTGACCACGCATATTCGCAAAACTGTATATTATGAGGATTAGCTGTGAGTTGCTGCTTTTTACTAGGTTAGTGCCCTTCCATTTCTGGTGCTTTGATGCAGTTTTAAGATCTTCAGGGAGTTTCTTGTTGCTCAAATGGGTGTAATTTCTGATATTTATATGTTTTTCTCGTCTTCATTGCTGGATTTTGCTTGCGAGAAAGTGTCACACACAGTCGTTGAAATGCCACTCATATTACACTGAAATTATGAAAATGTCACACATAGCAAATGAAACCTTGGCAGCTATGACCAACCTCTGACTAAGACAGGACTAAATATAATACTTTCCTGATTTTAAATGTGGATACTCTTCAGGGAATGTCTATCTTAACAACTTGTGGGCTACGAGCCAGAAGAAACACTGATTTTTAAACTGAACAACGACATAATGGCTAATAAAATCGGATTCTATTTTCTCTGTCATAAATGAAATGTAATATAAATATAATGCATTATGGGTAATTATATTTCGGTACTATAATGCCAATTTGAGACCTTATTAAATTTATTAACCACAAGATCGAGTTGTTTGTAAATGTCAGTAGAACGGTCAGATAGAGTAAGACCAAAACTAGGATGTATTTTTTTTGCAATCTTTTTGAAGTTCTGTGGAAATCTGCCTCTTCCCAAAGGTTGCAAGGATATCACTTTTTGCAAGATATTAAGGTATTTTTTTCTGATGACAGTCACACACACCCTTATTTGGCCTTAAAAATTTTGTGCGCAAGATTAACTTAAGAGAAAACAGCAAGCCCTCATTTTGAGCTGGCCAGAGCAGACCTGGTGGAGGGTGGAGGACTTTAGGGCCAGGTCGGTGGGAGGCTAGAGGACCCCACTACAGCTGATTCTGAATAGAATGTGTTCCTGCAACTTGAATTACCCGGTGTGAGAATACCAGGCTTGGATTTACCAGGTACAAAAACACACCCTGTAAAACCCACATGCATGCAGGTCCGTTTTATCAAAAGGTAATTTATTACATTTATAAATTAATGGGACATTTGTATGGAAATTAATATATTGCACAAGAAGCTTTACACAGCTCGGCTCTAAAATTTAAATGGACAGGGATAGGCACTGGCTGCTCCAAAGGAGGCAGAAAAGGTAGAGAAAATGTAGTCACGGTGAAAGGAATGGTCTGTGCTGCAGGGTCATGTTAGACGTCTCTAGTTTTTACAAAACCATAACATGAACTTACAAGAAATTACTGATAATTTAGTTTGCAGCTACAGAAATCACTTTCATATTGCGAGTTTGAGGACTTACCCATATTGCAAGTTTCACTTGATTACCGTCGACGATTAATCGTTTTACTTTGAAATCAACACCTGATTCATGAAAATATGAAAACATATTGGTAAATTCCTTATAGCGTAAAAACTCTACAAATAAACGAAAACATTGTTTTTAGACTATATTTTATATAAATGACATAGCGCAAAAGGTTGTTAAGCCAACAAAGATCCAAGCTTGGCTCAGCTTGTTCCTCTGTAGGCAGAGCCAGGGCTGAGCGTGGGTTTTCTGTCAGGAGTAAGCAGACTGCTCCCGAATGGTCAAGAAGGATTAGTTACTTACCTGTAATCCTAGTTCTCTTCCAGGGGTATACTCATCAAAGTCATAAGCACTGAATGATCCCGCAGGTGGGCGGGGATAATTCAGTGCTTATGACTATTGATGAGTATCCCCTGGAAGAGAACGGTTTTTCAAATGCAACACAGAACCAAAGCATGCATGTTTGTTTCGGGCACATCACGAAGCTTTCAAGAACTCCTGACTTATCTCAAGGACTAAAGTAAACCATGTGCCTAAGATGCTTCTGTGTTGATGACTTCCACACAGTGTTAAGATCATAACATGCCATAGAGAGCAGCAAAACATGATGTCGGGGCTGTTCATATCAAATTGGGCCAGAAGGACCAAGAGGCAGAGCCCAGTAAATGTGACATTCTAGACAAATTATGTGTGAGAGTGGACATGGCGCATGCTTTCGAAGTTGCCTTCAATGCTATAGATCTCTACACCTCGTTATGAGCACAATTGTATTGAAACTGAGACTGACCCTAATAAATGGCAAGAGATACAGTTATTTCACCAGACCAGAATACGATGCCGGGTAGATTTTAATTGAGTTTAAGGCAATCGTTGAGCCCAGGCAGCCTGCTTTCCAAAATTAAATGTGCATAAATGTTAAGGTTCCAACCTTCTTGGCAGGTTGCACCGTACAGTTCCAAAACAAATAACTATGTAGTAAGACCAACTGGCAACCAGACATAGGCAGATCACAAAGTGAGTTCATTTGTTGATTGATAAAATAAAGTGACATGACAGCAAATTTATTGGATTCATGCACTTTGATCAGGTTGAGAAGTTGAGAGCATAACTCAGGTTTCCTACTTCAAAAACTTGAAGGGACAGCTGGTAAATGATGTCACAGTAGGTCTCAATCCCCAAAAGATACACTCAAACAAGGGAACATTCTGGAATGCCATTTGTGATTGCTAGAGATGCAGCACTGCTTAAAGAGAACTGTTTTTCTCTACAGTGGATGGCCTCCTTAAGAATTAGACCATTGTTTACATTATGCTTCATCAAAATGAGTAAGACCTTATCATAGGACGGTCAATAATATACTTCATTTGGTGCAAATGATGAAATGAAGACATATGATTCAGCTGGTACATATCAAGTCTATAAATGAACTTGAACACTTCTCCAGAAACTATCTACCGCTGCCCCGGCCAGGAAATTCAAGTGAGTGGGCCCGGGTAGCCTGTAATCAATTGTAGTAAACTTCTCCACAGGAGCACCACGCACAACAATCACATTGCTGGCTAACTGTATTGTAGAAGTGTGGCGGAACCAGAGCCTTTCGGCTCAAACAGTAAGCACTGATCATGGGGGTACCATTTAGGGTGTTCAAACAATGAAGTAAGTAAAGAGTGAATACAGACTAAAAGCATCTCACATCCTAATATTTCCATGCAACAAAAAACTGGCTTAATAATTGTGTATATGTATCAGTATTGCATGGGGTTGAATGTGATGTCAGGGGGCTGATGACACAATTCATTTCAATTTGAGGTTTTGAATAATCAAATTATGAACTGATTGACATTAGATGGTCGGTTATACATTTCAAGTTCATATTTCAATGCAATACTGATTCATATACTGGAATGACTTATGTTGATTTCTGTGTTACAACAAAAGACTAGGATCTGAATTGCTTTTAGGCTGTCTTCACTGTTCACCGATGTCATTGTATTTCTGTCGGATAATCCACCGTGATCACGTCTCACTGTTTGAGCTTCAATGCGCCGGGTCCGCCTCACATCTGCAATAAAATGCTCCAGTACTGTGATTGGTGTGCTTGGATGGTTCTTTTGCTGCAGTAGAGCAGCCTGCATACATATAGCCTAATAATGACTGTTCATAGAAATAGGCAGAGGGATTTTGGATAATGGCACACTCAAGGAACTAAATCAAGAATAAATATATAGGGACACAAATTTTTAAGCTTACCTATGGTTGCACCAATTTGTTTGTCAAACGTGTCATCAGTAAACCTCAGCAACAGACTACAGCACAGAGACAGAGAAAAGAAAGAAAAAGTTAATTGACGCTATCGAGCTAAACTAAAAATCACTTTGCATTGTTGGATAGTATGTAACTAAAGTAGAAATCAAAATTGTTAACAACTGGTACCAAAGTTACTGCACAGCTTGTCTAGTATAGTAAGGCATCTGGCAAATGAGCCAAAAGAATAGAAATCAACAGGGGTGCAAAAACACACCATTTCTATAGCCCGGTCAGTGTAGGGAATCATCCTAGACAATAATCTATCTAGATATCTGCCCAATTTGTTTTTTGTCCCAAAAAATAGAGCAGACCAGCCAGCATATATTTCCCTTCGGAAAGTTTTTGCAAGAGAATTCGGATGGCCCACTGTACCCATTGCAGCCTGGACGTCCACAAAGCAAGAACAGAAACCAAATAGCAAAAGTGCTGTGGTCTGTGCTCGAGCCTGGTTGAATCCCGCTTGTACTCTTGGGATCAATTTAATGAAGAAGCCATTTCTCCAAACAATCCAATAGTATAAGGCAGAAAACCTTCAAGAAGTATTACAGTCATCAACAATGAATCAGGATAAACGTCTACATAAAAACACAAGATATAAATATATACAATCGTTTGGATGTTTGTCAAAGAACATAACTCCTGACTAAACTAGGGAAAGACATTGTGGGGCTGCACAAATATTCAACCAACTTCTCAGAAAGCTTGCACAGAGGAGCTGTTGTATTATTCTCTTGATACAGCAGTAGAGAACATTGCAGTTTTTGCTGGATGAATTCTGTACACTGTATATTTCAAGCTACTGCATATGTTCATATGGGTGGCAATTTCTGAGTTTCACTATTGGGCTGATCAGGCCATTGTTGAGTAATTTGTATCCATTGCAGGAACCAGAGCCAACATCTATAGGGGTAAATGTGCGCTTCTGTTTTAAAAACTTGTTTTTTCTGACTGTGAGATGTCCCTATGGGTTCTGCAGACCAAAGAACCCTTCTCTCATTCCACAGTGAAAATAAGGCAATTTTACCCAACCCCACAAAACTGTACGGAAATAGCCCAAAAATGCATTGTCCATTTGCAAACGTGCACTCAGGCCCGTCAATCCTATCACCTGTACTGCCAGCAACATCACACTCTGAAGGCGAGTGTAACAGACATGGAATGTACATAAAACAACGAGGGCAACATCACTTCCTTTATGAGAATGGGATAGCACCGGCCATACTATTACGCTGCCATGAAGTACATACAGTTGCTGAATAAAGTGCACCGCATTTCTGCTCACATCTCTCTATCAAATGTTTTAAACATAACAGCAGCATCAAGTTTGTCGCAATGCAACCACACCATGTCAGGACTTTATGCCCTTCACCCAACCCTTCCGACGCAGGACATACTACAACCACACACCTCTCCAAACATTCAGGAAGACTAGTAGTTGCGACGAAGAGTTAAGAGGGCCACAACGCCACACTAGAGGCTGTTGAGCGATATACAAGTACCATATAACAATACACATGTGTTATGCTAGGACACTCTATTATTATTCCTATTCCTTATGATTAATATTATTGTAAGACTATGGAGTTCATTGAACACTAAAGTATGAAGTTATAAAGGTTTGTGGAATATCCAGGAAATACACGTTTTATTCGGTTATTCTATAATATCATAACATAAACTGTATGCCACATTAGATAATTTTCGATTCCTCCATGGGGATTTTCGCTCTCGCCAAAGGAAGCAATGTGCCACTAAAACAGTCATAGCACATGGAAGTACTCTGGCTTCATATATAGCTGGACCTGTTGTCCATTTGTTAATCCATACATCATTTGCACGTGACATCATCGATCGTGTTCTAACAAGGGCAATGCTGCATGCGCAGGTTTGACAGTCACCAGATGTATGTTCGTGATGCCACAAGGGGAAATGTGCTTTGGTAGAAACCAAATCAAAATGCTGCAGTTTGTACGCTAAAATCAAGTTAATTGGCTCACGCCTACAATCCGTTAGGGTTTATACTGAATAAGGTTGCATACTGCAGTAACTTTCTGGTAGTCTGTGAATAATAAAACCACTTATTAATGACCAAGTGGCAATATATGATTAAAATCTCACATCACCGTCAGTACTCGCTTCATAGAGTAGCTCACCACGTATGCCTTAGAAGAGCAGACCTCATACCAAGAACCTGCCATTCATTGGCTCAGAGGTAACTGCATGCTCTTCCAACAAGCTGAGTTCGAAAGGCAAGTATATGGCCAAAATACTAACGGTTTTTGATTCCAGTCCAATTAATTATGCTTACCAAAGATCTGAGATGTGTATGAAATTGATGCCGTCCGAGCTCATGTAATTATGGTCCAGTTATGTTTATTGTTATGGTATAGGTTATTAAAAAAATAAAACATCAAGTGGCTCCGGGGCTGCAGAGAGTGGCGTGGAGTTGGGTACAGGTTTATCAACAGCCTATTACTGCTACTAGCAAAATGCAAAGTTTGAACTGTAAATGGGATCACACCTGAAACTAGCTCTACCACGTTTCCACTCGAGCCTACATTTTCTACTGCTCTGAAATGATATTGTCATGCTTGCCCTCCAGTACAAACCAGTAGCAACTGCCAGACTAGTAAGGTTTCCACACAAAAATGCCATTGTTCCATGTCTACTTTCTTAACAACACACCCGCCTGATGACTACCTTACCAAGCTGACTGCATCTTCCCCTAGTTTACGAAGGAAAGCAAGTGACTGTGGTATTCAAGGTGTCTGCTGCCTGTGTGTCTAGTACATTCTACCACTGGATAAAGGGGGGGGGCAACAGGCAGCATTCCCAGCCAACTCTTCCTCCTTCTGACACTACCAATGAGAGCCTCACTACTCATTCCTCCCTCATTCACAAGCTCTTTTTTTGTTTGTTATCTCGTGCCACTATCGTGGAGCCAGGCCTTGACGTTACTGTATGATACAAATAAATTTGCTCCCCACTATACTCCAGTCATGGCATACTGCACCTTCTAAGATTGCATCGCAAAGACGCCATCTCGCAGCACTGGCCACACACATCAATTCCAACCTGTGACCAAACACAACTGCTTCAGGTCTGAAACCCACACAGTTCTGAGCAGGTGTTTAAAGTTTAATGGGGTTTTCACTTTGAGCTCTTAGGCTTCTATAAACTTGACCTGGATCGATGTAAGGAGAAGCTCGCTTCTGGCTCTTACTTTCCTAGCAATTGAAGATGTCACAAGACCGTATAGGCATATGGGTTCCTCTGTTTCCGCTTGTCCAGCTTTATTCATCAGGGTAAAAAATCACAATTGCCTGCCCGCTGGTATGTATGGGGGGAAGGGTACACAGAGTCTACAAACAGGTATAGAAATTTCACACAACTGATCTACTCTTTTCAGATTTACCAATTAACCTCAGCATGTTAAAAAACAGTTTTCCCACATTCCAGTTTACAGGCACCAAGAGGGTTCTTCTTGTATGGACGGAGCAGCTTTAGCGCAGGATTCCGGCTAAAAAAGGGTCTACATAAATCACCCACTGATGGCACCCTTTTATTAAACTATCTATTTACTAGACTTGAAAGAGCCAGTGATTGTGTTCATGCTTGATCTTTTCTTTTAGAGATATCTACAGTCAAATATCCTCTGCAGTGGTGCTACCGAGTACTGGGACACCACATGAACGGCCACCCTTCTAAGCTTGGGTGGATCACTACAATAACCTTGTTTATTTGCTCCACACAAAATGTGACATTGGCTTCTGGAGAGCCGTTCTTTAGCAAAATACCAAAATTAATATATGACATAAATACTGTTGGGATGCATCATGTTGGATTCACAAATTTGCACTAGCCAGGAGGACGAGGAGTTGTAAAATAAATGTAGTTTTAAGAAAAGCATGTGAATTCGAACTAACTTCTGAGGAATTGCCAGTTTTCTAGAGTTAGCCTCCTCTCTGAACAGCTGCTATATGCACTCCTGGGACGTGGCATGCTTGGCTACCAAACCATGGCAGATCAAGTTTCTAATTGAATTTCTGGCACACTTCTCTGCTTTCCAGCTGTAGACCTCTGATGCAGCACGCATTAACCGTGACAAACTGAGCTTCAGTGGGCAAAAGACAGACTGGAGAGTCCGCCTGGAGAGCCGACGTTATCAATGAAGCGTCAAAAGTAACTGAAGCAATGAGATTGTCACAGATTAATACACAGAGAGGAGAACTTGCGCTTGGGGGTTGCAACGCTCTCATTTGCACAGAAGTCCAGTAGTTGCAATCATTGTTGCCAATGATGAAAAGCTAGGCACTGAGAAATATCACAGTTCAATAGCTTCTAAATAATCACAGGCGAGCAGCCAGCTAAATGTCACGCTATCTCCGATAGGTTAATTAGAACAATTGAATCATTAGTTACCTGCCTCTCAAGTAAACCTCATCTGTAGGGTCAGACCCACATTTTACACTGTTTTTAGTTGAAAATAATAATTCCCATGCTGTGACCCATCAAACTTGTCATCTAGCCCATTGTATTTCAAATGAAAGTTCAAGTTGGATGCAATTCATGGGTGGAAAGTGTCAAGTCAATCAACTGTAAGCACAAGTTGAATAAGCGGCTTAGAGAGTGGATGATCTTGCGGTTTGTTTTGGAGGTATCACATGAATACTAATGCAGAGACAATGCAGAATCGCAGACGCGCTATTGCTTGAATATATCTGTGCGCTTGAATTTTTTCTACTCCTCTTCCACGGATCAAATACGCAAACTGTAGTTACCAAGTTTGCAACAGACAAGTTTAAAATTTATTTCTGTGCAGGTAAGACTTGCCGTCCCAATACCATGGACAAAAAGAAAGGAAAATAAACTGCATCCATTCACTATAAAAGGAGGTCGAGCAATTACACAATTAAAATGGACACTGAAAATTATAACTGTTCAAGATTACATTGTTATCAAAGAAAGCCATTACATGCTAGAAGGAAAGAGGAGAGAGTTCTTGAGGACCACTCGTTTTTTTCTTTTTAAATTTCTTTTATGAAAGAGATCCTGACAAAAATAAGGGACCAAACGTCAATCTACACACTAGAGCTTACTATTAAGGCGCATACAATCCGAGCATCTCAAAAAGGAAAAGCAGAGAGACAATAATTGGCCTCTGGAAAAGTGTGTCTCAAACACTGTCACAGAAGAAGATCGTTGCAGGACATTTCTTAGCTTCTAGACAGCTTATACAAAATAACAAGCAAATCAAGATCTGTTCAGCCCATTGAAAGCTCTCCAGGGCCCTACTTGCATTAAACTATGGTGCACAAATTTACGATGGAACCAGAAATTGAGAAATGAGCCCAGTGGCGTCACTAGGGGGTTGCGGGGGGTGCGGACCGCACCGGGTGACACCATCACATGGGGTGACACTGTGAGCCTCTGCTTTAAATCGCTACATAAATCAGGAGGAACCCGTTGGTTCCTCCTGATTTATGTAGCGATTTAAAGCAGAGGCTCACGGTGTCACCCCATGTGATGGTGTCACCCGCCCCGGTGCGGTCCGCACCCCCGGACTCGGGAGTTACCGCACTGGGTGATACCAACCCTAGTGACGCCACTGGATGAGCCATAAGAAGAGGTCTGTAGGAGCAGACTCAGACCTGAAAGGAAAAGCTTCTATTAAAGAGCTTGTCCGATGAATGATATCGCAGTAGGTATCAAAACCCAAGCAGACGTCATGAGACAAAGAAACAGTCTGGAATGACTTTTCTTGGTAATAATTAGAGATGCATGACAGAGTAAAGAAAACTGTTTTTTTTTTTACACTAGATGGACCTTAAGATAGTCTGGAACTGGAATACGAGTTAGTTCCCAGTGCTGGTGCAGGTCATTTTTGGGTGTATATTGGTGTGACTGCATCAGTGCTTTATTTGAGCCGGTGGTTTCCAAGGACTGGCACCAGCACTTAATTGTCAGCACTGGCGCTTCTGACAGTCTGCCACAAGGTGGCACTGTCTGGCTAATTTAGAGATGACCACAACAAAAGTTAACTATGAATTCAATATATATTAAAAATGACTATTACCTGCCGCCCAAGCCATTCTTATATCTTTGGGGGCCTGAAATAGTCCGAGCTGTCACACTTGTAGGAGTGTGATAGTTAGTAGTTGTGTTGTTACTATCACTGGCAGCATAGCAGGGGCAATGTGTTGTGCAAGCAGCAGTGGCCGCCTGACGAGAGCCCTGGCACTTATTTTTTTATTTTACAAATTAAGCACTGGACTGCATCCGTTATAAAACATTCTGTCAAACATTCATGTACTACTTCCATTTCTACAGTCATACTAATTTTGTTTTAGCTGAATTGAGAGGTCTAGCATTGCAAATATCTGATCATTCAAGTCAGATCCAGTCATAATTTATGCAGAAGCCTGCCGATTGAGGTATTGGGTATTTAGTGCTAGATCATATTGCCCCAGATTTTAGGGCCCAGCCAAATCGTGTTATTTTCAAGAAAAAAAATGAAATCAAGCTTCTTTAAAGAGACCTTGTCTTTTGACCATGATACTAATGTTAGATAAATGAATGAAAATGTTCTCAACATCCAGGAGTTTATATCAGAGCCCAGCCCAGCCCCGTTATTTGCTGCAAAAACCTGGCCACCACCCATTTAACATGAAATTATCCCTGCTGGATATAAAGAAGTCCTAAAATTTCCTTAAGAATTATTCTACCAAAAAGATCGGAGGTGGAATAACCTGTGTCCTCAAAGCAGCCCTTCAGTATAAAAGGATAGACTATATTATAGCTGTCACAAATATCATTATTCGTCCAATGTACTCCATTGCCAACTTCTGCTTTTTCCCCCGATCTGCAGACCTCTTCAATACAACCTAAGATTCACTGAACCCTTCGTGGACTTCACTGCTGAGATTACCTTGAAGCACTCTAACCTTTTGTGGGAGATGGATTGGGAGCCACCAGCAAACAGGCTTCTATGCTTTCCTACTGTTGCACCCAAAACTGAACACCATGTCCACTCCTGTAGCACTTGACTCTCACGAACACGAGGCAGAGCAATCCAAGGCTAACTCTAGGAGGCGATCTGGGCTAAAGACACGGCACACAACGAATCCAGGAATAACACTTAATAGATACATGTCCAACTTGCACTTTATCTTGGGTAATGAAAAAAGTACTTTATTTCAGAACATAATGATGGGGCTAATTGCTACTTTTATATGTACAGAGAAATAGTGAGCAATGTTTTACAGTGAACTTGCATTAACACAGAGTTTTGCCTGTTGTGTTCGACTTTAAGGTCTGGCCAGATTTCCGCTCTAGTGAACATCAGCATTGAAATCAGGGTATTACTTAACCCATTTGTGCCCTCATTTCTTGGACCCTTTTACCCTGCAGACAATGCTGTTTGGATCAGTTTGGAGGTGCCATTGCAGTTGTCTGTCCTTTTACTTAGGCTCTTCCTGGCCCTGCCTTTTACGGCCTACACCTCTGCAGACTTGCAGAGGCTACACTGGACCCACGAGAGGTCACAGTCAGGTTCAACAACTGCCACAGGCCCAACCACTTCCTCCCCAAACAAAGGGGAGAGTTCACCGGGAGGTCAGTTCAAAGGGGAGGCTACACAAGTACATGAGGAGTGCGTTCAAGGAGGAATCAGAGTTGTCTACTGGAGTCTGCGCACCAGGATCCCTGGGTCACACTGTCAATGGGGAGCCACAATTCAGGTGAGGATGTCGCCTAACGGCAAGTCAGCACTGCAAACAAATAATGATGAAACGTTTTGTCCTGCCATAGATGATGGTATGCGAATGGATCTAAGTGCTGCAGGTAACAGGATGTGAGCAGTAGCACAGAATGTGATAATCCATGTAATGGTATGTGTATAGAATGTATATAAGGTGTTTTTTCCATTTTTTTTTTTTGCAGTGCTCAAACGTTCTGAGTCCTGAGGAGAACCCATAAAGAGACAAGGGTTGAAACGCATCGACAGTAGTTTCACAGAACAAGTGCATTTCAATAACTACTATTGGAGCTCAGAGATGCAATTGGTTGTAGAGCCATATGAGCAGTAAATTTTCCCTGAGTCCTATATAGGTATGGCTTGGTAACAGCCCATTGAGTTAGGAGCTAAGAATAGTGATGAAAACATGCTAAGCTCCTAAAAGGCAACAAAAAAGTCAAAACTTGGACACAATTTTCTCAGTGCTCTATGTTTGTGTGATTCACATATTTATGTCTTTGTTTAGCATGGATTGTATTGATTATGTACATTCATGGTCATGTTGATAATGTTTGTGCTGTATATGTATAAATGAGAAATTGTTTCATATTTTGTCTAATTGATTCTACAAGTAATTATCAAAATAATTGTTCAAATAAATGGTGATCACTTATGCCCGTATTCACACACCTGAATCACTTTGAATGTTTTGAGTGTGTCAGTACTGGCAAATTTGGTGCGATTTGAGGTCTCATTCATGGGCCTATATTTTGATGTAGCTTGACTGTCCAGTGAGAGCCTGATTCGGCTCTGGAATAATTGAGAGATGGCGTATGCTGAGCTGTATTATAACAAAACAAAAAGGCAACCCTACTAATAAGAACCAGGGCATTTAAACAATATCGAAAGAATGATTGTACTTATTGGAATAATAAATGTATACTTGATGCAAAAAATAAGCACTATCGCTCAATGAGACTTTTTGAAGGATGTAGATAGAGAAAGCAACACAAAGTAGTCAAACACTGGTTGTTGCAAAAAGAACAGTAAACTGTATTTTACAATACAAATGTATAAAGTGCAGTGTCCCACGTGAAACAGAACAAGAAAACATGGTAGAGAGGACAATAGAATTATACAAACAATACAAAAAAAGAAAATACAGGTCTCCAAACTGTTACAAACGACCCATGGAAAACAAATTCATATATATATCTATTACACTCGAGCCCCTTTAAAAAGCAAAGGGGTCGAACAGTTGGTTCGTTTTGAAAAAAATGCAGATGACATTTCGACCCCTTTTGTAATGCGAGGTCGCACCAGAACCAAATGATATGGGGGACACCTGATGGAAGCATGGAGAAAAATTTGAAGAATAACAAAAAGTGTAGACCAACAACGTACTGTTAAGGGGAATGGATACTTACAAGGGGTACCCTTGATGGGAGCCCCAGGGAGATGCAGGTATAGGAGGCCGCGTGTTCCAAGTGAGAGAATAGCGGCAGGCACCGAGAGAACTACTCATGAGAAGGACTGGTACCAGAGGCTGGGAGCTACTGTGGTATAGCCTGGACTGAGTGGGCACATGACTCTAGTCTGCCCTGGAGCTGGAATTATGTGATTCCAGATGCAGCAGCAAGCTGGTTGCTTTGTGCTGGGGTAGCCGTGAGACTTACGAGGCATGGTGATTCATCCTTGTGGGCCCCAGAAGGACACAAGACTTATATTGTGGAGGCTGGAGTCTGTATACGGTAAAATGTGGGTGAGAGCCCACTGACTGATTCTGGTGACTCTTTTTTAGAACTTTATTTATCATTTTCATATTCATAACAATAATCGACAAATGCCCATCCAATGAGCATACAGAAGCTGAATATTGATGTCATAACTACCGTCTGGTATGTCTGGCGAGGAATAGTGCAAAAAGAGTCAATTAACAGATTGTGGTTTCTCTGAGGGACAGTAGCGGTTGTCCATCCGGCCATGGAATTGGGACTCAGGCGTCTCATCAAGTTCGACAAATGTATGGTGGCATCAGATATGACAGCTATAGCGCAGGGCATAAAATACCGACTCTGATGACATTTAAAACAATGGGCAAGGACAAGGTGAACAAAACTTAGCAGTGCAACCACATCATACAATGTAGAACTTCGTAGGCTGCCCCCAGAGAACCACACAACAGGCGGGAGCCCTGATGGAGGTGAACTATGGGGCCATGTCTGAGGAACTATCCAGGGCAGATATACTGTCAACAATTCAAGGATCAAGGCATGCACTGGAAGGTAAAATTGACGCAGTCCCAATCGAAGTTAATCTAATGCATACTGTGAAAGGTGACTTAATGGGTCCTTACAGCTGAAGTAACAATGAGTGAACTACAAACGGAAGTGGCTTCACTCAAAGAGAAAATAGCTAAGATAGTGAGCCTGACTAAGACCTTGGAAAGCAGGGTGAAAGATGCAGAGGGTCAATCACGCTGCACCAATATAAGACAGCTGGGCTTTCCAGAAAAATTCCTGAAGGAGTGGCTCCTGGGTGAACTTTGTCCCCAAGTGCTGCCCAAGATGTTTGCAGTGGAAAGAGGCTAGAGGGTACTGCTTAAGGCGCAGCCGAATGCTCTGATCGTTCACATTTTTAGGTCCAGCCTGGGCAGCGCATACACTGCTCTGCGAGGCTTGCTGTATTCAGGTAGGAACTTGAAGCACCGCCCACTCTCCGCCCATATTTTTCATTGGCTTGTGTCATTGGCCACTGTAAACTGTGGCTGTTCATTGGTTAATAGGCTTAGTAATCACTCCTTAGTACCACCTTGTCTCATTTTGTAACCTCCCATGGCGACATCCCCTGTTATGAGTGTTGTTACTCAGTAGGCTTTAATTACAGTCTCTGAGCACTATTTTCTCAAATAACTTTGTCCATCCTGCAACACTCTCTCCTAACGCTTTTTTAAAAATGTATTTAGCACGAGCGCATTTGCAATTTAATAGGTCTTGCATTTGCCAGAGTTTAAGGTATTTACATTGTAAATGACAATGCCTTTTATTTATCTGTTTTTAAAACAACACAAATAAAAGGCATTGTCATTAACAATGCAAATAGCTCAAACTCTCGTAAATGCGAGACCTATTGCATTGCAAATGCTTGTTAATTACAGAGATAGAGACTGTTTTAAAAGCAGCAAGAGAGGCTGGCACGCTGCAGCACAAGAACCAGAACACTGCCATTTAATCCAAACTACACAAGGAAGTACAATATCATAGGAAGTCGGTTCTGGAAGTGTAGGAAAAACTGAAAGCAATGAACTTAAAATTTATTGTGAAAGTGTTCCGTCCTGGCCGGACATTGATGACCCCTCCAACATGGCGGACAGTGAAGCCCAAACAGGAAGTGCACTGAGCGGTCTAGACGCTCATTCCGGGACTGACAAACCGGTAACCAATCCCGGAGGAGGGGCTACAAAGGCGGCGTTTGTGCGAAAGGAGCTCTCGAAGGAGGAAGTAGGAGAAGAGAAGGAGGACAACGCGAGCCTAGGACGAGCAGAGGAAATCCCGAAAATCGAAACTCCGAAGGCGGAAGAAGCAACACGACGGCCGGACCTGCCAAGACCGGAGGAAGAGACCAACGAGAACGACCGCTCTAGGAGCAGCGCCCTTGAGTCCGGTACTCCAGCGGGGAAAGCGGAGGCTGTGACTCCCCTCGCCACGGCCCAGGAGCGTCGTGGGTCCAGGCAAGTGCCGGGCACCTTGTTGTTTCGGGATTGGTGGGCGGGACTACGGGGCACGGCACGATAAACACACCAAACCCTTCCCTCACTTAGGCACCTCACGGGTAGGATCTGGTGACGGCAGCACTATCCCTTTCACACTTGCAAGACTGCAGGAGAGAGACCTGACATTTCTTTTCTTTTCTTGTTACTTTCCGGTTCCCCACCAAGGAGACGGACCCCTTCAACCCAAAGGCGACCAGTCCTGGAACACTCCACAGCGGGAGACAACCAGAAGAACCAGGAAGGACTCACTGGAAGAGAACCCCCGCCCCTCTGAGACACTCGAGGACAACCCCTCCTACGATTATTTACTTTACTTTATAGACCCCATTCCTCCTTTGAGGAGACGAACCCCCTGTGTAGAAGAGCCCAAGAGATACTGAGCCTAACAGGGAAAAGAACCCCACAAATAAAGGGTCTTATCACTCCTACAATAAGTCTATCGAGTCATTTGCAAGGGCTGAAGGTCCCTAGGCCGCGTCCGGGGAGGGGCGCGGCGATAAGTGGTGTCAGAAGTGGGATCAACGTGTCTAGCCAGTCACGACACAGCCCATCACCATGGAATCCATAGTGACCCAGTTGGCGGAGGGCCAACGACACCTTCAGCTCCTCTTCGAGGAACAGACGAAGATAGCCCAACGGGAACGGGAAGCCCTGCAACGGGCCCTAAGGGATCAAGCTTCCCTACTGACTTCCAACCAACAGGTCCAGGATACGGCTACCCTGAGGTTGACAGACGCCATAACAAACGCCCGGGTACATCCCAACGTGCCCAGCTCTGTGCTTCAGAAGTTCCAGGAGGGGGACGACCCCAATTATTTCTTTACGAATTTAAAGAGGGTTGCTTCCACCACAGCTTGGCCCCAAGAGAGATGGGGGCAGTACGTCGCTCCTTTGTTGTCTGGAACCTTACAGGCCGCATTCCAGGCAGCCAACCCTGATGGAACAACCCCTTACAATGACGTGAAGAGGGCCATCTTGGAGCCGCTCGGCTGCGATCGGGAGTACTATCGCAACAGGTTCCGCAAAGAAAGGTGGTCCACCGGGGATGAACCCAGAGCCCTGTACTACAGGATAAGAGATTTAGGGAACCGGTGGTTACGACCGACCTCCTCCACGATGGACGATGTAACGGAACAAATCTATCTGGAACAGTACCTGGATGCCCTCCCCCTTCCTACACGGACTTGGGTCAAACAACACCCCCACCTAACGAGTACCCTGGCCGTAGATTTGGCATGCGCCTTCCATAGGAGCCCCGAATTCAAGGCGCACTCACAACGACTCCCTTTTTCCAACCCCAAAAACCCTGTCAGGGCCCTGGAGGGCAAGACCCAACCTCCCACGAGACCTCTACCCCTTCTTCCCTCTTCCCGAGGACATCAATACCTGCTCGTACTGGTTGATTATGCAACAAGGTATCCCGAGGCGGTCCCCTTATGCCTAGCATAACCACCACGGCTGTGGCCCAGGCAATGGTCTCCTTCTTTTCCCGGGTAGGCTTCCCCCGCGAATTGCTCACGGATCAGGGAACCCCATTCGTCTCCCACCTGATGAAGCAGATATGTGGGATACTGGGCATTAAGCAGATACGGACTGCCGTGTACCATCCCCAAACCGATGGCTTGGTCGAACGATACAACAAAACCATAAAAACCATGTTAAAGAAAGTCATCGATAAGGCAGGTAGAGACTGTGACAGGCAACTTCCCTTAGTGCTGTTCGCTATCCGTACCCATGCCCAGAGTTCTACGGGTTTTTCCCCGTTCAAGCTGCTGTTCGGAAGACAGCCCCGCACCCTCCTCGACATGGCAGTAGAACAATGGGAGGAAGAGGAGGACGAAAGCAAACCACTCTTACAATACAGCCAGGGGTTATGAGACGCTCTAGCCTCCCTCTGGGAGGAGGTCCATAGAAACATGGAAAAAGCACAGGCCACACAAACGAAGTATTATGACAAGGGCACAAAACTAAGAGAGTTTAAGGTGGGAGACCCAGTATTGATTCTTCTTCCCAGCTCAGACAAAAAGTTACTGGCAACCTGGCAAGGCCCTTACAAAATACTAAGTAAAATCACCCCTGTCTCTTACCGCGTGGCGGTCCCCCACAAGACCCAAACAGGCCAGACATACCACATAAACCTGCTAAAAGCATGGGAGGAACCCCAACAGCCCTCCCCTGGTGGGGACACATCAGTGTTCCACGTGACTCTCACCCAACCCCTGGACATCCCCCTAGTATCTCCGTCCAGCATAACCAATGAACCCGTACGTCTAGGCGAGCAGCTCTCCCTTATCCAGGTACGACAAATGCAGGCTTTGTGCAGGGAGTACGCTGATGTGGTGTCGGGAGCACCGGGACGGACGACCTTGGTAGAACATAACATAGACACCGAGGGGGCCGATCCGGTTAAGTTGAGACCATATCGTATACCCGGTGCACAAAGACAAGCCGTGGACCTGGAGGTACAGGACATGTTGAAGGCAGATATCATCGAGCCCTCGCACAGCCCCTGGTCTTCCCCAGTCGTTCTCGTTCCCAAACCGGACGGGAGCATACGGTTTTGCATCGACTTCCGCAGGTTGAACGCCAGATCCAAGTTCGATGCTTATCCTATGCCCCGTGTCGATGAACTGATCGAACGACTGGGGGAAGCAAAGGTCATGTCTACGATCGATCTCACAAAGGGGTATTGGCAAATACCCCTGGCTAAAGAAGACAAAGAAAAGACAGCTTTCTCAACTCCGTCAGGTCTCTACCAATTTAAAGTCCTTCCTTTCGGCCTTCATGGCGCACTGGCCACATTCCAGAGGTTAATGGATGTTCTCCTAAAAGAACACCATGCCTATGCCGTGGCCTATCTAGACGATATAGTTATCCACAGCCCTGACTGGGAAACCCACCTTATACATCTGCGGGCGGTTTTGGGCACCCTGAGAAAGGCCGGCCTCACGGTTAACCCCAAAAAAACAACATTTGGGACGGATCATATCGAATACCTCGGATACGATATCCAAGCTGGAATGATCAGGCCCCAGCTGAACAAACTCGAGGCCATCACCCACATTCCCCGTCCAACCAATAGAAAGGACGTCCGTTCATTCCTTGGGTTGGTGGGTTATTACAGAAGGTTTATCCCCTGTTTTTCTGTCGTAGCCTCCCCCCGTACTGACCTCCTAACTAAATCCATGACAGGGAAACCCTTCCAATGGTCCCAGCCTCAGGAACGTAGCTTCTCCCTACTAAAGACAATGCTCTGTAGTGCTCCAGTCCTTATCTGTCCTGACCACACCAAAATGTTTGTCCTGCAGACCGACGCATCCGGGAGGGGGCTTGGGGCTGTCCTGTCCCAACCTGACGAAAAGGGTGAACTGCGTCCTATCCTTTTTCTGAGTCGAAAGCTTTTTCCTAGGGAAACGCGATATGCCACAATAGAAAAAGAGTGTCTAGCCATCAAGTGGGCAGTGGATGCATTGCAGTATTTTCTCCTTGGTAAGCGGTTCCTTCTGTTGACGGACCATGCCCCCTTGACCTGGCTCTCCATGCATAAAGACTCGAACCCAAAGGTGCTCAGGTGGTTTCTTGCGTTGCAACCCTTTTCTTTTTGTACCTTACATGTCCCCGGGAAGCAGCAGGTGAACGTGGACTTCCTCTCCAGATATCCCGTGACTGAATGGCCCGCACGTCCATTCTTGGGGGGAAGGCAAAGTGAAAGTGTTCCGTCCTGGCCGAACATCGATGACCCCTCCAACATGGCGGACAGTGAAGCCCAAACAGGAAGTGCACTGAGCGGTCTAGACGCTCATTCCGGGACTGACAAACCGGTAACCAATCCCGGAGGAGGGGCTACAAAGGCGGCGTTTGTGCGAAAGGAGCTCTCGAAGGAGGAAGTAGGAGAAGAGACGGAGGACAACGCGAGCCTAGGACGAGCAGAGGAAATCCCGAAAATCGAATCCCCGAAGGCGGAAGAAGCAACACGACGGCCGGACCTGCCAAGACCGGAGGAAGAGACCAACGAGAACGACCGCTCTAGGAGCAGCGCCCTTGAGTCCGGTACTCCAGCGGGGAAAGCGGAGGCTGTGACTCCCCTCCCCACGGCCCAGGAGCGTCGTGGGTCCAGGCAAGTGCCGGGCACCTTGTTGTTTCGGGATTGGTGGGCGGGACTACGGGGCACGGCACGATAAACACACCAAACCCTTCCCTCACTTAGGCACCTCACGGGTAGGATCTGGTGACGGCAGCACTATCCCTTTCACACTTGCAAGACCGCAGGAGAGAGACCTGACATTTCTTTTCTTTTCTTGTTACTTTCCGGTTCCCCACCAAGGAGACGGACTCCTTCAACCCAAAGGCGACCAGTCCTGGAACACTCCACAGCGGGAGACAACCAGAAGAACCAGGAAGGACTCACTGGAAGAGAACCCCCGCCCCTCTGAGACACTCGAGGACAACCCCTCCTACGATTATTTACTTTACTTTATAGACCCCATTCCTCCTTTGAGGAGACGAACCCCCTGTGTAGAAGAGCCCAAGAGATACTGAGCCTAACAGGGAAAAGAACCCCACAAATAAAGGGTCTTATCACTCCTACCATAAGTCTATCGAGTCATTTGCAAGGGCTGAAGGTCCCTAGGCCGCGTCCGGGGAGGGGCGTGGCGACATTTATGTTGCTCTATCCGGCTCACCTTAGGATCATCACAAATGAAAAAAGTAATTTCTTACAGCATCCTGCCGATGTTAGGGCTTGGCTTGAACTCTAGGGTAATGCGCTGCCATGCAGAAGTGAACGGCTCCTGGCCTGACAGGGAGGGAGTAGACCCCGGGGTTCCAGCTGAGCTAAATGTCGAGCCACTGGGTGGCCATAGACGGGGGAAGACAAACACCCCGCTTGCTGATAATGTCTATTTGTACTATTCTGTTGTACACAACTCACACAGTAGTCTATACTATGTGTTTGGGAGGAGGGAAGTTATAGAGAAGTTTGAAGACACAATCTAGTTTAAAAGATTCCTTTCGGACATTCTCCTTTGAGCCTCTTGAGACTCAGAACTGAATTGTTGACTGACCGGGCCATCATTTCTCACATATACGATTACACTGACAGTTTTTTCCAGAAAACCACAAAAAGATGGGCAACAGGGTATACAGGCAGCCCTTAGGGGAGAATGCATCTCTTAGTTCACTGCGGTATGCAAACAGCTGGATCGCACACTCCTAGGCAATGACACTGTGTTGAGTGGCCAAGAAAATGAAGTAGTCACACCCTCTAATGAGACTTAGCTGCTGTACAAAATGAAGAGCCAGACTGAAGGACAACTAGGATAAACTAGATAAAAATACCTACACTCGGTACAGACAAAGTCTAGTCAGGGAGGGGCACAATACTGACCGGCTATTAGTCTGGTTGGTAAAACATGAAAAAACCTCACACACAGATACTAATTCTGCACTAGTTGGAAGGGCAAGACTTAATCAATCAATCACAGAATTTGTAGAGCGCACTACTTACCCGCGAGGGTCTCAAGGCGCTGGGGAGCGGGAAGGGGGGGGGGATGCTGCTACTGGTCGAACAGCCAGGTCTTGAGTAGACTCCTGAAGGTCAGCAGGTCTTGGGTCTGTCGTAGGCTTAGTGGAAGGGTGTTCCAGGTCTTGGCGGCGAGGTGTGAGAAGGATATGCCGCCGGTGGTTGTTCTTCGAATGCGAGGGACGGTGGCGAGGGAGAGGTCGGCGGAGCGGAGCTGGCGGTTGGGGACGTAGAAGAAGAGTCGTCTGTTGAGGTAGGCTGGGCCAGTTTTGTGGAGTGCCTTGTGTGCGTGGATGAGGAGTTTGAAGGTGATCCTCCTGTCGACGGGGAGCCAGTGCAGGTTCCTCAAGTGGGGGGTGAGTGGCTAAAGAACAAATAAACACCAAATGTAGAGACTACTTAGCAAGTGCCTATGCCGAACCAAATAATACACAAGACATAGGGATCTTAGGACATTGAAGGGAGGTGTAACAGATGAACAGCTGGTAGATCCGGAGGCCCCACTTTCTCTCTGGGAACTTAGAGAGGCTTTAGATGGGATGCAAAAATATAAAACGCCTGAAACGGACGGCATTCCTGCCAATTTCTATCACACAATGCCATTGTCACTTTTAGCTAAACTGCTAGGATTGTTTGAGGAGGTGCATGCTGTGGGCAGACTCTCCCTTCCTTTCAGAGAGATAACCTAAGATCATCCTAATTGCCAAGGAGGGTAAAGACCATGCCCTTGTATCGACATACTGACCCTTGCCAATGCTGAACACTGACATAACATTGCAGAGTAAAGCTTTAGTTAACAGGACCTTCCTAGTGGTAGGTACCCTTGTCCAAGAAGATCAAACTAGTTTTATCCCAGGGTACTGGATTTTGAAGCGGGCAATCTGACAAGGTTGTACACTATCTCCTATGTTATTTGCACTAGCAGCGTGGCCATGATGGTAGGCTTAGAGAAGTAATGCAGCCTTGAGGCATAAGGATTAGGAATGTGACAAACATTGTATCATTACACATGGATGTTGCACTGGCCTATTTGAGGGACTCCATCTAGGCGGTGCCACTCCTCCTCACCGAGTTAGACAAATTTGGAGGAGTTTCTGAGTTAAAAACAAATTGGAGTAAGTCCAAGCTCTTCCCTCTGGGAAGGATGGTGCAACGGTTAGATATCTGCCTGCCAGATCTGGCCATAGAATGGGAAACTAAGAATGTTAGGTACCTGGGCAACCAGGTCACACATGACCTTGTAGTTCAATACACTCTTAATACGGGTAGAGTGCTCGAGGGACTTGAATTGTCGGTGGACTTTTGGAAAACATTGCCTTTATCTATCATGGGTTAAATGTCATTGGCAAAGATGATATTTCTCCTACGCTGCCTTTGCGTGTTGCAGAACTTCATGTGGCGTATTCCGACGGGTAATTTTCAGGAACCTGATAAGCTGATGTGTGCACTGGTCTGGGAGGGAAGATGCAGTTTCATCAAGTTGGCCACATTGAAGCACCCATGGGGGAAGGAAGGACTTTGTCTCCCTGACCTCTTTCTGTACTGTGCAGCAGTGCAGCTGCAGCATGCAATACACTGGTTTGACATGGGTGGTAACTAGGAAAGGACACTCCTGGCTGGCTTTTGTGAGCATTACACCCTTTATAACACCCTTTATAACAAGATGCACCCTATCTAACACAACAAGTGTGTGCAGTTTGGCACTGGGTGATGGCCCCTGTGCTATAGAGGCCCCCGTGTGCACTAGACATACCTTTATGATCCATTAAACCTTTCAAGTACATGGCAAAAGTTATGACGGTTGTCAGATGGAGGGAGGGTGGCTGTCACACATTAGGTGACCTGTTCCTGAATAATAGGTTTTTGACCTTGAAAAGGTGCAAACAACATTTGGGGTGGACATGGATCAGTTTCACCAATATGCAAAACTGTCTCACATCACCTTAGAAATCTTAAACATATTCCATGAAGCTCTTCTGGAAACACGTTATGACACAAATCCTAGGCCTGGCTGGTACCAGGCACATGCACGTCTAAAATACACTGGGGTTGTCCAGTGATAAAAAGACTTGGTGGAGTGGGCTGTGGAAGACGAACAGCACAAAGGCCACACGAAGAGACGACAAAGGGAAGGAAGATCTTGCCGGATGCAGAGATATTGACCAGACTGATAGATTCTCAGAATAAAAGATCAATGTTGACCGGGTGTGGGAGACAAAAACGCTGTATTGTGAATACTGTTAGGGAAAACTTCATGCTGGGCTTCTTCAGCAGTGGATGGTGTGGATGTTACTTTGAGCAAACGTATTATTATGGTCAATGTTAAGATGCTCTTTTAATGGTGTATTATGACTAATACTGTATCTATGCAGTTGGACGTTGCTATGAAACTCAATAAGACGAAGATAAAAAAAAACAGGAGGAATTCTTCACCATTTTGATCCTAAGAGGGTCCTAAGTTTCCAGACTGACAGGACTAAAGAGGATTGAGTAGATGATCAGTTTTACATCAGATTCGCTGGCACAAATAAAGTGAAGGTAGTAAAAAATGGACCTCATCACAGTGGATTGTCCTTTGTAACAGGCTGTGTTGCACCTTGGCCAAACAGCACATTTCTGTAGGTCTTCGGCCTCATTCTACCAGAGTGATGACCACTACTATGGCCTTGGCTAGAGGCAGTGCTGTTTTAGACATCTGCCAAGCCGTTGCATGGACATCGAGTCATACTTTCGCCAGGCACTCCTGTATTGACTCTCAAGCCTGCAGGGAGGGCTATTTTGCCTGCTTAGTCCTGCACGGCTTCCTGGTGTGAAGTCCACTTCCCAGATGCACTTACATAGATGGGGCACTACTCTGTTATTGAGCCACAAGGTAAGGAATCTATGTTTAGACTTATCCAGCAAAATAACACGTTACGCACCTTTGGTAGCCTTCTTTCCGATGGATATTCCATCTAATGGCAAATTCCTCACTCCCTGCCCTTCTCCCCAGACTTCCAGCTAGATTTCACACACTGTCCTTATCGTCTCTCATTTTCTTACGGCACAAACTAGATTGTTCAATAAACTGACATCAATGCACAGGGGTGGCGCTATACGTAGGTCTGTGTCGACATGTCCGGAGAGAAAATGGAGTCACGTCAGTGGTCAATTGTGCCACATACCTGCATGCAGGAACAACTGAAGAATATTTTCCAGATGCATCTATAACCTTCTCCTTCTCATCAGCATGCCAGAATAGGCATTGATATCATCGTCATCTCCCAATTATAAATTAGCAGACACTCCCACAACACAAGATTCTAAGAACCTCAAAATGTTTACACAGCAACATCAGCTCCGGAGTTGACTGAAATGGGGTTATCCATAACAGGGCAACTGAAATTATACTGCAATGAGGACCAAGTTAAGCAGCAGGACTGACTAAATTATGGAGCATGAACAGCCAAATTATGCAGCATAATGCCGCCAGTTCTGGGACACTGTTCTTTCACTTTTTTGGCATTTTACTGGTTAATATCTATCCAAAATTAAGTCACCTCATTAGCAGCAGCTAAACGCCTGAATAGCACAAATTACTAACTAAAGCAGCAGTTTTCAACCTGGGGTCCACAATGCTTATTCAGGAGGTCTACGCCTGTTTATGAAACTGTTAATATTATTTAATTTTCTAAAGTACATATGTATACATAGGGAAGCAACATGTAAAATGTAACAATGTAAAAAGCTATTTTAATGTGAAATAATTTAAAATTGAAAGCTAAAGAACAAGTTACTTACCTTCGGTAACAATATATCTGAAAGAAACAGTTAGTTATAGATTCCTTACCTTAGAATAGATACCCCAGCAATACCAACCCCGGAGGTGGGTCTACGAACCAAGTTCACACCAGAAAGTTCTTGAGAACAGAACATCCAAAGAAGCCGTCTCTACGGACTTGGCTGTCTAGGCAGTAGTGTTTGGTGAACGTGTGCAGCGATGCCCACGTAGCTGCCTGACAGATGTCATTTAGGGGGACTCCTCGTCCCAAAGCAGTACCAGCTGCCGTCGCCCTGGTGGAATGGGCGCATAGCCCCACTGGAGGCTCCTTCTTTACCAAAGAGTAGCAGGCTTGGATGCACAGATCGACCCACCTGGAGATGGTTCGTTTGTGCACAGCCCGACCTTTCTTAGTGCCCACGTAACCAACAAAGAGCTGGTCGTCCACCCAGAATTGTTTGGTGCGATCCAAGTAAAAGGAAAGCGCACGTTTTGGATCCAGACGGTGGAGCCTCTCTTCCTCATTTGAAGGATGCGGAGGCAGAAAGAAGGTGGGCAAAGTGATGGTTTGGCCAATGTGGAAAGAAGTAACCACCTTGGGAAGAAAGGAAGGTCTAGTTCTCAGGACGACCTTGTCCGGATGGACAGCCAGAAAGGGAGGCTTGGAAGAAAGAGCTTGCAGCTCACTCACCCTGCGTGCAGAGGTGATGGGCACGAGAAAGGCACTTTTCAAAGTGAGAAGTCTGAGAGGACAGTTATGTAGCGGCTCAAAGGGAGCGCACATGAGATAGGTAAGAACCAAGTTCAAGTCCCACTGAGGCATTACGAAGGGAACAGGAGGAAAAAGATGAGTAATGACTTTAAGGAATCTAGTTACAACAGGGGACTTGAAAAGAGAAGGGTGATCAGGAAGCCTTAGGAAGGCTGAAATGGCTGAGAGGTAGCCCTTTAGAGTGCCCAGAGCAGAGCCCTGCTGGGCCAAAGAAAGGAGGAACAAGAGAACCTCAGAAAGAGGGGCGGAAAGGGGATCCACAGCCTTTGCTATGCACCATGCCACAAATTTGTTCCATCTGCAGGCGTATACCGTCTTAGTGGAGGGACGCCTGGCTGCCAAGATAACATTGCAGACTTCGGGAGGCAGGTCAAACGACGTCAACTGCTGCCGCTCAATCTCCACGCAAGGAGGTGGAGGCTGGACAGGTTCGGGTGGCGGACCGTCCCCTGCTGCTGCGACAGAAGATCCTCCCGAAGAGGCAGTCTGATCGGAGGATCAATGGCCATGTTGAGCAGCTCGGGATACCAGACTCTTCGTGCCCAATCCGGAGCCACAAGAATGACTTGGGCCCGGTCGCACTTGATCTTCTTCAGCACTCTGGGCAGAAGTGGTATAGGCGGAAAGGCGTATAGAAGACCGCAACTCCACTCGCGACGAAAAGCGTTGTCTAGCGAGTGCCGCCTTGGAAATTCCAACGCGCAGAACTGCTGACATTGCGCGCTCTCTACGGTGGCGAATAGATCTAACCGAGGCTCTCCCCACTGCTGAAAGAGACCTTGCACCACCTCCGAGTGAAGACGCCATTCGTGATCCATCATGCACCTGCGGCTGAGTTCCCCCGCCCTGGCGTTCAGAGAACCTGCCAGGTGTTGAACCACCAGGGATATGCCTTGATGTTCCAGCCATGTCCAGAGGCGGAGGGCCTCCTGACATAGGGTCCACGACCCTACCCCGCCTTGTTTGTTGCAGTACCACATGGCGGTGGTGTTGTCCGTGAACACCTGCACTACTCTTCCCCGTACAGAGGGAACAAATGCCTTGAGTGCAAGACGAATCGCCCAACGCTCCAGAAGGTTGATGTGGAGCCCAGACTCCGCCGGAGACCAGAGGCCTCTGATCTCCGCCTCCCCCATGTGGCCACCCCTTCCCAGAAGTGATGCATCGGTCACCACTGTGAACTCTGGTTGAGGAAGGGAGAGGGATCTGCCGTCGACCCAATCCTGGTTCGTAAGCCATCACTGCCATTGATGTGCAGTGCCCTCCGAGATCTGGACGCAATCGGACAGATTCCCCTGATGTTGTGCCCACTGGAACTTCAGGTCCAACTGCACAGCCCGCATATGCCATCTGGCATGATCCACCAGCAGGATGCAGGAGGCCATCAGACCCAGGAGCCTGAGGGTCATCCTGACCGAATCCCGGGATAGAGGCTGAAAGATCGGAATCATAGCCCGAATATCCCAGACTCGCTGTTCGGGAGGATAAACCCGAAACTGCGTCGTGTCCATAACCGCTCCGATGAAGAGGAGCTTCTGAGAGGGGGTCAGGTGTGACTTTGGCACGTTGATGGAGAACCCCAGCGAATGTAGGAGGTCGGCTGTAGTCTGGAGGTGGGAGACGACAGCCTGGGGCGAGCCCCGCCTTCAACAGCCAGTCGTCAAGATAGGGGAAGACTGGAACCCCTGATCTGCGCAGATGAGCTGCGACCACCGCCATCACTTTCGTGAACACCCGAGGGGCGCTGGTAAGGCCAAAGGGGAGCACGGTAAACTGAAAGTGCTCGTGGCCTACCGTGAACCGCAGGTAACGCCGGTGGGCTGGCAGGACGGGGATGTGAAAGTAAGCACCCTGCAAGTCCAATGCTAACATCCAGGGTCGAGGGCAGAAAAGACCTGAGCCAGCATCAACATTTTGAACTTCTCCTTCCGGAGGAAGCGGTTGACGTTCCTGAGATCCAAGATAGGACGCAGGCCTTTGTCCTTCTTGGGCACCAGAAAGTAGTGGGAATAGCAACCACAACCAACTTCTGGGGCAGGAACGCGCTCGATGGCTCCCTTGGCCCAGAGTGCCGAAACTTCCTGTTGGAGAAGGGCCAGATGATCCTCCGACATGCGATGGTACTGAGGTGGCATGGACGGAGGGGTAGTCTCGAAGAGGAGGGAGTAGCCCCTTCGGACTATTTGCAAAACCCACCTGTCCGACGTGATGGTGCGCCAGTGGGGGAAGTGATGGCGAATCCTGCCGCCCACTGGCGTTTGGTGGCCCTGAAAGGTCGGACTAGGAGGGTTTGGAGGCTGCTGCAGAGGGGGCTGTGGTGGACTGGCCCGCCCGCTGGTCCCAGAACCACGGCGCTGGTTCCCCGCGTCCCCGGCTGCGCAGAGGTTGAACAGCTTGCGCCGGCCTGTGGCCTTGGGTGGGACGAGGCGGGGCACCCCTTCCATAGCCGCGAAAGGGGCAAAAGGCAGACGGCGCAGGGCGGGTGGTGGAGAGGCCCATGGACCTAGCCGTAGCCCGAGAGTCCTTAAAGCGCTCCAGCGCGTTGTCTGCCTTGTCGCCGAAAAGGCGACGGCCATCAAAGGGCATGTCCATAAGAGTGGATTGGACTTCCCCGGAAAAACCAGTCGACCGCAACCAGGAGTAGCGTCGAAGGGCTACTGACGTGGAAATCGTCCTGCCAAGTGCGCCGGCGGTATCCAGCCCACAGCGGATGGTAAACTTTGCTTCGTCTCTCCCCTCGGCAACTGCACGGGAGAGCATGGCCCGGGCCTCCTCCGGGCACTGGGGCAACACTGGCGCTACCGTATCCCACACAGAGTGGGTATAACGGCCAAACAGACATGCTGTGTTTACCGACCGCAGTCCCAAGCTGGCGGAAGAAAACATTTTCTTTCCAATGTGGTCCCGCTTTTTGGATTCCCTATCGGGTGGTGCGTTAGGGAATGCGCCTTTGGAAGTGGAGGCTTGGACCACCAAGCTCTCAGGGGTGGGGTGTTGGGAGAGGAAAGTGGGGTTGCCCGGGGCCGGGCAGTGGCGTCGGGCAATCATCCTATCCACAGGAGCCCCTGTGTTGGGCCTGGACCAGGGGCCCAAAAGGATGTCCGTGAGGGCTTCATTAAACGGCAGCAGGGGCTCTGAAGAGTTCGCTGCCGGTTGAAGGACCTCTGTCAGGAGGTCAGTCCTGACTGCCACCGTAGGTAGCTCGAGGTGGAGAGCCTCGGCCGCCCTAAGCAACACCACTGCGTATGACACTCCCTGCTCCGTAGCCACGGTAGGAGGAGACAACATGCCATGGTCTGGTGAGGTATCCAGACCACTGGCTTCCCCCAGTTCCTCTCTCCAGTCCTGCTCATTAGTCAACTGGTCACTTAAAGGCTCCCCAGCCCCCTACCAGTCCTCCTCACCCTCCTCTGGCTGCCAATCTGGTCTCAAAGAGCCAGGGTAGAACAGGGGCACAAAAGTACCCATCGGCGTCGGATCCGGCGTCGACCCGAATCCATGTCTACCTCGAGGTGGAGGCCGGGGTCGACGTCGGCTGGGGACACAGCCGACGCCAGTGGCGGACGTGGTGCCGGTGGAATCGGCACCGGGGGAGGCGTAACAAGGTCGACCGGCGCCGATCCGGATCCAGGCCTGGATCCAAGGGGACCCTGTGGTGCCGAAGCCCCCAGCGCCGAAGACCCAGGGCCCACAGCCGAGTCCGCGGGGCCCGAAGGCGCCCCGGCGGAGTCGGGCTGCCCAAAGATGGCGTGCATCGCTTCGTAGAACTGACGAAGCTGGGCAGGGGTCACTCCCGGCCCCGGGAAGGGGGGAACCCCGAGTCGACCCTACGGGCTCCGCACGCGGAGCCGCGGGAGGGGCTCCACCCGCATCCCTCGTCACGTCGGCCGACGGGGAGAAGTCGAAGAGCGACGATGCTTCTTCGACTTCTTTTTGTGCTTCGACTTACCTGACCCCGAGTGCGAAGACTTAGACGAAGAATGGTGTTGGCTCCGCGATCGGTCCCTCGACCTCCTCCGCGACCGGGACCTCGAGCGACGCAGAGCCGACTGCCGGGCCTCGAGTAGCTTTCGGGACCGCTCCCGCAAAGACTTTGGGGCCATGGTCCGGCAGTCGGAGCACGACTTGGGGTCGTGGTCGTGCTCCAGGCAACAGAGGTACACGCGGTGCGGGTCCGTTACCGACATCAGTCGGTTACAGGAACCGCAGGCCTTGAAGCCAGGCATCCCTCGTGCACCAGGAGTCGATGGACTCAAAAAACGAATTCGATAAAAGTCGACGAAAAAGTCAGTCAAAAAGTGACTGGAGGTACCGCTCTCTCCGGATCTGCGTTTGCTGGCGCAAAAAAAGAAAGAACTGACGTCAGCGCGCGAGGGCGGCGTCTATGTAGCTACCGCAACGTCATCCCGGACCACCATGCCGACGACGAACGCGGAGTCGACCGACGCCACCTTCCGACGCGCAGGGGTACTGCTGATGAAAAACTTTCCGGATCCAGTCTGACGCCTGGGGGTAATTCTAAGGTAAGGAATCTATAACTAACTGTTTCTTTCAGATAATGAAATTAGTATTGTTACTTTTTTGGTAGTTTGATATAGTGCAAACTTGGCCCATGAGCACTGGAGCACTTTACGAGAGACTGGGGGAAAAATGTAGGCCCGAACACCAAAATAAAAGTGGCCCACTTTCGCAAAGCAGATAGCTAAAAAAGTGGCCCACACTTGCAAACCAGGCCAGCTTTGAACTGGTAAAGACACTCTCTGTAGGTTCTTTGGTGGGTATTTAAGATTGCGTGCATTTGTGTTTGCTGTAGGCACTGCATGTAAAAATGTCAGGGAAATCAACAGTTAAAACTGGCACATTAGCCCATAAAACAGGCCCACACACTGATCTTTCAGACCAGCACATGATTGCCATATTAAGGCCGTAGTTGCCAACATTTGAAAAACCTTTCCAGGGACACTTTGCAGCACAGCTATCAATTACTTACTAGAAAATCTACCATACCCACTGCTCCAAAGTTCTGCCCACTCAGCCCAACCCAAGTAATTAGTATAATTTAACACTACCTACTTAAAATACTGTCACGGATTGTCACTTGCATTATAAAATAAGCAATGTGCTATTAAAGTTCATGCAAAGATAGTGAAAAGTGATAACACCTTCCCAACTGGACAAAACTATCAATCTGAAACAGCACAGTGACAGACATTACTTACTCACTCTCTCAGAACCAGCAGATGGCGCCCAGTGCAACAATCTTTTTTGGTGCCCCATGACCTCGTTCTCCACGGCTTCCCTTACAACCACTGGCCAACAGTGCCCCTTATCTCTCCATAGTCCCTCAGTCACAAATATTTAATTTGTTTTATAGCGATGCTCATACCTGTACAGGCCGAGTGCATAAGTGGCCCAGCAGTATTGTCATGGCAGCATGACTGCTGCTGTGCAGGAGAAGGAGGTGGTGAACACCCACTTGCACCGCACGCTCGCCTTTTTTGAGCAAGAACATACACAAAGCGGCGGCCCCGAGAGAAGGTATCACAAGCCCGGCAGTATACTGTGAAGTATACCGGCGGTGAGACGAGCCTCTCACTAGGGGACGAACAGTGGAATAATTCTACTGACAAAGCCTTAAAGTAGTGTGGAGGTGTACGGCAATTGCTCTGGGGAGCAGGAAGCATCAGTAAATTCTCCTACCACGTGAGGAGCTGCCAGTGAGTCTGCCGCCAGTTTGAAACATGTAGGAGCCATGGGTAGTGCCACAGGGTGAATCCAGCATCAGACATTGGACAATAAAAGTAAAGGGAAATGATCTGGAGAAAGAAGCTCCTCCTGCGAACTTGTTCACTGTTATTGGCAGGGCCGGCGCTAGGCATGGGCAGTGTGGGCAGCTGTCCAAGGCCCCGCGGCTGTTTAACTAGGATGGGGCTCCCCACGAGTCCATCATGCTTTTGAAATGGTGCCATTGTACAAGTTACAGGTGGGGAGCCCCCCTCCCTTTGGATTCGTGGTCATGGTGAACCGTGAAAGACACAAGGCGGGGCCCCCCTCTCCTGGGCCCGGCTGCCATGGGCTGAAACGGCAACATGACACCGCATCCCTTTGAGGTGCTGCAGACTGGGCAGGGCAGGGTTTGTGGCCGTGAATAGCTTTCCCTGCATCTCTTTCTCTTAGCCTAATCGCTGCATCTTCATGATAACAGCGGTTAGGCAGCTACTTGGACTGGCGTAAGGTGTGAAGTGAGCCCTGTCCCTGCATGAATGAAACACAGAGTATCCTGCAGGGCTCCCAACAAAAAAACAGAGTGAATTCACATCAGAATGGGCGCTGCTGCTCACTTCCAATGAAGGGAAAGGGAGAAGAGCAGAAAACGGAGAGAGAGGTTATTATTCTTTTTTTTACAATTCTGTTTTGTTGTTTTATTTTTCAAACAAGCATGTGCATCCAAAAGTAAAATGAACAGAGTCAAACATAAATAGTAACTGCAGTCGAGTATAATCGCTTACTGTTTTTTAATTTCATGTAATTTACAAGAAACGAAGGAATATTGAACAATTGGGTCTGTAAAAGAATAGTGGAGATGATAACATTGAGTTGGTAGGAGGGAAGGAGGGGTGACCTCACATCCATCCATACCACCCCGAGGTGAGTGTAAAGAACCGTCTAAGATACACCCAAGCTATTTAACCCGTCAAACCACACACCATTCCTTGTTTTGCACATCTGAAAAGGTAGCACTACTCCCCGGCATCATGTTTGATCACATCTGAAATCCCTAATTCCTGTGTTCCTGGGTACATCTAAGGAGGTATGGTGTTCTCTTTAGCTTTTAATAAAATGATTGAGGGAGAGGCACATCTAAAAGGGGTTAGAGAAACAAAAGAAAGTAAGAGGTGGGGGAGATGATAGAGTACAGCAGAGAGGAGAGCTGAACATAAGGGGCAAAACAGCTATATAGAACAAGACGCTTAAGGAAAGGGAGATGGGGAAGGAGTGATGTGTATGTCAAGGCAGAATCAATGAAAGAAGGGAAGAATGTTGGTTAGGCAAAAGGAATAGCATGTAAAAAAATCTAACAGGCTTGGGGAGAGTGCGAAGGTGGAAGAGGAGAGAATGTTGTAAGTTACATAAGAGCAGTGGTGTAACACAAAATGATGGGGTCTCTCTCTGCAGAATGTGATAATGGGCACCTGAGTCTCCCACATCTCACAGATATTCATTGGCCCTGGGCTGAATGGGAGCTCCCTGATGGGTTTGGGGCCCTCTGAATTGTTGTGGGCCCATCTGTGCTGCAGGGGCCTGTATTGCGTCCTGGCACAAGAGCTGAAGCAAGGTAAGAGGCCGGGGAGAAGAGTGGTGAATAGCAGCGCATGTAGGGGGAAGCGGAAGCTACAGGGGCAGAAACAGCAAATGGAGGTAAGAGGTGAGAGAGAGATAAAACATGAAGAGTTGAGCATGGAGGGGAGAGGTGGACATGAAGGGGGCAGAAACCAGTGAATAAAGTTAAGGCTGGAGAGAAAGATGAAAGGTGAAAGGCAGTGCTTGGATAGGAGAGGTAGATATAAGAGAAGCGGAACCATTAGGATAACTGGAGTGTCATGGAGAGGGAATGGTGAGTGTTAAATGTAAGAGGCAAGACAACCAAGAGCAGGTACGAGGCTGGGAGAGAGAGAGGCAGGGGAGAGGTAGATTTCAGGGAGGTAGATCTAGAGAGAAGGTTAGAGACTGCAGAGAGATGAGAGGTGAAGGGTTTAGCAGGTAGGTAAGAGGTGGGTGTAATAGAGGCAGAATTAGTGAGAAAGCTAACAGACCATAGTAGAGATAAAGTGAAGTGTAGAGCATGGAAGGGAGACGTGGATATAAGAGGCAGACACAGTGAGACAAGGTAAGAGGCAGGGGGCTCAAATAGGAGAGGTGGATTTAAAGGGGACAGAGCAGCAAAAAAATGTTAGGAGGCTGGAGGAAGAAATGAGAGGTGAAGGGCAGTACATGCATGGGTATATAGATGTAAGAGAGGCTGAACAATCAAGAAACCATACACAGAGAAGAGAGTGGGAATGGAGAGAGGTGGATGTAGAAGGCCAGAATTGGTGAGAAAAGTAAGAGGCAGGGGGAGAGATGAGACATACAGCTTGGAGGAGAAAGGTGGATATAAGAGGAACATAACGAGAAAGAGAAGCGACAAAGCTGGGGATAGCAGAGCAATTGATGTAAAAGGGGTGTTGTGAGAGGCTGGCTCAGTATATGGTGCTCACTTATGTAAGTGTAGCACCCTGCTGTGATACTACATCTTATGCAAATTAGAGGGGCCTCGCATGTTCCTATCCTGCCCGGGGCCCCACAAATCCTAGGACCGGCCCTGGTTATTGGTGGGGGGCAAGTGTGCCCGCTTACTGCAACGTAGAAACTGCAAGGATCATCCATTTGACCCACTTTGGCGGGCAAGGCCGGATTAAAGATGCCCTCGGCTCTGGGCTGCTTCCGGTGTATCAGCACAGCACATGCCTGCCTTGGGGCCCAGTTGCCAAGTGTGGGCTGGATAAGGCAGCAGGTGCCGCCTCCGCAGACTCCGGCCCGCGACGCAAATCTTGTCTCGTCGCCTAATTCGGTATGTTAATGTTTGGTTTCTCTGCTCTGCATGGCGTTTCCTCTGAATAAACACCCTCTCTTTCGAGTCAAGCTTTGCGAGGGTGGATATTTATCCGTTTTGCATAATTACAGCGGAGTGGAGCGCTATCTGGGAGTCAAGGCTTTCGTTGACGGAGGGTAAAGTAATATGAAATAATGCATGCTGAAGTGCAATGGCCAGGACTGTCCCGGGAAAGTGAATTACCCGGGACAGTCTTCAACTCGCCGGAACTGTCCTGGCAAAAACAGGACAGTTGGCAGTTATGTAAGGCACGGAGAGTTTAACCGATTTTCCCAGAATCACCGGATGTTAAGCAGACGCCAGGGACTCAAATCTGGTTCCCCAGCTTCAAAGTTGGCAGGTGATTCATGAGAGCAGTGCAAATACAGCAAACAGAATCTAGTATGGAAGATCGGTGGCCTCAAATAAAGTAATGGTGTGTGCTGAAAAAGAGCATGAATTAAGGGGAAAAAAGACAACCGGACATGCTAAAGATTCTAACATATTGCTTTGCCTTTTATAAATAAAGCCAAATTTTGAAAACCCGTCAACCTTACCTTTAAAATTCTAATTTTATTTTTTTGTCTACGAATTAAATCATTTATTTCATAAATTGTTTGATGTATAGTTGTTTCTGTATTTTTGTGTATTGTGTTGAAGTTCAAATCGTAGAAATTGATAAGGCCAGGGTTTCCGGCGTCCAATAGTGATTTAGTGGGGTTCACAGAAGTTAAAAAGTTAAGAACAGTTGAACAAAAAGATGACGCAGAAGCCACATAAAAGCATGCTTCCAGTACTTGCTTCCGTGCCAGCACCAGCACCTACAAATTTTACCATGCCATTACGTTCTTAAGGCAGAGTAGGATGGATGTAGGCATCATAACAGGGGCAATAAAAAGAATGAAAAGAAGGTTCAGCTTAGCCTGGCAGAGGCCCAGTCCACAAGAGGCCACAATAGCAGGGCTAAGTGTCTGCACTTTCTGTTTAAATCGGGTACAAGTGGAAAAGTAAAGCTTCGAGTCTGGATGCACCGTACCATACACGTGGAGAGTTGTACCAAAGAGCCCTGCCGAATTCAAGAGCCTAACATTTGGGAGAGACCATAGGCTTCTTTTATGCCACATGTTATCGTACCGTCAACATTTCAGTCCATCATTTTTCACCCACCATTCTACTCTAGAGAGAAAGCAGCCATATGTAAATCAGCCTTAGTCATGATCCATTAGAATAGTCTAGCCTGAAATGCCAGGTCAGGTTCACTCAGGATGGGGAAACTAGCAACCCCAAGCACGGTGGATGAAAAACAATGGAATGAAATGCGACCCAAGTGATCGCAAGTGGCTCTGAATAATTCAAACATTCCTTCCATTATTTTGTTGCTTGTTTCTACTGGGATCAAATGACCAATTAAAATGAGAAAATAACCTGCTGTAGCAATATCTGGAACATTCTTCGAAAATAATAGGTCTGCAAACGATTTTTATAAGTGCCCAATTCAATTGTGTTCAGTTGTATAGGGACAATAAAAGGTGGAATTTCCCACCACTGGATTTCAAAGTACAATGCTGAAGGCATATTAAGTCGTTGTTCTTTTGGTTTTCCAAGTTGCAAAGCTGTAATTAGTGTCCTTTTGTTTTTACTCGGTTTAAATATGTGATTTATAGATTTTTTTAAATACACAGCAGAGGCGTGTCATTGATATGTAGCACTTTACAAACATGCGCTTTATAGTTAAGATATTTACAGAAGATGCTGCTGCCACTGTAATCATTTGGCTAGAAATGCAAAGCATCACTGCAGGATTTAACAAATGAAATTTGCCAAACTATCCTAAGGTAAAGTTGAGCTAGTATGATAGGATTGTGTGCATGAAAGCTGTGCCATGAGAAGAGGCAACATTACATTTCGGAGTTGAATGTTACATATGCAAATGGGCAAATGTGCTGAATCCATAATTAAGCGGAAAATGCTACAATCACAGAAGCACATAAAATCTCTGCCCGCGGCGGTTCGAGGCCAAAATATGCTGGCGGTGCCGCAGCAGCACTGCCAAGCATATTTTGAGTTGCCTCACCACCACCCTTTTCATGTCGATCGCACCGCCATATAAAGGGTGGCAGTGTCGCTACAAATGGGTCTGTGCCTCTGTGCACAGGGGTGCATGCTGGGGGGCACATGTTGTGCCCCCCCCTGTAGTTTTGCACCCTCAGTTCCTGCACGGGAAGGAATGCATGACATGGTGCATTCCTTCCCGTGCAGGAACGTGAACTGGCGGGCCTATGGTGGTGCTGTTTAAGGCTCACAATGAGCCTTTAAACAGCAACGCCGCGGGACCTCCACGCCGCCTGCCCGCCAGACTACAAAATTACTTGTAATCTGGTGGGCGGTAAGTTTCGGCAGGCCGGGAGCGGTGGCGTGACACCCGCTCCCGGACCGCCGAAACTCGTAATAAGGCCCTAACAGATGACAGCTTAATTTAGCATACACTCTTTGCTATCAAACTGCTAACCACCAGCCTCCTCAAATAGTGATTCGGTACAGTTTACTACTCTTACTTGCATTTCAACAAGAAATTACTCTATTCATAGCTTTTATAAATTGCTATTTATATTCACTTAAACACCAAAGGTTAAAGTGAAGTCATGGTTAGTTCTAGTTATAACTCCTCAACGTGCTAAAAAAAAACTCTGATATTCACCTAAAATCCACAGCAGGTATTGTCACAAACTGCAAAATCACTATAATTCCCAAGTTAAGGTTAGGTGCACAATTCATAACTCGCACAACAGACGTGCAAACCATAACTAATATACCAAAGTACCTCAACTTTAATGAAAAAGATGCAATTACAAATGTTCTAAATCATCCAACAGATAAGATGTATATCACATTACTCTTACCACATTGACAGAGATGACTATGAATGCAGTAGCATTGATTGGTGTAATTGTGAGGTGTTTTATTATATTTCTCTCTGAGGTTTAATTTTAGTGGTATAAATATTGTGACGTCATAAGCATTGCATTTGGCAAGCAAATTATGGTTTGCACAGTTGTTGTGTTATGGATTGTCACCAGAACCTCTTAATGGCAATATTCGACCACATTACATAGTTTCCCATAATGTATCCTCTCTCTATATATTTAATATAGCCTTACAGCCCACTGCCGAGGGCTATACCAGTTGTTGAAGGCCCTAAACCCAAGTTAAAGGCCAGAGCTGTGGGTGAAGGCCTATAACAAGGGAGAGGGCCTCTAATAACCGGTATAGCCCGAGGCAGATGGCTATAAGGCAATTAGAACTTTCCACCCACTAAGAGTAGAATGTTCTAAATTAGAAAGAGAAAAACATGAACACAAACATTGGAATGTTGGAGCTCCGGGCTTATACCAGCCATTGTAAGCCCAGAGCTACTCCATTGTCTTCAAGGGAGCTCTCAACATTCCAATGTTATGAATAAGTTTCTTTCTTTTAAAACAAATCATAAAACACCACAGATTGAGTTAGTTATATCTGAGGCAATATCATATTGCCAGGAGCCACACAGATGGGCCCTTCAGCCCTTTTCTTAATGCACTGGCCGCCACAAGCACCTATGGTGTACACCAAACCCATTCACTTTACGCGAGCGGCTGACTCATTAAAAAGACAAACATGATTCTTCTGACACAAGGCATATACGGACGTAAGCACCAACATTGTGTTAAGGCAAGTGCCTAAACATAGTGTAGAATCCTGCCGTTATGGAACTGCTGTGCCATGGATGGAACCCACAAAGCTGGAAGATCCATTTGGAAGCCTGTAGCTGGGCAGTCCTTTGCAAGCAGACTCCTTGGGTTTCTCTCCCTGTAGGATGTACTTAATGAAGCTCCACTTTCCCCAGGTACCTCGGGGCTCATTACGATGGCGGAACGATCGCCACCGCCGGACCGGCGGTGGCGATCGTTCCGCCATCACATTGAGATTTACCCACCGCCATATTAGGATGGCGGTGGGTATCGTGGCGGACGCAAAGTCCGTCCGCCGCTAGCAATTGCACCGATTGCCTGGCGGGCTGAGCAGGGCCACTAATATGGTGGCGGTGCCTAGCAGGCACCGTCCGCCATATTAGGATGTGTGTGGCCAGGCGCCTTTCCATGGCGGCGATGCCGCCATGTAAAGGCTGGCGGGGATTGGGTTTGGGGGCCCGTTGCGGGCCCCCCTTATGTGTGGGGGGGGTGTCGCTGCACAGGGGGGTACCCATGGTACCCCCCTGCATTTCCATGCACCAAGTGGCAGGCATCGCGTGGTGCCTGCCACGCGGTGCAGGCAAATGCGGTGCAAGCACTTTCAACATTGCGGACGGTGCTGCAGCCAGCAGCACCGCCCGCAATGTTGAAAGCCGAAGGCGGGCGCATCCTAATTGCAGTGGTGGGACCGCCGCATGTCTGGCGGGCGGTCCCAATCACCGCTACGGTGGCGGGCGGACCAAGTCCGCCCGCCATCGTAATCAGCCCCCTAGTTTTGTTTCAGTTTACTCGTCATTTATGCAGCGATTTGATGTTTTTACTTGCAGTATTGTTTTGCTTTGTTCTTTTTAGGTCTCGCCTAGCGTTGCAGCGCATGCGCTGCTCGCTTTGCGAGGCATGTTATATATACTATAGTGGGGAAGCTTCGCGTAAGCTCCGCCCACTCTCCGCCCATTTTTTTGTTTGGCTTATGATCCAGCGCTAACAATAAAAATTATTCTCCTATATGCTTCGGTCATCCAAGTGCAACTATTCCTCCAACACACAAACTATATCCATATGACGGTGGGGCCCATAACACCGCACATACATTCACTTACTCATTTATTCCCTGGATTTCCTCCGTCCTTAACCTAGGAGAAAAACGATTCGCTGGAAGGAGACGGGATACCTCTTTTAACATGACATAATGCTTCTCATTTACTTTAAGGTATTCCGCTCATTGGTCGATGGACCAACTAGTAGGAATCAGTTGATGGTGATTAAGACCAGCTCAATCACAATAAACTCTTTATCAATTTACCTTAATCATTGAGCTAAAGAATCACTGAGTCATTTGTTTAAAGAATAATAAAGTTTATATAAAGTTTGAAGCAAGAAAATGAGGTTAAGCTTATTATTCATATTATTACATTTATCATCAATATAAGAATAAATTGAAATTGCAATGCATATCTATTAGACGGAAAATAAGATTGTCATAGTAAGAACTCTAAAAGATCAATCTATCTGTCTTGAGAAAATCTAATAGTTCCAAATGAAAAATCTATCAGGAATAAAAAGGTTCTCCTAAAGCAGCATCTTATACTCAACTGGAAAAGAAAAGATAGCACCGGCAGCATCAGCTCGTCAGCATCAGCAACCGCAACTTCACCCATCTACAGCATCTAACTTCTCCAGCATCTGCTCTCCAGCAACTAACCCCTCCCACCAAGAGTAGGTCTTCTTATACCCTAATTCTAGCTTACTAAATAAAAATGTTGCATCTTCATGGCGTGATTCTTTCTCATTGGTTCACTCAGGCCCATATACATTTTAATCAAACTTTCTTGTCTTAACCAGTTCCTTGTGGAATGTCCATGCTTGCATCGTTTCCCACAGTTCATGACATTGCTCATCCGTTTCGATCAGTCCAATTTGTATCTTTTTCTGCTACTTTTTAGATTCAATAGTTCCGTCCATTTATTCAGTTTGACTTCTCACGCTTCTTGCTGATCATCTTGGCACACATCTGCTCAGAAAAGGTCACAATAGCCTTGACCATACTTCCGTCTTAGCCTCTCAGCACGATCACGTGATCATCCTTTTCCCCAGCCTTTCTCCTCTATCACATGGTTTCCTGCTCATGCGTACTCTAGCAAATGGCGGCCATTTTATATCGCTGCTCAACAGGCCTAAGCGCACTATTTTCAAAGATAAACAAAATATTGTTAAAATAAAGAATATAAACCCTTTCGTTTCCCTCCCGTCTTTCTACGTACCCCAATTAGGTATTACCTAGCAGAAAGCAACATATAAAGCCGTCCCTTACTTACCATCGCTTTATTTTGCAACCACACGTTTTATTTAAAAAGCACAGATCATGCGTTTATTATTTTATTAGTACGCAAATATTATGTTATGTTAAACACGTAAACAATTATAAGTTGATTATCTTGCACACAAAATAGCGTGTTACCTTTAATCCTTTACATGTAACATACATTGTTGGTTATTTACTTAAACGAACATGTTTATTAATTATTTTACGAAAAATATTAGGAGGTTAAAAAATTTTCATTTACCCTGCTCCATCACTTACATTCTTAAATGCTGCCTCCTGATTGGTTTTTGTCTGGTTAGTCCCTCCTCCTGATGGCCATGGCGTAATTTGTGCACTTCCGAGGCTATTGGCCCCTTTACTCAATATTATTTTTTTCCCTGTGTCCCCCACCCCCTCACGCAGTCCGTGATTTTTCGCCAACCCCTCACCCCCCCACTCCCGTTCCTGCCTTCTTACACGCACGCACCCACATTTGAAATGCAATACGTCTCGCGTAAATGCGAGTCGTATTGCATTGCAAATGCTTGTTTTAAGTAGTGCGCAGTCATTTACGGGCACGCCCCAGGAAGCCGTAGTCTACCGGAACTGACATCCCTGGGCGGTTGCTCCGGAAGTGTTGTTTTTTAACCTGCACTTTTTGGTTCACGACAACCGTATGCTTTTCTTTCTATGCAGCTCCGTTTCTCTTCAGCTCTAATTTCCTTTATTCCGTTTTTTCTACTTAAGCACAACGACATGCTTTGCTTACATTGAGCGCGCCATACGCGCTTTCACTTTAAAGCAGCCGGGATAATACGGACGTTTGTTAGCAATGCCATAGTTCCTGCTCACACGATTGTCTCCTTTTCAAAATCGAAATGCACTATTTAACATCATTAATTACATCGAACACGCAAAAAACACGTTTGAATTGGCATGCCTAATCTAGTTCATGAGTTTTATTTGCTTACAGCTTGAAAAGCGTGTATAGCTCTGAGACAGTCACCGTGTGCATTTCTACTGGGGAAAAAAAGCCCTATAAAGAGAAGAGCGCAGGAACCTGGGAATATTTTAAGCCGTTTTTTATTTGAAAATTACTGCGATATATCTTTGCGTGACACACCCTGAGCTGCGGGCACCAGGTTTTAATTAATTCAAACCATAGCACATGCCTTACCCCCTTCCAATCAGTAAGCCGAATTAAAAATCAAACTCATCCCAGCCGCAAATCCATACAAATTGCAAGCACGCAATGGTTCTACGTGCCTAGAAGCGATAAACTTCACATTTTAAAAACCGCACAAGACACATGACAAAACACAACCCGCGTCCAAAAGTAAAATCTGAGGCTGTTTCCTTGTGGGGAGTCTGTCACAAGTATGTTCACCATTTGCTTGTCAACTCCCGCATTCCAGCTCCTAGAAGCCCCGCGATGGAAGAAGTATTTATTTTTCAGAAAAACCGCACTTACCAGACAGGTTCTTACGCCAAGCACCTTCTTCAGTGTCTTCCGGTGGTAAAATACGTTCGCCAACTAAATAGCTCAATGTCAAAGTTCTTTTTTGAGCATCGGTTAAATAAAGTTAACTTAAAACCTGCCTTTCGTGGAACTGCGTGCATGTTTAGTTCAAGTTCCCAGTGCACATTGTGGCGGGAAGATCTGCCTGCCCAAGCCTCTTTTCGAATGGAGTGGTTTATTTAATGCGTCAGTATAATGGAAGCAGCTAAATTTGAAACAGAGAATGCAGTGTAGTATAAAAGAAACAAAGGCTAAAATGTACCACTATTTTGATTCCCTTTTTCAAAGTTACTTCCAAAGTGTGATATCTATTGTGGAGAATAATACTGAACAAAGAACAGTGTCTTATCTTAGCAATATTCACAAAGCTTATTCACAGAGCCCCACTCTGTCTGTACATTCAGAGGTAGAATGCACGTATAAATGATGTTAGGAGGACTATAGTTCCCATTGTGCTCACAGTGTAAACAAAAAAGGCAGACTTAAGCTGAATGACAAATGGGCACAGAGGCCGCCGTTTATTCAACCATCCCAGCAGAATAGTGAAAGGTGAAGTGCGATATGCTCCGCCGCGTTACACCACCATGTGAATTCAGAACATTGCTCGCAGAAGGCTTTATTCGACGGTTCAATGTAATCGCATTTAATTTGCTATTTCATGAATAAAAATTGCTACAAGCGATCATTTATAACTAGCGCTATCTCACACATTACACTCATATGGGCTGATTCATAATAGCATATAAATGCATGTTTGAAGTAGCAAGAGTAAGTCACAATGCGCATGTGCATAGTTGATGTTTAGTCTATTAGTAAGTTCCCTTAACGTTCGGTCAGGATGCATGTATGATGTAATGCACGCAGCAGTATTTAAGTAACAAGTGTGCAGTAGTGACTATTCTCACTCTTCCTATACGAATGGACGGTTGGGCCCCTTGTCCTCATAAATGTGTATGTAAACCCCAATAGGAAGGCAGCAACAACAGAAAAGCGTGCAGTATACATGCTTCACTTAAAAAATAAATAATAACAATGGGGAGACACAGTCAAGTGCAGAACCTGGGGATAGATACGGTATATGGACAGTGGTTCTGCCACGAAGAAGCCCCTAACTACCAGTTTCAAATGTCTCTGGGACCTTGATTGCTAACGTCTCCCTTGTCTCTGGGCTCCCGAGAACCCGCTTCCGTTGTCTCGGGAATCCGACTGCGTGTTCCTCTGCTGTGCAGGACCCCTCCTTAATGCCAGTTGCCCCCCTTTATGGGGTCCACGCTACAGTTGCTGCTGCCAATGTTTTGTTGCACTGCTTGAACTGGGTATTCATCTGTTGCTTTTGTGTAGGTTTTAATGCTGTGGTTTGAGGATTTCCCCACTTATGGAGTGTTGTTTGAGGGGCCCTCTTTGCCTTCTAAGCGGTGTTAGGTACTGTGTTGATTGAGAGTATGAAGTTGTTGAAACAAGTGCCAAATCTACTGCCACACTTATAATCACTGCCACACAGTCCATTGCAGTAATGTGGGATAATATAAAGCATGGCTAAACACTTATAAGGTCCCAAAGGCGAGACCGATTGCATTGCAAATGCTTGTTTAATAATGATGTCTCTTTTTCATTTTTTGAAACTTTATTCTTTCCTTTATTTTCCCTCGGCATAATAATAAAACAGACAACACTATTTCTAGATCTGGCGGCTGGTTAAGGCGATCTAATCTCAAAAATGAAGCTGCAAGATAATGTGCAGAACACGAAATTTTAAATCCATTTCCATTTTCAATAACTTTATTTCGGCCATTACGGCCTTAAAAGTTTCATGAGCATAAAATACAATACAGGCATAACAAACAATCAATTAAAATAAACCAGAATAGCATGAGAAACTTCCATCTTAGAGTCCAGGCTTCCAAAGCTCCGGCAGAAAGAGCAAGTCCACAAAAATGCAATTGCTTGGCAGATTGGAAGAGAATCATCATTCAAATACTATAGCCTTGAATAAGAGAGTCTACCTGACCCTATTTAACATATAAAACCCTGAAAGTGCCAGTGCATAAAGTGCAAAATAATCTAAAAATTCATTCGAGAGATCAAGGCTAATTCAATACAAACTGTCCAATACAACGACAAGCATAGTAAAAACAGTCCTATTAAAACCAGGAAACGTAACAGCAGAAGTCAATATCATGATGGTTAGCAGCATAATCCATCATGCAATACAATTCCTTGTTTAGTGCAAATCTGAATTGCAAGTTAGCTACTTGCCCAAAATAGGGTATACAATTTCCTGGATACAATAATTGTACTACATGATTATATCTAGGCCATTCTAATTTGATCAGTCTTAGTACCGCAGGCTGTAATAGCCTATATATACAGTAAAAAAAAAGAGCAATTGGGAATAACAAGATATTTTGTCCGTACTTGATCTCTCCATTAAGCTTGCAGTTAGTAATGCTTATTTATGTGAACGATCCTTATATAGATCAATAAGGCAATTACTATCAGCCAAAAAATTGCGATAAAGTGCCTGTGCAACATAGGTCAACAAAGACCAATCCTGTATTGAAATAACCATTAGGCTAGTAACACATACCCTTAAAATAACATATAGTCAAAATGCAGTTAAAAATAGCCCTAAAATTGGTATGAAGTTGTTGAAACAAGTGCCAAATCTACTGCCACACTTATAATCACTGCCACACAGTCCATTGCAGTAATGTGGGATAATATAAAGCATGGCTAAACACTTATAAGGTCCCAAAGGCGAGACCGATTGCATTGCAAATGCTTGTTTAATAATGATGTCTCTTTTCATTTTTTGAAACTTTATTCTTTCCTTTATTTTCCCTCGGCATAATAATAAAACAGACAACACTATTTCTAGATCTGGCGGCTGGTTAAGGCGATCTAATCTCAAAAATGAAGCTGCAAGATAATGTGCAGAACACGAAATTTTAAATCATATCTCGACATTGATCAGCAGGATGCGGCAGGAAACCAGGACAGTTATAACTGAATAGGGAAAGGAGAGTCTGTGCTTAGAAAAGCCGAGTTTTCAGTCAAAAAACATTCATTGATTTTCCAAAGATCCAGTGAAAAGGTAACCCGCAGCCGTGGGCTAAGATAGAGAAAGGACCCCATGCAGGGAAGGGCAGTGGAATGTGGAACACATCATTCTCACACTCATGTTTCAACAAACGGCTTTCACTGTGTGTCCTGAAAAGGGCTTTGCTTCCTGGCACCGCCGTAAAATAATTCTCAGAGAAGTTAACAAATAATGCTGCAGACTTTAAGACACAATAAGGACTTTTCTATTAATTCAATAATTTTACAGGCACCGCATGCCGCGCGGAGTCCGCCACAGGGGCAGCAATTCATTTGCAAGTGTGTTTTTTCGGAGAGGTCAAAGGGAACAGAGGCCACTGTACACGGAGAAAGCAATCCGTGGCATTTTATTCCATAATTTTATTGACATTTCCTCTATCTTATCAATATTAATAAACGATTCAATTTTAAGACACTGACATTTGTGTCATGGTTTTTAACATACTTCAGCTTTGGTATGAATATTTTTGTTACTATTCAACAATTTGTAATGATTTTAATTAATCATGCAATACAATTTCTTCTTTTGGTAGGCTTTATAGGCGATTACGAGGGACTTGTACAACAGCATAATTGGCATAAGGGCGAGGAGCTACATTTTCTAGCTCCCTCTGGTAGCCACGCTGCAGCATTCAGTGATCCTTTAACGTGTTTTGGCTCTCGTTAGAATACAGTAACCACACTGAATACATACTTAGGTGTTTGGTATTTTCAGGACTGTTTTATGGTTGCGTTTGTTAAACACGTTTCGTCAGTTCTTGATTGAATTTCAAGCAGGTGGAGAACGTGAATCAACATATTTTTCTTTGTTGACCACGACTTCTGGGTCCGATGTTTTGTGCGAGGACGTAAAGTTCGTCAGAGCTCTTCATTTGTATTCTGAAGGTTCCGGCTAAACCGAATTACAGGTTGTGTAGAGGCAAGGAGTTAGAGCGCTTTACGAATACCAACCAAGACATGAGGGACCCTTGCTACCCTCAAGTTCATCCAGTGTACTGATTCGGACACTTCGCTTATCAATACAGACTGCCCCTTTTAAGATACACGAAAGCTACTTTTATCACACTCACAGGAGAAATGTACACCCAACCTATGGGATAAAACTCAGCACTAGAGTTTTACTGTTGAGAGCTGCAAATTGGTGCTGAGAAAATACACAGAATGTTGATTGCCGTAAAAAATGGTTTCAAAATGTAGTCGTGACGTTAATTGGACAAACAGGTAAATAGGACAGGAAAAATACCGGCAAATACCATGGCCCACAAAGATACGGAAGAAGTTGCAATTAGGTTTTGAAGCACTTCATAGTTTTGTTTTTCTTGGAACCTCACTCTGGATTTGAAGTTTCATTACCATAATTATATGAGAAAAAGAAATCTGAAATGTGGCATTATAAATGTAGTAACTACAAATAAACATGCAGAACACGTGCTCACATTACAGTTCTCTCGTCAAAGACATACCTAGCACAAATTCATCACCAAGGGGTCAGCTAGACCTCCGTAAGTGCTAAAACTGAATCAGGAGGCATGTGCGCCAGTTTTAGCCTTTGCTTGCCTTAGGATCTCCGCTTGCTTCAATTTTTGCACTAGTAATCAGTTTGTAACTGGTGGTAATGATCCAGCTGCAGATTGGCAAAAGCAGTGTGGGTGCTGTACAACATGGTTAAAAGTTAGTGGCATGCACAGAGTGGCGGAGAGTAGAGTGGTGTAGAGTAGAGCAGATTTGCGTGCCCTAGTGTGGCATAGTATAGCACTGTGTGGAGTGGCATATAGAGGAGTGGAGTGGCACAGAGTGGAGTGGTGGCATATAGTGGAGTTGAGTAGAGTGGTGTAGAGTGGAGTGTCGTAGAATGCAGCGTCAGAGTGGAGTGGCATAGAGTGGCGTGGAGTAGAGTGGCGTAAAGTGGCTTGGAGTGGCGCTAAGTAGAGTGGTGTAGAAGAGAGTGCCGTGGAGTAGAGTGGCATACAGTGGAGTGACAGAGTGGGGTGGAGTAGCATGGCATGGAAGAAAGTAGCATAGAGTGGAGTGGCATAGAGTGGAGTGGCATAGAGTGCTGTAAAATTGCACTGTGTGGACAGGAGTAGAGTGGCGTAGTGTGTAGCGTGCCATTGTGTGGAGTGGAGAGGCATAGAGTAGAGTGGCATAAAGTGGAGTGGCGTGGAGTGGCATAGACTGGAGTGACAGAGTGGAATGGTGTAGAGTAGAATGGTAGAGTGGAATGGCATAGAGTGGAGGGGCATAGAATGGAGTGGAGTGAAGTAGAGTATAATGGAGTGGTGTAGATTAAAGTGGCGTGGAGTGGCGTAGAGTAGACTGGAGTGGCGTAGACTGAAGTGGTGTAGAGTGGAGTAGCATAGAGTAGAGTGACGTACAGTTGCCGGTGTAAGTAACTAAAGCATCAATAGATAGGGCAGATAAGGTTTAATCAGTATAAAAAGGAAGCCGTATGCCTGTGTTGAAAGTAGGAAGGTGAATTGCACGTCAATGAAAGATACTGAAACATTATTAACATTATTTTTTCAAATTGTGTGCTAGAAATTGGGTTACTGGTTGACTGGGGTGTGGGCCATGGTCAGACAGATACCAAAATCCTATTCAGGGTAAGGCATAACCAAACCCCAAATTAACCTACGCTCAACCTCCTGGTAAGCAAGTGAGTAAGTTTTTATCGTTTTCAGTTATTTAAGACAATAACAATTTGTGAAACATATAAAAGCAGTATAAAATATCACCATAGAACCTAAAATAGCCATTATAATCGCAATATAGATGATTAATTTAAGACAAACAAATTACTCCATTATTTTCACAAATCGATGAAATGGTAATCCATTACCACCCAGTTGTTGCCAAGAAAAGTGACAGAGGTAAGGGCATAAAGTGCAATAATTATAATAATCCCCTGGTAGCTTGGCACAGAGAAGTGCAATCATTATTATAATTCCCTGGTAGCTTGGCACAGATCAGTCATGCTTAACTTAGAGGTGATGTGTAAAGTATTCTTGCAACACTTCATACAGTAAAACAGTGAAAACACCACACAAAAAGATCCCACACCAGGTAAGATAAATAGAGCTTAATCTAATAAATAGATCAATCCAGTCTGCAACAAAGTAGATTTGTTGGGCGGGAACATGGCGACCGTCAGGTAAACGGCCGTGGTCCAGCTCATCGGGAGATGTTGAATTAAGGTTTAACGGGACTTCTCCCCCCACCCCACCCCCAGTAAATTTCCCCCGTTGAAGGTACCTGACCTCAGCGATTTTGCTTCCTCCGCGGTTCACGTTGCCGGTCGTCTGCTTTCCCACGGCGGATGGTGTTGACGGCGGTTGGCCTCTTTCTCCCCTCCACGGGTTCCATGCTGGGAGGGCGCGGCCAGGGAGCTGTGCCGCTGCCGTGGGGCCGCCGCATTGCTCAGGGGCAGCGGGGGCAGAAGCAGCACATGCAAAGGAGCCGCTGCCGTGGGGCCGCCGCATTGCTCAGGAGCAGCGGGGGCAGAAGCAGCACATGCAAAGGAGCCGCGGAGACAATCGGTTTTGAGTGGACGGCGTCTTCCTGTGCAAAGAGCTACGGTGGGGGACAGGCAAGAGTAAGCACTCCCCCCCCAGGAGGTAGGGGGGGGAAGCTATATATAATAATAAAGGACTGCTATGGATTTGAGGACTCCTCCTGGGCAGTAAGGGGGTGGTAGGCTCCTCTGTCTATGGAGAGGAGTAAAGGACTGCAGAACAGGAGTGCTAACCCCGGGGGAAAGTTTGCAGATATACCCTGCGTACTAGGGGAGCCCTAACCTCACCTGAATTAGGGTCAATACTGGCTCCCTCATTGGGCGTCCCCGCTCTAGAGCCTGCTGTCACCTCTAAGAATCAAGGTTCGCAGCCAGGGCGAGTAAGGAGTGAGAAGGGCTCAGAAGGTAAATTGGAGAGAGCTGGGCAAGCTGTGAGGGGAAGAGCCCCCGGGGTAAGGGAAGGAGAGCGCCTCAATCTAAAGCAAAAATCACCACATCTATAAAGTCACACTACAAAGTTCTAGCATCCCCTTACTAGGGGAGTTACTGGTTCTATCAGTATGGAGCAGAATGTTAGAACAGTCTCAGAGGTCAATAAGATGACCCCCCCTCAGGGGCACAGAGTTGTCCGTTAGATGAAGTAAGAGGGGCTGCTAACCTTATTGATATGGAGCTGAATGCCAGTACAGCCTTAGAGGCTAATATCGTTGACCCCCCTCTCCCCCCAGGGGTCCAAATTGGCCCAGTTGATGGCGCAACTAGTTCCCGGGCGAAAATCCCAACTTCTAATAGGTTTGAGGTCTTGGCAATCCAGGAGAACAATATACAGGAGAAGCTCCTTTAGCAGGGGCCGGATAAGGGGAGAACCCCTCCCCAGGTGGATTTAGAGGAATCTTTGGCCTCCATTCTCTTGGGCCTTAAAGAGGAAATGAAAAGTGGATTTAAGATATCTGAGAAGAATCAAGCAGAAATACAGGCCTCCTGCGTAGCCCTGGCTCAGAAGCTTGAAGAAGTCTCTACCTGAACTGAAATCTTGGACCAGGAGATCCCTAAAATGAAGCAGGCTATTGATAAGAACGCTGCTGGTGTAAGCTCTCTAATCAGACAAAATAAGGAGTTAAAAGAGGATCTTGAAAGACTGGAAAATCATTTGTGCAGGAACAATCTTAGATTGTTCAATGTTCCGGAATCTGTGGAGGGCCCAGATATTAAGGCCTTTGTTATCTCCCTGCTGAAGGATACTATTCTGAAGAACGGACCGGACATTGACCTTACCTCTGAGATCCAGCGAATACATCGGGACCCCTTTAAAAGGAACCAGGGAAGGCAGAAACCGAGGAAAATTTTAATAAACCTTCTCATAAACACAGCTAAGGAGGCGATCTTGTCCTCGGCATTAAAGGAAGGCTCGTATTCTGCAGGGGCCTACTCTTTCTCTATAAGATCAGATGTCTGTCATGCTACCGCCCAGAAACAATGGGAGTTGGGGAAGAGAATGAAGGAGTTGAATAAACTAGGACAGTTGAGATTTCCGGCCTCTCTCCGCATAATGTGGAATAACCACATGTATAATTTCCGCTCAGTTGATGAAGTGGACGCCTTGATAGATGTAATTCGGAAAGGAGTAAGCCCTTGAATCCAAGTCACCGAAATTGGGGAGGAGGGGGAGAGGTTAGACCTGTTATAGAAATTGTTATTTTGAAGCTTCCTGATGAGAAAAGACCAATAGGCTATATGCCTAAAAATCTAGGGGGGGTTCTCCAGGGGTGGTGGACACGGGGTAGGGGTTAGGGGAAGAGAGGTAGGATGGGCACGAGGTGGGGAGCAGTGGGGAAAAATCTTAAAAAATAAATCCTCAATACCACCAAGGTGTATGGAAATACAGCGGCAGTCTTGTGTAGTATCAACGCCGAACCATCAAGATGTGGGGGGATAATAAGTTCACATTTTTGACCTGGAATGTAAATGGATTAAGGGGTAAGCGCAGGCAGAGGTTAGTAATGAAATACCTAGAGGAAAGTAAAGCACATGTAAGCCTGATACAGAAAACCCACCTAGACGCCTGTGAAAGTCGAGCCCTCTTTTCAAAACAATGGTGGATAGAGTGTTTTTCAGTCTCAGAGCAGACCGAGTACTGTAAAGGTGTGGCAATTGTAATAAGGAGGGGGGCTGGATGTGATATTAAATCATCAAAATCTGATAAATCTGGAAGGTGGATAATAGCAACCTTGGGCTGTGGAGAGGTGGAGATAGCATGTGCCGTTTTTTATGGGTCTAATATTGATGACCCGTCCCATCTATCTAAGTTAGAATGGAATTTAATGGAGGCTACATACCCAATAGTAATCGGGGGTGACTTCAATGTTTTACTTGAACCAACACAGGATAGGTCTAATATGAGGAGCCATGATCATGCCCCTCGGGTGCGGAAGGCCCTTAAAGATATGTTGCATGATCTGGTGGTATTGGACGCCTGGAGGCACAAGATGGGTGCTAGACAAGGCTTCACGTTTCACAGTAAAAAGTATGGCCATTTTTCTAGGCTCAATTATTTTTTCGCAGATAGGGCCATTACAGACACAATAACAACACTGAGCATTTTTCCTGGCCATATATCAGATCATTCTCCGATTATCCTGTCCCTAGTCGGTTATGGTAGAACGCTGAGGCCAAGATGACTGACTGAAAATATTTGTAAAGCGCACTACTGCCGAGGCGTCTTGGCGCTGGGTGATGTGCAATGCCAGTAGCCAACACGTTCAGGGTTGGGAAAAGAGCCATGTTTTAATTTCCCTCCTGAAGACCGATCTGTTAGGCAGAGATCTCAGGTGTGTGGGCAGAGAGTTCCAAAGTTTGGATGCTAGGAAAGAGAAGCGTTTACCTCCACACCTTACTCTCTTTATCTTTGAAAGTTGTAATAGACCAAGGGAGGCTGATCTTAAAAGTCGTGTAGGAACATATCGAGAAAACAAGGTTTGCACATCCTTGGCTCCTCCACCGAACAAGTCTTTGTGCACCATGCATAAGGACTTAAAGTCAACACGTCGCCGTACTGGGAGCCAATGAAGTTGTTTTATGCTGGTCGATGTAGGGTGGTGTTTAGGTAGATTGAGCAGTAGTCTAGCTGCCGCGTTCTGAATAGACTGCAGTTTGGAGAATTGCGCAGCATTTGCTCCTAGGTAGAGAGCATTACAGTAGTCAATTCTGGATAGAATCGTAGCTACTACCACTGTTTTCCTCAAAGAAAGCGGAATAAAAGGAAGAATCTTCCTCAGACCTTTCAGCATAAAGAAGCAAGCTGATGAGACTTGGTTGGTCTGGGAAGCCCAGGAAAGATCCTTATCTACCAAAAGACCTAGGTTCCTGACTTTTTTGTCCGGGGCCGGACAGGTGCCTGCTGCATTTGGCCACCATAATTGGTTCCAGACCGAGATTTTCTGGCCAAACTAAATCACCTCGGTTTTGTCTACGTTAAGCTTTAAGAAATTAGTGTTCATCCAGGTCATCAGAGCAGAGATACAATTACAAAATTGGGCTGCCATAGCATCCATGGGCTGTGTTACCGACACTATAAGCTGCGTGTCGTCAGCATAAGACACCAGCGTAAAGCCGTAACTTTTATTAGTCTAGCCAGAGGAGCTACATATATATTAAAAAGTGTAGGGGATAAGGCCGAGCCCTGTGGGACTCCACCGGGAGTGTGAATTCCTCGGACTGGTATCCATCCCAAAATACCACTTGTTCCCTAGATGATAGAAAGGAGGAGAGGAGGGCAAGAGCTGTGCCATTGATACCTACATCCTGTAGCCTTCGTATTAATACCGCGTGGTTCACGGTATCGAAGGCTGATGTCAAATCAAGTAGGATCAGTGCAGCCCCTCCTCCTCCATCCATCACCTTACGTATTTCCTCTACTGCCATAACCAATGCAGTCTCAGTGGAGTGTGATGATCTAAAACCATGTTGGGTAGAATCCAAAATGTTGTTATTCTCTAGATATGATGTTAGTTCTGAGTTCATGGCTTTCTCGAGGATTTTAGCAGGTAGAGGTAGACAGGAGATGGGACGATAGTTTTTCTCGTCTAAGGGATCCAGCTTGGGTTTTTTAAGGAGAGGGCGAATACAGGCTTTTTTCCAAATCGTTGGAAATACTCCTGATGAGATACTTTGGTTTAGTATGAGGGATAGTAGAATACTTATCTCCCCCGAAGCAAGATGTAATATATGGGGGGGGGCAAGGATCTAGAGGAGAGCCCGATTTGGTTTTTACCAGCAGATCAGCCACTATCTCATCTCCCAACAGTGGGAAGTGCGATAGATCACAGTGGGAGGCCTTGTCCTCCGGCTGAGATGAGACATTACTCGCTGAATCCTTATCTGATTTTAGGAGATGATTATAAACAGATTGGACCTTACTGGACATTAAAAAGGGCCATTTTATCAGACCCTGAGATTGCTAAGGCGCCAAAATGGGCTTGCACGGCTTATTTCACCGATAATATTGGGTCTACTACCCGAGATGTGGTCTGGGGTGCCTTCAAGGCAGATATAAGAGGGGTGTTGCAAAATCTGGCATGTTATAAAACGAACTCTGAGAGATTAAGCCTGAAGAGGCTGGAGGATAAAGTCGGAGCATTGGAGGCTGACCTTCTGCGGTCTGGCTTTGGGCCAAGCTCTGAGAGGGAACAGATACAGAGTCTATTAGAAGAAGCAAGACAAAATTATAGGATTAAAATGGATAAAAATGCAGAGCGCAGTGGCTAGCCGGTTGTATGGAGAACTTTGAATACGGGGAGAAAGCAGGAGCGCTGTTAGCGTGGAAAGCTAGAACAGAAAGATCGAGGAATGTCATTAAACAGTTGGTAATAAACTCGAAGGGAGATGTTTCAGACAAGTTGGAAGAAATGCAAGCTTATCTTGTTTTCAGATCTATACACGGAAGAGGTCTCCCCTAATCAAGTCTATCTTAAAACATGGTTGAGTACGGTTCAACTACCAAGTTTGACAGTGAAAAGTGGGGAGGGTCTTGATGCCCCTATAACTAAGGAAGAGATCTGCTCATGTTTAGCGAAGAGTAGGAATGGTAAGGCTGCTGGGTACAGACGCTCTGCAGAATGAAGTTTATAAACTTTTATTAGAGGAACTTTATCCAAACTTGGAAAACCTATTTAATTCAATATATCTGCAGAACGGACGCATCCCCGCATCCAGGAAGGAGACCACTATAGTTTTAATCCTAAAACCCTCTAAAGATCCTAGTAGAGGAGACTCTTATCATCCAATCTCCCCGCTTAATGCAGATTATAACATTTTTACGAGTATTTTAGCAGGGAGTCTGGCCAAGTTTGCCCCGCAGCTGATTAACTCAGACCAGGAGGGCTTTATTCCCAGGAGGCAGATACAGGAATTGACGCAACAACTAATTGGCACAATAGATCTTGCCACAACGCGCTCGGTCCCACTGGCTGTGATCGCTATAGACGCACCCAAGGCAGAGTGTGCTGGGTGTATCTCTGGGAGGTTTTGAGAGCTTTGGGATTCGGTCCAGGCTTTATACATGCACTCCAGATGATGTATGAGGGGGTATCGGCGAAGATTCTTCTAAATGGAGTGTTGACTCCTAGCTTTAATAGATCAAAAGGAACTCGGCAGGGCTGCCCACTGTTGCCCATTCTGTTTGACATCTATATAGAACCATTGGCACAACGTTTAAGATTAGACAAACAGGTTGTCCCCTTTAGCTCTCCCTTCTATAGCAGTAAGGTGGCGCTCTATGCAGATGATTTACTGATCTACACGTCTGGTCCTACTATAACTCTCCTGCGAGTGGAACATCTGTTAGCAGAATTTGGTGAGCTCTCGGAATATGCAGTCAATCCCTCTAAAACAGAGGTAATGTGTTGGAATATCCATGGCTGGGGTGGGAGAGTCAGCTCGGACATCAGATATCTAGGGATCTCAATCGTAATAAAGGTGGAGGAAATTCCCCCGCGTAACCTCCAAAGGGTAACTAGAGAGGTTGATCGTCTTCTTGCTAGGTGGAAAAGCCTACCGTTAATAATTTTTTGGGGTGAGTGAATCTAATAAAGATGGTGATCCTCCCTAAGTTGGCTTATCTTTTTAACTCCATCCCTCTAGTGTTCCCAAAATCTAGCATAAACAAAATTCAGGGGAAGGTGGTTAGTTTTATTTGGGCCAATAAGGGGGATAGGTTAGTGTAGGAGAGTAGGATCTGCTTCTTATAGTTACCCCCACTTTTTGCTGATGTATCACTGTTTTCGACTAAGTCTGACTGGGATCCTGCTGTTCAGGACCCCAGTCTATCTGCTTTCTCCTGTAAATTGATTGCATGTACTTTAGGTACACTCCAGATTGGATGCTGGGGTACCCTTATAAGCCCCTAGTATATGGTACACTCTGTACCCAGGGAATAGGTACCCCAGAGGCCTCCAGGGGCTGCAGCATGTATTATGCCACCCCTGAGAGACCATTCAAAATGACACCACAGGTCTGCTACTGCAGCCTGTGTAAGGTGGTGCATGCACCCCTTACTTAGATATAGGTTCCCTATATCTATTCTAAATCACTACACATGTAAACCTATCAGTCACCCCTATAGCAGGCCTTATCAATCCTGAAGGCAGGGTGCTGGGTTTTGTGTGAGAGGGTGCCCCTGCATGAGCAGAGCCCCTCTGAAGCCTGCGGAATCTATTCTCCGGGGTTGTCTGTGATGCAGCCAACCATATATATTTAAGTGCATTATAACCTCGCGGTAAATGCTAACTTTAAAACGGCTGCTTAGAATTATGTCGTGTTTGGTGTCAAACACCTTGGAATCATACCTCCACACCAGTAACTGGTGTGGGAGGTATGATTCCTCCCTGGTAGTACCACTACTATGGGTCACCGGTCTACCCGGTACCAGCTTTCTCGACCTGGGCAGCACAAAATGGATGCTGCCAGCCACAGACACGAGTCTGCCCTCCTGCTGCTGAGCCAAGCTCGAGCAGAGGAAGGCCTGACAATAGGTTTCCTGTCACAGGGAGGTGTGACCACCTCCCAGACAGGCTTTAGTGTATTGGGGCTGGGTGGGTGCACTCAGAGTGCCAGAAAGTCTGCACTGGGGGCACATTTGGTGTCCCCATGCATAGTCCAGCTCAAACCAGTCGCAGGAGCCATTGGCTCCTGCTCTGGCGCGAAAGTGGGCAAAGGACATGGGTGTAGCCACCCCTCTGTCCTGACCCTCCCATAGGTGGGTCCCCAGAGTTTGTCCAACCCCTTCCTTGGGTATAAAGTAGGAACCCTGACTACAGGACTTTAGATTTTACCTGGACTAAACTCTGCTACAGAAACCAAGTACTTCGACGGTCTACACTTCGCTGGACGACAGAAGAATCTCCCTTGGAGTAAAGGAGTTACTCCCCTGCAGCAGCAGGCACCGAAACGCAACTGACCGGTTGCATATCCAGAGCTCCTGCGGACTCCGAAGATCTCTGCAACACAGGAGGTGGGTTCCCTAAGGTCCCCGAGGTCGATCTACCCTCTCAGCGATTCTGAGACTAGTATCCCTCGTGGGGGCCTTGCAACCCGTACTCCTGTGCACTGCGTCTTTTTGCAAGTGCACCCACTTCACGACGATTCCTGAAGCTGTGCTTTGGACCACGTGTGGTCCCTACTCCGAGCAGCATTTATACCGAAGATTGCTGGCCTCCACTCCACGAGTGCTCTGTGGGCCCGTACTTCGTGTTTTCGCTCGACGTCCCTTTGCGATCCCTGGTCCGTTGACCTGTGGGCCCTAACGAGGGTCACTCTTCTAATTGTTGGGCTTCCCTGGTTGCTCCAGACGTGCCCTGACTCTCCATTGCTTGGAGAGTCCCCAGGACCTTGCTGGTCCTCACCGTAGCTGTTTCCTCTGCCTGCGTGGGTTGCCGTTGCCAAGGCTTGTTGGTGCTCCAGCCGGACACTGACCCCTCAGTCATCGACATCTTCCGTGGGACAGCTCACCTCCGGACTTTGGTCGTCATCGACGTCTCCTGGTCCCCGTGGCTGCAGAGTCAAGCATCCTATCTTCGCACCTGAGGCACCCGACATCGGTGGGCATTCAACTTCTCCGCTCCTGGTCACGTGAAGTGACCCAGACTTTGTCCCCTCTACTTTCAGGTTCTTCTCACCTCGGATCCAGGCTTGGATTCCACCGGACACTTTTCTTCTCCACGGCAGCAGCACTTCTTCGCATCACGCCATTGAAAACGACGAGGGTTTCCGACACCACTTGACCCCTATGCACCCGGCTCCTCTAGGATAGGTAACACGGGTACCTCGGTACTCACAAGGGTGCTGGCCTTAGAACCTTCTATGTTCCAAAGGGTTTGCTTGAAGTCCTCTCCGAAGTGTTCTTAAACTGTAATTTTCCAACCGCGACTTTCCCATAGAGTTGTACGGAGCTCGCGTCTGTGTTCCCACACTGCACCCATCCTCCGTGGGTCCCCTGTGTCACTTCTTTGGGTGGTTCCTTGGGGTCCCAGCGATTCTACGTGCTCTAGGCACTGTGTCTATTGAAGTCGTGGTTCTTATACCACTTTCTTAGTATATGGTTCGGTCTCCCCCTGGAGCCCACTGTGTATTGTGCTATTACTGTTGTTCTATTGATTAAGTATTGTGTGCTTTATGTTCTAATCTCGTGTAGAGATTAGTAGAGAGTGTTTAGTAATAAATACATATTTTTTATAATAACACTTGTGTGGTTCTCCTTTCATTTGGTCACTCAGGAGGTTCTGTTCTGGTAAAACAAGCTGCTTTACATTCCTTCGAGACTTAGCCTGAAGGCTGCTCTCCATAGCTACCACTAGGATAGCTTTCTTAAAAGGTTGTCTTTGACCTAATCATCAATAAGGGTCGTTTGGACTGGTGCAAGGTGCCCACTTTAATTAGTGGACAGCATATACCAGGCCAACTTCTCACATTGGTGTGCAGTGGTTGGGATTCAAGCTTGCTATTGTTTTACCAGATAAATCTCATTGGGTGATTAACTGAAAACCACTAAAAGTATTAGGTACATATAATACATCAAGACTAGAATAAAGTAAGTTCTACTGAACTTGGAGTTGGGTAAGTCAAGGGTCTACAACACCCTTTCTCCAACTCAAGAGAGTTTAGTCTCCACTAGGTTAGGTAGGTGCCTACACCACATAACACTAGTATGTCTTCTAGAGGAGAAGCCAGTGGCTCTCTGCCAACTAGGTACGACCATCTCACATTCCCAGAATTTAGAAATATGTGTGCATCTAGGAAGCTGAGGACAGGGAGAAGTGCAAGCACCCAACGTCTAATAGAGATGTTGCTCTTGGATGACCTCAGAAAGACCCCAGGGTCTGATGAAGTAGAAAGAGTGGGTGGGACAGGAGATGAGGAAAGAGCAGGAAGTGAACACTTCTTTGACCTGGACTCAAACCCTGACCAGGGGGATCAAAATGATTCCCACCTGGACAATCCAACTCTTCCCTCAGGTGGGGGAGAAGGCCCCAGTGGGCCTCTCTTTACTCCCCCAGGAAGAGTACAGAGTCTACCTAGAAGATCCAGAACTCCCTCTGTGGAGTCTAATCATTCAGGTACTTCTGTAGGGACCTCTGCTTCTCATAAAAGAGACTCCTCTTATGATAAGAAGTGCCAATTACTAGAGTATGAGAGAATCAAACTCAGGCTCAAGAAGGAGCAATTGGCCTTAGACGGGGAATCCCTAGAGCTCCAGAGAGCTTCCAGAAGGTTGGGGCTAGAGCCCCATGGTGGCAGCAACAGTGTCCCTAGAACTAGAGAGTATACTAATGATCATAGGAACCTGAACAAGATAGTCCCTCCCTACCAGAGTGGGGATGACATCCACAAATGGATAACTGCACTAGAGAGGGCCTGTAAAGTACAGAGGGTCCCTCAGGAGCAGTGGGCAGCTATCTTGTGGCTCTCCTTTGCTGACAAAGGTAGAGATAAGCTCCACACTGTTAGAGAAGAGGATGCTGACAACTACTCAGTCTTGAAAAGTGCTCTCATTGATGGGTTTGGCTTAACCACTGAGCAATACAGGATTAAGTTCAGAGACACCCAGAAAGCACAGACTCAGGACTGGGTTGACTTTGTAGATTGTGCTACTAAGGCTCTGGAAGGCTGGTTACTTGGCAGTAAGGTGTGTGATTTTAAAGGATTGTACAATTTAATTATGAGGGAGCAGATCCTTAATAATTGCCAAAATCAGTTGTTGCATCAGTACCTGGTGGACTCTGATCTGACCTCTCCCCAAGAATTGGGAAAGAAGGAAGACAAATGGGTCAGAACCAGGGTGAAGCAGAAAGCTCAGAACCAAGGTGGTGACTCTAAGAAGCAAGATTCTCAAACTTCAGATAAGGGTGGGGAGAAAGGTAAAGACCAGAAGTCTTCACAAGGGCCCCAAAAGTCTTCATCTGAGGGGGTGGGGGGGGAGTCACAATCAAACAAGGGAAAAGGCAAAAAGAAACCTTGGTGTCATATCTGTAAAGAGAAGACCCATTGGACAAAGGATGCAAATTGTCCAAAGGCCAAGGATTCTACTCCTGCCACCACTGCCCCTAAGGCCACTGTTCCCCCTAGTTCAGTTCAAAGTGGTACTCAGTATAAGGGTGTAGTAGGGTTAACCCTGGGATCTGAGATGGGGTCTGGCCTAGTCAGAATTCCAACTCAGGCTGTGTTAGTCTGTGATGGAGGCATGGATGTTGCCTCCTTATTTGTCAGTACCAGTAATCTGGGCAAATACAGACAACAACCTTTGATTAATGGTAAGGAGGCCATGGCATACAGGGACACAGGTGCAAGTGTCACAATGGTGACAAAAGATTTTGTGGCCCCTGAACAAATCATACTTGGTGAGATGTACCAAGTGACCACTGCAAGCAATGTCAGGACAGACCATTCCTTGGCAGTTGTGAATTTCACCTGGAGAGGGGTAACTGGCCCTAAGAAGGTTGTGGTAAGTGCAGACCTCTCTGTAGAATGCTTATTGGGCAATGATTTGGAGACTTCAGCATGGGCTGAAGTGGAACTCAGGACACATGCAGAAATGCTGGGCATCCCTGCAGATGTGTTTGCCATGACTAGGTCACAGGCAAAAATGTCTTCCACTGAACAGGCCCTGGATCCTGGAATAATGGACCAGGTGCCTTCCAAGAGAAGGAGCAGTAGGGGTAAGGCAGTGTCTTCCCCCCTGCCTCAGAGTGAGGATCAGTCTCTTGAGGGAGATGATCTTAGTCCTGAAGAAGGAACTGTCTCAGAGGAACTTGAACCTGATCAGGTTGAGTTCTTGGGGACAGGGGGCCCTTCCAGGGCAGATTTGAGCCAGGAGCAGCTGAACTGCCCCTCTCTTGAACCCCTCAGACAGCAAGCTGCTGCTGAGGCTGCTGGGAGTGCCAGTGGGTCCCACAGGATCTACTGGGATGATGGAATCTTGTACTCAGAGGGTAGAGACCCCAAACCTGGTACCACCAGGAGGTTTGTTATACCTCTGAAGTTTAGGGGCTTCCTATTGACACAGGCACATGATATCCCATTAGCAGGACACTTAGGCCAAAACAAGACCTGGGACAGAATTGTTCCTCACTTTCATTGGCCTCATATGTCAGAGGACACAAAGGAGTTTTGTCGCTCCTGTATCACTTGCCAAGCCAGTGGTAAGGCAGGTGGTACTACAAAGGCACCCTTGATACCACTACCTGTGGTTGGGGTTCCCTTTGAGAGGGTTGGGATTGACATTGTTGGTCCCCTGGATCCTCAGACTGCATCTGGGCACAGATTCATACTAGTGGTGGTGGACCATGCCACTAGGTATCCAGAAGCAATTCCACTTAGGACTACCACAGCTCCTGTTGTGGCTAGTGCCCTCCTGGGAATCTTTTCCAGGGTGGGTTTTCCTAAGGAGGTAGTATCAGATAGAGGTACCAACTTCATGTCTGGTTACTTGACTGCTATGTGGAAGGAGTGTGGAGTAAATTACAAATTTACCACCCCTTATCACCCACAATGCAATGGGTTAGTTGAGAGATTCAACAAAACCCTCAAGGGCATGATTAAAGGTCTCCCTGAAAAGCTCAGGCGTAGATGGGACATCCTTTTGCCCTGCCTTCTCTTTGCCTACAGAGAGGTTCCTCAGAAGGGGGTTGGTTACAGCCCTTTTGAACTTCTGTTTGGACATCCAGTTAGGGGTCCTTTATGTCTAGTGAAGGAGGGATGGGAGTTACCTCTCAAACCCCCGAAACAGGATATTGTGGACTATGTACTTGGTCTCCGCTCCAGGATGGCTGAGTACATGAAGAAGGCATCCAAAAACCTTGAGGCTAGCCAGGAATTGCAAAAGGCCTGGCATGACCAAAAGGCTGTTTTGACTGTGTATCAGCCAGGACAGAAAGTATGGGTGTTGGAGCCTGTGGCCCCAGCAGCTCTCCAGGACAAGTGGAGTGGGCCCCATACTATACTTGAGCCGAAGGGAGAGGTCACCTACCTGGTGGACCTTGGAACTCCCAGGAGCCCCCATAGGGTACTCCATGTGAACAGGCTCAAGCCATATGTGGACAGGGCAGACATGGGCTTGCTCATGGCTACTGATGAGGGACAGGAGGAAGAGAGTGATCCACTCCCTGACCTGCTCTCACAGAACCCTGATGATGGTTCAGTGGATGGTGTAGGCTTGGCAGGCAGCCTCACTGAACAACAGCAAACTGATTGCAGGAAAGTCCTCAATCAGTTCAGACATATGTTTTCACTGACTCCAAGTCAGACTACCTGGTGTACACATGAGGTGGACACAGGTGACAGTCTGCCTGTTAAAAATAAGATTTACAGGCAACCTGACCATGTCAGGGACTGTATCAGGACAGAAGTCCAGAAAATGTTGGATCTGGGAGTAATTGAGCCCTCAGATAGCCCTTGGGCTAGTCCAGTAGTCTTGGTACCAAAACCTCACACCCAGGGTGGTAAGAGAGAGATGAGGTTCTGTGTTGACTACAGGGGTCTCAATGCAGTCACTAGGACTGATGCCCATCCAATACCCAGAGCAGATGAACTTATAGATACTTTGGCCTCTGTCAAGTTTCAGAGTACATTTGACCTGACAGCTGGTTACTGGCAAATCAGATTAGCTGAGGATGCAAAACCAAAAACAGCTTTTTCAACCCCTAGTGGGCACTACCAATTTGTGGTGATGCCCTTTGGCTTGAAGAATGCACCTGCCACTTTTCAAAGGTTGGTGAACAAAGTCCTTACAGGTCTGGAAGCCTATAGTGCAGCTTATCTAGATAATATTGCTGTCTTTAGCTCCACCTGGGAGGATCACCTGGTCCACCTGAGAAATGTTTTAGAGGCTCTGCAAAAAGCAGGCCTCACTATCAAGGCCACCAAGTGCCAGATAGGGCAGAGTAAGGTTGTATACCTAGGCCACCTTGTGGGTGGAGGTCAGGTTCAACCATTGCAGAGCAAAATTCAGACCATCATGGACTGGGTTGCTCCAACTACCCAAACTCAGGTCAGAGCGTTCTTGGGCCTGACTGGGTATTACAGGTTTGTCAAAGGTTATGGGTCTATAGTGACCCCTTTGAATGATCTAACTTCCACAAGAATGCCTAAGAAAGTTCAGTGGACAGTTAGCTGTCAAAAGGCATTTGGTGACCTGAAGCAGGCCATGTGCACAGCTCCCATTCTGCAAAGTCCTGACTATTCCAAACAATTCATTGTTCAAACTGATGCATTTGAGTTGGGGGTAGGGGCTGTGTTATCACAACTGAATGAAGAGGGTCAGGATCAGCCAGTAGCTTTTATTAGCAGAAGGCTGACCCCCAGAGAGAAACGTTGGTCAGCTATTGAGAGGGAAGCCTTTGCTGTGGTTTGGGCCTTGAAGAAGCTGAGGCCATACTTGTTTGGCACTCACTTCCTTGTTCAGACAGACCACAAGCCCCTCTTATGGCTAAAACAGATGAAGGGTGAAAACCCCAAACTTTTGAGGTGGTCCATTTCCCTACAGGGGATGGACTATACAGTGGAACATAGACCTGGGAGTAACCATGCCAATGCAGATGGACTCTCAAGATATTTCCACTTAGAACATGAAGACTCAACTGGTCAAGGTTAGTTTAATGTCCCTACGTTTGGGGGGGGGGTGTGGGAGAGTAGGATCTGCTTCTTATAGTTACCCCCACTTTTTGCTGATGTATCACTGTTTTCGACTTAGTCTGACTGGGATCCTGCTGTTCAGGACCCCAGTCTATCTGCTTTCTCCTGTAAATTGATTGCATGTACTTTAGGTACACTCCAGATTGGATGCTGAGGTACCCTTATAAGCCCCTAGTATATGGTACACCCTGTACCCAGGGCATAGGTACCCCAGAGGCCTCCCAGGGGCTGCAGCATGTATTATGCCACCCCTGAGAGACCATTCAAAATGACACCACAGGTCTGCTACTGCAGCCTGTGTAAGGTGGTGCATGCACCCCTTACTTAGATATAGGTTCCCTATATCTATTCTAAATCACTACACATGTAAACCTATCAGTCACCCCTATAGCAGGCCTTATCAATCCTGAAGGCAGGGTGCTGGGTTTTGTGTGAGAGGGTGCCCCTGCATGAGCAGAGCCCCTCTGCAGCCTGCGGAATCTATTCTCCGGGGTGGTCTGTGATGCAGCCAACCATATATATTTAAGTGCATTATAACCTCGCAGTAAATGCTAACTTTAAAACGGCTGCTTAGAATTATGTCGTGTTTGGTGTCAAACACCTTGGAATCATACCTCCACACCAGTAACTGGTGTGAGGGGTATGATTCCTCCCTGGTAGTACCATTACTATGGGTCACCGGTCTACCCGGTACCAGCTTTCTCGACCTGGGCAGTACAAAATGGATGCTGCCAGCCACAGACACGAGTCTGCCCTCCTGCTGCTGAGTCAAGCTCGAGCAAAGGAAGGCCTGACAATAGGTTTCCTGTCACAGGGAGGTGTGACCACCGCCCAGACAGGCTTTAGTGTATTGGGGCTGGGTGGGTGCACTCAGAGTGCCAGAAAGTCTGCACTGGGGGCACATTTGGTGTCCCCATGCATAGTCCAGCTCAAACCAGTCGCAGGAGCCATTGGCTCCTGCTCTGGCACAAAACTGGACAAAGGACATGGGTGTAGCCACCCCTCTGTCCTGACCCTCCCATAGGTGGGTCCCCAGAGTTTGTCCAACCCCTTCCTTGGGTATAAAGTAGGAACCCGGACTACAGGACTTTAGATTTTACCTGGACTAAACTCTGCTACAGAATTCAAGTACTTCGACGGTCTACACTTCGCTGGACGACGGAAGAATCTCCCTTGGAGTAAAGGAGTTACTCCCCTGCAGCAGCAGGCACCGAAACGCAACTGACCGGTTGCATATCCAGAGCTCCTGCGGACTCCGAAGATCTCTGCAACACAGGAGGTGGGTTCCCTAAGGTCCCCGAGGTCGATCTACCCTCTCAGCGATTCTGAGACTAGTATCCCTCGTGGGAGCCGTGCAACCCGTACTCCTGTGCACCGCGTCTTTTTGCAAGTGCACCCACTTCACGACGATTCCTGAAGCTGTGCATTGGACCACGTGTGGTCCCCACTCCGAGCAGCATTTACACCGAAGATTGCTGGCCTCCACTCCACGAGTACTCTGTGGGCCCGTACTTTGTGTTTTCGCTCGACGTCCCTTTGCGAACCCTGGTCCGTTGACCTGTGGGCCCTAACGAGGGTCACTCTTCTAATTGTTGGGCTTCCCTGGTTGCTCCAGACGTGCCCTGACTCTCCATTGCTTGGAGAGTCCCCAGGACCTTGCTGGTCGTCACCGTAGCGGTTTCCTCTGCCTGCGTGGTTTGCCGTTGCCAAGGCTTGTTGGTGCTCCAGCCGGACACTGACCCCTCAGTCATCGACATCCTCCGTGGGACAGCTCACCTCCGGACTTTGGTCGTCATTGACGTCTCCTGGTCCCCCTGGCTGCAGAGTCAAGCATCCTATCTTCGCACCTGAGGCACCCGACATCGGTGGGCATTCAACTGCTCCGCTCCTGGTCACGTGAAGTGACCCAGACTTTGTCCCCTCTGCTTTCAGGTTCTTCTCACCTCGGATCCAGGCTTGGATTCCACCGGACACTTTTCTTCTCCACGGCAGCAGCACTTCTTCGCATCACGCCATTGAAAACGACGAGGGTTTCCGACACCACTTGACCCCTATGCACCCAGCTCCTCTGGGATAGGTAACACGGGTACCTCGGTACTCACAAGGGTGCTGGCCTTAGAACCTCCTATGTTCCAAAGGGTTTGCTTGAAGTCCTCTCCGAAGTGTCCTTAAACTGTAATTTTCCAACCGCGACTTTCCCATAGAGTTGTACGGAGCTCGCGTCTGTGTTCCCACACTGCACCCGTCCTCCGTGAGTCCCCTGTGTCACTTCTTTGGGTGGTTCCTTGGGGTCCCAGCGATTCTACGTGCTCTAGGCACTGTGTCTATTGAAGTCGTGGTTCTTATACCACTTTCTTAGTATATGGTTCGGTCTCCCCCTGGAGCCCACTGTGTATTGTGCTATTACTGTAGTTCTATTGATTGAGTATTGTGTGCTTTATGTTCTAATCTCGTGTAGAGATTAGTAGAGAGTCTTTAGTAATAAATACATATTTTTTATAATAACACTTGTGTGGTTCTCCTTTCATTTGGTCACTCAGGAGGTTCTGTTCTGGTAAAACAAGCTGCTTTACATTCCTTCGAGACTTAGCCTGAAGGCTGCTCTCCGTAGCTACCACTAGGATAGCTTTCTTAAAAGGTTGTCTTTGACCTAATCATCAATAAGGGTCGTTTGGACTGGTGCAAGGTGCCCACTTTAATTAGTGGACAGCATATACCAGGCCAACTTCTCACAGTTAGCATGGAAAAAACTTAGACGTGGGCTTGATAAGGGAGGTCTGGCTTTCTCAGATTTTAATCTGTATTGTGTAGCATTTCAGTTTAAAAACGTACGTATGTTGTTAGGGAAGCCAGAAAATACCACTTGGGGGAAGCTACTCGGAGAAATGGTGAGAGATCTGAGCGGGAAGGGTTTTCTATATAAGTTTGGGGCCCCCAGATATTTCAAGAAAGTCCACTTAAAAGTCTTGAGATCTGCAGTGAATTTGTGGTATAAGATCAGGAGAATTTTGGGCTTAGGCTATTATTCTGATTTTGCCCCAGTATGGGACTCTCCCGGCACCCCGATATGCATGAAAGATATGCATGAAAGATAGGTTAAGTCTCTCAATAAGGAGGGCAGGTATCGCAAAATGGGCAGATTTGATGACGAGTGAGGGGTTACACCCCTGGGAAGTCCTAAAAGCAAAAGTGGGGAATGACCTCTCTAGGTTTAAATTTATTCAATTGTCCTCCTGGGTTGCTGCATCTAAATGTGAGATAGGGGGTGATTGGGAGTTAGAGGTATCCTTGCAGGATGTAAGCCCTAAAAGTAAGGAGATGGCAAGGTGGTATGGGAAACTCCTGGAAGCCGAAGAGAGAAGATCAACACCCCCTCACTTAGTCTGGAGAGAAGTGTTCCAGGAGATGGATTTGAAACCTATATGGGATAAATCCCTGAGGCTCCTCTATACAGTCATCAAGCCAGCCAACTTAAAGAGGAACCACTTCTTTACTGTTAATCGGCTCTACTGGACCCCACTAAAAATCACTAAATTTGCCCTGATGCCTACGCCCCAGTGTAAAAGGTGCAGCTGTGCTGAAGCAAATGATGTTCATATCTTTTTCGAATGCCCTAGGCTAAAGGATTACTGGGGAGGTACAGAACTCACCTTGAAAGATATTTTTTGTACAGAGATTATTATGAGCTCGATGCTTGCCCTCCTGGGCGTGGATGAGATAATGAGCAATCTCTTAGGGCGGCAGCAGAGAGGGCTGCTCTTCTATCTGATTTTAATTGCAAGAAGAGAAATTTGCAAGAAGTTGTTAGACCCGTCCCCTCCGAATGTAGAAGACTGGGTTAGGGCGGCAATTTGGATATGGCGCTCAGATATGGAGTCAAAAACGAGCCACCCCCCCCCCCCCCGATATATGGACTGATTTTTCGAGGTGGTGCAGAAATTTGGGAATTGTACATGTCTTCCAATGATTACACCAAGGCACCGACAAAGGTGAAGGTCCTGCTTGGTTCCTATCAGGACTCTGGGCGAATGTAGTGACCACAGGGTGGATAGATAGAGCGATTTTGAAAGTTACAGGCGCTCCTGGTGGTATGAGGATAAAAAAAAAATGTAAACTAAATAAATGGATCAAGACCAAAACAACAAAAATCCAATTAGTAGAGCCGCAGATATGGAATTTTAAAGCTTTTAGTGAAAATATCACCAAAAAAAACACAAAGCGCCAATTGGGGATATCAGGTTGTGCCAGACCAGGACAAAGTTACAAGTTTAGGCCGGCTGCGATGGAGCACGGGCCGGCTACAGGGACCCAGTTACGCCGACTGAACAAAGAACCTTAAATTCTGAAGATACGGCGAGCAGCCGAACCGATACGTCAGTTCCGAGGTGTGGAGAGGCTGCGGTGTGAGGTCATGTTGCATCGTCATTAAGGATCCCGTCGACGGGGCTTGCAATGCAAAGTGTGCATCGGGGAGGCGGCGTGCAGCTAGCAATGCATCGGTTCCAAAGAGTGGCAAGGCTGCAATGAAGAGTCCGGTGGAGACAACGAGAAATGCAAGGACCTGGGCTGTCAATGCGCCACACCATCGGGCGGTGCGTTGGTTTCCAGGGTCTTTGTAACTGATTCAATCCACAAAGCAGAGGCAATGCGTCGGTTCTGCTCGAAGATGCACTGCTCAGCCGAGGAGATGTGTCGGTTCTGATCAGGGATCCGTTGCTCAGCAGAGAAGATGCATTGATTCCGCTGTCAAGCACCATAGGCCCACCTCCAAGAGTCCAGGACTGGGGTGCCATCACAGATGGCAGAGTCCAGGTGCATTTGCAAGGTTGTTGAAAGTCTGTTATGTCCCTGCGGCTTCAGATCAGGAGGCCAGCCAACTAGCCTTTGGAGTCACTCTGGGGTCTGGGTTTAAGAGATGCAGGTCCAATCCTTCTCACTCAGGCAAGAGGGCAGCAGGCAGCATGTCAGCACAGCAAAGCAGGAGTCCAGCAGATTGGCAATCCTTTCAGCAGCACGCCAGTCTTTCTTCCTGGCAGAGCATTCACAAATCCAGAAGAGTACTGAAGTGGTGGTGTCTGAGGTCCTTCTTTTAAACACAGTTGTGCCTTTGAAGTGGGGAGAAGCTCCTAGAGTCATGCCTTTGAAGTGCACAGATGCCATACCTTCCCAGCCCTGGCTCCAGACTAACTACAGGGGGTACAACCCTTTCTGTGGAGCCAGGAAACAGCATATTTAGGTGTAAGTGAGGCTGGCACAGCTCCTCCCTTCCACCCTGCCAGTGATGGCCTATTCAGTCACACAAAAGCTCCCATTTTGTATGGCTGTCTAGGAGGAATGCACAAAGCCTAACTTCCAACTACACCCAGTCATGTGACCAGAGACAGGCTGCAGGCACCAAAGGGCTATGACAAGAAAATGCCATATTTCTAAAAGTGCCATTTTCAGAATTGTAATTTAAAATCTGACTTCACTGTAAATTAGGATTTTAAATTAGGATTCCAGGCACCAAACGGGAACCGGTTACATCTCCCCATTTGAAAATTATGAAATGTGATAAGGTGAGCCCAATGCTAGTGCAGTAGTGAAAAACGAGTTTATGTTTTTCACTACCAGGAAACAAAATTTTCTTTAAAGTACATGTCCAACTTTTTAACTACACTGCACCCTGCCCTTGGAGCTTGTCTAGGGCATACCTTATGCGTGACTTATATGTTTGAAAAAGGAAGGTTTGGGCTTGCCAGGTCGACATGGCAGGTTAATTGCACACACAGGCTCTGCAATTGCAGGCATGAGACATGTTTAAAGGGCTACTTAAGTGGGTGGCACAATCAGTGCTGCAGGCACAATCAGTGCTGCAGGCACACTAGTCGCACTTAATTTACAGGCCCTGAGCACATGTATTGCACTTTACTAGGGACTTATATGTAAATTCAATATGCCAACTGGGTATAACCCAATGTTGCCATCTTTTTAGGGAACAAGCACTTTAGCACTGGTTAGCAGTGGTAAAGTGCGCAGAATCATAATGCCAGCAGAAACAAAGTCAGCAAAAACAGTAGGTCTGAAGGGAAAAAAAATAGGGAGGAAACCACGCCAAGGATGCCAGGTCGAACAGTGCGTTGCAAAAAGACGAGGAAGAGCACCTACTTGGTCCATGCTCCATGGAGGAGCCAACACAATAAAGGAAGGCAACCCTCGTGAGCTAAGCAATCGAAAGACTGCAAATAAGAGTGTTGCCAAAGAAGCGAATTAGTAAAATTAAAAAATAATAATTTCAATAAGTAGGAAAAAAATGAAATCTTACAGCGCATGCGCTCTGCAGGCAAGACCTTAAAAGGCGATTCAAGACACTCATTCAGTCAACAAAATGCCTGTCGTGCGTAGCAATTCATGTACATGCAGCTCCTGACTTCAAGCAAACAAAGACTGGTAAGTCCTGTTTTTCTCAGACAAGAATCTCAACCAAGGTCAATTAGCATATAAGTAAGCAGGGAGCAGAATGGCATGTTATCTTCAGATCTAAACCGAGAGATATGATACGATCATAGCCATGGTTTCTACAGATCCTGCACATTAATTCTTCCATCCTGCCCCTCCTACACATTCTCTGATGTAGGCGAAAATACTTGAGATATTAGGGTCTAAAGGGGGAAGTGAACCTGAGGCTATCCTATGTCTTGGTGTGGCATAACTACACAATATATCCACCATTAAGATCTTTTTTCTTTAATTTCCTGACACAACATACGTTCTGCATTTTTAAAGGTATATTCTTTCTTTAGCTTTGTGTGTGTGTTTACATTGCCTGGTTTTCTTGACAAATTACATTCTTAATGGGCTCCAACCTAGATCCAATCCTTCAAGTTATAAAGACGAAGTTATTGCCATCAATAACATACAGGAGCAAAATCCTGATGGGGAAGGATGATGGCCTCTTAAAGGGTTTGGTGGCCAAAATATACAAATCTGTTTTTCGCCTTCCAAGGTTGTCTTTCCTAGCACACGTTTGCCTGGAGTTTGGCCTGTTAAATCAAGCAATAGCCAGAGAGCATGTATTTCTAACTTTGTACCCCAAACTAAGAGCCTCTAGGCCTGGCACCCTGGATAATCTTAAATGGCAAGAAATCAAACCTGTCTGAGCAACTACTTGCACCTTCGGTTCCTGGAAATGTCTTTAGATACTTTCCAATTAAGGGATCTGTGGAACCAGCAGGTGGCTCTGGCAGTGTTTAAAAAATGTGTTTCCATCAGTGCTCACAAGGTTAGCAGACTAGAGAATAAGAGCGCGTTAGCATGGCGTAGGCATGCCTGGAAGGTGATAAACACATACAATGCGAATGGCCACCAGGCATTTCAAAGCACAAATTATTTGAAGAATGTCAAATTGAAGTTCATGCACCATTGATTTAGGGTTTTTCCAACCTTGGACTTTATGCCCAAGTGGCTCACTCGGCCCATAGACTCCGCCTACAGGCTCTGCAATACTGAAAAAGAAACCGTTATGCATATAGTTTGTTTGTGTCCAGCACTTTACAGAGAGCGCAGAGATCTCTTGCATAGAGCTTTTAATACTCAATGTGCGGACAAGCAGATAGGCTACTTTGGAGGCGCTGAGTCCTGCCAACATCAACTTGAACATTAGGCTGGTAAAGTTTTCATCTAAGTTCAGGGAAAAGCTCATATATAATGAACAATTGCTTTAAATCATTCTAATGGTCAAAATGTATTTATATGGTAATTTTAATGGTATTTATTTATGTAGCGCTTTATATTATGCACTTTATGGCAAACGTGATCTTATGTATGTAAAAATCTTAGAGAAGCTTTTATGTATTGCAAAGATTTTAATTAATCATGCAAAAGTAAAGATCATCAATCAAGCAAAATGTAAAGATCATTCACATTCCTAATGTAGAGTAGGTGATAAATGGAGGTCCATTGGATTTTAAAATGTCAGGATCATCCAACTCATCATCAGGCACCACACAATTTACTCCCCCTCTAGATAAATCCTTACTAACACGCCCAAAATGGCCCTTCCTTTCACATTTGCTACAAAGTTTATCAATTGCCGGGTAATGCTTAGCATTAGCTAGATGATTAAGGCTACCACACCTATAACAACTTGTCCCATTTTTCCGTCTTGTAATACCCATACTCTTTTCCTCGTACTCATTTTGTGTATTACTTTTCTTTTCAATTTTCTTTGCACCATTGTATTTCTTATCAATTACACACACTGACAATGCGGAACTATCCTTCCGTACTTCATGCACACAATTTCAGATACTTCAACCATCCTAGCAGCATTTATTGCCCCTTTCAATATAATATTTCTGATCCAGCCAGTTTTTCACTTGGTTTTCATCATAATCTGGTCCCTCAAAACGTCATCATCCATAATATGTTCAAAATCTCATTGCACTGCCAACGCCCCCAAAGATGACACATATTTATCTATATTTTCACCCTCTCTCTGACTTCTTGAATACAACTAATATCTCTCTAGTACTTAATTTACTTGATTTCCCTATCTCTCTTACAATTGCCTCACAGCCCTCTGATACACATTCATATCTCCAGCATTTTCCAACCATGGAAATTTTTTTAATTCCCTTTACCCTACAGCACCCACAGAAAGTTTTAGTAATGCCAATTGTCTAACAGGCTAACATTTGCCCTCCTCCAACATTTTTACATATGTTTGGAAAAGATCACTCCACGTGTCCCATTATATTGGTGGTTTGGCTAGAAACGCAGGTGGTGGTTGGAATTTAGACATCTCCTTATCCTTTGGTTAGAACTAGCAACAGCTATTCCAATTCAAGCAGGAATGCCCGACACAGAGTAAAAATGCCTTTGGTGTGCCTATCACCGACAACCACACATCTGTCATCTGTGCTTCTTTCCCCAATCCAAAACGGACACCAATTAAGTTCTTGTAAATCAACTATTTGCCCAATCCAATATGGCCACCAATATTGCTTTTGTAAGGAAGGCCTCACAAACTCTTAAAATGGCCTCCCGCAATGCTGCTCAGCATCACTATCTATAGTTGGTGAGGCTCACTACATGGAAATCCGGCCAATTCAATATGGCCATCTATATTGCTTTTGTAAGGAAGGTCCCCTGAAGTATCGGGGTGGCTAACAAACAAAGCAGGAGCCGATGATAGATCCAAAACAAAGGTTTATTCTTTAAGTAAGCTTCAAGGTATAGGACCCACAGTTATCGCCAGTTGCTCAGGAGAAAGCCCAGAGAGTTCTGACCTTTCTCCTAGCAACCAGAAATAGGTTCCAGAATGGATTATCACTACATCATAGGGAAACAAGAACATAGAGGAAATACATAGCATAGTAAAAAATTATACACAATGTGAAAACAGAATAAAAATATAGAACACTACATCTCCCCCATAAAAGAAAAATTAGGATAAATCATAATCATCAAAACGTGATGACAATCTAGAGACTCTTTTAGTGAGAACAGGTCTGAACTATAGGAACTTGTCATGCGAGGACACTGTGAACTCTGGGAGGAACAGGTTTGAGAAGCAGGAGTGGACAGCATAGAGTCGAATGGTGTATTTTGCTTTATAAGTAAACTCTATGAAGCACACTGTGAATTTTCAAGTGGAACCAACAGGGATTCAGAAGAGCGTATAACAGAATCATTAGAAACATCCACACTAGGACACACACTGAGAGCAGATACATCACCTGACTTAAAAGTACTGGCTTCATAAATGACAGAAACATCACAAACAGGAGTATGAGATTTAAAAAAAAAATCTCTTTCTGAATATCAGAGATATGCCCTAGACTGTTTTTATTTCGCCTACCCCTCCTTTGCAAAAGAATGAAACCTTTACTAACCAGTTCGATTTTACAAGGAGAGGAGTAAACAGACTCCCCTTACCTGAACCTTACAGGTTTTTGATAAGAACCCAAGATCCAATCAGAAATTCTCTTTCAGACACATGCTTTGAACAATCAATAATGTTTCTGTTGTTTTTGCTTTAACAAAACATTTTTCCTTACTGCTAAAGTATTGTGTGTTTTCAAACCAGCCTGAGAATCAAGCCATGTAGGTAAAATCTTGGATCTGCTCTTCCTTCCTCTTAACAAATCAAAAGGGGTGAAACCAGTGGTTGAATGAGTAGTGTGATATGCACTGATGTTGTCTCCTAGGTAAGTGTACACACCAACACCTGAGGCAAGGGCAGATTGAATACTATCTTTGATAAAAAGGTTAGCTCTTTCCACTAATCCATAAACCAAAGGATTATACATAGCAACCTAAAGATGTTTAATATCAGATTCAATGAGGACATTTTTTGTGTGCGTCGAAGTAAAATGTGTTCCATTGTCAGTCACAATCTCTCCCGGGGTTCCTTCAAGAGAAAAAACATGTTGTAGGAAATTTAAAACAGATTGGGGGAAGCGGACTTAAAAGAAAAATAAATCCATTTAGAAAAATCGTCAATGGGGACAATAAGAAACCTTTTGCATGAAGGGAGGAGTGTGAAAGAAACAGCAAAATCCAAAGCTAGTTTCATCCAGGGACCATCAGGTAGAGATAAAGGATGTAAAGGTGTATGTACAGTTTTCCAATGCTCATCAGATACAATGCACTGGGGACACAAATCTACAAAAGAAGAAACTTGCGCATTCATAGCAGGCCACCAATAATGCTCCCTCAATATTTTGCAAGTGGCCGAGATTCCCAAGTGCCCCTCATGAGCAATTTTTACAAAGCGAGGCCTAAGAGAAAGAGGAGGAATGAATTTACCACTTCTGGTGCACACTTGATTTTCGAAAGAGACCGCAGGAGAAATTTGAGCAAAAGGTCTTAATTCATCAGAAAGATTGCGCAAAGGATGCCAATTGTTCCTAATGTGCTCCATAACTCTCTTGAGAACTTCATCTTGGGAGACAGCTTCCAACCAGTCTTTTTCAGAAATGAGATCACAACAAGAAGACACAGCATCCAGAGCAGCTATCACACATTCACAATCTTCCCTAATATTATCATCAAAAGGCAGAGGTAAACGTGAAAGGCAATGAGCCCTAAAATTTCTCCCATCCTGTAAGTAGTTCATAACAAAATGGTATTCTTGTAGTTTTGAAAGCAAACGTACCAAGCGGGATGATGCTTTGCCTAGTCCGTTGCCTTGTAGCAGAAACACAAGAGGTTTGTGATCAGTAAGAATTTCAAATGAACAGCCCCACAAATATCTTTTACATTTCTTGACAGCCCAGACCAAGCTAACGCTTCCCTTTCTATAGTACTGTAGAGTGACTCAGCCTCCGATAGAGCTTTGGATGCAAAGGCTATGGTGATCTCCTTCCCATCAGGTCTTTGCCCAAATACAGCCCCAATGCCCTTCATGTTGGCATCCACAGAGATTATGCATTGTTGACCTGCAACAAAAAGACTAAGAGCAGGAGCAGTCACTACCAAATGCTTAAGATTAGTAAATGATTCATTGCTTTCATCATTTCATATGAATTTGACCTCTTTTTTGAGATGTCGTCTCAATGGTTGAACAGCACTGGCATAAGATGGTACAAAACGTGCATAATATTCACAAAGACCTAGAAATGATCTTAAGTAATCTTTGTCAATGGGTGCAGGAGCTTTTTAAATGGCTTCAACATTGCAAAACTTTGGTTTGCTGCCATTGGGTGTTATAGTGTGACCAAGATAGTCTAGATTACGAACAAAAAACTGACATTTTCCAGCCTGTAGGGTTATGCCTCTAGAATTGAGAATGTCTAGCACTCTGTCCAAAATCAGACAATATTCTTCTTTAGTCTCAGTAAAAACAAGAATAGCGTCTTGGAACTCTTGGACATTCTTGAGATCTTTAAACAAAATGCCCAAAACCTTCTGAAATACACTGGCTGGTGAAGCAAGACCAAAAGGTAGCCTTAAGTATTTAAAAGCCCCAAAGGGAGTTTTTAAGGTGGTAAGTTCTTGGGACTCAGTGGTTAAAGCTATCTGATGGTAAGCAGAGTGCAAATCTATGGTTGAAAAATACTTTGCTCAGCATATATTAGACAACGTTTCTTGGATGTGAGGTAAAGGGTGACAGTCAACAATGATGTTAGCATTTAGAGATCTCAAGTCCACACAGAGGCGAAGATTCTCCTTCTTCATTTTAGCTAAAACGATGGGAGATACCCATTCAGACGAACCTGTGGGTATAATGATTCCTTCTTCTGTAAGTTTATCCAGTAAAAGTCTTAACTCAGAGCGAACACTGATAGGAATAGGTCTGACTTTGTGAATGATAGGTACAGCGTTTTTCTTCAACCTTATCTCATGCTCAAAGCCATTAACTGTTCCCATCTCATCCTTAAGAACTGCTGGGAATTTTTTTCATCACATTGGCTAAAACATCAAACATGGGATCATCAGAAAGAGACAGAAAGGCATTTCTCCCAAGACAATTGGAGGTTTGTGACCCGGTGCAAGGTAAATGCCCAGCTTGACTAGATCCCTCCAGCCAACTAGATCTTTCCCATTAATAGCTACATATATTTTGGTATGTACCATTCTGCCTAAAATGTTTAAATCATCAACATTTTAAATCATCAAAGAAAAATCCAAGAAGCTCAATTTTCTTATTTCCAAATGCCTTAGGACAAATGTCAAGAGGATTGAGTTCAAACGTAGAAGGCCACAACGAATAAAATGTGCTGTCAGCTAAGACTGTTATGGGTGCACATGAATCCACCATGACTTGCAGAGACTTCCCTCCAATAAAAGCTTGACAAAACGGACCCTCTATTTTACCCAAGTCCTGCCCGTTTTCAATGGTGAGTAAAACATTAGACAAATTGTATGTGCAATCACGAACAATATTGTCAGGAGTGTCCTGATCATTTCCGTGTTGTAGGTCAACAGTATGCATACTTGTTTTACAAACAGTGCTCTGTGGCCTACCAACTGTATGAAAATGCCCACAATTTTTACATTTGATAAATTTCATACCAATAGCAGGACATGGGATTGTTATCAATATGAGTCTTTGAGCCACAGTGATAACATACAGCTTGTTTCTTTCTATCCTTGCTAAACTTGATGGCTGAAATGGTGCTATCATCAGTTACAGGTGCAACCGAAGGACGTATCTCGTGTGAGGCTAGAACTTGGGTAGACAGGATGGAACATTCAATACTTTTAGCAATATCAATCACCTGAGAAAGTGAAGGATTGCGACAGGTAAGTAATCTCGCCTGCATCTTCTTGGAGAAACAATTGGAAACAAATTGATCACTTATATAGGTGTCAACTGAGTTCTCAAATTCGCAAGGAGCAGCTAACACACACAAAGCAGCTATATACTCTTCTACAGTTTCATCACTAGCCTGCTTGTGATTAACGAACATATGCCTCTCTAACCATACACTGGGTTCTTCAGAATATTATTTTTAAGCCTCACTTTAGCTTCAATATACACATTCCACACTGAATGACCCGCAGGAAGGTAGTCAAAAACATTCTGGCCTGCGATATCTAGATGACTAAAAAGCAGTGCGAGTTTTCTGTTAAGTGTGTAATCAAGGCCATCTATGGCAACCAAGTAACTCTCAAATTTGCGTAGCCATTGCTTCTATTTAATTTCTGGTTTACTAGGTTACTGTAAAAAAGGGAGGAGGATGTAACACATTCTGTGAAGAGGCCATACCTGAAAAGGAAAGATATTAAAAATTAAAGTGGTATAATAAACAAAAAATAATAAACATTTCAAAACAAAAAACGTATACAGTAAAAACTCTGAGTCCAAAGGATATAGCAAAGTCCAAAAACACTATAAGATGGCAGCTGTAGAAGGATGCAGAAGAGATAGAATCAGGAAGTGGAGAAGTCAGTAGAACATATGTGTAGACTAGACCGCCCAAACAGGAAGCGACAACCCAAAGGCTATGTAGCAATCGGTGGGCTGGCCTGGGCTGGAGCAAGATTGCAAAAAATGCAGACCGAGGCTCCCACAGCCTAGGAATGACCCAACCTGAAGAAGACAGGAAGCTTTGAAGCTTCCGAAGCCGGCAGCCGAAATCGGGAACATCCAGCAAAGATCCAACGTGCGGGAAGACACCGGCCCAATGTAGAGCAGCGGTCACGAGCACAGACTGAGCTTGTGGGAGATAACAGGTACCAGCACGCAAAGATAAAGGGCGAACGGTCTTGCGCGCCACAACAAAGAAGTAGAATGCAGTGAGATGTCTCGAGAAAGGCACGCAGCAGCAGAAAGAGCAGGATTTAAAAGCTCAGTCGGGTGCGCAGGGCGAACGGTAAGAGATTCTTACCAAAATAAGTAGAAAGAAAATACAGTCGTGCAGCTTAAAATGAATGAGGAAGGTGCTAAAGCCCCAAATCCTTTCAGTCAATAAAAAGTAATTTCAAAGCAAGCGATGCAACGTCTGGAAGCTTGTGGGTCCGGGAACAGCGTATAAGCCACAAAGGCAAATGTCAGCACAACCCCACTCCTGGCACCAGATGAACTATCGGGGTGGCTGGCAAACAAAGCAGGAGCCGATGATAAATCCAAAACAGAGGTTTGTTCTTTAAGTAAGCTTCAAGGTATAGGACCCACAGCTATCGCCAGTTGCTCAGGAGAAAGCCCAGAGAGTTCTGATCTTTCTTCTGGCAACCAGAGTTAGGTTCCAGAATTGAACATCACTACATCATAGGGAAACAAGAACATAGAGGAAATTCATGGCATAGTAAAAAATTATACACAATGTAAAAACAGAATGAAAGTATAGAACACTACATCCCCCAAACTCTTAAAATGGCCTCCCGAAATGCTGCTTAGCATCACAATCTAAAGTCGGTGGGGCTCACTCCAAGAAAAACCAGCACACCTCCTCACTCCCTGAAAATCCGACAACCTCCTCACTTCAACCGGCCTCCTCACCGCAATGAGGCTGAGACACGCCAAACAGTTCTGCTGCTGAAGCCGCAAAATGTTGCTTCATCATGCTTGCTGGGGGTGAATGTTTGATTTTCTCTGCATTCCATCCAAAATCTGTGTGTCTTTTGCTTTCTCGCCCTAAGTGCGCCGGGTATGCCCAGACGTGGATCCCGGGCTCACTGTGCCACTGGATTCCAGCTAGCCTGGCTGATGAGGGGTGATGCCCCGAAACCGGTCCCAGGATGCTTGTTTCCGGTCCAGGGAGGACCTAGCTCAGCAGTTCGGGCTGGACTGTTCCCATGAGGCACAGGGTCAAGACTGATTTAAATATGGCGGGGTCTAAACTGGGGTAGCATGGTAAGCAAAAGAATTATGGATTTAACCCAGATCTCTTGACTGGGGGTGATTGTTTGATTTTCGCTGCATTCTGTCAATCATCTGTGTGTCTTTTCCTTGTGCTTATCTGCACACAACCAGCCGATAAGAAACTGCCAATATGAACTGACACCCTGTATTGATCAAATGTGAGTGTGCTTCCTCACTCCGTCCTGACTGCTCCCACTAGTTGCCATTGAGGTGATCGTTTCTGAAGCGAGGAAGATTTTAAATTGTATTTTTTTTAAGCACAATTGCATTCAGCAGGGCAGAGCATAATGGCGCCTGGTATCTTACCTTGTCTCCCGTTTTTTCCCCGTAACAATCCCAGCTTCCCACATTCCATTGTCCTCACCCTCCTACTTCTCCCGCACCAATCCACCCTACACGTTCAACCACACTACCACACAAATCCTACAAGCAGAAATACTTTGGTTCATGATGCAAAAATATAGTTTTCACAGCAAAGAAAAATAACTCGACATTCTTCCCACCAAGGACTCCCAACGTTGTAGAGGAGAGGTGTGGTGCAGCGGCCAGGGCAGCTGACTTCGGAGCACAGTGCTCACGGTTCGATCCCGGGCTCCGGCGGCAGCTCAGCACCATGTGACTCTGGGCAATAGCTCACTTAATTTCCACGACGGCCCCCAGCGCCTTGAGACCCGTAAGGGTGAGTAGTTCGCGTTTTACAAATACGGATTTACATTTACATTTTCTCTAGACTAGTAAGCTTCAGCACCTGTCCGGGGTATGCATGTCACAGGCTGTGATTCTAGAGGCATAGATCTCTATTCGCAACACATTACCAATGTAGAACATTTGTTGACCATTAATACTAAGTTTCACTTTCCAAATATGTTTAACTATCAGCATGTTTAAATATCAGTTAAAATTGTTGCTAGACCAAATATTGTATTTGCAGTTACCTCTATGTGAAAGGCAAAACAAATAATTACATGTCATAGCTGCATCTCTGACCAAGCCCCCTGATACCACTGCCAGCAACAACCCCTCCCCCACAACCCGTTGCGGGGGATCGTTTTTCATAATTTCTACAGTTTGACCACATAGGGGTATGAATTAGCATATCATGGGCAGTGCTTCTTAGCAACAACCAGCATATATGTATAGTAGTAATGTATTTGACAGCACTTGTAGGTACTCCCGATTTCGTCGTTGTGTATTAGAGCTTAATGGCATGTCACTTGTACTCAGTGCTTTAAATGGAAAAAAATAAGTGCAGGTACTCACCAAAAGGAGCAGTGGGCGGAGTTTAGGGAGGTGCTAAGGTGGGACAAGGGGCGGGGTTAGCTTTTTGACTTTGCCAAGGTTGTATGCACAAAATCTGCATGCATTGTTAGAATGTCGGATGTATCTGTCCATTAGTTGTCTCACTAATAACTATATATATGGCACTTACTGATAAGTGTTTATTACTACCCAAAGTAGCCTTTTTTAGCATCCTTAAAATAAGAAAAGATTGAGGAAATAACAGCGAGGTTCTAAATATATGCCTTCTTGTTTGCAGGCAGGTCCTTGCTGCAGGGTCATAACTCACTAAGCTATATTACAAGGATCTTAACTTTTGACCTGCAGGTAACACAAGGCTCTATGCAACAAAAACAGTAATGTTTTGATCTGTTCTGCATTCCGTCCATCAATTGTGTGTCTTTTGCTCAGTTTGTACAGCACACACTATACGTGGTAATTTATTTATCAAGATAACCATAAAGGAAATGTGACGTCATCAAATGTTATGCTGTGAAGAAAGGCGCAGCAAGATACTGTAAGGTGACCAGTAGAAGCTCCATAGTTTCTTTTGAGAGTTCGTATGCGTTTGGTATGTGTTTAATTGTATGTGTGCATGTTGTGTGTGTGTGTCTACCAATGGAATGTGTGTGCTTTGTATCCGTGCTTGTGGTTTTCGCAAGTGTGTGCGTGCTTGGGCATGAATCTTTGGTGCATGTACATCTGTGCAGTATGTACTCATCCGTGTCTGTGCATTATGGTTTGTGTGCATGTATCCGTTACTGTGTTGTGTGCGTCACTACTGTGTTTGCCTACGGTGCGTGTCCATTTGTGGAGTGTGTGTTTTATTTGTGCAACAGTGAAATCGAGCATTTCATGAACATTTGTTTTCAAAAAAATGTTAGTAAAATTTAAGGGTATCCGAAGAGTGTGTTCTTCCGAGTGAGCAGTTTTCATTCCTGTGACTCATTCTGAAACAACAGCCAGAGTTCAGTGCCTTCCTCCAGCACCTACTTGTTTTCTCAACCACGTACACAAACACTTGGCACTTATCCAATATAAAGAAACACGTTTCGTAATTTCGAAAGCCGTGCCTCGTCGTCCCTCTACGTGAGTGTACTCATTCTGGAAGGAGTTACTGTTACTCGTATGAGGCATTATTATACTTTACAGAAAGAACACATTTCACAACACGATAGAGTTTTAGAATGAAGAGGGACTCTGGAAATACAGATCAAGTTGTAATGGTAGCCAGTGAAGCACTTGCTTAATAAGAGCTGAAGAACGGTGCCCTCCGGTGGATCACACACCCAGGGCAGGCCAGCGAGGCCTGTACCCTGGAGGGGTCCGAGCCGAGACGGGCAGGCCAGCTGGCGCCTGTCCTCAGGTACGCTTAATGTGCCGCTGTTAGATAACACTCAGTGGACATCACAGCCATAAACCCACTTTTAAATGAAACGCTGCTGGTCAGTGATAACTAACATTTTCAACAACAGAAAAACACAGAAAGCAGCAGCAGGCAAGTAGGCAATTCACATGTGTGGTAGGCAATTCAGATGTGTGCCGATGGTGAAAGCATTAGCAAACGTTCTTTTGTTCTGTCCACGGAATATTCAATCCTGTACAGTGCGTCCCACCGCCACCCATTTGATTTTACAGCCCCCTCTCAGCCCCACTGTGAAAGAACAATGGATAAGATAACCACTCTGCAGACACACACCCGCTCTGATGACTTCCAAAGCAGCTCACGCTGGGTCCTGGTGACAAGAGCTCCCGTGATTAATTCCCTCCAGTGCTCGTTAAAGGTTGAGGGATGAAAGGAGCGCTGCCTGGGTTGAAGTCAGGTCCCATGAGTACCGGTACTCTCTTCGTTCTAGGAAAAGTGCCGGTACTCAAGGGGGGAAAATGAAAAAGTGCCGGTACTCAGTACCGGTGAGTACCGGCCCATTTAAAGCACTGCTTGTACTCATAAAATACTGCATGCCCAAATGCATTCTCATTATTTCTGTAAGCAAGCTAACAATATCAGTTATAGCCGTACTTGATGTGAAGCACTGTAAATGACAATTCTGCTAATCACAGCCTTTTAAGCCATACAATATTATATGGCACGTATATATGCTTGCCTTTTTGGACAACCATGATTCTACTGTTCTACTCGTTGGACAAAATTTGAGTTAACATCATGTAATATTGTGCACAATGAAATTCAGGTGTACAACTTGAAAGAAAGTGTGACAGAAATCCTTTCTCCAACCAGACTCATGTACTCCGGTATCAGATGTGTACACTAATTTGCCAAGGCACTTCCCGAAAAACGCAGTTCCTAGACTAATTAGGGGTCGGCTAGACTGCCGACTTTGGTGCTGGAAACCAGGGTTCGAGCCTCGGGGTCGCGTCCACATCCTGTGATTCTGGGCAAATCACTTAGGGCCATATGTATCAAGCCCATTTCCCGTTCGCAAAGGGGCCGATTCTCAGAATCGGCCCGTTTGCTAACGGAACAAGCTCTCTTGGGATGTATCATCCAAAAGGCATTCGCAAAATAGAGAATCGCAAAAATTGCGATTCTCTATTTTTGCGAATGCATTTAAGGAATCGCAAATTGCGATTCCTTAAATGAAATGTATGAAGCACCTAAGTTGTGCGATTATGGCTTAAGGAATCGCAAATTACCACCAACTACAGGTTGGTGGTAACTTGCGATTTCTTTGAGAAATGCATTTTTTGCATTTTTCAAAGTGGCATGTGGCGCACATACATGCCCTCAGGGCATGTATGTGCGCCACATGTGCACCCATGCTCATTTCATGGGTGCAACACCTTGCAACCTTGAAATTGCATTCTCAATTTGCGATTCTCTAATTGCTAATCGCAAATTGAGAATGTCCTCCCATTCATTCCTATGGGCCTCTAGGCCCATAGGAATGAACGGGGAGGGTTTCCTTAACTGCGATTCGCAATTTGCGAATCGCAATTAAGGAATATGTAGGATTCGCAAATTTTCTTGCGAATCCTACATACATCTCGTTTGCGATTCTCAAATAGCGATTCTCAAAAATTCGCTATTTGAGAATCGCAAACACAAACTTTGATACATATGGCCCTTAATCTCCCCGTGCCTGAATGTGTAATGTAAATACGGTGCTCATGTAAAGCGCTCCAATATCTTCGGGTCGAGTTCGCGCTATATAAATATGCAAAAAAAATTAAAAAAATCGCAAAACCTTCATTGAATCAGAGTATTTCTGAAAGTTAACGAAAGGCACAACGAAAAACGTATGCAAAGACTCATAACGAAGGCCGAGTGTGCTTCTTTCAGAGAGTGTGTTATGCTGTATACCAAGCAAGCAGGGTGTATGTTATATTGTATAACAAGCAACAACATAACTACGGCCCTCGGTACACGTACACAACAACATGGACTTCCTTTGGAACTCCAGTTAGTCAATAAACTTCCTTAATGGCCTGTACGAACTCCCCATTGTCTCCTGACCGCAACCTGAGAAAATACGTCCTTATAAAATAGCCGGCACCCAGCTTATGTCAGGTTTCCATATTAATGAAAAAACACCCCGTTTCTATATGGCCGCCAGATGCGAGGCGACAGAACGGAAAGCTATCGTCTGCTTTCTATGTCTATGAACCCAAAACAAAACAGGGTGCAACAAGTTCCCATATCCTGTGTTCGTTCGAGTACACAATTTAAAAAAGAACACGAACCTCTCAAAGAGCACGTTTGGTTGAACAGTGATCCTAAAGTACAAGTTACTTTAAGTGTTTCTTTGTTACCCGTTCCTTACCTGGATTTCCCCACGCCGCTCTCTCCTATCATAAGAAGCTTCAATGTAGTAAGCGCTACCTCTTCCATACCTGCAGGCAACTCTCTGTATCCCACGGCTAAAGCAAGAACCTTTTTGCTATTTTACCTGAGACTTTCAAAAAGTCAAGTCCGGCTTTGACGTCACACTGTGTATGTGCGCACTCATGGCGTATACATGGGTCTGGACTTGTCTCTATAAGGGGCCATTTTAGAGTCAGGTAATGGCGGAGGAAAGCAATGCTAAGGACACCCTTGCCTCTCTCCAAGATGGCTCCCCGCAGACATGAGTAACGTCAGTGCATTTCTCCACGTGGCTTTAACCCTGTCAAACTGTTGCCGTTTGCCCATGCGCATTGCTCTGCGTTGAGAAGTCGCTTCCATTCAGGATACGATGGTGGCGCAGTTACGAATTGCGAAGCAGTGTAGTTATTTGTGTTCACGAGTAGTGAATATTTTTTAGACCGAAACTCGTTATTAACCCACCTACGATGCATTCGTTACAACGTTAGGGGGCAATTTATTGTCGTGATGTATGCATATACCTTACCGGTTGGCACGGAATTTGCTAAAAACAGCCATTTTATTAATTAAGCCCAGTGGTTAAAAGTTATCATGGGAGACGAACGTTTGAATATGGGGTTTACGACTAATAACTTTTGCAGGTTAAAAGTTATGTTTTATGTATTAGTGCTGGAAAATAATTAACCGCTGCTGCTCTTGTCGGAATGGAGATGGATGAACAGAGCTGGAAATTGAAAAAATGTACAAAGGAAACCCATACATTTGGGGTAAAGTTGTGGTAGAGGAACGTGGTGGGTTCACGAAGGTTGGAGTCATGAAAAGCGAAGTCGTACTGTTAATACATGTATTATTTTAAAAGTCTGCAAAGAAATTGGCAGCAAGGACAAATGTGTCGGAAAATCTGTTCTGGCTTAATTGGCTACAAAGAGACTGCATTTTGAAATGACTTATAGGGCTAAGACATGATGCAAATATCTTTGTGTGCCCAGCAATTTTAGGCGCCTATAATCACGTTACAATACCCCTGGTGATCAATGCAGTTCCAGGGAAGTTCTGTGTTTGATCCGGTTTTGACTCATAAAGTAGCACATTGTGTAACATGCTGGTCACAGATTTGTATTTTTATGGATAGTTAAGTGGATTACTGCTTTTGATACAGAGACCCGTTTGTTACTTCCAGTTCATGTTGCAATCCTATTATAGCGCAGTGAGCTAAGTTTGCAAAGCATGGTTCCCTTGGGTAGGAATAACATCTTAGTACAGATAACCCCAATCGCTGTGTTACCTTTTAAATCCTGACTGTTTCTCTCGACCACGCACTCTTAACATGTAATCTCTACAAGTATGGAATATATATGACTCCTACACCTCAAAGCCCTTATTGCAGCGGCGATCTGTGCAGGTAAGCGCGGTCGGGTGGGGTTGAGGGGGGTCTACAGACGATGGAATAGGGAAAATTAAATAAATAAACAATTCCTATTCCGTCGTCCGTCCACATCCCCCCACCGTGCTGACCTGCACGGACTGCTGTTGCCTTATTGTCTTATGAAACATTTCCTGTGTATTAATTTACACACTTGTAAGATTTATTGCCGTGTGTATGTGATGTAAAGCGCTCCTAACATCTACAACTATAGAGATTGCCATTGACGAACATCAATGGGTGGGTTTTTTCTCTAAAGTATATAAACTGGAAATGGAGAATAGCATTACAAACAACACACATATATCACAGGGACTAACAACCACAGACAATTATCCCATAGATCTCTCTCTTTCCCTAGAAGAGGTAACACGCGCCATAACTGAGAGTAAGAGTGGCAAGGCACCAGGCCCAGATGGCGTCCCAGTTGATCTTTTAAAATCAAATCTGCTCTTATGGGGCCCCCTTTTAACGCAGGTATTAGCAGCCTGCTGTTCTTCTGGATTCATCGAGACGTGGTCAGAATCCATATTGGTACCTATTTTTAAAAAGGGCGACCAGCAGAATCCAGCGTGTTACCGTCCAATATCATTACTGGATTCGCTAGTGAAGATAGCGGGACGGATTGTGCTCAATCGGCTCCAAGACTGGGCAGAAGATAACCATGTGCTTTCAGATGTACAATTTGGGTTTCGCCAGGGTTTGGGTACATTCGAACAAGGATTAAACCTTATTAGAACATTGGAATGTTGGGAGCTCCATTGTAGACAATGGAGTGCTCCGTGCTTTTACGGGCCGGTAAAGGCCCGCAAAGCAACATTCCAATGTTTTTTTCAAAGGCCTCTCGGAGCCCGAGGGAATTTAAACCCCTCGAACTCCGAGAGGCCTTTGTTTTATTTGTTGGAACATTCTGCCCTCTAGTGGCAGAATGTTCTAATAGCCTTATAGCCCTTCGTAGCTGGGCTATATCGGCTATTAAAGTCCCGCTCCCTTGTTAAAGTCCCTCGCCTTCGGCTCGGGCATTTAACGCTGGAGCGGGCCTTTAATAGCCGGTATAGCCCGCTACGGCGGGCTATAAGGCTACAATATTTTGTTAGGGAAGTACACGTGGTCCAAACAAGGTAAATTATATCTTGCCTTAGTAGATCTCACGGCAGCTTTTGACTGCGTGATACACAGTAAATTATGGGAGATCTTAGCTACTATGGGGGTGGAGACGTCACTGATTCAATTTTTAGGGCAATTGTACTGTAACGCGAAAGTAAGGGTTCGCTATGGACTTATGGGAGAATGCACTGCACCGTTCGACGTGGAGGGGCGGTTAGACAGGAATGTGTCCTGGCACCGTTTTTATTTACACTCTATACCAATGGTTTGGAACAAGCATTGATAGAGAAGTGCCAGGACTTGCCACAAATAAATAATCGTCCCATACCCGCCCTTCTGTACGCGGACGATGCAGTGTTGATGGCCCTAACACAACTCGGACTCCAAACGGTACTCACTAGCTATACCGCGTATATGGAGAAGTTGGGTCTACGAGTTAATATTACAAAAACTTTCATAATGAAGTGTGGTAAAAATAGCTCTAGGTGCAGGGGCATTTTTATTGGCAATAAAAAGGTGGAATCTACCAAAACATTTCCTTACCTAGGTATTTTATTTGATAACAAGGGGACATGGTACCAGGCAGTAAAAAATAGGAGTTTGCATTTTATGAAAGCTACTGCAGCCTTAGCCAATTTCGCAAAGAAGTTGGGCAGAAAACCACCTGTGGAGCTCCTACAAATTTATAGGGCAAAATGTATTAGTATAGCGATGTATGGCGCGGGTGTGTGGGGCTATCGTGATACCAAACCTTTACAACAGGTTGAGAATGCTTTCCTAAAATATCTCCAGGCGGTCCCAGATAGTACTTCTACCTATGTATGCCACTCAGAACTAGGATTGCCATATATTTCAGACTTAATAAAAGTCCAACCAGTTCTGTTGTGGCATAGGATCTGGACTTCTCCAAAAACCACTTTTAATTGTGACATATTAAAAGATAGCCTCATGTTGGATCGGGCTCTGGAGATTCCTTTGCTGAAATATATAAAAAAACTTTATGAATGATCTGGGCCACTCTGAATACTACAATAATCCTGGAATTTTACATTCTGTCACCAGAAAGCACCTTAAAAAATGTTGTATGACCCATCTGGAGGCAAATAGATTTGCTGTTGAGGCAACTAAATCGTCGGTACAATCTAACCAATTGATACTCGCCACTTATGGGATGCAGCCGTATCTAAACTTTGCATTAAGTGGGTATGACCGATTTGTTCTAACCCGTTTTAGATTCGGATTCTTTCATCGTTTGATAAGCTTTCCTGAATTAAACGACTGGTCCACAACATTAAGTAGTTGCCCATGCGTTAAACAATCTCAGCAATCAACAATGCATGTGGTATTATTTTGCAAATTTTATGTAATGCAAAGAAGGAGATGGATTTTACTACGAATTTTAAGATTGTTAGGATTGAGACAATGTAGGCCAGCGCTTTTATCATTACAATTTTTAGAAAATGAATGTTTTGTAAAGTCAATAGCATCTTTAAAAAAAAAAGTATTGTAAACTGCAGGAAAGGAATTTTTATATGAAATTCATTTTGGATGACAAAATGAATTTGTAATCATCATTGGAATCAAATGCTGTATTATCGAGTGACTTGCATTTAAAATTACCCTACATACTTTTTTATCATGTAATACTGTTTTTTAATTTGTATGCTTTTATGATTTTTGCACAAAAATCGAATAAAGCTGGCATTGAATTGAATTGAACATCTACACTAGGAGGAGTACGTGCTATAAAATAATTAAATAAAAGATAAATTAGTAAGTGTAATTTAAATTGCTATTTGTATATTTACTCATAGACACAGATACAACTGGCATTCCGACTGTAAGAAATTTGATTATTAATTTTTTGGGGGGGAGGGGGTGAGCCACCTCAAGGAATAATCACAACCCTTGTTAGGGTGAACCCTCAAAGTCACTAAATTAACCTGTGCTCAACCCCGTTGTAGCCATGGCACAGAACACTCAGGCTTTACTATGCGTTAAGTATTTATGAGGTACCAAAACAGAAATAAAGTCGAAATGCAAAACAACAAAAATCCCAAACTGAGTTTAAAAAATAGGGTAACATTTAATAAACAACATGACACCAAAATGATAAAAATCCAATAAGAGCAACTGAAGATATGCATTTTTAGGTTGAGCCTAGACAGCGCATGCGCTGTCTGAAAGACCTGTTGTAGTGGAAAATCACTTATGTCCCCCCTGCTGCCTTCCCATTGGTTCAATCCATTGTCGGTCTTCTTTGCTGCTTGATAAATCGTTCAAGCGGCGATACCTCACTTCCGTTTTCCTAAGAGCAGCACCGACCAACTACTGTTACCTTCCCCTTCCAATCTTCATCTCTTGTTCCGGAGTACTCTTTTTCTTGTTTATGGTGCACCATGACTTCAGCTTCAGCAACTTTGCTTTGCGCCCGTCAAGTTAGTGGAATCGTTTTTTTATCATTTCACTTAGTGGTGAATAAAGCATAATTTATCAGCGCTGTGCTCGTTTCACGAGCGCTGCGCTGGTTTCACTTTCTTTGCTCTCCCTCTTCCCACCCCCCTCCCCCTCCCATTCAGCAAGCAGGCTCCAGCAGAGCAGCGGAGCCAGGCAGATGGAGAAGGCCGGTTATGCTGCAGCCAGCCTCAGGGCAGGGGGCACTGGTCTGTGCTAGCTCTTTGCAGCTCCCCCGGCCATGGACTGGCCCTGGTCTCCAGGAAACATTGCAGGTACTAGCTCTTTATCAGCGTGGTGCCCTTTCACGAGCGCTGCGCTGGTTTTGCTTTCACTAGCCTATATTTTCAACTCGCTCCTTTACCCCATTCGCTCTGCTCTCACCCTACCCCTCCCTTCCAATTACTCACGGGGCTCCAGCCTGCCCCTGCCTCACACCATGCCCCACCTCCTCACTCATCGCAGCTTGCCCCTCTTGTTCTTTTTAAGTGAAGGATGTGAAAATGTATGCAGTGGACTAGCACTCACCCTCCCTTTCTCTCCTCCTCTTTTCCACACCCAGAGGCTTAGAAAAGCCAATCGCTCCTTTCTTTATCGTCTGCTGCTCCTGCCTTTTCACTTTTCTGTTGCCCGTTTCCCTTTTTTAGATTTGTGTAAAGTCGTCTGTTTGACATTTTTCTGTTCGCGAGTGCAGCCTCAGAAAAAAAAGTTTACAATACTAAAAATCAATAATTAATTCAATAAAGCAAGACAGAGTGGTCGCAAAGTGCCCGGATTGGTTTTATTCACATCCAAACACATTAGCACCACTTGGGTTTCACACTGAAGCGCTGGTTTCGTTTTTCTTCAAAACAGTGATTCCAATAAACTTGTTTTTCCTCTCCTTTCCTTCGCTCCACTTTGAAATGGAGTTAAAAAAAAAACACTTTTGCTGGAAATGTCATATTTGTAAGAATTGTTTTCTGTTACAAAATGCACCCTTAGGACAGAGAGACAAAAAAGGTTCACAATACCAAAAATATTTATTTAACTAAATACAGCAAAACAAATAGGTCGCAAAGTGGCCACAATGCTTTTATTCACACCCAAACACATTAGCTCCAAGATTCCAGCTCTGCCACTGGCTTTTTGTTTCCTCTGGCTTACTGCAGAGCCCAGCTTGCAACCTTAAAGGAAGGGACCGATTGAGCCTTTCATCCTTCCTTAGTGCCAACTAAACTGAGCTAATCACTGCGCCTAATAATCATCGAGGCTCATTTTATGCACACACTGTTGAACTGTCTGGGCACACGGCTGAAGCAGTGTAGTTCCCGTTCTGTTAGTATGACACAGATGTTAAATTGTGCTTCAAATGGCGTCACCCGCGCTTTAACTACCAGTACGAGCCACGGAAACACTTCAATAGCCACAGAATAAACACAGAAATTCGTCTACAGTTTTTAGCACTCTGTTATCTCGTTCCCATCTATCTGCCCCTTCACTGTCTCCCCACCAGCCCCTTCACTCTTCCTCTCTTTCCCTTCCCTCCCCTTCCCTCTTAAGAATCCATAAAATGTTGCAGTTTACTTATAAGGCATGTATGTGCTATGCTTATTTTTGCTTGTTTTTTCTTGGGATCGCAGCCACTGGTAAATTTCGAACTCATAAATAAAGAAACATTGCTATTTGCAACTCCAATACTTCAAAATGTAACCAATGCAAGACCTATTGCATTGCAAATGCCTGTTAAAATCGTAGGTAGGAATAGCTCCAAGAAAAATAAAGTGTGAATGATAGTCAATGGTTATGGTACACCAGGGCCTGGGCATGATTTGATGCTAACTGCAATGGAGTGTAGGTCAGATACACCACCCGGGTTCGTCCTGGTCAAGATTTTACCTTCTGACTTAGTCCTTTAAGCCCCAATTCACCACAGGAGGATATTTCTAAAGCTCCCAGTACCCCACTGGAAGCTTTTAGAGACTCACGGGTATTAGGCACAGGCCAACAGCAGGGGCGGGTCTGGTCCAGTTGCCACTGGTCAGTTGAAGAAAAGGCCTCTTGTAGCTTGTTGTGTCCCCGTAGCTTTAACAGAATGTCAACCTCATGACCCTTGAAGTCCACTTTGTCCTGGGTAGAAGAGGGAACAGGCCCAGACCTTCAGGGCTCCTCTCAGGTCACAGACAGCAGATCCAGTCCTCTTCTGTTCTTCCTCGGGTCCAGGAGTGTTCTGAAGTGGGCTCAGAAGGCTGCAGCTGTGTATGGGGGGTGTACTATGATAATATTAGTGTCCTCTCACATCTAATACTAAAATTCAGTTTGAGGCAGCCATTGTACCCACAATAAACCCAGAGACAGAAGTCTGGTGGAACAAAAGTAGGATTTTCCAGCAAACCAGCAGTGGATACACAAGAATTGCTTTGGCGTCCTGTTTTCCTTTCTCTCAAATGCGACCCCAGTGTTATATGTAAAACCCAGCAGACCTGCCAGGCATGAATTGATGCTCAAGCAGGATTTGACACTGATGTCAAAATAATGCTCACAGCCCCCACTGTGCTTATTTGGTGATGTTCAAAGGAGTCATATCTGGCCATTCAGGTCAGACTATTGTTTGCTCCTAGGAAGCATTTCACACCCTTTTCACACTTATTCAAATGCTAATCACTCTCTGGGAGAAGTTTGAGAGCAATTGCAAATTAGACTCCAGGAACTTCAGTAAGGGAAAAAGTAGTTTTCTGAAAGTTACTGTTCCTTAATATGTATTAAAAATCTGAATTCACCATTGAATTGGATTTTTAATACCTGTTAAAAATAGTTAATTATTTTTCTAGCTAGTCCCATTTCTGAGACACAGTATTAGGATTTTAATCTGTTCTCTGGTTTTCTTCAGAGGTCAGCTAGGCTTGCAAGAGTGAAAAATATGTAGCCTTACGACTAGAGAGGTCGACCTTGAAGCTGGGGAACCGGGTTTGAGTCTCGGCAACGACGCTCAACATCGTGTGATTCTGGGCAAATCACTTAATCTGCCTGTGACTAAGAAAAAAAAAAATTCTGTAACAAAACTGGTGCTCATGTAAAGCGCTCTAATACCTGATATCTTCAGGTCTAGTTCGCGCTATATAAAACTATTTTAAAAAAAAGCTTTTGGGTGCTAGTCACTGTAAGGACATGCTAACATTACATTTCTACGTGTCCTATTTTTAATTACCATGCACCCTGGCTTGTGGACTACAAGGCCTACATTGAGGTGACTTATTCATATTTAAAAAGGAGGTTTTGACCTGTCAGAAGGGTTTACTTGGACATGTGAAATTTAATTTTTTACTGTGCCACAGTCAGGCTACTATGGTAGGCCTGAAGCCATATTTTACACTGGCACCGTAGTGGATGGCAGACCACTAGGGACTTATAGGTAAGTTATATATACCAATTAGAAATGTGCAAATTCGACCACATATAAAGTGGGAGCACAGTCACTTTAATACTGGTTAGCAGGAAAGGCAGGTTTCCTACATGTGCAGTGCATGCGTATCTCCTATATAGGATGGCTGAACCAAGTAAAAAACTTTCCTCCAAATCATAGTTTCACTTCAGTGTTTGTGAAGCAGTGGTAAGCTTGTGGGCCTTTGTTTCCCTCCATTGCATTAGCATCTAGATTTTAGACTAGATAGCTCCCAGCCATGGTGAAGCTTAGACAAAAGAAAGGCTGATGGCCCTTTAATTCAGGCCTTTGATTTGGGCCGTTTGGAAGTAAAAATATGAAAGCCCCCCTCACCTCCTGCTGGTTGCTGCTCCAAACAGAAAGCAGACAACGGATGGGCGTTACTGAATTGGGTCCTGGTGTTGGAAAACAACACCAGGTCAAATTCAGAGTATTTTACTGGTGGGTCGTATCCCAGATCCAGCTCAGAAACACCTGCTAGAACTGTAATCTGGCAGGATACCCCCTATTTCTTGCACTATGGATGAGTAAAGACTGTGTAGGCAGGGGATATAACCAGACCATGTTTGACCCTTATACTGCTACTGTAAAAAGTGTGATACATCAAAATGCAGAGATAGGGAGAGAGTGCATATGAAATAAAGACACAAAGAGGCAGAGAATGACAAGGAGAAACAGACAAAGGGAGAGACAAAAAGATGGGGTGATAGAAAGGCAAGAGGAAATTGAGAGAAATTCGGAGAAAAGCACTGAGATGGGGAGTGAGACTCGGAGAGAAAGCGGAGATGGAGTCAGAATGACAAGTACAGAGAGTAATGGGAGCAAGAGAGAGAGATATGGGTAGAAAGAATGAGATAAAGCTTAAGGCAGACAAGGAGAGATGGAGAGAAAGAGGGACATGACAAGACAGAGTTAGACAAGGAACAATGAGGCAGTGAAAGAAAGACATAGGGAGACAGAGACATAGAACAAGCATTTGCAATGCAATAGGTCTCGCATTTGCGAGAGTTTAAGCTATTGGCATTGTAAATAACAATGCCTTTTATTTATGTTTTTAAAATCAACACATAAATAAAATGCAATGTCATTTACAATGGCAATAACTCAAACTCGTACAAATGTGAGACCTATTGCATTGCAAATGCGAGACCTATTGCATTGCAAATGCTGCCCTCCATGCAGGGTGCATGGTGCTCTCTCTCCCTTCTCTGCCTTCCAGGGTGCATGGTGTTCTCTCTCCCTTCTCTGCCCTCCTTGCAGGGTGCATGGTGCTCTCTTTCCCTTCTCTGCCCTCCATGGTGCTCTCTCGCCCTTCTCTGCCCTCCATGATGCTCTCTCTCCTTTCTCTGCATGGTGCTCTCTCTCCCTTCTCTGCCCTCCTTGCAGGGTGTATGCTGCTCTCTCTCCCTTCTCTGCCCCTCCAGGGTGCATGATGCTCTCTCCCTTCTCTGCCCTCCTTGCAGGGTGCATGGTGCTCTCTCTCCCCTCCATGGTGCTCTCTCACCCTTCTCTGCCCTCCAGGGTGCATGGTGCTCTCTCTTGTCCCTCCATGGTGCTCTCTCTCCCTTCTCTGCCCTCCAGGATACATGGTGCTCCCTCTCCCCTCCATGGTGCTCTCTCTCCCTTCTCTGTCCTGCATGTTGCTCTCTCTCCCCTCCATGGTGCTCTCTCGCTCCCTTCTCTGCCCTCCATGCAGGGTGCATGGTGCTCTCTCTCCCTTCTGTCCCCTCCACGCAGTGTGCTCTCTGTTTATGTTCTGCTGAAAGCACACAGGTGTTCTTGAGCTCATAGTAGCAGGGAGCTGGATCCCAGACGTCGGACACTGCACTCGGACCAGCAGGCTTCGCGAGGTCACGCAGAGGTCAGATTACATAAACCTGTGATGACGGCGAGGCTCCTTCACCGAGGTATCTTGGCACTAAACCCAGTAACCGGGAAATAAAAAAAAGGGGATAGCAAGATGCGGTCCGCAAAACAGATATACGGGGCTGGAAAGATTTAGTCTAGATACGAATACCGTCTAAGGTACAGGGAATAGATATGAATACAGCCTAAGGTGCAGGGAAATAAAGGTTTTAACCGTAATTAGACGATTGTTTTTCCACGTGTCAACACTGGGCGCAGCCCGCAGGGTCCATAGTTCGGAAGCTGGCCACAAACCCACATCTCTCTCTCTATTCCTGGCACTCTCTCCATTGCTTTTTGCTGCACTCCCCAGCGCCTGGCACTCTGTCCATCTCTCCCGTCTCCTCTACATCCGTCCTCCCTGCCCTGTCCCCTCGATCGCAGTGTCTTTGTTCCCTTTGGAGTCCTATCGCCTCGGTGCTATTCCTCCCCCCCTCTCTTTCTTCCTCTCTGTCCCCCATTCCCTCCCTCCCACTTGCTCTCTCTTCTTCCTTCATCTCTCCCTACTTCTCGGTCTCTCTTTCCCCACTGGTTCTCTCTCTTCTCTCTCTCTCTCCACCCTCTTTCTTCACTCTCACTTCCCACCGTATCCGTCTCCCCGCCCCCCACCAAGTCTTCCTCTGTCTCCTCTCTCTCTTCTTCCTCCTCCTCATCTCAGGGCGGTGATAGGGAGCCCTGAGGCCCTCTGTGAAAATGCGAGCTGGAGGTGACGGTAAGTGTGAAAGCACCAAGGTGTGAACCGGGAGAAGAGGCGGGGGTGGGCGGGCGGCAGGTAGAGGGTCAAAGGGGGCACTGGCTCTCAGAGAGGTGAGAAGGGGCGGGGAGCAGTCTGAGCACAAAAACAACACCAGAGCAAGAGGCAGATGCTCCGCGGGGAGCCTGGTGTAAACCGAAGAAACGTACACTTCTTAGCACTACAAAGCAGCCGAAGTGCGCCTTCGCCGGCTTAACAGACGGGGAGCAAAGAAATAAAAAAAAGCCATGCGCACTGTCACTTTAAAAATACCGGCCGCCTCACGCAGTAGGCCGCGCTGCATCACCGATCTCGCGTAGTTCTCCCGCGGGTGCCGAGCGCGTCCTACCTGGTCAGTGATGCCGAGGATACCCATTTCACGGGGTGAGTTAGCATGAGGCGCGCGGCATGGGGGGCAGCAAGCCCGGGGGAGGGAGGGACACAGGCCAGGTCCGCGGGTGCTGTGGGGGGAGGAATGGGAGCGCCCCCAACGGAGAGCTGGGGAGGCTGCAGGGACACAAGCTTCAATGCAGCACAAACCAAAAGAAACAAACACAGCGGGAACCGCGGCAGCGCCCCGGGGCAGCTGAGGCCGGGCTATGACACCCGTAACTCGTAAACATACACACCCCCTATAGATAAGAAATTCAGTCACGACAGCCGGCAAGCAGACAATCCAGTCCGGATGGGCCGGACGAAAAGGAGACAGGGCGTAAACAAAAAAGCCTCAATTTCAATGGGATGCCACCGTTTTACATAAACGATGACACCAGCCAATGAAAATGAGGGGCGGGGCTTCAAGTCCCCTTCTCAAATCTCCTCGATCACAATAGCCCTCGCAGAACGAGCAGCGCATGCGTGCTGCAACGCTAGGCGAGACCTAAAAAACAGGGGAAAGAAAGGGAGGGCCATGTACACACTGGAGTATTTCCATAAGGAACTACCTGTTTTTGTGTTTCCCTCTATGTGTCTAGCTAAACCTGTCCATTGACGTCATTTAGCAGTCGCCACGGGTCGCAACTTTGACCCCTGGCTTTCCCCTTATAACCACTGCCACAGGCATTGCGACCCCTAGCCTAAGAGGTTTTTAAAGTAGAGCCAGGAACAAAAGTTAACCAGGGTGCTTATGATCCTTTTTAAACTTTCTTATACTACAGCAAATGGGGATGTTTGGCTGACAGAAATTATCCCAGCGGTGAAACTCACACTACAATGAAACAAAATGTTGCCACCATTCGTGAACCGGGAGCCCATTTATGAGCTGCCTTTCCAGCGCATTGGGAAGGCAGTGTGCTCAAACAGAAAATAACAACTTTAACATAATGAATTTATTGTTGCTAGTTGAGAGAGCTGGCAATAAAAGAAGTCTAAATGCCTCACTTTTTCATGCATTCAGGGGAGAAAGGAATAAGGCAGTGACGAGGGAAAAGGAAGAGTTAATAGACGACCATGGGTGGCAAAGAGACTTGAAGAGAGGGAGAGGACACACCAGTCAGGTGAGAAATAACAGAAACAGGCAAAAAAGAGACTATGGGGGCAGAGAGGGAAATACAATGAGAGATGTGACAGGAGGAAAAATGAAAAAGACTCAGGTAAGAGAGAAAGAAATGGAAGAGAAAGACGTGACAAAGGTGACAAAAGACAGTCTAGTAAGAGACTGCAGAGAGGGTGGACATGTGAAAAAGAGACATCTGAGAGAAATGCAGTGAAAGGTGAGAGAAAGGTGATCTTAGAGAAATGGGTTGTTAGGTGAGACAGAAACTTCAGAGAGAGTGAGTAGGGGACAGGAGTAAGAGAAGTAATAAAGAGACTTGTATGAGAGAATTCCGAAAGAGACAGAGAAGGAGCAAGAGGGTAATGTGCAAGGGAGGGTAATGAGGCAAATAAGATAGGATAGCTGAGAATTGGGGGGAAAAGGGGAATGAACAAAGATTAGGGGCTGTCGGGTCGCAGTTGTGACCCTGGCATGCTCTTTGCAACCCCTAGCACTCCTTTTGCTACCCCCTGGCCTCTGAAGTTTCAAGATCAATGCCAAGAACACAGGGCCAATCACTCTCATGGACATCAGGTCTCCACCTTCTTGTTTTCCGCCCATTTTTAGTATACTAATAATGAAAGTCTATTATTCACTGTTGGAGTAAGGAAAATTGTAGCACCAAGAGCTGGCACGGGACATTCTGTATCAGCTGAGGTAAAACAAATGTTTTTAAATATATGTTGTGTCCATGGGTGAGGGTGTATTTGTGTGAGAGCGAGCATGTGTATGTGTGAGCATGTGTGTGTGAGAGTGAAACAGAGTGAGTGACTGGTGTGTGAAAACAAGTGTGACTTAGTGTCATTAAGTGAGTTTGAGTGACAGTGAATGAGAATTACTGGTCATGAGGGTGAGTGAGAATGAATAAGAATGAGTGTGAAGACTCTTAGAGAGTTTTGGGCAGTGTTAATGGGAATGAATATGAGCGAGAATGAGTGAGCGAGTGACATAGATTGTCAATAATTGTGAGTTGGAATGAATGCTTAACAGTGAATGGGAATAAGAGAGGATGAATGAGAGTAAGACTGCGTGCAACTGAATTTGAGTGAGTAAGACTGAGTGAGAGCAAGTGCAAAAGACTGAGAATGAGTGTGTTAGAGTGAGAATAAGTGAGACCGGGTGAGAAAGAATGAGTGAGTGTATGATATTTTATGAGTGAGTCTGAGTGTTATGTTAGGTGGATTTGTGCAGCGCGCTAATCACCAGTGAATGTATCCAGGTGTATGAGCAGGTGGTTGCAGCGTTAGTTGAAGAGCCAGCTCTTCAGCTTCTTGCGGAATTCAAGAGGCGAGGAGGAGGCTCTGATTTGTTGAGGGAAGTCGTTCCAGATTTTGGGTGCGATGTAGGGAAATGAGTGGCTTCCAGTTTTACTTTTGTGGATGCGGAGAGTGTGTTCGAGTGAGAGTGTGGCTGAGCACAGATGTCTGGTTGGCTTGTGAAAGTGTATGCGGAAGTTCAGGTATGCTGGTCCAATCTTGCGTAGTGCTTTGTATGCGTGCGTAAGGAGTCGGAATTGGATGCGTTTGTGTATAGGGAGCCAGTGAAGCTCTCTGAGGTGTGGTGAGATGTAGGTGCTACGTGGGAGGTTTAGGATGAGCCTTGCTGCAGTGTTCTAGATGGTCTGCAGTGTGTGTAGGAGCTGTTTGGAGATCCCGGCGTAGAGTGTGTTGCCATAGTCGAGTCTACTTGTAATGAGTGCTCGTGTGACGGTACGTTTGGGACTGTATTATACATTGTGCCCCGGAAGGCCAGCGGGCATGTGCACCCGCTTTGTGTACCCTCAGGGTACAGTGGCATTACAGACAGGGCCGCAGACGCTTGTGCAGCACCTCTGTAATACCGATATCACTGGTGTACATGTAGCACCAGCACTATCATGAGAGGGCGTTACCTCATTTGCATGGGTGCATTGCGCCATGCAAATGAGGGAATCATTTTGCCTCTTCGCTCGTGCCATATTATGGATGCGGGTGCAGAGGCAAATATGCCCTTTGGAGGCGCACTGAAAGTGCACTTCAAAAAGGTAGTGCACTTTTAGTGCACATCCTAAAGGCAGCCCGAGGGAAGAAAGGGGGTCTTATGGGCCCCCCCAGACATCCGCCTGCAAGCGGCTGTAGTCATTCACTGCACCCGCCTGCAAGGGGATCTCTCTACCCTCTTCAAAGTGCAGACGGCATGCCGCCTGCACTGGGAAACACGGAGCGGCCTTAAAGCAGCCCCTCTGTATTTCCCTTGAGTGCGCTGCCACCAGGGCAGTGCGAGTTTGTGGCTGTCCTGTGGACAACACATTTTTTCTAATATGGTGCACTGTTCCTGTTTGCATGTGGTGCACCTTTTGAAAAATGCCAGCGCATCTTTTGAAAGGTGTGCCATGGCGCAAGCAAAGACAGTGCACCATATACATAATACAGCCCCTGGTGTTCAGGGGCAGCCATTTGACGATCTTGCGTAGCATGTATAGGAAGTGGAAGCAGGAGGATCTAACTGCATTGATTTGCGCTGTCATGTTGAGTTTATCGTCCAGGATGATTCCCAGGTTCCTGATGTGGTCTGTGGGTTTTGTTATGTTATGGGTCCTAGCTCTGAAGGCCACCAGGTGGAGTCCCAGGGAGAGTTCTTGTTTCTAATACTAGCACTTCCATCTTGTCGGAGTTGAGCTTCAGGCAGTTAATTCTCATACATTCTGCTATCTTGATCATGCAGTTGGTGATGTTGGTTCAGGTGGTGGTTGTCTAGTCGGTCAGGGATAGGATGATTTGGGTGTCGTTGGCGTAGGATATGATGATTATGCCTACGTGTGATTATGATGTTAGTGAGCAGGGTCTTGTAGATAGAGTCAAGCTATCCTGGCTGATGAGGGATGAAACCCAGAAACCAGTCCCAGGATGCTTGTTTCCGGTCCAGGGAGGACATGGCTTGCCAGTTCGGACTGGACTGTTCCCATGAGGTACAGGGTCAAGACTGATTTGCATATGGCTGGGTCTAAACTGGGGTGGCATGGTGAGCAAAAGAACGATGGATTTAACCCAGATCTATTGACTGGGGGTGAATGTTTGATTTGCTCTGCATTCCGTCCATCATCTGTTTCTCTTTTGCTTTCTTGCCCTAAGTGCGCCAGGCATGCCCAGAAGTTGGTCCCGGGCTCACTGGGATTCAAGCTTGCCTGGCTGATGAGGAGGGATGCCCCGAAACCGGTCCCAGGATGCTTGTTTCCGGTCCAGGGAGGACCTGGCTTTGCAGTTTGGGCTGGACTGTTTCCATGAGGCACAGGGTCAAGACTGATTTGCATATGGCTGGGTCTAAACTGGGGTGGCATGGTTAGCAAAAGAACAATGGATTTAACCAAGATCTATTGACTAGAGGTGAATGTTTGATTTGCTCTGCATTCCGTCCATCATCTGTGTGTCTTTTGCTTTCTCACCCCAAGTGCGCCTGGTATGCCCAGACGTGGGTCCCGGGCTCACTGCACCACTGGATTCAAGCTAGCCTGGCTGATGAGGGGTGATGCCCCGAAACCGGTCCCAGAATGCGTGTTTCCGGTCCAGGGAGGACCTGGCTTGGCAGTTCGGGCTATACTGTTCACATAAGTCACAGGGTCAAGACTGATTTGCATATGTCTGGGTCTAAACTGGGGCAAAAGAACGATGGATTTAACCCAGATCTATTGATTGGGGGTGAATGTTTGATTTGCTCTGCATTCCTTCCATCATCTGTGTGTCTTTTGCTTTCTTGCCCTAAGTGCGCCGGGTATGCCCAGACGTGGGTCCCGGGCTCACTGTGCCACTGCATTCAAGCTAGCCTGGCTGATGAGGGGTGATGCCCCGAAACCGGTCCCAGGATGCTTGTTTCCGGTCCAGGGAGGACCTGGCTTGGCAGTTGGAGCTGGACTGTTCCCATGAGACACAGGGTCAAGACTGATTTGCATATGGCTGGGTCTAAACTGGGGTGGCATGGTGAGCAAAAGAACGATGGATTTAAACCCAGATCTATTGACTGGGGATGAATGTTTGATTTGCTCTGCATTCTGTCCATCATCTGTGTGTCTTTTGCTTTCTCACCCTAAGTGCGCCGGGTATGCCCAGACATGGGTCCCGGGCTCACTGTGCCACTGGATTCAAGCTAGCCTGGCTGATGAGGGGTGATGCCCCGAAACCAGTCCCAGAATGCTTGTTTCCAATCCATGGAGTACCTGGCTTTGCAGTTCGGGCTGGACTGTTCCCATGAGGCACAGGGTCAAGACTGATTTGCATATGGCTGGGTCTAAACTGGGGTGGCATGGTGAGTAAAAGAGCGATGGATTTAACCCAGATCTATTGACTGGGGGTGAATGTTTGATTTGCTCTTCATTCCGTCCATCATCTGTGTGTCTTTTGCTTTCTCGCGAAAGGAGAGATGTCCCGGGTCTAGCAATCGAAGGTGCGCTGCACAGTATTGCTGGAAGCTGATTGGACCAGGGTACCTGGCGCTAGGCGTGGACAACGTGCCCCGTGGGGCTTGCCTTTGGCACACCAGCAGCCCTATTAAGTAGATCTTGGGAGGGATGTGAGGGTTGCGAGTGGGGCTACCGCAGCACAGGAAGAAGAGGCGGGAAGTAGAACACAGCAGGAGCAATGGTTAGGAGTGGTGGGAGGATGGAAAGAGTGCAAGAGGTGTGTGGTGGGCTGCAGGAATGTAACAGAGTGGGCAGAAGGCCTAAAAGCAAAAGAGAAAGAGCAAAGCTCAAAAGTCTGAAAGAGCAGAAACTGGCACAAAAGAGAGAAGATTAGCGCAAACTTCCATAAAAGAGCAAATAATACCACAAAGGAGCACAAAAGACCAACGAACAGCACAAAACAGCACAGAAGGGCACAAAGGAGTCCAAAAGCGGGAGGCATGAAGTTGACAGTTCACAAAGGTGAAAACTGAGAGCAGAGGAATAAAGAGAAAACGGGTGAAAACAAAGAGCAGAGGGATAGTGAAAGCTAAGGGAGCAAGGTGGAAGCCTCGAGGCGATGGAGCCGGGTCTGGAAGGGCTTTGACTGGTCTGAGGATAGGTCCAAGTAAATGTGGGGTTGGGCCTAGGCACCTGCTCATTTGGGTTGCACAGCTGCCGCCATTAAGTAGGTCCTGGAAGGGGGGAGGAGCGCAGGGGCGGTGCTACTGCAGTGTGGAAAGAAGAGGGAAGAAGGAGAAAGTGACTGGCGCATGAATGAGTGAGTCAATGTAAGTGGGTATGAGAGCCAACATGGTGTTATGCCTGCAAGTCTGCAGATGGCCCTGGCATACTGAAGGTAATACTTGTTTTACAGAGGCACCCTTGGGTAAAATGCTTGTGCCAGCATACCGTAGATAATTCTTAGCATGTCAAAATACTGGCACTAACATGGTATGATAATACTTGGCATATGGAGAAAGCAATGGAAAAATGATATCGCTGGCAAACTAGAGGAAATTATTGGCATGGTGGCACCAATCGCAAAATGCTGGCACTGGCTAATGGTAATTCGTGGCTTAATGGAGGACAACTGTGACATACTGGGGGGAGGGCAACCATGACCAAATTCTGGCCATAACATATAAGAGGTTATTTTTGACATACGGGTCACCCATGGTATATTGACAATGCTAATGACAACATTTTGGCACTGGCATAATGTATGTTGTTTTTGGCCTATGAAGCACCCAAGTATATGGGGGGAGGGGCATCCATGCTAAAACGCTGGCCCTGGCATATTGTAGGTAATTTTTGAGATATGGAGGCAACCATAGCACATTTTGAAAAAAATTGTGTGAATTCATAGAGAGCATCAGATTCCGTTGGCCTTGCACACCATGAAAGGACTTGAATATTTGAATATAATGTCTGCTCTTTCAGTCAAATGCCTTTTTAGCAAATTTATGTCATACCTGTGCTATAAAATGCACTATTTGACCCTATTATTTTTCCAAATTTTCTCAGCGGATTAACCCCCTTCAATCCCCTTAGAAGAGTTCAAGCTCACTCACTTCACTCCCTTGCTACAATCCAGGGCAAGTATTACACCCAGTATGAAGGGTATGCAGTTCCTAGTGAAAATGTGTTTGTTTGCTCAGGTCAGTTTGGTTCCGCAGTGTATGCTGGGAGCGTGACTCTGCAGGAACAAATGCCCTCAAACACCTAGATAGATGTCATGCTTCATCATTGGGCTTTTGCTTTACGTTGGGCCAGCGGTGCAATGCCCGACAGGCACCATCAATGGGGGCTCTTTACCGGAGATCTTTTTGTAAGTGATTTGGTGAAGTGTGGGTCTAAATGTAGATTGGTGTATTCAACGTGTAAATGCAAAAAATTGTGAGGTTAGAAATAGGGTAAGAGGTACTTCTCAGGACAAACGTTAATGAACAAGTCCTCCTGCCTATATTAAAATAAGTGACGCTATCTACTAGAAATTATTATCTAAGATAGCCGTAGGTCAACATGTTTCAAGCTTAATTTAGTCATATCAATGATCCAGCAGCTTTTCTTCAGGACCAGTGTTACCTGATCTACTTAGTGACTGGAGTTTCAATGTATAGGTTCATATGTCTACTCCCAATCACACATACATCTCTGGGCATCAATTTAAAAAACCTTTGTTTTGGCGATGAGCTGTATTATAAAGACAATCAACATCAACGATTTGCATTTATTTGTTGCAGTAATGAGGAAGAATAAAAATGAGACACCAAAGCATGTTTTGCCTTGGGTTTTTTTGTGCTTAATCTCAGTTGTGTCCCATGTATTTAAAGAAATGAAAGTGACAAACACCACACAGAAGACGTGACATATATTCTTAAAAATGCAACACATTCTGTTGATTATGATAACAACTTACCCAACTCGAGTAATGCTCATGACTCCTCGTGTTGTGTGCAGGGGAATGCTAAATAGCATGTTGAAAAACACCAATGTAGTAGGTCAGTAGACCTGCGTTTTTGCAATCTGTAGGAGAGTGGTATAAACGTACCCTCTCTATTATATTATTAGCGCAGTTGGCTATGCTTTAATTAGAGGTTATGCAGATCGACACACTGGAAGACCTACCCTCGCTGGCTGACTCAGAAGTGACAGATGGGAAGTGGAAGTTTTACAAATAGGGCTTAGCTATGTCCAACCCCCAAGATTGACCATTTCCAGAGAAATTGCGTATTACAAAATTTATTTCCCAAGATACGTTTAAAGGCATGTTTTTATGGAAAACCAGCTCTTATACAAACAGATTCAGGTCAGCGCAATCCATCAACCTTTACCCCCACCACTGCCATGGTACCACATGAACTAGTGACATTTGAACAGGCTGTTCTCAAAGAGATAAGGAATTCCTGTCACACCAAATTTCTACAATCTGTCTAAGACAGGACTCAGAGCAATCAGGTCTTTGGCTAATGACAAAGAGATCACGATAAACCAGGCTGATAAGGGGGGTGCTACTGTAATCATGGCTACCACAGATTACGAGAATGAGTGCTCATGCCAACTTGCTGATCGAAGATATTACACACCCATCAGACAGCACCCTACAACACGGCTGAAAACACATATAGTCTCCATGGTATCCACAGCTGAAACACAAGGGTGGCTCACAAAGAATGAAGCAGACTTTTTAGTAAACAATCATCCAAAAGGTCCTGTACTTTTACACCCTGCCAAAGATTCACAAGGGAATTTCCCCCTGCCAGGCAGAGCCATAGTCTCAGGGATTAACTCCCTCTTGGAACCACTTTCCAAGTTTTGTGACTATTTTGTACAACCCTATGTCAAAAAGACTCTGTCTGAATGTAATCAAATCCATCATTGACATACACCAGTTAGACCTTTTGGTCACCCTGGATGTAGAATCGCTCTACACAAATATACCACAGAGAGCTACTTTGGAGGTCATAGAAAATACCTTACTGGCAGAGGAGTGGACATCACACACACCCATCAGTTTCATCATGGAGGGTGCCACTGTGGCCCTTACGGAATTGTTTTTCCAACATGGGACACAACTATACTAGAAAACACAAGGTACTTCCATGGGAAGTACCTTTTCTCTAAGTCTGGCCTGTCTTTACGTGTCACACTTTGAGGAACAACCCATCTATAGCACTAAATAATCCATATGATTCCAACATCCTTCTATGGCGGCGTTATATAGATGATATATTCATCTTCAGGAATGGAGACATGGCTACTTGTGAGACTTTTTTGCTCCTGGGTCAACACTCTGAATCCCTATTTGAGATTCTCTAAAACTATTTGTCATGGTGGTATACAAAAGGGCGAGATACGACATAGGCAACACACCCATACTCAACATACTCACTCTAACACCCCTGTTGTATAACGGTGTGACTGGTGGCAGAATGTGGTGCAATGCTAAATCTGTCCCTACTAGGAAAGAAAACTACAAGTCCCAGAAAACCTTGGGACAGTCATGCAAGGATACTTCCTGTATTGCCTGGCGAGTCAACGTATTTAAACCACGCCCAAGAAGTATCCAGAGCTTGGCAATTTTCTTTTTCATTTGAACCGAAGGTCCTTTACCTTCGGAATTGGCAAGCAGGTGGTTTGCCGTTTATAGACTTTTCAAAAAAAGAAACAAGGAGACCCTGAAAGTCTAAAGGGACCAAGGGTGGACATATGTTAAGAAAAACAGTAGTCGCATACAAGGTAGATAATTACAATATCACAATTTTACAATCAAAATTGGGATTACGAGTGTTTCAAATAGAAAGATAGAAATATTTATTCACAATTAAATTCGACGCACAGATTATTATACAGAAGGTGAGTGAGCAGGACGTGACAAGGTAATGGGAAATCAGCTGATTTCCTTACCGCAGGCAAGTGACTTAAAATTTGACTTTTCAATTTGTGAAAATGTAGATATGCAAAAAGTCACAATCAAATTTACATCTCATACTCCACAATTAGATACGAATTACAGTATAGAGTTGAAGATGTATGTGTCGACGACGTTTCGATCCCAGCTAGGTATTGGGATCTCATCAGGAGTAAGTGATGTAACAAGTGCCTTTTTTGCCATCCTTTTCGCCGCCGCAGCATCGCGGCTGTCATCTCTGGTGGGGCAGGAGTCCCCCGTCCACCGGTTGTTGTTGCCTTGTATCCTTGCCACCATATCATCAACACCCGGGAGACTACATCTCCCAGGGTGCAACGCTGTTCCTGCACAGGTGCCGCGAGTGCCGTGAGTAAAGGGGAGGCGCCGGATCCATCTACGCGCATAAAGTGCTGCCTCTCCCTCCGCAGCGCGGGATGCGCCCGGCAAGCCCGGGCCAAGGGCGGGCCCGTCCTTGCCCGTCATCGCCCGTAAGAGGCTGGGCTGGGCTACCCCCCTGATGCTGAGGCTGGAGTTGCTGGCAACTACATCCCTTGAAAGGTACTGTTCCACTAATAGCCTGGCTCACTGACTTGTACCGTACTCCTTCGAGACTTCGGAGATTTAGTGGGCCAGACTGAGGATCTCCACGGCTTTCCTAACTATACCCTTTGACTGTGCTACTATTGACCTCAGTACTTATAGTACTGTCTTATACAGTGCCCAAGCTGTGCTGAAAAAGGGTAGCAAACATTGTGGATAATTGTTGCGTCCATTGCTTTTCTGGTATAGATTGGTCTCCACCCCAGATTTGGCCCTTTACGCTGCTGCTTTTAATGAAGTATGTTCCCTAGACATAAATAAAAAAATCGGGTGGATTAAACAAGTGTATTCCACCCGGGCAGTAATTGGTCTCTCTAACGAGTTTTTTGGTCCCCAACCCGAGATTACAAAGGACCGATTAAAACTACTATACTGGCCTAGGGTTGAGCAGACTAATTATTCAAAAATTCGCCATGGCTGCTTAGCTGATGCTTTCCTAGACATCAAATCTGTTAAAAGCCTCGAGAGCTATTTTGATATTATTAAGGAGCCTGGGGTCAGGAAATTGTATACCCAGTTTAGACATGGTTGTTTGCCTATTAATGTTTTCCCTAACTCCTGGGTAAACAATAAAAGCCAGTGGAAGGGCTGTTCTTCTTGCTCAGACCCAAAAGAGACGGTCAGCCATGTTTTTTTTGCATGCCCGGCGTATGCTAGACCAAGAAGGAATTGGTTGGCTCCTGTATGTAGACAGTTGGGGACTCAAAATCACTGTGAAGCTTTACGCATTTTAAAATCAGACACGAAACCACTTATTGTATGTGCAGTTGCAAAATTTCTTGGCCAATTTTGAGCTATTAGGCGGAGGCTACTGACTACCCCCCCAAGTGTGGTGATCTACCTCCAGGAAATTTGCTATGATCTGAGGGTGTTCTAATTTATAAGATTATAATTACAATATTTGATTTTAAAGTATTTTAATGTGGTTTTTATTATTCGTATTTTTTCTCTTTTTACGTATATGATGCAGAGGGACCTTAATGACTCTTATAGATTTGATGTGCCCCACTGAGTAATAATTGACAAACTTTCCAGCTATTTGATTGCACTTGCACCTTAATTATTATCTTATCTATTTTTGATAGTAAATTTTAAAATGAGTTATGCTTTGTTGATTTATTTCGTGTTTATAAGATTGTAATCTGGAATACTCGACTTTTTAGAACTTGATGTACAGAAGATCTTGTAACTAATTTATTTCGAACACCAATGAAATAGAAGTATACGTTTGTATCTTTAATGGTATTATAAACTGAAATAAAGATTTTTATGTGATGTGACATAAACATGCCTGGGATTCATCTTGTCAATAGGGAAATAACGCTATATTTATTAAAAAGAAACCCTCTAATTGACACACGAGGACGACAGACATTCCTCGAAAGTACTCAAACATTTGTTGTGGTCACCATGATCAGTTACACGACATACCACTTGCTTGACAGCATCCACTGATAAATCGTTATGTAGCTTTTCGGACCACTAACAAGATGGCCAGTATGGTTTTGCATACAAGAGAGAGTGTCTTCGCTCTCAACTTAGATAAAAAACAGACATACCAACTCATGTTTAAAGTTCCCGCCCCAATGGTTGCTCAACAGAGCACTTCCGTGACCAAAACACCTAATCCGGTTGCATTACTCGGGATATAGGGCCAATATTGACTTTGCTGACATTCACAATTATTATAAACACGCCCCGGATAACATCGTGCCAATTTGGCAAAACGCTCCCAATGAAGAAAAACTAAACCAATTTGAACACGGGGACACAGACATTCCTCGATGTTATATGAAAACACACAATCTTTATCATCGTCTAAACTTGGCACTATTAGCTTGATAAACGTCCTATTGCAATTGACTATCTAGGCTCCCCATTACAAGATGGCCACCACAATTATTAACGCTAAAACGGTATATTTTACAATCAAAATTCAGACGGCCAAAAACTCCTCTAAGGAGCTCTTCAATGTCGTGACAAATCTGTCTAAACGTCCACAAGAGAGTCAATTTTCTCCAGATCAAAATTTTGTGGACAAGATCGCCTCTTTTTTTCAGACCAAAGTCCAGAACGTCTATAATGATCTTCGGAAGACATTGCCTGACCCCATTGGGGAAATAAGGTCCCAGCCGGAGGACACTCAATTTCAATCTAGCTTGGCGCAATTTTCCAGGCTTGATACAGAGTGAATAGCAGATTTGTTAATTCAAACCAGATCCGGCTCGCCTCTGGATCCTTGCCCTCCGTATATTCTGCATTTGGTTCCCGAGCAAATTAGTGGCCACCTCACCCCTCTTCTTAACGAGGTTATCAAATCTGGGATATATCCTCAGTCTTGGAAAAAGGCCTGTATCAGACCTATCCTGAAGAAAGCTACCTGAGACCCTACTGAGGTGAAAAACTACCGCCCTATCTCCTGTCTCCCGTTTCCCTCGAAAATTTTAGAAAAAGCTATCAACTCTGAATTAACAGAATATTTAGACAGCAATCATATTCTTGATGATACCCAACATGGTTTTAGAGCCCGACATTCCACTGAGTCAGCACTCATTATGGCCACCGAAGAGATTCGGAGAGTGATGGATGTGGGGGGAAGAGCCGTCCTCATCTTGCTAGATCTATCTGCCGCGTTCGATACTGTGAACGGCTGAAGGCGGCAGGCATTGAGAGGTCGGCTCTAACCCTATTGACATCTTTTCTGACATCTCGCGAACAATTGATAGACTGGAATGGTCTTAAGTCTGCAAAATTCGGCCTCCCGTGCGGTGTCCCGCAGGGATCCGCGTTGTCCCCCACTTTGTTCAACCTTTACGTTACCCCTCTGGCCAGACTAATAAGAGATCATGGTTTGATGCTTGTATCATATGCAGATGATACACAGATTGTGGTATCAGTAACTCAAGGTGTGGATGAGACGGCGGCTAGGTTTAGGAATGGCCTAAAGAATGGTATGCAATGGATGAGCTCTAATGTTTTAAAGCTCAACACGGAAAAGTCAGAGGTGATGGAATTCGGGCTGAAGCCTTCAATCTGGAGCCAAGCATGGTGGCCCACTGAGGCTGGGAATTGCCCCAGTCCCGTAACAAAGGCCAGGAATCTTGGCATTATATTTGATAGCAATCTAAAATTTGCCCAACAAACTAATCAGGTGTCATCTGGTTGTTTCTACATGTTGAAGAACATACGCAAAATCCTTCGGTTCATTCCCTTTTCTATGAGGAAAACAGTAATAGGGTCCTTGATTCTTTCTAGAATCGATTACGGCAATGCCCTTTACTTGGGAGCAGATAAGGGCCAGATTGCCAAATTACAGTCCATTCAGAATGCGGCGGCCCGGGTGCTTTATGGTCTTCCCAAACATCACCCTACCTCAACCACCATTAAACTGCTCCACTGGCTCCCGGTTCGGCAGCGAGTGGATTTTAAGGCCCTTTGCCTTGTTCATAAAGCTCTTTATGGTGGAGGAGCTGCCGACCTGCAGCTGCTATTTAAGCGGTATTCTCCGCAACGCTGTCTTAGATCATCAAACACAGGTCTGATTGTGATCCCCAAGATAAAAAAAGTCAGATGGGGAGGCAAGGGTTTCTCATACCAAGCCGCCAAGCTATGGAATGCTCTCCCCGCACAGCTCAGATTACAATCTAATAGGACTATTTTTAGGAAGCTAATAAAGACCTGGCTCTTTCCCAAACTGGCAGTTTAATCAGTTCAATCCAGTTGTCTTTCACCCAGCGCCAAGACGCCTCGGCATTCGTGCGCTTAACAAATAAGTCAAATCAAATCAAGAGAAAGTGTTTCCTCTCTCGCCTAAGATAGAACAAACAGACACCAGCCTGCATCAAAACTTCCTGCTCTATTTGCTAACAATCCGGGCGCGTCTGCAACCTCAACATCTGTCCCTGTGTAACTGAATGGGAAACAGGTTAAATACAGGAAATTGCCCCTACCTGGCACTTCCGAGTTGGCCGGCGAGAGTAGGTCTTCCAGTGTGTCGATCCGCATAACCTGTAAGTATGGCATAGCCGTCTGTGCTACTCATATAATAGAGAGGGTAAGTTTATACCACTCTCCTACAGATTGTAAAAATGCAGGTCTACTGACCTACTACATTGGTGTTTTTCAGCACACAATTTGCGTGCCGCTGCACACGACTCGAGGAGTCTTGAGCATTAGCTGAGTTGGGTAAGTTGTTACCATAATCAACAGAATGTGTTTAATTTTAAGAATATATGTCACGTCTTCTGTGTGGTGTTTGTCACTTTCATTTCTTTAAAAACATGGGACACAACTGAGATTAAGCAAAAAGCACAAGACAAAGCATGCATTGGTGTCTCGTTATTCTTCATCAATACTGCAACAAATAAATGCAAATTGTTGATGTTGATTGTCTTTATACTACAGGTCATCGTCAAAACAAAGGTTTTTTAAAATTGATCCTCAGAGAGTAGACATATGAACCTATATATTGAAACTACAGTCACTAAGTAGATTAAGTAACACTGGTCCTGAAGAAAGGCTGCTAGATCATTGATATGACTAAATTAAGCTTCAAACTTGTTGACCCATGGCTATCTTACATAATTTCTAGTAGATAGCGTCATGTATTTTGATTTAGGCAGAAGGACTTGCTATGAAAAGTTTGTCCTGAGAAGTACCTCTTATCCTATTTTTAACCTCACATGTCTTTGCACTTACACATCGAATATACCAATCTACATTTAAACCCACACTTCACCAAACGGCTTACATAAAGATCTCCGGTAAAGAGACCCCATTGAGGGTGCCCCTCGGGCATTGCAGCGCTAGCTCAACGTAGAGCAAAAGCCCAATGATGAAGCATGACACCTATCTAGGTGTGTGAGACTATTTGTTCCTGCAGAGTCATGCTCCCAGCATACTTTGCGGAACCAAACTGACCTGAGCAGACATACACATTTTCACTATGAACTGCAAACCCTTCATCCCTTGTCTAATTACCTGGAGCATGTATGCTGGACCTTGATGCACTCCATGTCCCTCTCTTTTGAAACATACAAGTATTACACCCACCACTTTCAAAGGTCACTAGCCACCACTGAATGAACAGAAGGAAAAGAGTATCTTAATGAGCACTGTTTTTTTCTGCAGCTTTCACTGGGACCAGGAAATTAAATTTTTGTGTTTTATAAAATAAATAATTTCAGCAGTGCAATGCACACTTCTCTCATTAAATTAAAAAATGAGCTAATAAGCAAACAAATTGTTGAACAAGTTGTTACCTTGTTTCATTATTGCTAATACATGTAAAATCATGTGCATGAATTAAAACGTTACCTCTGTGTATTCCACAAGTGATAGTGCTCTGCAAATGATCAAGCATCAAAATGTATTGATAATAGGAAATAATTTTACCTAGTAACATCATTTATATTCGATATATGGTGTATCAATTAATACATGTGCACTTAATATTGTTTTTTTAAATCTCTTTTTTCCCCTCACTATGATTTATTAATACATTTCTAATTGTGCTACACACTAGGGGACTTAAGCAATGGCTGTTTGTGGTATAAATAATTTAGGCTTCCGGTACTGCTCGGGGTTCTGTAGCATTCCCTTCAGACAAACACATCATTTTTCATAAAATACAAAGTGAAAGGAGTAAGGTTCTTCTAGCAAATCATATAAGCACCCTAAATGTCTTGTTGCATCTCTTCCTGGGATGGTACAGGGTCAAATGTCATGATGATGCCACTTCCTGTAATGTTATTAAGGTCAAGGGTGTGTTGACATCACTTCGACTACCCCTATCATTTTGGTGAATCGAAGTCCATGAACCTGTCTTACTGTTGCTATCTTCATGTTTATATTTACCTACCTCTGTTTATCCCTCTGTCCTTATGTGTCTCCCTTTATTAGGTCTCACCTGAGACAATGCATGCACTGTCGCTTGCAAGACATTTTGTTAGCCCACAGTGAGATTAGAGCCCACCCATTGCTTACCATTGTTTGGCGTCATCATCACTCTTATTTCCTGGCTTCTCTTTGGTTAGCCTGTGCCAACTTTATTTCCTCTTCATGTGTTTGCCCCTGCTCTGGAGCGTGGTCCAGGTGCTTGTCTTCCACTGCTCGCACTTTTAGAGCTACTTTTTCTTTTAGTTAAAGGACTCTATTAGAGTGCAAGTGTTTGCAGGCCATCTCCCTCATTTGCTTCCTCCATGTTGCTCTCTCTTACTTGTTTTCTTTTGTTTCCCTCCATGTTGTTGCTTGCCCCCACCCACTGTCCGTGTTTCTGCTTGCCCCACCTGTTGTCTGTGTTGTTGTTTACCCCTTCCACCTTCTGTATTGCTGCTTGCCCCCACCCTCCCTCCATTGTGCTCTGTGTTGTTTCTTGCCCTCGTCCTGCATTGTTTGTTGCTTGCCCACCTGTCCCTCATTCATTGTTGTTTGTCCTGTCCCACATTGTTTTTGATTGTCTCGCATTTGTTGCTGGCTCCTTTGTCCCTCTTTGTTTGTTGTTTGACCCCCCACGTTGTTTATTGCTTACCCTCTGTCCTGCATTGTTTGTTACCTGCCTCTGTCACATGTTGTTTGTCCCTGCCCTGTGTTGTTCGTTGTGTGCCCCCTATACCACGTTGTTTGCTGCTTTCTCTGTCCCACATTCTTGTTGCTTGCCATCCCATCGCCCATTGTTTGTTGCTTGCCCTCCTGCCCCGCCAGCAAAAAAAAAAAGCGCTATTATGTGGTTGCATTAGAGTTCTTTTTTTTCTAACTTTCAACCAAGCTCCTGTACAACATGGCTAAAAGACATTGGTAAAACCCTATATAGCTCTCGTATATCAATCAGTCAATCAATCAGGATTCATAAAGCTCGGCTAATCACCCGATAGTGTATCCAGGCAATTGCAGGTCCCGGAGGCTTTTTAGAACAGCCAGGTCTTGAGGGCCATTCGGAATTCCGGAAGTGAGGTGATGGTCCAGAGGTGCCTGGGGAGGCTGTTCCAAGTCTTTGCTGCGATGTGGAAGAAGGAGCGGCCTCCACTTCTGCTTTGGTAGATGTGGGAAGTATGGGCAAGTGAAAGGGCGGCAGAGCGTAGTCTTCTCAACGGTTGGTGGAAGTTCAGGCGGTGGTTAATATATGCGGGTCCTTGTTTGTGTAGAGCCTTGTGTGCGCGGCTCAGCAGCTTGAATTGGCATCTCTTCTGTACGGGGAGCCAGTGGAGTTGCTTGAGGTGGGGTGTAATGTGGGTTCGTTGGGGAAGGCAGAGGATGAGCCTGGCTGCGGCGTTCTGTAAGGTCTGAAGTCTGTAGGAGGTGTGCGGCGATTCCTATGTAGAGGGCGTTTCTGCAGTCCAGTTGGCTGGTGATGAGAGCCTGTGTCATGGTGCGTCTCGTGTGTAGGGGTAGCCACTTGAAGATCTTATGTAGCATGCGCAGAGTGAGGAAGCAGGCGGAGGAGACGCCGCTGATCTGTGATTTCATTGTGAGCTTGTTGCCAATTATGATTCCGAGGTTTCTGGCATGGTCGAAGGAGAGGTAGGTGCGGGTCTTTGGTCTGATGGCCACCAAGAGTCGTTCCATGGGTTGTTGCTGTTGCCAAAGATCAGTATTTCTGTCTTGTGTGTGTTTAGCTGTAGGCAGTTGTTCTTCATCAAGACAGGGACGTTTGTCATGTATCTGTGGAAGTAGGATCTGGTGGTGGTGGGGTCGTCGGTGAGTGAGAGGATGAGGTGGGTGTCATCTGCATAGAAATTATGTTGAAACCGTGGGATCTGATGATGTTGGCCAGCAGGGTCATATATGCATTGAAGATCGTGGGGCTGAGGGATGAGCCCTGAGGGACACCGCAGGTGATCTCCTTGGGTTCAGAGATGAAAGGTGGGAGGTGGATACTCTAGGTTCTTCCTGTGAGGAAGGAGGTAATCCACCTGAGTGCGTCCCCTTGGATGCTGATGTGGTGGAGTCTTTCGATCAGTGTGTGGTGGAATATGGTGTCGAAGGCTGCTGAGAGGCCGAGGAGTATCAAATTTGCTGTTTCTCCTCGGTCGAAGAGGGTTCGGATGTCGTCCCACTGGGAATGAGTCCTATTGGCTTTGCCAATGCTTGTATTTCTCTTTCTTTCTGCTGTTCCTTGCCCCTTCAGTCTAATTGTGGCAAATCACAATTTGTCCCTGCATCCACAGGGTCATAAGAGTGTTTTGCTCACAATCTGGGCTTGCATTTACACAGACAAAAGTGCATTCTGGGCACATCTGACACCACAATGAGTAGTATGTCCTGGACAAAATCTGTCACCACACTAAGAAATTATGCTTTGAGAGCTCACCACAGTAAAGGAGCACAAAAGGAGGGGGTATACAACCCATCAAGTAAGTTATGATGACATACTTGCCAACACACCTGATTCAGGTGAGAGATTTAAGTCAATGGGGAAAATAGATTCCCCCCGATTTATTTTTCAAAATCTCCCTTTCCTGCTTCCAAATATTGCCATGTATGTGACGATAAGTGTTTGTTGCTGACTTAACATATACTTCAGGAACCCATCATATCTCGGCTACATTATCTATGCCACAATGTTACAACTACTCAATAGCGTTATTGTACTATTAATGAGACAGCCAACAGTATATCTTTGTGGGCTAGAGAGGGAAGTGAGGAGAGTCTGAGATAAGCCAGACTTTGGCCTTGGTGTATCTAAATAAAACAAGCATTCGTAAGGCCAAAAGGTCAGGCCACCAGCCTTTTGGATTTGGCAATTCATGTTTTGTTCTTTCACGATTACTCTAAAGTAAAAAGAAGGACACTGGCACTGAAGGGAACTACCTTGTGTGTGGATGTGCTCCTTGTGAAAGAGCAAAATGCAGTCACTCAAAGTGAATTTAGCTAGTGTTTGAAGTAGAGTGACCCATTCCCTCATGCTGTATGCTCTGGTGGATGGAAGAGATATGTGAATGACACAGCAACAGACCAATGGATGAACTTTCCTCCTAAAGTGGAACAGTTGGGGGAAGTATAAACCGATTTATGGAGTTCTCTTAGAACATTTCCCACTTGCCAGCAGCGACCTGTTCTGATGGGCTAAGAGGCCATGGCCCCTCACCTTTTGGCAACCATAAAGAGTGTCTGTCAGTCTGAGCAAAGGTCAGCCTGACAGACACTCTTTATTTTCAGGTCAGGCAGCCAAGAGCTAGACATGCGCTAAATGTGAAGCCTGAGCTGGAATTTGCTGGGCTGAAGAAGTCACAGCTCCTGTGGGTGTGACATCTTCACCCTGGCAAAGCATCTCAAGGCACTCCCCCTTGTGATGAGGGGGAGCGTCAGTGATTGCCTCAGACCTGGGCGCTTCAGTTCTTAGCCCTGAAGTGCCAAGGGCTGAGTGGCAATCACTGACACTTCATCACAGAGTGGGATGGGGTCACCAGTCTCACTGAGTCCATCCCACTCTGTGACCTGTGAGGGACTGTTGCCTTCCCTCAATGGGTGACACTAGGTCAGCATTGAGGGAAGGCAGCAGTCCCAGCCGTCCTGGAATCTCCGAGGCAGGGCAGTGCGCAGGTAAGTATGATTTTATTTTATTATTATTTTATTTTTAATATTTGGTGCATGTGTGCATGAATATTTGGGAATGAGTGTTGCAAGTGGATGAGTGTGCGGATGAATGAGTGTGAGTAAGTGTTTATGTGTGAGTTTGTGCCCTGACCGCCCCCCTCCCTGCTAAGAACAAAGAAGCAAAGCTGCATGTCGTCTGGTGTAAGGAGGGGATGCAAAGCTTGTTGTAGTGATCCGAAACCAAGCCACCTGGAATGGTGCTAGATGTCTCCAAGGCTTAATAAATCGAGTGCTGCAGCCTGTAGCTCTGTGCCTCCTGAGTCCTGGAGAGGCCTAAGCAATTCCTCTTCACTAGGAGGATGCAGGCCAAGGGCTGCTGGGTGCGACGGGAGGGAACAACAGGGCAAGGACAGATGCAGTAAACAATAGCTGCACCATTTGCTCAGCCAGTGAGAGGAGGAGGTGGGGACTGGGCTCAGTTCCTGTAGGGAGCTTAGGGTCTGGTTTTAGGGCACCACTGCTGAAACCAGGTTGCATCAAAAGTCAAAATATAGGAGCCTCGCCCCACAGAGACAGAGTTGCAACTGTGACAATCTTCATCTTAAATCACTTAATTTTATCATAACCATCAAGAGGTTGGGTAAATACACCATTACTAGATTTGTAAATCGGCAAATACTAATTATGTAATGATTAAATGAAAATATATTGCCTCTTTTCATTCAGTACATTACTAGAAGTGTAGATTTGGAATAGGAGTGCCCAAAGGAAAAAATAATAACACCAGGAGAACATGAGCCGAATGAGTTTCGGTAGTACCAGGGTAGTTGTGGATCTAAAAATGTGAACTAATGGTAAATGAAGCACAACTAGCAGATAGGTTGTCACTTTGTAAATCTTTTCATAGAGGCAGGTTAAAAATAGGGACGGCCAGCATAAACTGGTGTTCATTCCACTACCACCTGAAAAGTAAGCAATCATTGGCAAAGCCAATAGAGCTGGCTTGAATTTTCGGTTGCAAGCCAGGCCTGTTGGCTTTGCCAGTGCTTGTTTGTCTGATTGTGAAATATGTTTATTGGAGAGAGGCAGTATGTAGGCGAGAGGACATGACTGAGCTGCAATGTACATTTTCTGTGTTTAAGTTTTATTTTGAGTTTGGTAGTTTCTAGGCAGCTAGTGAATACTCTGGCTCAAGGGTCCAACACCAGGTGTTCCAGACCAGCCTTCTTGCCGGTGGAGGATATAACTTTTGCTGCTGTATAGAGGGAGTTGCAAGAGGGTGTAGTGCAGAGGCTTGCCCATCTCAGAGTAGGAGGGGAAGTGCAAGTACACACATCAGCACTCAGCCATCTGTTGAGGAGAGGATGATACAGGCATAGACATGGCATAGTGTGGCTGCGATGGAATGGTGTGGTGAAGGAGGAGGTGTTCGGAGGAGGTGGTGTTAGAAATAGGCGTGTCTAGTTGGCAGTGGCTTGCACCCTGTCCAAGTAGGGACCTTTCCTTCTGAGTCAGGGTAAGGGAATTACACAGCTAAGATAACCCCTGCCTGCCCTTGGTAGCTTGGCATGAGCAGTCAGGCTTATCTCAGAGGCAATGTGTAAAGGATTTGTACAAAACACACACAGTAACACAGTGAACACACTACAAAATGGACACCACACCAGTTTAGAAAAACAGTCAATATTTATCGAATCAGAACAAGACCAAAATGACAAAAATCCAACACACACAAGCGAAGACATGAATTTTTAAAGAATAAGCAAAAATACAGTTCCTTGAAGTCAATAGCACCAACGGGGGTATCGCTGCATCGTGACCAACAAATCCAACAGTTCATTCTGACCTCGATGGAGTCGAGGGCCGGCTACGGCATCGGGGAAGACCCCCAAACAGTACCTTGGAGTTGAAGAGGCCTCGAGGACCTTGCCCTGAAGTGTAGCGGTGAGGCGTCGTTGGAGTCGTGAGACGTCGGTGCTGCACATCGGTGCAGAAGTCGGTGAGTCCTTGAAGTCACACACATTGCAGATTTAACTCTGCGAGATCAAAGTAAGGACGGCTGACGTCAGCAGTGCCGGGGCTGCGGTGTCGTCGTGGGCGATGCATACTGCACTTGACAATGCGGTTTCTGTGGCGTCTTTGCAGACAGTGGCATGGCGTTGGTACAGAGCGCTGGTGTCAGTGTCGATGATGATGCCGTTGGCAGCCTGAGGCTGTAATGTCATCGAGGGTGGTGTGGCAAGGCGGTGACCACGGCTGCAGTGCAAGCAGTGGAGTCGATGGCGGCGTTTAGGCGGCGTTGTCGGTAAGACCAATGTGGCGGTGCGGTCGAAGTCGGTGCGACGAGGCGGTGCCATGGCCACGGTGCAGGCCTCGGCATCAATGTCAGCGAGAAGCGTCGTCGTCGGTGAGACCAGGACTATGGTGTCGTCGAGGTCAGTGCTGCGCTCACTCAGCAAGCGGTGAACACTGCGTCGGTGCAGGCAGCGGTGTGGGTGACGGCGTCGGAAATGTTTTTCTGGAAATTACAGCCCAGTAAACACCTCCAGTGGCCCAGAACTGAAATTGGCACCACTTGGCAGGTTCAGGACTCCCAGCAATTGAGTACAGGTGCTGTAGGTGAAGTATTTGATGACCCTGAGACATCCAACAGGAAGCAAGCACTCACAAGCCCTTGGAGAAACTTGGAAAGCAGGATTTCAGAAATCAAAGTCCAGTCTTTTCACTGCTCACAGACAGAAGCAGCAACTGCAGGCCAACACAGCAAAGCAACACACAGCAAAGGGGCAGTACTCCTCCTGGCAGCTCTTCAGCTCTTCTTCTTGGCAGAGTCCTCGGTCCAGAAGTTTTCTAACAGTCTGGGGTTTTAGGTCCAATACTTATATCCCTTTTGGTCTTTGAAGTAGGCATTCTTCAAAGGATTGTCTTTGTAGTACACAAGTTCTTGTCCTGCCTGCTCTTGGCTCCAGACACACTCCAGAGGGTTGGAGACAGCATTGTGAGAGGCCAGGGACAGCCCTATTTAGGTGTCAGTGACAACTCCTCCCACCACTCTAGCTCAGGAAGACCCAGCCTGGTGATGGGCAATCAGGATATGCAGGGCACACCTCAACTACCTTTGTGTGACTGTCTAGAATGAATGCACAAACAGGCCCCTGTCAGTCTAAACCTGACATTGATTCCATGGGCAGGCATAGGCACATGATGGTAAAGCAAGTAAAAATGCCCACTTTCTAAAAGTGGCATTTTCAAATGCACAATTTAACAAGCATTTGCAATGCAATAGGTCTCGCATTTACGCGAGTTTGAGCTATTGACATTGCAAATGATAATGCCTTTTATTTTTGTTTTCGTTTTTAAAACATAAATAAAAGGCATAGTCATTACAATGCCAATAGCTTAAAGTCGCGTAAATGCGAGACCTATTGCATTGCAAATGCTTGTTGTTAATGAAGCCAAACCCGGTTGTAAGGTTTAATTCACGGACTGTCCATGTAAGTAGCAGACACGTGGTCACCTTAATGTTAGGGTGTTTGTGTCTCACCCTTCCTTAGATTATACTTTGTAAAGACTAGCGATACAGCACTTCAGAAATGCTCAGGCACTCAGTACTTTTGAGCTATTTTGAAAAGTTTATATAAATGTATACATTTTATACATCGGTAGACATGCCCATGGCCTTACAGACCAATGTATGTCTCTGGAATGTGGTGAAAGCAAGAGTTGTTGGGTGCCGTAATAGCTAGTTGTTGGCATATTTTGGCTTTGTCGCATGTATGTTAGTTCTGTCTTAATGCTTTCAATTGTTTAATAGTGTTTGGCGTGTCCTTGGAAAGATTGCTGTTGCTAGCACAATGATTATCAACTACAGGGAATATCTGTGGTGTGGAAGATGTATGGACTTTGTCCTGTCTAACATATACTATTGGATGTGACTTGTGTGGATCAGGAAAATGGATGCATGCTGCAGTGAGCGCAACAATACACAACTGTGTGGCACAGTTGTGTCGATGGTGAAATTTCTTGAAACTGTAAAAACGCTACGCATCATTCAGAGTGCCACCTCAGTTGTAAGTTTACTAAAGTACGCTGTGCGCGAGGGCTAAAATTGGTTTGATGGTTTTTCCAGAGATTTGGTTTGGGAATTGGAGCCCGCTCCGGCATGAATTGATGCGAGTGGCAGGCTGCTGATGGCCCAGGTAACAGCTGTGCGCGAGATGCTGCATCGTTGAATGCACAGACCGAGCTGAAGGGTTTATTGCTGTGCCCCAATAATCTTCTCGTCGCAATACCTTCTTGTGTGTTTAAACTGAGCTCTTCCATTGGAGCGGTGGGGCTGTGTGGCACTGCGCGCAATCATGTGACTGTTGCTAGGAAGAAAGTGGTCTAGCGGTGTGACCCTCGCTGCTGGCGGGTGCTGCCTCCGTGTCTGACGGCAGAGCCTTTGTCTTGCTGGCTCTCATCCTCGGGGCACTTGTCACACTGTCATCTCCCTGTCTGGCCAAGGTTGCCCGTCCCGGACGCCCATTGCCGAGGCTAGAGGTTGGGAAATGTGAAGCAGGGTGTCGTGGGCGCCAGGGACAGAGCAATACAGTGGTGGGAGCGCACGCCAGGGACAGGGCGATACAGTGGTGGGGGCACCCCAGGGACAGAGCGCCACAGTGGTGGGAGCACGCCAGGGACAGAGCGCCACAGTGGGAGCACGCCAGGGACAGAGCGCCACAGTGGGAGCACGCTAGGGACAGAGCGCCACATTGGGAGCACGCCAGGGACAGAGCGCCACAGTGGGAGCACGCCAGGGACAGAGCCATACAGTGGGAGCACGCCAGGGACAGAGCCATACAGTGGGAGCACGCCAGGGACAGAGCCTTACAGTGGGAGCACGCCAGGGACAGACACATATAGTGGGAGCACGCCAGGGACAGAGCCATACAGTGGAAGTTAGGAAAGAGAGTGGGTAATACATCGGGAGCCATTAACAGAGCGAGTTAGCAATAGAGTGGAGCCAACAACAAAGGTCGCTCTGCAAAACACTTAAACCATATCGTTTCCAAAGTACCGATTCTGGTTAAACCATTTACAAGCAATAGTAGCGCGGCGATAGATACGTATTCCCAAAAACACACCAAAACAATTTTTAGCGTAGGTCCACTTAACTTAATTATTTATTATGTGTATAAAAATATTAAGTGCTCCGTCCAAAATAAAGGTTTGGGTAAAAAAAACAGACAGAAAGTCTGCTATAGTGTGATGTTTCGGTGTAAAAACCTACACTTCAGAAAGGAAACCAGGACAGACCAATTAAGCGCAAACAAGCCGACTTCAGAAAGGAGACCAGGACAGACCAATTAAGCGCAAACAAGCCGAGCAAGACAGATTGCAATCTATTCGTCGGCAGCATCTGTGGGATGCAAAACAAGCACAGCAGGATGCTAAAGTTGTGCTCGCACGGAGGAAAGTTAAATAAAAAAACATGTATTGTACAGCTGGCAAATGCTAAAAGCCCCGAAACCTCTTTCGTTTTCAGTCTCTAAATTTTTGAAAAGGTAATATGTAAAGCTTTTGCCTAATCCAAAACACTGCATCTCTTTGTCATCAACACGCGAGCGGTAACCACAGCAAAATACAAAAGTTGTGCTCGCAGCGTTACAAAGTTACCTATATGCTTGTTACACACGCGAGCATTAATTTATTTAGTTCACATTCACCTATGCAGTACACGCCCAGTGCGCACACAAACATGCAATTAACACACAGGGACACAGAAGGCCCGTCCTCTGACCTGCCAGCTGAGGGAAACTGCGTGTACAGACCCCGGTGGCAGCTAATACACTTATTAAACACGCAAAAAGTAACCACAGAAAGATGGTAAAATTGTGCTCGCACTGTTACAAAGTTGACTACGATAAACCACTAAAAAGTCAACTGTAACCACGCCACGCAAAATGTCTCTGGCATCATAATTACAACTAGTACAAATACACTGCAAGCTTAAATCAAAGCAAGCGAGACGCGCGGCCGCGAGACGCGCTCTGTGGTGGGGGAAGGGGAGGAGCCTTGAAGCGCGCGCTTGGGAGAGCAAGTGAGAGGAAAGCCAGATGGCGCCTGATCGAGCAATGCGAGGAATGCGCGTTACTGTGCGCGTAACCGCACGCTCTAGGCCACACAAAAAGCTGTGGTCGGCTTTTTAAAGCCCACTCACTAAATGTCTCGCCAGAGCAGCGCATGCGCTGGCTCAGGCGAGACCTAAAAACCACCTTCACTAAAAGATGTGTTTTTAAATTTTGAGCTCCGAGAGCCCAAACTCCAAATCTCTAGCTTTTCCCAATTGAAAGTTACACTTGTCAGCTCCAATGATAACCTATGAGAGAGCTAGCCCTTACAATATGTAAAACGAAATTGGCAGTATTTTACTATCAGGACATGTAAAACACACCAGTGTATGTCCTACCTTTCACATACACTGCACCCTGCCCATGGGGGTACCTTGGGCCTACCTTAAGGGTACCTTACATGTAGTAAAAGGGAAGGTTTGGGCCTGGCAAGTGGGTGCACTTTCCAGGTCGACATGGCAGTTAAAAACTACACTTATAGACACTGTAATGGCAGGTCTGAAACATGTTTACAGGGCTACTCATGTGGGAGCAGGGACAGGACAGATTTACCTATGGCTGGGTCTAAACTGGGGTGGCATGGTGGGTGAAAGAATAATGGATTTAACCCAGATCTCTTGAATGGGGTGAATGTTTGATTTGTTCCACATTCCGTCCACCACTTGTGTGTCTTTTGCTTTCTCGCCCTAAGTGCACCTGGTATGCCCAGACATGGGTCCCGGGCTCACTGGGCCACTGGATTCAAGCTAGCCTGGCTGATGAGGGGTGATACCCCGAAACCGGTCCCAGGATGCTTGTTTCTGGTCCAGGGAGGACCTGGCTTGACAGTTCAGGCTGGACTGTTTCCATGAGGAGCAGGGTCAAGACTGATTTGCATATGGCTGGGTCTAAACTGGGGTGGCATGGTGGGCAAAAAAACGATGGATTTAACCCAGATCTCTTGACTGGGGGTGAATGTTTGATTTGTTCCGCATTACGTCCATCATTTGTGTGTCTTTTGCAGGCCCACTAGCAGCATTTGATTTACAGGCCCAGGGCACACATAGTGCATTTTACTAGGGACTTACCAGTAAATCAAATATGACAGTCATGGATAACCAATCAGAATTACAATGTACACAGAGAGCATATGCACTTTAGCACTGATCAGCAGTGGTAAAGTGCCCAGAGTCCTAAATCCAACAAAAACAGGTCAGAAAAATAGGAGGCAAAAGGCAAACAGTTTGGGGATAAACCTGTAAAAAGGGCCAGGGCCAACAAGGGGCACGAGAAGAGGAATGAGAGGAGTTAGCAGGAGAGCGCAAGCACGTGTCTGAGCAGGAGGAGTGCCCTGCAGGTAAAGAGGTTAAGTTTAGTGACGAGGAAGTGCCTAGTTGGGAGATAGAGCAGAAGCATGGGAAGGGACTGTGAGCAAGGTACATCGCTCCAGTTGTATCCAGATTGCAAGATCAGTGCTTTCTGGAAGTGCTGCTGCCCCGCTAGAGGGATCCAACATTGTCTACAGCATTCCCGCAGCAGCTGGGAGATGCCCGCTACTGCAGCAACTTGGTGGCAGAGCTTGAATTACCCTGTCGTCTCATTCTGGTGGACATAATGCTGAGATCCCAGTGGCCCAAAGGAGATACGGTTCGAATAATATAGACCTCACCGAGCCAATGCTTAATGCAGAAAAAATAAGAAAACCAGTAATTGAACGGGCTGACCTAAAGCTCACTCTTTCTTTATACTGTGTAATGTTTTTTAAGAACTAATGACAGGAGCTCTAACTAGAGATAACTAAAGCTCTGTGTAGACAAACCAAAAACGTACCCTCAAATCAGAGTCAAAATAAATGAAGTCCGAAATTGTGTGTTAAGCTTTAGTACAGAATCAGCACAATCTAAACAAAACATTCCTGTCGAAATAATTACTCATTTACATTTTTTATTTGAGTATGTGCAAATCACTGTTTACAAAAAAGTGCCAAACTACCATCCCTACTTTCTGACGGGTTAGCTATCCAGGCCATTAGAAGCTAATCTAACTGTTCAGTGGTACCTTCTTGTAAACAATAATAATAATATGCCTTTTAAACAATAACATGTCTAAGTCGCAAGCTACTCTTCTTTTAGGAGTGCTTTGATGACCATTTGGAAAGACATTCGCGTACGAAAGCATCCCAATGCCATAAGAAGGAAGGATTGTTTACTGTATCAGGGCTAAGTAGCAGTAACTACAGTCGCTTCTGATGAGTCTGTAGTTCTCTCCCCTCAGAATTTCTTTGAAGTTTTGCTTCTTATTTAGACCTAGAATCTGACTATTTTCTTTTTTTGTGAATATAAGCTAATACGTCTATCTAGATTTATTTATTGATTTTTATGATGCCTACACATTTGTGAGGCCATATCAGAGGACAGGGGTCCCTGCCTAAGTCAGCCCCGTAGATTAGATTGAAGGGAGGTTCTGCCCAGTCAGTAAATAGGACTGCCCATGTTGTCAAAAAGGAGATAGAAGAAAGAGTGACAGCCAAATGTTTTCCATGCAGCTATTAGAGGTAACTACCACCAGATCTCAGTAAGTACAAAAAATAATCAAATCAAGTTGCACACGTCTCGGGAAATGAAAACTGCCTTCAAGCCCTCTCAACTGACCCCTACAACAGAACTAGGGGAGTTATGCCTAAGCCTGAAAGATTTCTAATGATGCCTTGAAAATTGTTATACAGAATTTCCAAAATGTTACATACTTTTGTCCGTGGGAGACTAGTTCACCAGAACAAATCTTGCTGAAATACCTTTTCTGCTCGAACCAGTCGCTTGCTGGTATTCTCTAGACTTTTTTTTTTTTAATGGGGTGCACAGTCATTTGAAAAAGATACCAGGAAACCCAATTTTATTCTGAAAGTGTAATTTCATTACATTTACATGGAATGTCACCCAATTTTGTCAGACAATTACATAATTTCGCAGCACACTTCTTCCTAAATTGACGGAGGCCCTGGCATCAGGGATAAGTTGCAACAGGCCTAAAATAGTGTCTCAGATTTGAAGAAAGGAAATTCTTGCCCCTTCCACCCAAACCTCAGATGAGATGCCTTGGTGTGTTCTGTAAACTTCAGAAGGACCGTTGACTCTGGTACAAAGATTGTGTAGAGGAAACTTAGTGTGGACATGATCTATCTTCCCTGAAATCAGTTTTTCTTAGAGAAATTGAAAGTGGGGATTACGGCACTCTGTAAGAGACAACAAGGAATCCAGATTTCCTCCCTCTGAAGAAAATAAGAAAAAAAGTAAATGGAGGAAAAACGCGTGTGGAATCGAAGAGGGCTCACTCGTTTTCTCAATAGTACACATATACTAACGTGGACTTTGGTGTCCAAGCAGAAGCGCACTGTCTTTAAGTATGAGATTTCCCAGAAAGATACCCGAAATTACAGTACACAAAACAACAAACATTAAACTCCTTAAATTGCCTGTAGGTGACTCTTGATGTCCATTAAACAGAGCCTGCGCCACTCAGGAGGATGGAGGCACTCTTACTCTGGTAATCCTTGTAGAAAAAGAATAAATGAAGAATTAAAAGGGGAGGTTAACTGTTCACTGGCCTTCTGCTTTTTCTGTGCTTTCTTATGGTCCAGCACTTTAGACCTTTATCTTGTTAGTACTCTATTAAGTTAAGAAACATTAGAAACTTCCTTATTTACAAATAACATTTAAGCCCCCTGGCTTGGTCTTGGCACGTTCATAGATATCGGTTTTAAGGTTCATGTTAGTCAAAAAAGATCACTCCCTGAGGACCAATCAAGCTGGAAGAATCTTTATCGATTTGAATTTCCAGAGATGTGGACCGATCGTAGGTCACTGCAAGGTTGTTTTCATTATTGAACCGAGCTTGTCAAACCACATTCATCAGGTGGGACTTCTGCTTTGGTGTGTTTTATATTTCAACCTGTGGGCATCATCTCTGCTTTGCACTGGCTTCTTTACTGTCAATTTCTTTTAATACGCCCATCCCTCTATTTGATTAAAACGGTCAAAGAAATAGTATCATGTATTCAGTAAAACCTAATTATTTGTTCAAATAATGTTAGCACATTTGTGGTTATGTGCTTCCTGAAGCGTTAGACAGGTAATGTAGTAGTAGTAGTAAACTCTTTATTCAGTTAAATAAATAACCATAAAAGATAGAAAACAGAATAAAAAGAGCAAGTACACACATAATATAAAACACAAGGAACACAGTCCTTGAGATTCAAATGACAAATAAAGCACAATAAACAATGATAGATAGAAAATAAAATTGCAGCATGAATGTATGAGGGACATTACCCAAAGTGGGCTGCCCAAGACAGGCTTTCCCATGTGATCAGTGTGGAGTAAAGGTTGAGTGTTCCCTCTAGAACTCGCTTTGTGTACCCTCTACACATCTAAATATTTTGTCTAAAACTATTAAGTTTCTTGAAGGGATTGTACTACTGAATATCGTTACCAACAATATTGTGGTACACGAATATCGAGGACAGAATATCGAAAGGAAAATACATATAGGGAAGTATAGATTTACTATTCCTAACTCCACATCTATGTAGGAAGATATGTGTACCACATGGCTACATATATGTGGAGTTAGATATAGAAAATCTAGACTAACCTGTTGATATTTATTTTCTTCCTTATTGTGTCTTATTGTTTCTGTGGGGTTGGTGTTCAGGGGCACCCCTCTGAAGGCACCTCTTCTGTTACGCATTTTGTCTGCACCTCTAGTGACTACGCAGTTTTAAAGCCACATCCGGGCTGCGTCGGCGCTAAAAGAATATCATAAAATGATACCGTGGAGCTTCCTGCTGGGTCCCGAAAGCAAATAAATCATCTATTTGGATCGAGCAATTCATATAAATTTCTGTAATTGAAGTACATGAATAGGTTTCTGTGCATTGGCTCCTTGAATTGCGCAGGTTATGCATTTTTTTTAACCTTGCAATGATTGTGAAGACCAAGTGATATTTTTAAAAAGAGGAAAACGACAGCTAACACCATAAACAAAACCTTTGGTACTAGTTTGGCAATTTTTTTGTACCTTGTCGTAGTTGTGAACACTGAGTGATGTTGTTAAAAACCGGAAGACGTTTGTTATGTTTTTTTGTATATTTCACCGGGGCGCTATCCGCTGTCCAAAGTGGTATCTGCAAACAGGCCAATGGACCAGCTGTACACTCTTTCTCATCCTAAAAGAAAAAGGAGAGAAGAAGGCCCATGGCAGATGCCAGCTGCCCCTGTCATCCTTGGCTTGCACCATTTCGTGATTTAATAAGGTCCAGGGACTGATGGCAGCTGCCCCGGTGCTCCCATTTGCAGTTGCAAACAGGGCAAGGAGTTAGCCTCAAAGAAGTGCAAGTGAAAGAATCTCAGAACTGCCAACACCTGTTCCACCACATTGTTTGCAGTAGTGAATGAGGCGTCAGCGGAGGTGTCAGCTGTCCCAATCTCTATTGATCCTCACTGTTTTGCAGCAGTGGGGATGCTGAAGATAAGTGACTGCTTTTGCAAACAGTGCTCTGGGGCAACAGGCTGCTCGCCTGGCAGTGCTTAATTTGAGCCGTTGGGGGCCTCCACCACTCATTTTTGGGGACTGGCACTTATTTTTCCCCATCAGATTTGACCCACAGCAAGAGAGAGAAAAACACACAAGGAGGAAAAGAAGGAGGAAGAGAAAGACGGAAAAACCTCGACAAAGGAAGAAAGCGGCAACCTGTAAGAGAGAGATGAAAGTAGAGGAAATGTCTAGTAATGGATTAAAGAGGCATGAGGTGGAATCAAGACTACGCAGCCTTCAATAGCACCAGCAGCAGGCGCCTGAGTGAAACCTTGTACACCAGCACTTATTGTCTTAGAAATTAAACACTGGTGCCTGTTCAGCTGTGGTTTCCTTGGCCCTTCTCCCACTCTCTTTGCATGCGGGTGCGAGCGTGCGCACGTGCACACACACACACACCCACACACCGTCACAGGATATATCTTTATTTCTAATAAGATTTTATTAATTATTCTCAGTCACAAACAAAGGTCATGCCACTTCGTTTACATTCTGATAGTTTGTTCATAAATTACACCTCGGCCATAGGTTTCCCACCAGCCAATATCAGGCATTACCATCACTTCCTCTCATTAGCAATCTTCCCAGGCAGTGGCCATAGTCCCTGGATGTTCCTGAAGATACGCCATTAGCGGGCTCCATAGCTCCTTATATCTCGATGTGGCTGGTAGTTCTGCCTGATATGTTTCAGTGTGTCTCTGCAGTATACCATATCCAATATCCATTTTTTATATACAGGATTTATCTTACTATCTCAGTGTATTGCACCCTCCTTTTGGCTAAAAGTAAGGCTACTGCTATGAATTTACACTGTTGCTGCTGTATAATTTTGAGCATACCCAACAAACACACCCGCACCGAACACTCCACTAGGCATTCCATCAGAGTGCATAGTGCAGCAACCACCTCCTCTCAGAATCTTTGCACTGAGTCACAACTCTATACCAGATGCAGAAAGTCAGCATCTGTCCTCCCACACCTACGACATCTTACGTCTTCCTGTAGCCCATACCGGCATAGCCGTGCAGGCGTGTAGGACACCTGATGGAGATATTTGTAATGTATAATTCTTAGGTTCCCATTGGGAGTTAGCATTTCTTTTAGTGCACAACAGAATTCCCATTCCTCGCTGGTCAGTGGCTCCTCCAGTGTTCGGTTCCAGCACTCACCTGCACACTCTCACTCAATGTATTCTCTGTGTGCATGGCTTTGTACAGCCTCGTAACCATGTGCTTAGAGTTTGGGTCAGTGATCAGTGTCTGCAGGGTGGCCAATGCTGGTGGCTCTTCTGGGAAGGAGGGTTATAACTTTTTAATTGTCGCCCGAAAGCAGCAATAAGTGAATCTAAACAGTGGCGTCTCATTGCTAATATATGTCCTATCGTTTGGATCCAAAAACTCGCCCTCTGGGTACAGACCGCCCATTGTTGTTAACCCCACCTGTTTTAACAATGCTAGGCTCCCCTGCTCTTGAGTCACTGAAATATCTGGGTGGTATGCCATCGGCATTGCTGGTGCGTATAGTGGAAGTTTGTGCCTCCTTCCCCCCATGGCGTGGTTCACCGCCACCGTACTTTGAAGTGTGTTGATTTCTGTGCGCAGTATATCTCTACGGCGGTGTGACAGCATGCTACCCAGGGGGACAGGGTGAGTGTCCTCCATCTCCACCGCTAAGTGCGGCATGTATCGCGGGAGGGTGAAACCAGTAGTGTGTGTACTGAGCTTTGGTGCACAGATAGTATAAGTGTAGGTCTGGTGCCGCAAAGCCGTTCCGATTATACAGCAACGTCATTGTATCCCAGTCAATCCTGGGTTGCTTCCGTCCCGTGCTAGGTTGATCATGTATGTGCATAGCTTTTTGAAGAAGTGGGAGGGCATTGCAATTGGGATATTGTTGAAGAGAGATAAAAATGTAGGTAGGACTACCATTTTCATGATGGCGATCCTATCAGCCAGCGAAAGTGGCATTTTACTCCATCTATCTCTCTGAGTTTCCAATATTCCCATCGCCACTCTGTAATTTTCTCTTACTACCACCTCCGGGTCCCTATGGATCCATATCCCCAGGTATTTAAATGGTTCCATTTTAGGGGGTACTCCAAGTGGTGAGGAGCAGTGGTGCTGGTTAAGGGGAGTATTGTGGATTTACCCCAATTGATACAAAGGCCGGAGTACCCCCCGAATATGATATATTCTCTCAAAATGGGTGACAGGTTCCCTCTTGGGTGGCGTACATATATTACAATATCGTCCGCATATAGTGAGATACCTATTGGACGTTGTCGGAATTTCAATGCTACTTTGCATGCCTCTGCCTAATCTTACATACAAGAGGTTCAAGGGCAATCGCAAATATAATTGGAGAAAGGGGGCAATATTCCTGCCTCGTGCCTCGATATATCCATATCTGCTCCAATACGTGTCCGTTCACACGGACCCTTGCTACTAGTTGAGTATAGAGGATCATTCTATCAGCACCCATGACATTCCCATTGGCTTTAAAACCGTAAATAGGTATTCCCATTCTATCAAGTCGAAGGCTTTGGCTGCATCCAGGAGCACAGCCGCTGCCTCAAACTCTGGGTTCAGCTGATGCTAGATTGCAAATATCCTCCGCAAGTTATGTGAAGTGGAGCGTGCTGGAATAAAGCCCGACTGGTTTGGCTGTATAATAGGTTGGAGCAGAGGCTGCAACCTAATGGCTAGAATTTTCACTAAAATGTTGATGTCTGTGTTGATGAGCGAGAGTGGACGATAGGAATCGCATCTATCAGGTTCCTTGTCCGGTTTCAAGAGCGCCACTCTTAATGTTGGTGGCAGGATCTGCCTTTGGTACCTACCTCATATATCTCTAATATGTACGGGCCCACCAGGTCCTCATATTCCTTATAGAACTCACTTGTGAACCCATCCGGTCCTGCCGCTTTCCCATTCGGTAGGGCCCTTATAGCCTTCTGCACCTCCTGTAGGGTGATCGGTTGTGCTAAGTACTCTCTTTGCCTATCCGAGAGCCACACAATCTCAATATGCTCTAGGTTCTTCTCTGTTTCTGGTTCCCCTGCCGTCTCATGGGATGCATAGAGGGATTCATATACCTCCGCAAATTTTTTGAGTATTCCCTTTATGTCGTAGTGGTCTTCCCCTTCGTCATTCTTTATTTTTGTAACCGCCTGCATTTTCGCCTCCAGGCGTATTTTATTGACCAATGTACGGCTGGGTCTACCCCCCTCCTCGTATGCTCTTGCGATGTTGAAGCGCGTCAAGTATTTCAGTTAGCTTTCATTGTATTGCGTTAGGTGATTCCTGATATCCACCAAGATATCCGCTTGATGGATGCCCTCATATTCTGCTTCCAGCTGCTGGAGTGTAATTTCTAATTTCTGCAATTGTGTACGCTGGTCCTTTAAAATACCTGCATTAGTGCTGACACAATACCCCTTATGGTTGCTTTGAAAGCCTCCCACTGTCTACTGAGCCCTTTTTTACCTCAAAGCATTATTTTATGGCCTCCTGGATGGTTTCATTATATGTTTTGGTCTAGTAAGGCTGCAGCATTGAACCTCCATACGTATTGCGTGGGCATGTGTGTTGGAATGTTCACTGTCCAACAGTGTCCTGGCCAAGTGTTAGATGTTTTTTGCCAATTACTTGCCCCACTAGTCGTCAGCCAATAGTCCAATCTGGACCAGCTAGCATGTACTGTCAAGATGTACGTTCCTTCTCATTGGATTACGTATTCACCACACCTCCACCATATGGAACTCCTCCATACCATCTAGTATCACCTTCGCCGCCTGCCTGTTGTGTCCCACCATCGCAGTTGACCTGTCACTGGCTGTTTCTAGAGCTACATTTAGGTCCCCACCTAATGTAGTGTAGAACCCAGGATCATCTGTATTGTGGCTGTACGTGTTCACTATTGTCACTCTTGAGCCTGTAGCACCCCCATCAGGATCACGTAACAACCCTGTTCATCAATTAGCGTGTCTTCTATCTCACATGACACCCCCTTTTTGATCAGAGTCATGAAGCCTCTAGAGTAGGAGGAGTATGACGAGGCCACTCTCACCCCGCCCCCTTTACCCCCACACCATTTTCAGTACGCTTGGTCAGATGGGTTTCCTGTAGTAGGGCAAGTTTTATGTGGCGTCTGTCCAGGTAAGCTAATAATTGTCTTGTTTGTCAGGGGTCGTTCAGTCCCCGGACATTCCAGGTGACCATTGTAGGAGGTTCTGTCCGGTTGGAGCTGTTCATTTGTGCATCAGTGGTATGTATATCCCCATGAACGTTTCGTGTCTGTCATACATGTACTAACGCAGTGCGTTGTATCTACGTGTGCGGCAATGACCGTGAACTCTAACAATCCCCCCTCCAAAGTCAGGATCCCAATCATGCCAAAGGTCTCCCTAGGTAACATATTCACGACTACTTGTGGCAGGTAAAGTAACTTAGCACTGCTAGTCAATGCCATCTAATTTGATCTGTTTCGGGGTTCACACATAGGGGGGCAACTACCTGTCCCAACTCACACCCCTTGGATGGGGGGCCGTGAGCCAACTTGTTATTCAGAGAGTGAATCCCAGTGACCCCACGAGTTTAATACATTCCTATATCAGTAGTCCCTATTTATTCACAATTAGCAGGAATACATACAGCATTACCAATTTCAGATCGTTCATACACGTTACCCACATATATTTCAGCCGTAGCGGCCTCTCACCGCTGCATGAATTGTTCTCCACCACCTCGGTTCAGGCCAAGTCCAACCTATGCTCCCCTGTTGGGTCTGCCTGGAGTCATTTAATCGTCTTCAGATTGCCGTGTCTTGTCTTTGTCTTTAGAAACAAGCGTATCGACGTAGTCCATAGCTACCTAAGGTGTGTGAAAAATCTTGTCTTTGCCTTTTTGAGTTATTTTCAGCCTCGTCGTGTACAGCATAGCATAGGTATTTCTGCTTTTTCAAGAATTGTTTTTACTGGTAGATATTCTTTCCTGGCCGCTTGCACCGCTAGTGTCAAGTCTGGAAAGATGGATAGTACGTTTCCTTGGTAGTTTATTTCCTTTTTGTCCCATGCCAAACACAAAACCGTGTCCCTGTCTCTGTAGTTCAGGAGTCTTGCGATGATGGGCCATTGCGGCACTCCTGGAAGGGGTCTTGGTGCCAGGGAGCGGTGAGCACGTTCTACCATCAGCATTCATGACAGGGACTCTGTGCCAAAGATCTCCATCAGCATATTTTCGATGTATGACTCCATTTTCCCCTTGTTCGTTGACTCTGGGACTCCCATAATGCGCACATTATTTTTCCTGGATCGGGCGTCCAAGTCTTCATTTTTGGCTTGGATAAGGGCGAGCACTTTTTCCATCTTGAGACACCTTGTATTTAGAGATTGTGCAGTGTCCTCCATTGTAGACAGTCTCTGTTCCACTTCCATGAGTCTGGCCGCGTGCTGGTCCATCTTGGCTGTTAAAGTGTCCATCTGCAGTTTCAAGCGGTCAATTTTGCCGTCTATGGAGTGTAAGCTTTGCAGCATTGCGGCTAGTGTGGCTTCCAGCGCGCTAGTAGGCTGGCTTTGCCCCTCCATATCCAACTTGGTTGTAGCCTCTCCTGTTGCTCGTGTGACCTTCTTTAATTCAAATGTGATCCTAGGCTGTGTCTTATCCGGTTTCCCCATTTGGGCTCTTTGTTTGTGTTACTTCACATTGTCAGCAGTTGTAATAGCTTCTTGTCCTTCAACACTGTCTAGCTATCAGTGCCCTCTGCCAGGTTTCAGTGTATTGTGCACCGCCACGCTTTTCCTTCAAACTGTCTCGCACTCAGGTGCTGGCATTTTCTGCCCAGACGCTCTCTGCAAAGCTTGTATTTTGTTGTTGTGCGGTTTGTCTTAGCGTTGCGGCCTTCTCCCCTCAACTTCTATTCCCTGCTGGGCATGAGCCACTGAAATACTGTCCCACACACTCTAGGCTGCAGCGCGGCACTTCAGCGGTTTATTTTACCGCCCTCTACTCATCCCCGCACTTCTCACTGGGAAAGGACGTGTTCTGTATTAGGTGGTGCCACTCAAACGTATTAATATTATACTGTTGTTACCCTGTAGTGCAGGGGCTCCTCAATGCGGCTGCTCGACGCCCTTCCCCGTGTGCATCTAGGCCTCTTGCTATCGTTGAGCTGTGAGAGCACACAACCAGTGCACCATGCTTCCCCGGTGGAGCACAGAGATCTACAGGTGCCCACTGCCGTTTTCACTCAGTCGGGTGCTTCAAATAGTGATCCCGGTGGATCGTGGCGCTGCAGGATTCCACCATCTCGATGTCGCTTCTAGGCCCCTCGGGCAGTTCTCCTCCCCACTCTGGGCCCTCTGCATGGTAGAGCGGGTGTCAGTGCCCGTAAGCAGTTGCTCGGGATGGTGGGTGGACAAAATATTGAAAGCACAAATATCGTCGGACACAATATCGTGTCAAAAATATCGAGGACAAGAATATCGTGAAGGTCATTGCTTATGGGTAAGTAAAGTTTTACTATATATAACTCCACATATATGTACTTTGACGATATATATATCGTCAAGGTACTTAGATCTGGAGTTAAGAATAGTAAATTTATACCTATCTATTTGCACTTACCTACTCGATATTCTTGTCCTCGATATTTTGGACACGATATTCTGTCCACACTATATTTTTGGTTCGATATTCTGTCAGTGAACCGCTCGGGATCACGTCTGACTCACAGCTCTTTAACGTGCGTCTGCAGGCATCCGCTCACCTCCGAGGTCTCATCCGTGGGCGCCCCTGAGACCCCCAAGCTCTTCGTAGTGTGTTTTGTAGTAGGGGCTACATTTGAGAACTCCGCTCTCTAGGTCTCAACGGGTGAACGTTGCCATTATGTCTAACGCGTCCCGCCGCGATGTTCCGCTGAGTCCATCAGGATATCGGTTTTGCTGGCATGCCCCAGGAATATTCGGCTTTGTATGCCTCGGCTCGCTTGGTTTGGGCATCCATTTACAGGATTATTTCGGATTTCAGGCTCACTGCCGGCAGAGCTGCACTAGAGTGCGGCCATCTTGCTGTGGGCTCTCTAGCGCCCCCTTCACAGGATATTTTGTGTTAAAAATCAAGATACTCCTTTGTTTGCAAACATCAAGCAAAACAAACAGATCACAACTTAAGGTATGTTTCAAAAACACAAGCTAAAAGGATTTTTGAAATGTTCTAATAAAAAGCATCATAATGGTGTAAAATGGCTTTTACAGTTTATACCACCAGATATGATGTTTCCCAAACACCACATATATTTTTCTGTAGGCTGAAAAATGATGCTCACATCAATCATTACAACATCCCTAAATCCATAAAACCAATGGTCAATATGTGGTGACTGAAGGTGATAACAGAGCAGAAGTATCTTACTTGATAATTTACTCCTAAGTTTGTGGGCATCGTCCAAATGTGTATCCACAATTTTACAGCATACATCCTCTGCACCATGTTTAAACTATATGATTAGTTGTATCCTACCACATCCTGTTTCCCACTTAAATATTTTTTGTGTGTGGTCGTTTGGATGCATGATCTTGCGCCCGTCATGATCTTGCGCCCATCATGTGTTTACTACTCTAGGATTTCAATAAAAGAGGTCCATTTCAGAGTGTTACTCAGTATAATATCAACAGAAAAACCCTGTACCTTTGATATCTTCACCAGTTTATACAGCGTGGTCCATCAGTGCTTCCACATTGGATCCGAAACATCCGAAGTGAGCTGTTTTAAAACATAGCGTGTGCTATCCCTATGACAGACCATGTAGTCTGACCCGGAAGCACCTACTGATTATTTGGTGGTTTCTCGTCTATTCTGAATATTTTTAGTGCAACCATGTTGTTTGCAACTATTGTGCCATGCATGATAGTATGCTACCAATTTCCCACTGCTAGTTGCAGTCTCAGTGAGATCATATGGGTCCAGAGTCCCGCCTTAACCTATGCTCTAAAATGTAACAGCAAAAAATATTTTTAATTCCCTCCTGCGGTAAAAAAGTACATCCTTAATTCTCGGAGCAGCATCTTTTCATTGACGTTCTCTTATTAAATATGGGGGTATTATTATGTACTGTGTATAGTGTTATATTACATTCGCCCCATTGTAGTAACTTTTATTCTGAAGAAACAATCTGCATCCACTACTATGATTTGAAATACTGGCGTTGTCATGCAATAACCTCAAGGCCGTAGCTCATTTATGAGTTAATTTAACTTTCTATTGGACTCATACATTTGATTTTAATGTGACTTCCACCTTACCCTTTTCTACTCTGTCACTTTTGCATAGATACGAACAACAAATAGAATTGTAAATGGGTAACAGCAAATTATGGGAATGTTTTTCACCAAGGGGTTCTGAGTGACATCAAATAGACAACTCGGAACTACCATACTTCATATTTTACCCATTTATAATTTTATGTTGTTAATGGGCCCAAAATCATTTGTTCATGCTTTTAACTGCTACTCATAAGTAATGGGGGAGCCATACATAACATGGACTCTCCTCCCTGCCCCAAATTAAAAAAGAGATACATGGCCTCCTATCACCCACCTCACCGCTGTCTGTGCCTTTCCTTCCCTCACCTCCAGAGGCTTAGATCCACGCTTTCCAGTGCTGCTCTGATGTGCTGTCAGAGAGCCCATCTAGAGCTGCCTGGAATTCCTTTATGATGTAGCAACAGTGGTTAACAAGTTCTGTTACCCACTACTGCTATGTCACAGCAGTGAATTACTGAATTTAGGTTCCAGTTGTTCATGCTAATGTAACATTAAGCATAAATGTCTAAAATTAGTTTCCACGTTTGTTAAATGCAGACGACAAACAAGGTTTCATGGATTAGATTCGAACCACGGGCCATCAGTACCAAGATTTATGATACAGAACCCTGATCTACAAAATGTTTTCTGATTCTTCCTGTTTCTCTAATCGTATTTTTTTGTAGGTTACCTATCTCAAATTATCATAAATATTTAGTTAAATTTATGTTTATTGCCCTAATGGGGGTGGAGGAATAGAAGTACAGCATTTCAGTTCTTGGATAGGTATTTTCTATTTCCAAAAGATAAATACACTTGGGTTGTGCTTATTCCCTTGTGCAGTTTCATATTCCCTGGTGCCAGGCGGCAGGATAAGGTCTGATACATATATTGTGTGCAGTATGCAGAATGGCATCACTGTATCTGTATTTAGTGGTATCATGGTGAAGTTCTATCTTCCTCGTCCATGTTAAGGTATGTTGCTTGGAATATGACTGTTAGACCAGGCATCCTTGGCATAGTTTCCCCCTAGCTTTTTACCTTCAGACATCTTGTTTTTGCTGGCCTTAGGACTCTGCACACTTTACCACTGCTAACCAGTGCTGAAGTGCTTGTGCTCTTCCCCTAAACATGTTAGTTAGGCTTATACTCAATTGGTATATTCAATTTACTTGTAAGTCTCTAGCAAAGTGGCACTACCTGTGCACAGGGCCTGTAAATTAAAAGCTACTAGTGGGCCTGCAGCACTGATTATATACCCACTTAAGTAGCTCTTTAAACATGTCTCAGGCCTGCCATTGCAGAACCTGTGTGTTCAGTTTTAAACTGCCATTTTGACCTGGCAAAGTAAAGCTTTTGCCAGGCCTACAGCTTCCTTTTTATTACATATAAGTCACCCCTAGGCTAGGCCCTGCACAGATGCAAAAAGAACAATTGATAAACAGAATGCAGAGCAATGACATATATTCACCCCAGTACAGAGATCTGGGTCTAAATCCATCGTTTTTTTGCTCCCCATGCCATTCCAGTTTGAACCCAGCCATATGCAAATCAGTCTTGACTCTGCGCCCAATGGGAACAGTTCAGCCCGCACTGCCAGGCCAGGTCCTCCCTGGACTGGAAACAAGCCTCGTGGGACCGGTTCCGGGGTTTCACTCCTCATCAGCCAGGATAGCTTGACTCCAGTGGCATGGAGTGCACGGGACCCACGTCTGGGCATACCCGTCCCATTGGGGTGACAAATGCAAAAAGAACAATTGATGGACAGAATGCAGGACAATGTCATACATTCACCCCACTACAGAGATCTGGGCCTAAGTCCATCGTTTTTTTGCTCCCCATTCCATTCCAGTTTGAACCCAGCCATATGCAAATCAGTCTTGACCCTGCCCCCAATGGGAACAGTCGAGCCCGAACTGCCAGGACAGGTCCTCCCTGGACTGGAAACAAGCATCCTAGGACCGGTTTCAGGGTTTCACCCCTCATCAGCCAGGATAGATTGACTCCAGTGGCATGGAGAGCACGGGACCCACGTCTGGGCATACCCGTCCCACTCAGGGTGACAAATGCAAAAAGAACAATTGATGGACAGAATGCAGAACAATGTCATACATTCACCCCAGTACAGAGATCTGGGCCTAAATCCATTGTTTTTTTGCTCCCCATGTCATTCCAGTTTGAACCCAGCCATATGCAAATCAGTCTTGACCCTGCACCCAATGGGAACAGTTCAGACCGATCTGCCAGGCCAGGACCTCCATGGACTGGAAACAAGCATCCTAGGACCGGTTTCGGGGTTTCACCCCTCATCAGCCAGGATAGCTTGACTCCAGTGGCATGGAGAGCACGGGACCCACGTCTGGGCTTACCCGTCCCACTGGGGGTGACAAATGCAAAAAGAAAGATTGCTGGACAGAATGCAGAACAATGTCACACATTCACCCCAGTACAGAGTTCTGCGCCTAAATCCATCGCCCTGGACAGCCCAGAGGGCAGAAGTGCAATGTATTTAAAAAGTAGGACATGTACTTTTAAGTTTTACATGTCCTGGCAGTGAAAAACTCTTAAATTTGTTTTTCACTACTGCAAGGCCTATCTCTCCCAAAGGATAACGTTGGAGTAGCCATATTGCATTTTAGAAGTGTAATTTTCAAATGGGAAGAAATAATCAATTTATGTTTGGTGGCCCTGGAATCACAATTTAAAATCCTTATTTATGGTGAAGTTAGATTTTAAATTGCAATTCCAAAAAAGCCCCTTTTAGAAAGGTGCCATTTTCTTGCCTTAGCAATTTGGTGCCTGCAGGCTGTCACTGGTCACATGACTGGGTGTAGCTGACAGTTGGCTTTGTATATTTCTCCTAGACAGCCACACGCAATGGGGGCTTAGGTGTGACTGGATGGGCCATCACTGGCAGGATGGGTGGGAGGAGTTGGGCCCAGCCTCACTTACACTTGAATAGCCTGTGTCCTGTCTCCACACAAAGGGCTGCATACTCCCTGTAGGTAGTCTGGAGCCAGTGCTAGGAAGGCAGGGCATCTGTGCACTTCAAAGGCATGCCTCTAGAAGCTTCTCCCCAACAAAGGCACAACTGTGTATAAAAGAAGGGCCTCAGACATCAACTCTTCAGTACACTTCTGGACCTGTGGATACTCTGCCAGGAACAAGGACTGCTGTGCTGCTACAAGGACTGCCACTCTGCTGGACTGCTGCTCTAAAGGAACTGCTGCCCTGCTGTGCTGATCTGCTGCTCTCTTGCCTGGGGAAAAAGAACTTGACCTGCAACTTCATCTTGAACCCAGGACCACAGAGTGACTCCAAGGGCTAGTCTGCTGGCCTCCTGATCTGAGCCACAGAGACATAAAAGGCTCCCCGACCAGCTCCTGGACCCAGCTGCAGCAAGTTCCTGACCCCCAAGGATTGCCCCCCTGGACTTTGGTGTGGCTTTGGTGTGGCTCACATGATTTTAAAATCAAGCTTTTGAGCTCTTTGCGACAGTGAACAAGCCAGTTCGCACTGGAACTGCGCCGATAGCACCGAAAATCAACACGAGCCGCCGCCTGCCCATCTCGTCGCATAGCAACCATTGATCACCCATGGAGGACTGCCAACGCGAAGCTCCAGCCCGCCTGTCCACAACACCCGGCTTGCTCTTCATGCCATGCCGACCACCACCAGCAACGCTTTCCTTTCTCCCTGCGACCCTTTCCACAGCAAACAGGACTGTTGGCACAAAACTTGAGAAGGTAAAACTTCAATGGGACTGATCTGGGACTGTATCTGATCGGCGCTCCGTCGCAGTTGGCTTGAACTTTTGACTTTGAGCCGGTCCAGCACGACCAGATATCTCCGGTTGGCACTTTATGCTTTTAGATGCTATTTTTCACTTTATTCTTTAAAAATCCATACTTCTACTGATTGGATTTTTGTCATTTTGGTCTTGTTTTATTTATTTAATTAAGCTCTATTATTCTAACTTGGTGTGGGATCCTTTTTGTGTAGTGTCCTCACTGTGTTGCCGTTTGAAGTGTTGCACAAACACTTTACACATTGCCTCTAAGTTAAGCCTGACTACTCTGTGCCACGCTACCAGAGGGTTGAGCATAGGTTAACTTGGGGTTTGTTTGTGCCTTACCCTGACTAGGATTGTGGTTGTTCCTTGACAGGGGCTCGCACCCCAGTCAACAGTAACCTAATTTCTCAAAAAGACAAAGCAGGCACTTTGTCACTTGAAATATCAAAGTGTTTTTATCGTTATTCATTTTGGATCAGAACAAAATGCATGTGGGATTTGATTTTTAGTAAACCGTTTCCAAGGGTGCCTAGGATGGTAATCCATTTAATTTCATTTTTCCTGAGTTTGTGTTGGCTGTCAATCCCATTCTATTTGAGGGATATAATAAATAAATTAGTCTCACGTCTTTAAGATCCCTCCTCTCATGTTTGTTCCAAAAAACGTACCACTATTTGGTATATATTGTCCTTGTTCTTAAGGGCTCTGATGTTTTCCTTCCAGTGATATTTTAGAGCATCTATCACCGGTATTGTCTGCTGCATATAATAATTATCATGTAGACCCAACAAGAGGTGTTCCAGTTAATGAATTCTTTTACTGTGTACTTTCCAGTACCCAAATATTTACTGAAATGTGTAGATTTATCCTAGAAAGGTTTGTAGTAAGCACCTATCCCACGGCAGGACATCACTGTGTCAATCCCCACATTAACTTGTGAGTCACATTAACCTGGCTGTGGGCTGAGACAGGTAAAGGAAAGGAGAATCTTAAAGGCTGGGCAGTGGAGATGAGGAAAGCTTAGACTGCTATCTACTGCATGGGCGAGAGCTGTCAAGAACTGTTCACTTTCGGGTCATTAGTGGGAGAGCATATGGAGCAGCATAATTTAGACTCCACCCCTTTACGTCAGGGAAATGCCCTGATGCACCTACATGTGACAGGTGATGCACCTACATATTTACAGTGTGCCATAACTTTATTAATGTGTGTGAACATATAAACGCATTGAAGGATTTTGCTGCATCACCGGAGCTTGCCAAGAGGAGGGGACTCTAACCCCCAGAGACACCCGCGCCAGGAGGCGCTCTCCAGCCGCGTCACTCCCGCTGCGTTGGAGGCCCTTAAAACCAGCTCAGGGCCCCCGCAGCGCGGGACGCATTGAAGGATTTTGCCGCATCACCGGAGCTTGCCAAGAGGAGGGGACTCTAACCCCCAGAGACACCCGCGCCAGGAGGCGCTCTCCAGCCGCGTCACTCCCGCTGCGTTGGAGGCCCTTAAAACCAGCTCAGGGCCCCCGCAGCGCGGGACGCATTGAAGGATTTTGCCGCATCACCGCAGCTTGCCAAGAAGAGGGGACTCTAACCCCCAGAGACACCCGAGCCAGGAGGCACTCTCCAGCCGCGTCACTCCCGCTGCGTTGGAGGCCCTTAAAACCAGCTCAGGGCCCCCGCAGCGCGGGATGCATTGAAGGATTTTGCCGCATCACCGGAGCTTGCCAAGAGGAGGGGACTCTAACCCCCAGAGACACCCGCGCCAGGAGGCGCTCTCCAGCCGCGTCACTCCCGCTGCGTTGGAGGCCCTTAAAACCAGCTCAGGGCCCGTCAGAGGCTGGGCTGGGCCACCCCCCTGTGATCTCACGCATTAAGTTGGACAAGTTGGACATCAGCTGCTAAACAAGGTACACATTTGATTTTGCACAGTCTGAGGATCAGTTAGTAATCGAATAGCAGTTACCTGACAGAATGAGCAAGCGTAAGGTCACGGGCTTATTGGCAGGGGAGGGGGGGGTCGTGGGGACCCTGGACGCATTTTTGACCAGAGCAGAGTCGGTCCTGACCCATCAAATCCAGCTCACTGAAAAAAGACTTTCCCTGGATACTTTTGCGGCCCAAAAAAGGTCATCGATGGGGGGCATAGTCATGGCCAAATCCCCCAGGGGGGTGCAGCAACCTGCGGACCACTCATGTGCTGCCATCTCAGGTCCAAGTAATAACGGGGAAATAGCTGATCTCCCAGTCATATCACCAGCGGCATTTGAGGTGACCACAGTTGCACAGATAAATACCACCAACTCTGCCCAAGATCCTGTGGGGGAACGGGATCTTGAGTTTTTAGACACTTCACCTATATTGACTTTGGAGACATCGGCTCCCATCACGGTTCACAATGCAACTATGCCTGGCACGTGTCGTGGTGAGGTCTTCACCAGATCCAAAAGGGTCTCCAGGGAAAGTGCGATAAGTCTATCGAAATCTTTGGCAACAGGCAGTGGAGAGCCGCCTGCAAGCGCACAAGGGGAGGTGTCTTACAAAGGCAGAAACAAAAACCCAGATCTAAGCAGCAAGCAAATAGACATCCCGAGATATTGGTTTCAGAACCTGACAGAGGACTGGCCCCGAGCCAAATTCCCAATAGTGGTGATCACATCCCGGTGGACCTTGGGGCTGACCCTGAACAATGGAAAAGACTGGAGACTCTCATGACTGTCCTTTTGGGGCCTCTTCTATGTAAACTAGGGTCAATTGAAGAAAAACTGTCGCAACTCCTGAATCTCAGCAGCGCATCAGCTAATCAAGGGGCATGTAGGTGCACATGTGTAGCTCATGGGGCAGCTGAAGTTTCCAAGGTTCCAGCCCCATCTGTAGTGAATGAGAGTGTGGGGGGAAAAAATGGGGAAGGGGATCACACAATAGGGAAAGACGCTAGGGGCAATAGGTTCCCTCATGTACATCTTGAAGTAACTAGACCCGATGTGAGCACTATTAACAGGGGGCTGAGGGAACCTAGGAAAGGGACTGTAGGTAACTCTGTAATACAGCAGGTGGACGCTGCAAGGATAGAAAGGGGAGACAATGCGCAACAGCAACTAAAAGAGATGTCCCCGCTCATTGCGCAGAGCACTCCAGACCTTCCAGTTTTAGATTTGCCCCCAGCCAGCTGCCCATACACAGTTGTTTTGACCGGTGTCCCAGCTTCTATAAATCAAAAAGAGGAATCCACGACACAACTGATCAATAAGGTGGCACATTGGATGTATAGGTATGTAGGGTTTAACATCAGAGAGCACCGACACATTTTGATGGCAAGGAGGGTGTCCTGGATTGGCAGAACCAGGAAAGTCTTTTCAGGGGATTGCGTGATTGTTACGCTTAGACGCCCTGACCTTGTGCGCAAGATTCTTTCACAGAGCAGCGGGTTCCATCCAGTTGAAGTGGAATCGGGGATCAAACCGCTTCCGTTGGGTTTCTTTTATAGACCACTGGCCAACTCCAGTCAACGATATTGTCATGTGGGTCAACAGGAGGGAGTAACCTGGTGGGCTAACTCAGTGCCGACAAATAACGCCTTCGCTCCACTAAGAGACCTAAATGACATTGATTGACTACATCTGACGGAGGAAGCAGACAGAGCGTGTGAGACCCCCCTGACCAAAATAGATATAAGGGGGAGGGGAGATGAGATCAACCCGGGGATAGATGTAGCTCAAACCACTCGTGAGCATAAGGATCTAATTGACCACATGCAAGGCCGCATAAGCAAGACAGTTACCAGGACTTGTAGCTCCCAGGTAACAGCCAGCACAGAAAGGCTCAACGGGAGGGAAATAAAAATAGTTTCCTGGAACATAGGAGGCCTAGCCACTAAATTTAAGAATGAGCAATGGCTTGCACACATAAGGGAATTTCAGATAATATGTTTGCAGGAAACATGGGAACCAGCAAACAATAATTTTTTCCTAGAGGGATATAAAACCATCTTTTGCCCGGCGCATAAGGCAGCCTCAGGGAGAGCGAGGGGAGGGCTGATTATATTCATAGACCTTACATTACAGGGAAGATGGTCAGATCTGGCCTGGGACTCAGAAGTTGCGCAGGGGCTCACATTTTTTAATAAAGGTTATAGGTTACTCCTTACAAACTTTTATAATGCGACGTCACATGGACAGGGTACCGCCAGCCTGCATGAACTGAATACTAGATTGACCCAGACACAGGAGCGAGGGCAGATGGTGCTGCAGTTGGTTTTAGCGCGCGATTTTAATTGCCATTTGTGCCCAAATTTGAGGGTATCTCATGGGGACTGGTCGTCTTGTACGCTCCGCGACGGTCCACACATGGAGCACACAAAGGAGGGAAGGGAACTCAGTAGCTTATTAGATATGCACGCGCTAACACACACGATGGACCTAATTGTTGTTAAACAGGATAAATTGGTTCATCCCACTTTTAAGGGAAGAGGATGTGTCTCATTTATTGACTACATCTTTGTTTCTGTATCACTTAAAAATTGTGTATCTGGGTTTAATATTGGGTACAGCGCCTTCAGCGATCATAATCCTCTGGCCTTCTTCCTTGTTGACGCATGCAGCCACCCAATACCCCATAGAGTAGGGGGGGGTGGTCGGGCCACGGACCAAGGCAGGAGGCTGCGATGGACACAGGTCAATGGCGAGGCCTTTTATAGCTCTCTTTTTAAAGCAGGCGAGCAGGTTATCCTGAAGTGTTTAGATCTCAAAGTGGAAGGGGCAGAATTAGTTGAGGCTTTCAGGAGTGTCGCGCAAATAGTTGACAGTTTGCTAAGAGCTCCAGCTCATGCGATCAAAATGGACACCCCAAGATGGTTTGATCCACACTGCTCACGTGCGTTAAGAGAGTTGAAAGCCGCCTTAAAGACTTCACCAAGAGATAGGGACCGGGTGACTTCTTGCCGGAAAAAATATAAATTAGCTATAAAGGGACGCAAGGGTCAATTGCAACAGCAAGCCTGGGAAGACTTGACAGAGGCTATGGTATTAAAGGACTCTACTGCCTTTTGGAGAGTCATTAATAGGCCCTGTTTTCATGATGCTAATAAACCTGGGTTAAGCAATAACATTCTGCCGACTCAATGGCATGACCACTTCCAAGGGCTCTATAATTATCATCCAAGTTCGGACCAGACGCAGGAGCAGAACCTGGAGCAGAACATACCCCCACCTATATTTTCATTGGGTGAGGTAAAAACAGGAATTGAGGGTTTAACTAGGAATAAGGCCCCAGGCCCAGATGGGATCCCACCGGACCTTTTTATAAGTAATGTGGATTTATGGGCGCCCCTCCTAACTAGGGTCATAAATGCAGCAATGGACACAGTAATGCCAGCATCATGGTCCACTGCTACGATCGTCCCCATCTTTAAGAAAGGTAACAAGGACAGTCCACAATGTTATCGCCCGATTTCTCTCATTGATGTGTCGGCGAAGGTCTTAGGGCGGGTGGTTTTAAGTCGGTTGACAGATTGGGCAGAGGAGCATCAAGTTATAACTGATGTCCAATTTGGTTTTAGACCAGGGAAATCTACCACCGATCAATGCCTCAATTTATATCCCATAACAGCCAAATACACAGTGGTCAACCCCGGGACGATGTATCTGGCATTTATGGACCTGACTGCGGCCTTTGACAGAGTAAGCCGTGGGAAACTATGGGCAATTATGGGTGGGCTCGGGGTGGATCCGGGGCTCATTAACATCCTAAAGTCCCTACATCTGAACACTACGGCTGCGGTCAGATATAACCAGGATGGAAAGATAACAGAACCCTTTAAGTGTTCTAGTGGGGTCAGACAGGGTTGCATATTAGCACCCTTTCTGTTCATCCTTTATATAAATGGTCTTGACCATGCACTGAGCACTTTACAGGCAGATACCCCCAGGATAGGTACCCGCAGGATTCCCGTTCTGCTTTAAGCAGACGACGCGGTACTCCTCGCTCGTACCCCCAAAGGCCTGCAGCTCCTAATAGACGGTTTTGTGTCATTTATGGAGAATCTGGACCTGTCACCCAATCTTGCAAAATCCTATGTTATGGAAGTGGGGAAGAAGCCAGGTAGATCCTATAACTACAAAATTGATTCTCATTGTCTAGGAAAGGTTCAGTCCTTTTCATATCTGGGTATTTTATTTGATGGCCGATTAAATTTTAAATATTTATTAGAAGAGAAGTGCCGAGTTATGACCAGGTGTACTGGATCAATAATGAATTTTGCACACAGGTTAGGACGCTGGACCCCAGAGCAGATTTTAAATTTATATAGTTCCATGTGCTGTGCTAAAGTGCTATATGGAAGTGAGGTATGGGGATTTATTGAGGCTAACAAACTGCAAATCGAAGAGAATATGTATTTCAGGTGCCTGCTAAAAGTCCCCGAGAGCACGCCAGCTTACATCATTCATGAAGAATTGGGTGTCAGACATATCACGGATATGATGGCAGTTAAACCCCTAGTCTGTTGGGTAAAGATCTGGGCAAATGAGGAGGCAGCATTAAGCAGGCTGGTTATCTTTCCCTTGATCAGGGTCTCAAAATCCCCTGGCTAAGATATGTGAAGGAGTCCTTTGAGAAAATGGGATGTGTAGACTTATTCACCAATCCTTCTAAAATGAGTATGCAGGATAAGGCCTTGGTCAAGGATCGGTTCTTTAGGTATTCTCGGACACTCCGTGAGGATAGAGAGTCTGCCAAGCCGTCGGTGAGAGAACATCTAGTAGTTAAGTCTACCGTGGGCCTTGAACCATACTTGTCATGTTTAAGCAGTGCCCACGATAGATTTTTAATGACCCGGTTTAGGTTAAACCTTTTCCATCATGTACTAGCGGATCCGGCAGGGTTTACATCGTCAATAGAAATGAAGGGGCCCTGTGGCTGCGACCACAGGTCTCCACAGGACACCCTTCATTTCGTTTTATTATGCCCATTTTATTCATATCCCAGAAGTCTTTTCTTGAAGGGTCTCCTAAAGAAAGCCAGATTCAGACAAGTGCGTGTGGCTCTGTTATTTTTAAAATTGGCCCCAGATGTTTTTACACTTTTTTGTATTACTAATTTTTTAAGGGCTGCATTTAGATTAAGGATCACAAGGGGCGGCGGAAGCCTATAGACTTCCCGCTTGCCATTCTCTTATACTGTTTTAAAAAATTCTCTGTAATTTATTATGGCGTGCTATAGGCCCAAACCAAGTCTGAAGATGAATTAGATGGATGAGGAACATGAAATTTGTGATGTGTAAACTCATTATTTATCTGTTGAAGTTGTATCATGCAGAATTCATAGCGTTGATCCTTTTATAATGCCTGTACCTGTAATCCTTTCCTTTTTATATATTGTATCTTTTATGGTATTCCTATATGCCGAATAAAGATTGTATTATTATTATTATTATTAAATGCATTAATGAAATTAGGAACTAGAGGTTTATAAACGTGTGCACTAATGTTCAGTTTAAAAATGAAGATGGATTCTGAATTAATTTTTGCATTTATGCTTTGAGTCACCTTTGCACATGTTTTGAAAGTTACCTTTGAAAGTGTAATCATGTATGCTTTTTACTCATATATTGTATTTGTTCTCGAGTTACATGTGCACAAGTATAACTATGTATTTGAAGGGCATGTTTAAATATTTAGTTACATCTAGACTGACTAAAGGCCTTAATTTTGAAATGTATTTTGGTCTGCCAGTTTGTTCTTTTCCTTTGCAGGTGCGTTTTCAAGGTTTCATTAAGTAGAGAAAATGAGCATTGTTGTCTGTACTAGTTTTTGACAGGCCTGAGAAGAGACATCTTGGCAAGAAACGTGAAGATCTAATGAGCAGATGAAGCTTCCTATTCATCCCATATCAGGAACTGAAAATGTTCAATGTTGCAGTAACTGTCCAAGTTCTGTAGGATGGGAAAGTCTGTTAATGTTGCGAATGCACAGTACAAGAAGGGAATTGATTGGTTCTTGGTGGTTTGGGAAGATATATGATTGTTGTTGAAGTTTTACTGGTTTTAATTAGTGCTCATACTGTTAGACGTTAAGGCAGATCCCCTTAGACTTTGAGGGGTACAAACCTCTCTGCTTCTTTCGTTCTTGCAAGTGTGAAGCTCATGCTAAACACTTATTCCTACTAGAGTCTTTACTATGCTGATACCTTCCACCATTTTCAAATTTCCTTAAGTCCCTATTGTACTAACCCTCCTTATTTTAAACTTAGAGTCCTCATTAGATGGCTTTAGAACTTATTCATGTTTAGGAGAGAAAATCAGAGTTTCTTATTTCTCAGTTTCTGTATAGCTGTGGCTGGTGATAATTTCATATCTGATTTTACTGAGACCGAACCTGTTGTGATATTCCAGCTTGCCAGCTGTCATTCTGTATCTTTTTAATATTCTCTTGATATGCACATATACTGGTTTGATTATTATATAGTAACAAAACTTCTTAACTTCAACTTTTGATTCCTGTTCCTTATTAGGGGGCCAAATGGGCTTCAAGAAAGATTGAATTGTTTTGTTCTTGTTAACTCCCTTTGTGTCTGTCAACTTAAAAAGATTAATCAGATGAGGCATTGTAAATTATAATTTCACATATTTTATCACAGTCACGCAGCCCTCTATGCCTGGCATCGACTCTCAGCTGCAGTGGCTCTGCACTTCTTGCTAGTTTGACCACCTGGCCTATGTTCCCTCACCTATGTTGCTTTCCTCCTGTCCAGCTCCCTTACCTTGCTCCCTTTGCCTCGCTTCCCTTTTTGGCTTGTTCTTATGGTATGTTTGTCATCCTTCTGCTGTGCTGTGACCTCCGAACTCTGGAGTGTCCTGGGGATTTATGCTGGTATCCAAGTAGACGTATGAATTCACCATTGTAGCTTCTAGCTTCTATCCTGGATTCCGGTAAGAATGCTGATGCTATAATCTATAATACTTTTCACTATCTACTATTTTTGAGCATTGTTTGCACATTGACCTCTTTGTCATTCTTAAATCCTCTTGGCTGTACCATAAAACACCTAAGAAAGAGTACATGCATTAAATCTCAAAATATGATATTCCATTCCGGATTTTGCCAGCACCACACTACAACAGCAAGCGTTCCTTTCTATCCTCTTTCCCTTCCCTGTTTTCTCCTTTTTTCTCTTGTGAGGTAGAGCTACTAATACCTCCAGAGAGAGATTCTGGGACAGCTGGCATTCTCAGGGGATCTACGTCTTCAGCACAAACTTGACACCCACACCTATGGCATCCATCAGGTAGCTGAGATAGAAATACTTCCTCGTGTCTGTGCTTGTGTCTGTAGGTGTTACTTATGCTAACTCTTTGCTGTACGAAAGTTAACTAATGTTTCTGTGATGGTGTCTTTTAGGTAGGTGTTGATCCAATTTCAGCACTTCATAATAGTCATGTACAATTTCAAATAAAGTTTATTTTTCATACTGAAGATTTTGATAAACCTAATTGTGGTATCTAGTTGGATATCACACTTTGGTTAAACTTTTAGTAATTCTATGTAAGTGCAGGAGGTGAGAAATGGTGCCTTATTGTCCTTTATTCCAAGGTGAGGAGGTCTCATACAAGCTCAGAAACAACAAACCAACAAGAAAAAAATAAATTTCCAGTAGACATGTAAAGTTCACTCAGCAGGTCACCAATCACCCGTACGACAAACCAAATCTGGCTCCTAATGAGGCAGTTGAGTTTGAATTTCTTGTGTCCTCGCTTGTAAGAGCACAGGCCTAACCTTGGCATCACCCAGCCCCTTCATCCGCCCCCACCCCTTTTCCCAAAAGTCTGCTCAATTGAGAGTAAATTCCTTGGTTAGTTGATTGTTAATTACCTATTTTCTTTCAGGTTCTTTGGACCATTGATTGTGACCTGCGACAACTCCCGTGTTCCACAGAGATGGCAGACTTGGAGCCTATGGAAGTAAATGTACGCTCAATGTTGCAGCTTTGCAGATTTCTGCAGTCATTTTCTCATAGAAAAGAAAAGGAAAGGCTTTCAACCATTGTTCAGCCTTAAAGAGTTTAATGAACGTTTGATCTACTACCATTCAGGATACACCTGCTGAGAGATATCCTGCCTTGGAATTACTTGATTGTCAGGTTGGTCCTCATCGTCAAGTTTTACCACCATTTTCTGTAGTTCAGATGGCAGGGCAGATTTCTGAATTAACTGTTCTTCAAAGTGGCTCTTCTTGGTTCCCTGGTGCCTGTTGCAGAGTTTTCTTCGGGTGCACCTAGCATATACAATAAATCTGCTACAGGGGCTGGGATGTGTCATCAAAGAAGAAAAGTCAGATCTGTACCCCGTCAGTTCGTCTTTACTAGGCTTCATAATTCAATCAGTGTTAGCTATGCTGCACCTTGCTCAGAAGAAGGTGGTAGCTATGGCTCATGGCTTCTTCCATTGTAGCGATCTTCCGGGACCTCCCTGCGCTCTGGAGCACTGCAGAGGTTGAAAGCTGCCCACCTTCTGTAAGGTACTCAGAGCTGATTTCTCTTCCAGATGAAGCCAGGTTAGAGCTCCAGTGGTGGCTGAATCTCATGGAGGCCTGAAACACAAGAGCAATTTTTGGGAATGTTCTCGATCTCATCTCTGAGTCAGATGCCAGCCATTCAGGATGGGGATCCTGGTGTGGAGATGTGTCTACAGGATGTCTTTGATTGGCACACCAGTTGAGGCAGCACATCAGTTGCCTCAAACCCATGGCTGGATTTTTTTGCAGTGAAATGCCTAACGAAGGACAAAGTGATCTGTGCTTATACTACTGAGGATGTACAACATCTCATTCATAATAATTATGAACTTCCTAGGGGGCACCAAATCCAGGATATTGACTGACTAGACCAAAATTTCTATCTAGACAGACAAATCTCAGTTGTGGCAGAATACCTTCCAGCATCTCGAACGTGGTGGCAGACTGGAACCCCAGACATTTTCAGGAACTCAGTGTCTGGAAATTGGATCCTCTAGGCTTCCAAAGGCTAATCGACAGTTGGGGACCTTGCCAGAATGACCTCTTTGGCTCATGACTGTGCCACCAACTGGGAGTTACTTCAGTTGGCGTGCGGACCCAGGAGCCCTGGTGATGATTGCGTTCCTCCAAGACTTGGGGGAAGCTTCCTAGTTTCTTGGCTGATCTGTTATCTCATTTTATATAATTTTATCCCTTTTTTCTCTTCTTCTTATCATCCTTCTGTTACCTCCTCTCTTGTTAGGTCCCAGTTACCCAGGAAAATTTGTATTCTTGAGATAATCTCACGTGTGTTAATCTCAGTGTGCATAATTGATCTAAAAAGACACCTCACAGATGGGTGTTACATTCTCATTCTCATTACCATGTGTTTTTGAGTGGCTAGGAGAGTCTGTTAATTTTTCGGGCATAAGAGTAGTCTCTGCCTGTCCTGTATTCCTTTAAATCCCTGATAAACTTCATCATTTTGTATTTTTAATCTCTTCCTAAATTTTGACATAACACTCAATTTGTTATGAATTTTCTCGCCTGTTAGAGTAGTAATTTCATTTTTTACCTCTTCTATCTCATTTTTTAGTTAGCTGATTTTAGTTTTCATCCAGACTGTGAGCATTTTGATTAGACTTCTTGACATTTCATTGAGAGGTATTTTTCAGACTTCTCTTTGGATTTAGTTTAGATGTTCGGTGAAAGGGAAATATTTAATTACTGAGTAATGTGATCTACTGCCTGTATTGGAGTGTCATGGCATCCCACCATTTTAATAAGTCTTTCTTTGGGAGATTTTCCAAGTTCATAAGCCGTTCCCTGTGCCACATAAGTTGTTTCTCCCCACTGGTAGTACTCTCTGTGTTTGACATTATGGGTGTCCCAAAAACGATTACTAGCCAATCCTTCATGTTATTGCCACAACAAGACATTATACACAATGAAGGGCCGTTGTGCCACTGCAAACAATTTATTAGAACAATATATTAATTAGGTAATATAGGAAAAATCGCTCTGCCAGTATCTCTTATAAAACCTCATAAGAGTTTCAAATTTCAGTTGATCTTTTTAGGTCATGCATATGCGTTAGACTCACAGACCATTTAATTAATTAATTAATATTTCCCCTTTTTCAAACATCTATGTAGGATTTTAAGCTCCAGTAGAGAACATTCTTGCCTTCTTCCTGACCTTGCCCAGTGGCGAGGAGGGTGTTGCTTCCCCGCCTTGCCCTAGGGCAGAGGAAAGGATCTCTTTTGTAGTCCTGGCAGCTCATATCTTCCCCTCAATCCTATTTACTGTCACTAACAGAAGTCAGGATGCTTTGCTGGAGGCATTGCTTACCCCTTGGTACCGGGTGAGTGTGGTCAAGTAATCCTCCAAACCTGCTGGTGCTGAACCTTTTTCAGGGAGGAAAGACTGGCGATCATTGCAGTGTTCACGCTGTCTGGACTGAGGGTGAATGCGCCCATAGAAAGCGCTACACATCAGCACCCCAATAATGAGCTATAGTTTCTAGTAGGCCACAAACTCTTGCATACTCCTGAGAGATGGTGACCCTCTTGCATATTTGGAATAACTTCCCTTTTGGCCCACAGCATCTTTGATTTCCTATATGAGGAAAATTCCAATGATTAACACTATCCATTCCTCAAGCAAACAGGCAAATACCGACCGGCATACAAAGTACGACGAAGTTAGACAGAAAACCACTTGCAGATGCTCAGGAATAATTAGAGGGACATTAGTGCGGCGGCAGGACTGGATCGATTTCGGAGTGAATAGCTTGCACGATATAATCAATGAAAGCAAATTGGTAGATTTTGAAGAGCTGCTATCTACATTTCATTTGAAGGCATTGTAAATGTGGCTGCAAATACAATTACGGTATTGTGGCTTCCCCATCAGATTACCAATCTTTAGAGACACATCCCTTCACATCAATAAAAACTTTAGATCAATGGCCGTTTCCAAGATGAAAGCAGCCATATTAACTTCTTGACCCGTGCATGCCTTTCATGCTGGAATATGGCCCAGCTAGTCCAAAACACATCCTCCTTAAGAATTGTGCTCCCTCTGGAGTCACAACGGATGTTAGATGTCAGGAGTATGTTTGAAGTTCATTGTGGTCGCAGGCAGTTGATGTCAAGTGTTGAATAAACTTATTCTGACATTTCCATAATATTTGTGAGCTGGAAGTGCCCCAACCTAACGTTAACAATCAAATTGTACAAAAGCACAAACATCATCTGGGCTCATTTTCATTGCTCACCGAATCCCACAGCCACCCACCACTCTGACCTGCCAGCACTCTTCAAGATCATTTTATGACAGGAGCCTTTAGATTTCCCAATCCTTGCATTGAAAACCATCAGAGGTTGTCTCCCAACTTGACTTCTCCAACTTATTCTACATCCTCCTCACATCCAGCCACCCCCAAAACCCCCACTGCCTCACCACCGAAATAACCTTTTTAATTCAGTCTTGCATATGAATCTCTCCATTATCCTGAACTCCGTCAAGGTAAACTCCTATGAAGACAACACCCTTCCTTCTTCATCATCAAATGGCTCAGAGGAGAGGCTCTCACACCTCTGCTCCGCAAAACATTGCAAGAAGGACAAAAACAGAAAGCAAGCCTTCTCTGTTCATGCTCCCAGGATCCGGAACAAATCAGCACTGACTGTCTTCGAACTCAGAAAAAAAACCTGAAGAAGCACCTCTTTGAGGAGCACTACACATGACCCGGCAATATACCCTTGAGCTTGCCCAGTGCTTGTATCTTCCGGGTGCGTGGCCATGTTCCCTGTTCAGTGCTGAGTTGCTCTTGTGCTTGGTCTGGGCTCTATAAATACCAAGCCATACATTCATACATATATGGTGCTCAGATTTTTTTATACTTTCTTTATTTTCTATTTTATACTTTCTTTATTTTCCCAATATTCCACTGACTTTTTAACAATAGATATAATCAAACCATATGTAATATGCCACATCCTGGCTCAGGAAATCACTTTTCTGATTGTCAAAGGCTTGCCATCATTTGTTTTTATGCAGTCTACTTCCAGCCAGGTGCGATTTTGAGATTTACTAATCTGAAAAGATATCACACCAGTAGCTAATAAAGGGTTCCCAAGCAGGCAGCAAGTGTGAGGGACAGAACAACCACAGCAGTGTGTTGTAACTTTGTTTCATGGCCTTCACACTGATGTGATCCTCAAGAACCAACTCTATCACCTTACTCCCTAATCATTCTGAAACCATCAACAAACCCAGATGCCACATTAACCCATTGTCAGTAGGCAATTTGCTAGTGATCCAGCGCGGCTAATATAAATTGCTCCTTAGGACAGCAATCCAGAAAATAAAACACGCAACCTTTGTCATTTAAAACTTATGTCGGTGGGGCCCATGACACCGCATACATACATTCATTCAACTTCTGGATTAAACGCCAAGGAGAATGAACTGCTGGATGAACGGGATACCTTGTTAAATTTGACAGAATAATAATCTATACATTATATACATTAACTTTGGATCCTGTCGGTTCTAAACATCAAGGTACTCCGCTATTCGGTCAATGGACCAACTAGTAGAATTAGTTGATGGTGATTAAGACCAGCTCAATCACAATTAAAACCTTTAACATTTATTAATCATAAATCTATTAAAGAACCACAGACTCATTTTAGAGTTAGAATATAAGTTTATCTAAAATTATTCAATCAAAAGTGAAATTCTTTATTAAGCAAACACATTTAAAATATCAATAAACATTTAAGAAAGGTTTCAGGAAAGTGAAAAATTATGCATTACCCTCGGCCATGGGGTGATGACAAGAATGGTTCACCAAAGGAAAATGAACCGCAGATCATTCCCAATAAGAGAGCTACCTATTTCTGTGAACCATTTCTTCATTGAGGAAAAACTCTTACCAAGTCTCTCCCAAGCACCTTCAACCTCCAGTGGGGCAATTTCTTTATGCAAATCAGTAATGTTCTTTATATACTTCCGTATATTCTCACTTTTGTCTGGAATGTAAGTGCAACAATGTTGTACTTTCAGCATTCCACAGACTCCACCCTCTTTTGCCAAAAGAATGTCAAGGGCAAGTCGATTTTGCATTACCATAGCTCTCATGGCAACCATTTCGGTATTTACCATCAAGAACCCTCCAGCAGTATTCGTTGATAAACGATCTACTACTGTAGACAATTTCCGAATCTTGTATGCATTCAAAGATATACCCACTGCTGGTATCAATGCTCCAAAAATGTCACCTATTATTTCTGAGAAGCTTTCCTCCTCCTACGGGTTAATGGTTTACCTATCTCGTGAATCCCTTTCGTTCCTCTTTCCACGTGAAAAATCTTTGGAAAGACCAGGCCTAGATAGCATGTTCCGTACCAATGGTCCGGCAACCTATAATAAGCTCTATTTCCGCAAATGTAATAGATCCCTGGAAATACTGGATCTTTTCCTCCTTTAAATCCCCATCCCCCTAGAATTTTGTATGTATCTCGGCACTCACTAGAACCCACGAAATAGTTATCATACATAGTGATATCTCTACTAATACACAATTTTCCCTGTTGGGGCCAATCTAGAACCATAGCTGCATTTGTTTCACCTTTGTCATAACTCTCTCTTCAAACGCCCAAGGTGGGGTTTTTGTCTTTTCTCCTGCTGCCTTTCTTTGAAACTTAACTCTTCTGTCTTCTACCATGTCTAAGAAAACCTTTTCTTCTTTTCTTAACTCACAAGTAAGATTATGTCTAAATGCATATTCTAATGTTAATTCTTTTGTTTCTAAGAAAAATTCTCCAAAAACCTTTGCAACTTTCACCTTATTTAACTCAGGGATTACAGGAACTTTAGCAAAAATAGCATCTGTGTCAGTATAATAATACTCTAATTTACCTGTTTTATAAAATAAGCTAGCTAAAACACTACAAGTTATTCCATAAGTCAAAGGAAGGTGATGATACGTTACACCTTCTGTTACAGACGCAGGTAACTGCATACAGACATAACAATCTCTCACATCCATTGTCTCCACATATTCGTACAAAAGTTTCGTGAAGACATTCTTGGAGAAATCAGTTATTGAATTATCCCTATGAAAATCAGTACTATCTATTAATGTTGCAGTGTTCTTTATGTTAGATTTCTTGTCACTACCCGTGTCATTCACTATTACAGATGTATTTTCTACAACTAATCTAAGTGGAATTATTATTGCTAAAATAAACCAAATAAGCATTAATAAACCTGTACAATAAAAACCATCCTACACCATCTACTTAAAAACTCACATCTACATCTTCTATTCTCAGTGTCTACCATGTTGAAATACTTATCTAATTATATATACAGAAATGTATTTCCACACCTCAAATGACGTAGTGTTGATTAAGATCAACTGCCTTTTGGCACACCTGTCGGTTTTTCAGAAATCTTTCTTTGACTTTATCAGTTTGTGTGTCTAGTCCGGTTTTCTTTCTTTGTCTTTCAGGTTTGGTGCAGTTCACTCTCACCCACTTGTTCACAGTCTTTGTCTGGGATTTCGTGACTGCTATCCACTTCTTTAATGTCGGTTAGTGCTATGTATAGCCATTCAGGTGACTTGTATTTCAAGTTAGGTCTTTTCACTCTTTTTGGTCTTTGTAACTGTCTTTCACTTGTTTTTCTTTGTCCTTTCTGACTTGTTATTTCATTTACTTGTTCTGCATTGTCTTTGTTCAAATTTATTATTTTATATCTTAGTCTTTTAATTTCGTTGGGCCAATTGTCTCCTTTTCTTGGCCTTTTCATTTCACTTTCTTTTTCTTCTCGTTCTGCTCTCCAAGTTCTCTTTCTTGGTCCTATTCTTTGCTTTCTTTCTTCTTCACTTTCTTCAGATTCTGTCTCAGACCTCACTTCACTTCCTCTAACTTTGAACTTTATGATCTCAGTCTCTTTATCTGAATCTGAATCTTCTGTTGTTTCTTCTGCTTGTAATTCTGAGTCTAGTCCTCCTCGTGTTTCTTCTGCAATTTCCCCACTTTCTCTATCTGAATCTAAATTTCCCTGTGTTTCTTCTGTTTGTAATTTTGAGTCTAAACCTCCTCGTGTCTCTTCCGCAACTTCCCCAATCTCTCTATCTGAATCTAAATTTTCCTGAGTTACTTCTATAATTTCTGGAGGAATTTCCCCAAAGCTTGTACTTGGCTGTTCAGTGTCACTGTTTATTAGTTCAGTTTCTCCTGTTTCAATATCAGTTCTTTTGCTTTCGGATTCTTCCTTTTGTTTTTCACTGGATTCAGGTTGGTCTGATTCAGATGCCGAACTGGTATCTGATATTTCCAGATGTCGACTTACAGGTTGAGCTTCAAGATCTGGAACTCTAATCGTTTCAGTTTCTTCTTCAGTTGTCAAACTGGTACCTGATTCTTCCAGATGTCGACTTACAGGTCGAGCTTCAAGATCTGGAACTCTGATCGTTTCAGTTTCTTCTTCAGTTGTCAAACTGGTACCTGATTCTTCCAGATGTCAACTTACAGGTCGAGCTTCAAGATCTGGAACTCTGATCGTTTCAGTCTCTGCTTCAGATGCTGAGCTGGTATCTGATATTTCCAGATGTCGACTTACAGGTCGAGCTTCAGGATCTGGAACTCTGATGGTATGACTGGCATGAACCCAATTTTTCACACCTGCACACTTTACAGCAGTTGTTGTCACCAGGATCACTTGACGTGGCTTATCCCAGCGAGGAACCAAGCAGTTTCTTCTTCTGTGGACTTTAATGCGGACCCAGTCTCCTGGACTCAAATCATGAGCTGGTTTTCTTTCAAGAGTGGTCGCATCCGGTCCAACCTGATGAAACACAGAATGCACCACATCAGCCAATCCTTTGCAATAGTCCAATACGAGATCATCAGTTATAGTCAGCAGTTTGTTGACAGGTACGTGTGCTTGTCTCATTGCTCGTCCCATGATTATTTCATGAGGACTCAGACCTGTTTTTCTGTCAGGTATGCTTCTGATGCTCATCAGCACCAATGGCAGGGCATCGGGCCATTTGAGTCCTGTGGCTTGACACATTTTCCCTAACCTATTCTTTATTGTACCATTTACTTGCTCTACCACTCCAGAAGCCTCTGGTCTGTAGGCACAGTGCAGCTTTTGTCGAATGTCAAGTGCTTCACATATCAGCTGGATTATTTCATTCTGGAAATGTGTTCCTCTATCTGTTTTGATCGTTACTGGAAAGCCATATCTAGGAATGAATTCTCTCAGTAGGAGCTTAGCCACAGTAACTCCATCATTCCTTCTTGTCGGATAGGCTTCCACCCAACGAGAAAACAAACAGACGACTACCAGGACATACCTCAATCTATTGCTTGGGGGCATTTCAATAAAATCTAGTTGCATTCTGGTAAAAGGACCTCCTTCACGTCCTATTGTTCCCAAACTCACTATTGTCTTCCTTCCAGGATTTATTTGTTGGCATATAAGACATCTTTGACAAAGGCTTTCAGCTATAGCCCTACATTTTGGGTTATACCAGGTATGTCTGAAAGTCTGATCATGGCATCCCTACCAATGTGTGCCTGTCCATGGTACATCCGTGCCATGTTAGAGATCATGCTATCAGGCATAACTGGTCTTTCATCTCTGTAAACCCAGACTTCATCTTCCTCTCTTTGTCTGCAACCTGCTTTTATCCAACCATCTTTTTCCTCATCCTCTGCTTCTTCCTGCAATTGTTTTACCTCATCCCAGGTTTCAACTGTGTTAGTAAACAGCAAGGGACATGAAACATTCTCTTTTTCCCTTCTCCGATTCATTGAAGTCATGTTTCTGGCACAATATTGAGCTAATTCGTCAGCGAATTTGTTACCCACTGCAATATAATCTGTTCCGTTTTTGTGTGCAGCGCATTTTACCACTGCAATCTGTTTAGGCAGCTGTATCGCCTCAAGCAACTTCTTCACAAACTCACCATTCCTAATAGGAGACCCTGCAGAAGTCAGGAATCCCCTCTGGGACCAGATCTGTCCAAAATTGTGGACCACTCCGAAGCCATACTGGCTATCCGTGATCACCGTAATTCGGAAGTTCTTTCCCAGTTTGCACGCTCGAATCAGAGCAATCAGCTCAGCTACTTGGGCTGAACGTATTCCTCTCAAACAGGATGCTTCCATTATGGTTGCCACCGTACACACAGCATATGCAGCACTTAAAACTCCTTCACTTGTTCTCAGGCATGACCCGTCCACAAACATCACATAATCTGATTCTTTTAAGGGTTCATCCCTGATATCAGAGCGAGGCTTTGTGCAAAATTCAAGCACATCCAAACACTTATGATCAACATCATCTTTGACTTCTGCATTTACTTCATCTGGCAGTGAAGTGGAAGGATTCACACTCGTGCATCTTACAATGGTTACATTGTCTGCACCCAAGATCACTTTTTCATACCTAGTCAGCCGACTATGTGTCATGAATTGGGTTTTGGTTCGGGTCAGAAGGATTTCCATGGAGTGTGGGACATATACTCTCAAAGGATATCCCATCACAATGCCTTCACTCTGTTCCAGACTCACACAAGTAGCAGCTACTGCTTTCAGACACCAGGCAACGCCTTTGCTACCGGATCTAAAACAGCTGAAAAATAGGCGATTGGTCGTTTCATTTTTCCATGCCTTTGCACTAATACTGAAAGTGCACATCCGTCTCTCTCGCTACAATACAGCTCAAATTCATTTTCATAATCAGGCATTCCCAATGCTGGTGCCTCACACAAACTTGTTTTCAGTTCCTTGAAAGCCTTCATTTCCTCATCCAATCCAATCGGATCTTTGACATCCCTCTTTGTCAATCGCTGTAAAGGTTTCGCAATCAATGAAAATCCACTTATCCACTGTCGACAATAACCAACCATTCCAAGAAACATTCTCACCTCTCTTTGTGTCATTGGGGCTCTCATTCCTTTGATAATCCTTATCCTTTCTGTTGTCACCTTTCGCATCCCTTTCTCAATCTTATGACCTAGGTACTGTACTTCCTGTTGACAAAATTGCAGTTTTGATGGGGACACCTTATGTCCTCCTTCTGCCAAATGATTCAATAAAGCAATTGTGTCCGTAACACATGCTTCTCTGGTCTTTGATGCCACTAATAGGTCATCAATATATTGGACCATCACAGATTTTTCAGGCATTTTTAAATCTTCTAATGATTTCTTCAGAATTTGATTAAAAATTGAAGGACTTTCAGTATACCCTTGACGAATTCGGCACCATGCCAAAATACGCTCTCCGAACCTGAACGCAATTAATGGCTGGCTATCTGGATGTAATGGGATAGAGAAAAATGCATGGCATAAATCAATAACTGTGTACCATTCTGCTTCGCGTGGAATCTGGTATAGAATTACAGCAGGGTTTGGTACTATTGGGCAGCAAGGTACAACAATTTTGTTTACCTTTCTCAAGTCCTGAACAATTCTATATGTTCCATTTGGCTTTTTCAATCCCATTATAGGAGAATTACATGGGCTGCTCATTATTTCTCTCAAAATTCCTTGTTCAATCATCTTATTAACTACAGGTGTTATTCCTTCAATAATTTCTGGCGTTAATTTGTACTGCGGGGTATTTGGGTAATTTGTTCCTTCTCTTACAGTAATTTTTACAGGATCAACTCCTCTCATTAGTCCAATATCTTCGCCTGTCAAATCCCATACATCAGACCTGACTATTCCTTTCATTTCAATAGGGATTGTCTCCGCATCAAACACAGGAAACATGTCATTCACTCCTGGTTCTAGTTCTGCCATTGTCATTTTATACAGTACATCCTCATCTGGTGTCTGGAAAGCAAAACCATCTGGGGTACAGTAGATGGTACAATTCATTTTGCAAAGCAGATCGCGTCCTAATAAATTTACAGGACTACAATCACACACCACAAAGCGATGCATCTCTTTGAATGGTCCAATTTCCACCTCTACTGGTTTTGTGAGAGGGGTTTTAATCTGTCTATTCGAAACACCTACAACTTGGATATATTCTCCTGAGAGAGGAAGGTTTGGAATTTCCACTGATCTAACAGTAGAACGGGTAGCTCCAGTGACCACAAGGAATGTAACATTTACACCATTCACTTTTCCATCCACAAATGGACCTGACTGATCTACCTCTAGAGTTGCGCCAAGCACGCACTCTTCTTCCTCTCCTAGGCACCGTCATAAGCTTTCATCCGATTCAACTCCATCCTGCCGTAACCAATACTGCGAAACTGCAGCTGCGCGCGGCAATTTTGTTACCTGCTCTCCTCCGTAGAATCCTGCCTCTGCACTGTATCTCTGAGGATTTACACTCTTTGGAAGAGGTGGTTGCGGCACCTGACACTGTTGAGTAACTACCTGCAGCTGTTGCAGCTGTTGGTAACTCACCTCATTCTGCACCTGTGGATTCAATGATTGATTTTCTGCATTAGCTTTCGGAGGAAATTTACACTCGTTTCTCCACAATTATGACATGGCCATTTCTTTTTAGCCTCTTCTATACTCATTTGACCTTTTCCCTTACCAATATTCGGTTTGGACTTAGTCTGCCCTGCATCACTAGACTGATTATTCATCTGAGCTTCTTGCTTTTCTGCAACCTTTACTTGTGCCCACATTGCCTTTTCCTTGAGTTTACGCTGTCTACATTCAATATCGTCACTACAATATTTTGCATACCTGAGACTTCATCTACTGTGCTATTCTGCCAACATAACATATGCTGCTTAATCATTTCACTTATCTCAGGTCTCAAGCCATACACGAATCTATACACAAAATGACTCATGTCTTTTTCACTCAAGTTCTCGTAACCACTATACTGTTTAAAAACCAACAATAATCTCTCGTAGTAGGCATGTACAGATTCCTTACTCTCTTGAGTTCTCCTATCAATCTTTACCCAGTCCGTTTCTTTTGGTGGGATTTTATTTTTCAGAAACGTGATTGCCTGTTCATATTTTCTCATTACTTCTGAACCTGGGGCTCCTGTTTTTGCATCTCTAGGATATTCTTCCTTCGGCCAGTCAATTGTAATTTTACACTCTGTCCATAAATCTGCTGGAACAACAATCTCAAACAGTCCATCCAAATCTTCCCACAATACTTTTGAAACTTTTACAAACCTTTCTACCTGTCTATACCATTCTACAGGTTTCTCTCTCAATCTTGGAAAGTCATTCGTAAATGACAATATATCTTGTCTGGACCATGGGACATGTACATAACTTCCTCCTGGAGTTTCTCTAATTGGACACTCCATTACTACCGGTTCTTTCTCTTTTACTGGAAAAGCCAATGAGGCTTTATCAGTTGTTCCCTCCTTTCTTCTTATCCACCTGCTTCTCCACTTGTCTACATCTCCCCATTTTCTCAGTAACACAATCAGTTTCTTTATCTGTGTTAACCGTCCTGAAGTGTTCAGATTTTTTATATCCTTTTCACTAAAATCTACCCTGTACGGTTTTGCAATCCTCTGATTTTTCCAAACTCTACTCCTAGTTCGTTCGCTGTTTCTTCCAATTTTTCATGCAAGTTCCTAGCTCTCCAAGTAACGCTTTTACACATAAACATTAACTCGTCATCTTGATAGGATTTCAATCGATCTGTACCAATAGTTCCTAGAATCAATTCTTCCATGTCTATCTTTAATCTGACCACATCCAACAGTTGTGGTTCAGCATCCTTTTTCTGCAAGCTCCTCACCCAATCATTTCATTCCTCTGCAGTCGGACCCACAGGGGTTTTGTTTATTTCTGCCCAATTTGCACTTCTCTCTGGGGTTTCATTTGCTGACTCGGCTCCCATAGGAATCCTATTTATCTGACTCTCATTAATTGTCAAATTTACAGGTGGACTTGACCTAAAAGGACCACCAGAATCTTCTTTCTCTCTATTTTCTGGAATCATCCCTTCTCTTACCCTTTGCATACTAGAATTTATTGGGATTGTTAAGGAGTGTTCATCTATCCTTTGATTTTCAAATACTGGGATTACTGGCCCTATAGTTACTGGCACAGTCACGGCTTCCATATTCTTTGTCAGTTCTCTTATCTTTTCAGTCAACTCTCTTGTGGTTCTGGCTAATTCAGCTGTATTACCACTATCATGTTTCACAGTCTGTGGTGTTTCTGGTTTACTAAATGGACTATTCATTTCAGACATTTGTTCGGGACTTTGATTTATTACAGTTCTCATTGGCGGTGCATTTGGTGTCACCACCGCAGAATTCTGTTGATATGGAGGGGTCTTTTATTTAAAATATCCTCCAGCAACTCATCCTCTGTGTCGCTAACTCCATACCCATACCTCTCTGTTACTGCATGCTTCTTTTTCTCTGTACACTTTCTCCCTGAAATTTCTTCAACTGTTCTGACAGGAAACAAACCATCCGTCATGTTAGCATACCGCCATCGTCTCATCTTGTCTTCATGATTCAATCCCCATACTCTTCCATGGACTAAACTATAATTCTTTGCACCTCTGTGTCTTTCCCTTTCATACATCTCATCTTCCCATTCACCTAAAGCTTCGAACTGTGTCGGTCTAGGTCTCGGTTCAAGTTTCATCATCTTTTCTCTCAAATTTTGAAGTACAGCTGTGCTAAACGAACCATTTTCTGGAAATGCCAATACTCCATCGCCTTGGGTATATTTCGCCCAATTTTCCAACCAAATGCAGGTATGATAGCCATATTTCAACATCATATGAGATGCTGGCGTTTTCTGCGGAGGAAGTACTTATCCTTCCCTAGTCACAACCCTCTTGTCTTTCTTGAAAAAGTTTTTAATCTTCGCGAACCATGACGGTTTTTCTCTACCATAATCATAATAAGCCATATTTCACTGTTCTTTTTCCCAAAACAAACACACGCAATTCTTCACCACTCTGTTCTTTCTACTGCTCGGCTATTCGGACCTATCCCAGCGCGTCTCACACTAACGCACCAATCCGAAAGCTTTACGTCACTCTCACACTAACCAATACCAGCGCGTCTTCACACTAACGCACCAATCAGGAAGCTCTTCGCTCTTTTACAACTGGCCAATACCAGCGCGGTTTTTGTTGACGTCAGTTCTACTCCTGTTTCTACTGACCCCTCCTTTACAAAAATTATCGGCAGTTTTCTTAACTTTTCTTTTCAACTAAAATCGATTAGTTACAACGTAAAACACATTACCATTGTCTGTTTCTCTAAACAAAAGAGATAGTTTGTTCTAACTTACAAGAATACTGTTTCGTTCGATAAGTGTAGCACTTCTCTCTACCTTACCCTTCTCTCAAGCAAGAGGTAAACCCGTTTCTCTGGGGTTAAAACACATGTGGAGACTACACTGCTCCTGAGAATTAAGGCCAAAGTTTCACAAGAAAACCTGTTGCTATTTCCCTCAAATACAATTCATGCGTGACATTTCCCTATCATAACACAATCCTGTGTTATCACCAATTTGAAATCAGACAATGCACAATTCCGTGTGACTTCTCTTGCCACACGTGTCCACTTCCTACTTCCCGGAAGCTTCAAAATTTCAACTTACACATAACGTAATACAAGCTCGACATAAAGTGTTAGACATGAAAAATCAATAAATCAATAATCAATAAACTAATCTATAGAAACCATAACTCTGCTACCAAGAAATCTGATCCAGCGCTGCTAATATAAATTGCTCCTTAGGACACCAATTCAGAAAATAAAACACTTACGCAACCTTTGTCATATAAAACTTATGTCGGTGGGGCCCATGACACCGCATACATACATTCATTCAACTTCTGGATTAAACGCCAAGGAGAATGAGCTGCTGGACGAACGGGATACCTTGTTAAATTTGACAGAATAATAATCTATACATTATATACATTAACTTTGGATCCTGTCGGTTCTAAACATCAAGGTACTCCGCTATTCGGTCAATGGACCAACTAGTAGAATTAGTTGATGGTGATTAAGACCAGCTCAATCACAATTAAAACCTTTAACATTTATTAATCATAAATCTATTAAAAAACCACAGACTCATTTTAGAGTTAGAATATAAGTTTATCTAAAATTATTCAATCAAAAGTGAAATTCTTTATTAAGCAAACACATTTAAAATATCAATAAACATTTAAGAAAGGTTTCAGGAAAGTGAAAAATTATGCATTACCCTCGGCCATGGGGCGATGACAAGAATGGTTCACCAAAGGAAAATGAACCGCAGATCACAGGATAGGACTCCCAAACTGACTGACTGTCCCGCTAACCTCCTTGGACGCACCTCCCGGGCAGAATTCCCACAACAATCTCGTTCCTTCCCCAGTCAAAGTTCCAAGTCCAAAATGACAAAGTCTCTCGCAGCATCAAGGTGGAAAAATGAAAAATAAGAAGCGCGCTCACAACGTAAGAGCAGACTCTCTTATACCCTATTCTCTGGCTCACTACACATAAAAGTTGCAATCCTTAGGGGCAAGAATCACGCTAATTGGTCCATTGGAGGGGTGGTGATGGTCACCTTATCGCCCTCCTTGTTCAAACTGGTTTGGGGACAATAAAGAACACAATAAGTCTCATGATCATAGGGTCAAAAGTAGTCCAATTTGTTAATCCATTTTGTAGCGATCTTTGATGGTCACACATTGGTTCATCCATTGTCACTTGGCTCTTTCCCATCCGTTCCCAGGAATATATGCTGAATACTTGGCACATTCTTCATTGCAGGTCAGATTGGCCTTGACATCTCTCACTCCGGGCACAGGCCGCATACACGTGACTGGAGCGTTCATTCTGCATCTGCGCAGGAACCATTTTATTCAATGCACGTGATCTCGTCCTTTCCAGCGGCCATTTTAGAAGCATGGCCTAGAATGCCCGAACGAAACTAATATAAAACAAACACATTTAAAATATGGAAAATAAGCCTTTCTGTTTACCACCAGCCATTCTAATGACCCGTGTTAGATATTACCTAGCGAAAGCGACATTTAAAGCCATTTTACTTACCATCTGCATTCTTTGCCACAATACAATTTTACTACGCAACACAAATCATGCAATTCACTCTAATTAGTACGCAAATCACAATACTTTCATTAATTAACTTCACATTTGTAAATAAATTAGATTTTGCACAAATCAGCATATTACCCACGTGTAGTGTCTACTAAAAAGGTGTGTTTGTTGGTTAATTCATGCATTTCAAACGGTTAGTATCATTAATCATTATGAGATCATTAACTTTCAAGGAGTACAGAATTATTTCGTTTACCCTGCTCCATCACTAGCGACATAATAATAAGCACCTTTCTCTACATCAGCACTTACCTTTTGTGGCTAAACTTCTCTGAAACACTTGACCACTCATTCAGAAGACCATCTGCCTTCCTCCACTCTTCATCACCCAAACCTTTAAAGCCATGTGTACCAGATTCACCAAATACTCATCATGTTCAGAAGACTTTTCTTCTAGCTACTGCACCTTACCTTCTACGCCAACAGCCAAACAAGACAGGAAAACTGCAACTACATGGCAAACACCTGGTATGAACTCTGCTTTATAAGAGTGTTCCTGTGGTCTATATTGCCACTTTGCAATTTTAGCCATCGCTCAATCTGCCACCTTGATGGTAAAAAAATCAATTAGAAGTTTGTGACCCATGTTCAAGTTGAATTCTAGTCTGCATAAAATGCACACTAATTTTTTACCACTTTATTTTTTCTCTATATTCTGGTGGAAACCCCATCTAGATAGTGATGGGTGATGATGGCAGTGATGCCTGAACCATAAATGACTATAGAGTGTGCGTTGATGAGAAGCAATTGAATGTCTTTTAGGAGGGATGTGTGTTCTAGTGAGTGGTATGTGGATGAGGTTACAGGTATTTCAGTGGGAATGGTGTGAAAAGAGATGGTGAAGCAAGTTTACCTGGAGCAGGGATTCTGGCCAAAGATCCTTCCAGGATAGGTACTGATAAATGCAGTGATTTCACTTCCTGTGGAGATGAATGTTAGGAAATACAGTGATGTCACTTCCTGTTGAGATGGATGCTGGGAAATCCAGAGATGGCTTTCGTGCCAAGATGCATCCTGGTAAAATATATTTGCTGGATATCCTTTTTGGATGCCTCAAATTGGGAAGCTTGCCCAAAAATATTTTGTGAATAGCAACCTACAAGATAATAATATGTAATGTTCAACAAGGGGGCATGTTCTTGTGTAAATAACAAGTTTAGCCCAGAGAGTTACCATGCATGCATTTGATAGCACAGTTAAGTGGTACAAGATAGGCATATGAAAGTGAGTATCTTAGACTTGATCATTGGCTTTGCTGAACAATTCACAAGGCGTGGATATGACTTATATTTGGCATTACCTCAACCCCTCTTCAAAGATAGTGTTGATTTCATTGTCACAGTATGGATGTTCTCATAGAAGCATTGTGGATGCAGTACCGCTTATGCTTTAGTGTAGGTTCCATCTGTACCTGCTAGCAGTAGCAGCTGCTCCCAGAGGGGGGTGGTGGGGAGGGGGATGGGGGTTAATTAACAACAAAAAAACATGTACCTTGGAACAGCCAGCCTCCGCCTCCCCTGCGTCCTCTTCCTTCTTCCTTTCTGCAGTTTGCCGGCAGCAGGAAGCACCCGGCACACAGGCTCCTCTGAGCCAATCACAACGCTGCAATGCAGCATTGTGATTGGAACAGGGAGTCTGTACATGTTCCTCACCAGGCCAGGGCCGTAGCCACGGGGGGGGCCCAGCGCGGCCGGGCACCCCCAAAATCATGTTTGGCCCCCCTAAAATTCATGTGCCCTAATTGAGCCTAATTTGTTAGACTGTGAGTCCTCCTTCTTTCAGCAGGCTGCTCCATGAACCAGCCAGGACGTGTGTAATTATTGGGCTAGACTCATGTCCCGTGCCTAGTGACAGGGGCCAGCGTGGGGGAGGGGGAATGGCCACACCCTTGTTCCCCGGGCACCACAGCTTCTTCTCCGATCTGGAAATACACTGCACACAGGTCGTGCAAGCTGGTACACGCCCATCCCCTCGTGCTGCAGCATGCTTGTGTGCCACTGCCTATGTCACTGGCCCCTTGGCCCTGCCATGGCTGTTGTCACCCTCAGTGGCAGAATCTACCACTCTTTTTCATCTCTGCACCCTGTCAGGGCACTCACCGGCACAATGCTCCTCCTGGCACATGGGATCGGCCAGCCTGTTGGGAGATGACCGGGTTTTTGCCGATAGTTTGCAACTCTGCCCTACTACTGCAAGATAGCACGAGGACTCCGACACACCACTACAATAAAAGGTAATGCCAGGCAGTACGTGAGTGGGGTTACTACCATTCCATGAGAAAAATACTGGATGCAGTTTAAGATTCTGCAAATTCTAAGGCCTGAATGTGATCTGAAGTAGAACTTTATATCTGAAGTAGAAGCTTATGTGTAGTCATATATATTCATTTTTAACATGGACTTTCAGTCTTCTTTGTAAACTTTAATTATCTGTTAAGAGTCATTAGGGCAGCGATAGAACACATTTTAAAGTGATTTATTTTTATTTTAACTGTTTAAAGTGTGTACTGATAATGGGAACAATTCTGGCGTTAGGTGATTTTCTTAAGTTTGAATCGCTCTGGACATTAAAATGAGCCAGGTAGCAACCCTATAAGTGACTCACTTTGGTTCCACTATGACTCGTCGTCCTCCTGAGTGGCTGACACTTTAGTGGGAGTGAAATTAATTCAAGCATGAGAGACCTTTTCGTATGTGCCTGTCTCTGTGGTACCTTGCACACTTAGGAGATCGATCAAAACAACTTGCTTACTCCAGGACCAATTTGACGAGGCTTGTATTGCCTGTGATGGCGTCTCTCACGAGGATACACATTCACGTATATATATAGTGATTGATTCTATAGGTTTGCAGATTCATCCTGCTGCAGGTGTTTTTATTACTTGGTTACCTTGATGGTACTCATTTTCTTGCCAGAATTTGAATCGCAGGGCTGATGAGTAAACTAGACCGACATATGTCAGAAGCTGATGTTGGGAGTGAGTTTGATTGATAGGGTTGGTGGGAGAGACTGGTGGAGTTGTTATGTTAATGCGCCAGCTATAAGATTCTGTGTCAACAAGGAAGAGTGCACTTCCTTTGAAATGTCTCCTCTATCCCCATATGGACTTCTCTTGGCTTTTAATAGCTTCTCAGGTCCTGAATGCCTGGTCACAATCACTGCACCTATCTCCCCCCTAAATCTTCAGCTTAGTCCTGAAGCCTGTTAGACCCTTCCATGATCCTCTGGCGAGCCGTGTTGTGTCAAAGGATCACTCCGATCCTTCTGTCCAAGGCTCCTGACACTCCCTGTGACCTGAGACACAAATTGGCATATTAATTCTTTTCCATAAGGGTGAAGCATAGTTCTTTGAAAGAGGGCAATGCGTCCACATGTGCATCAGACTTCTGATTTTTCAATCAGTTGTGGTATCGCACACACACCACCACACTGTGCTCGCACACTTTGTTATATAACCTGAATACCTGCACACCTTACTTTTCACTTCTACCTCTGCTCCTTAAAGAGATACAAGTGGGGTAGCAAGGCTGTTAAGTGCCATTATGCAAGCAAGTAAAAGTGGCTCTAAGTGCCTCTAGGGTGTGTGATAAAGGCATTCATAGTGGGTGATGTAGTTCCCTCAGTATACTGGATCCTGCAGCCATTACCCCTGCTGCACTATTGATAGCTACTCCAGTAGCGGCCCGTGGTGGCAGTGCTGCCGGGCGCTGACGTGGGTCGGGGGAGGGGCAGGGTGGGGGGTAGTAAACTACGGATTATGGCCGATCAGAGGTAAGTAAACATATAAATAAATAAAACAAATTTCGCTGCGCGCGCTGCATCGCCAAATGTGATGCAGCGCGTGCAACGAAATTCGTTTTATTTATTTATATGTTTACTTACCTCTAATCGGCCGTAATCCGTAGTTTACTACCCCCCACCCTGCCCCTCCCCCGCCCCACGTCAGCACCCGGCAGCACTCCCACCACGGGCCGCTACTGAGCTACTCCCCTGAAGAGGCACAGCAAACGTCACATGTATGCTTTTTTTCTACTCCTCAAAAACAGGGCAAAGCTAGAAATAAAAAAGCAAGTATAACCAGGGGACAGTTCTTAAGAACTGTGGGAAAACCATGGTAAGGCAGGAGACCCACCTTTGTAGATTACAAAATGCAAACTATTTAGAGAGTGATATTATTGATATTCAGTAATATTATCATTATTGCTTATTGTACTCCTCTGACGTTTCTTTGCACCTTACAAAGTTGGGAGCAGGTTTGGTACTTATTGCATTGACTCTTGAATAGCTCTGAAAATTAGCTTGACCTCTGGGTTATGAACTGGTGACCTTCAAGTTCTTTCCAGCAGATGCATGAACCCTCCGAGTAATCCTAGTCTTTTTACCTTCACAGTTTATGTAAACAGTGTTTTGTCCCAGTGCTTTGCTGCCGAGGCTCTGTGCATCATGAGCAAAGTGCTCTGCAGACCTGCATTTTAATTACCTAGAGGTACGTAATTTCTGTATTCTCAATAACTGCTGCTTGACTGGCCAAAACCAATACTTTTTAACATGACACAAAATTAAAGATACACTTTCTGTGTTTCCAGAATCCTTTTAACAGTGACCACACACTGCGACTGCAGGATGGACTTCTATCCTGGACCTAGTTATATACCAATAGAGGACAAAGCTACCTTTGCACAGCACAAAGTAAACAAAAGGCAGCTTTAAATAGCCATTGGTGCGGTGATTGTCACCACTCTCCTCTTCACATACATACATGTTGTGCAGCTGCTAAAGGAATGTCAGACAAAAAGCAGTGTGACTTTGAATGATCATTCTGTTTGAATGGATATCTTGCTGAGCCTGCTTGGGGATGTCTATGAAGTCTCCAAAAAGACCTAGTGAGTGTGATCATGCAAGATGGTAATACATTATAATTTTTTCAGCATGGCTAATGATGGGACCTTTGCTGGCTCTTGTGTCTCAGTGGACTAATACCTTCACTCCACTGTAAGAGTCTGTGTTTGACCAGGTGATCTCATGTTCAAGTCCTTGTTGGTCCATGTTGGGATGGAAAGTCCTCCGCATGGTAATGGACGTGCACCCCCACGCTGAGTGCCCCAACTGTACTGATATATGGATCCCTAATGCTGATTTTTGTTGTCATAGGCAAACGTGGATCATGCTTGTACGCCATGACATGTGTGTCTCACAGATTGTGGTCTTGTTGGACCGAGAGTGATGCCCAAAGCACTACACCCATAGTGGTGAGAGGCTGCTGCTTTCACCAGGAGTTAAGCAGTGCTGTGGTGGCACCATACTGTATAGTGATCAGTAGGAGTGAGTATGTCCTTTTTAACCTGTGTGACTAGAGTGAGTCACTTTTCAACTTCTACGTGCTTAACTCACCCTTGGCTTGCATCAGTTTAGTGTATAGTGCTGTGCAGCACAGTGCTTAATTTGTGAAAAAAGAAGTGCCAGGGCCCTTGTCAGGAGGCCACTGCAGCTTGTACCACCCGTTGCTTCCATAAGCAATGCCAATGACAGTACTATCACTACTAGCCATCACTGTCAGGCTTTCCGGGACGCGCTGCCGCAGGGTGCGTTGTCGGTTGCAGTACTTGATCCACTGGAAAGGTTATGGGCCTGATGACAGGATGTGTGAACCAGCCTCTGGTGTGCATGCTCCCCGTTTGGTTCGCTTGTTTCATCGGCGTTATCCGGCCAAACCCAAGCCTGTCGGGGGATTTTGAGGGGGTGTACTGTCAGGCTTTCCGTGACGCGCTGCCTGTGGCAGCGCGTTTCCCGCGCTGATGCGAGCCCCGCCCGCTGTTCTCTGTAAGCGGGCGAGGGCGGGGCCGAGGACGCATTTAAAGGTGGGGTCCGCATTGGTAACGCGCTTCGCGTTCCAATTCGGATCCCGCCAGGCCTCCCACCAGTTCCCTCTGCAAAACGCTTACCTGTGATTCCTGCGACCGCTGTTTCCTGGTGGTGTTCTCTTCACTCGTGGCCTGCTGGGCATTTCTGAAGTTCCTTTTTTTCCTTCCTGGGTCTTCTGGTGCTCTTCCGGAGCACTTGGTTACGCTGCTCTATGCCGAACGGCAACATTGTATCCTGGGATTCCTCAGCCTATTAACCCTTGACTTCCTGGTAACTTGTCTCTGTAGGGCAAGGTAAAGCAAGGGTTTTAAAAGAATCCTAGTATCTTGGATTTCTTGTGGTATTTAGTATTTATTTTACACTGTAGGAGGATTATACTTATCTGATGGCCATATGATTATAAGTATGATCTGAGTGGTCCTCTTTTGTTTCTGGTAAAGCCTTATGTTTTTTCTGTAAAAAGAATAGAGAAACTATATTAATAGCATAAAATGACCCACTTGGTTTGTTTACATTGACCCTGCGCTTTTTGCCTTATATTTTCTCCGTGCTCTCTCCTGTTCTGGGAAATGAGTTTTTTTGTTTTTCCCTAATTCAGGGGTAACGGATATTATTTTTAAAGGGTCCTATATACTCCTATGGAACTTCTAGCATAGGTTTGTATATTACAGTTCATCTCTTGTTTAATGCTAAGACTTCCGCAGTCCTTCTACATACTGACTTCATATTTCATACTTCAGATACTGTGAGTCTCTACAATCCTTGGGAGTTTTTCCCCCACGCATACTTGACGTATTCATTTACAGGTATCTCATTAGAACTAGGGAGGGTAGCATACAGCTAGTTACTTGTACACTAACTTAGTACTTACCTTGTGTTTTCTCCTTCAGGATTATTGAAGACCACCCCACAGAAGATCCAGTGGACGACTACCCCTTCTTCCTTTCCTTGTTTTGTTTCCCTCCTTCCCCACCTTCCCTCTTTTGCTTTGACCTGGTTTGGGCAAAGGAGGTGGGTGAGGGAAGTTGGGACCTAGCATCACTTCCATCCATTCCGTCCCTGCAGTAAATTCAGGTGAGCCTCACAGAACGCGAAGCCCACGTTTTATATTACCGCCCGGGCGTTATGAAGGAACATCCGATAACGTTAGCTGATGTGGCGAGTTTGATAGGAAATTTACAAAAAGAAACCCAGGCTCTAATCCTTAGAGTGGATATCCCAACAACAGGCCTCTCAGACTCCTCCCCCTCCTGATTTGTCGACAAGCTCCCATACCGCCTCTTTTTCGTCTCATCCTTCCTCGTCTAGCATTATGCCACCGGTGTATCATATAACGACTCCCTCTTCAATACCTTTAGCTTCCCCAGAAAGATTCATGGATGATCCAGCTAGATTCGCAACATTCATTAATCAGTGCCAATTGCACTTTATGTGCAAAGCTTCCTGCTTTCCCACTGAGCAATCCAAGGTGGCTTTCGTCTTATCTTATCTAGGTGGTACAGCGGCCACATGGTCAATTCCCTTAGTGGATAGAAATGATCCTCTATTGTATGACTATAGAGCCTTTAAAGAGGAGCAAGGCGTTTATTCGACAGACATTCGTTCATGCAGTCTGTGGACACTGAGTTGTTAAACCTTAAACAAGGATTTAAAGATCTTATGACTTACATCTTCTGCTTCAATAGATTGGTGGCTGAAGCTGGTTGGCCGGAAGCCAAAAGAGGTACTCTTTTCTACTGAGGCTTGAGAGAGGAACTGAAAGATATGTTAGCACAAGTGGTAGACCCTCCAGAAACCTGTGATGCATTAATCGATTTAGTAGTAAAAATGGACCACCGTTTGCATGAGAGAAAAAGGGAGAAAGGCTGCATTGAAACCAAGTACCTTGCTGTTAGAGAAAGGAAATCAGAGACAGAAAAACCAGTCGAGGAGCCAGAACCCATGCAAATAGGCAGCATTAAAGGGCCCCTGAGTCTGGAAGAAAGACAGAGACGACGGGCTAACAATTTGTGTCTATATTGTGGAAAATCAGGACACTTTCTGAGGGAATGCCCTGTCAAACCTAAACGACGTACGGAGTCGGGAAACTGACTCACCTGAGCATGATGGAGACGAATCGCTCAGGTGAGACAGGCTTAATGTTCTCCAAATCTGGTAGGGTTAAATCCCGCTTCCTATCCTCTACAACATTTTTTTATCTCAGCCCAGCTTAGTTGGGGTGATCAAAGTATAGACGTACGAATCATGCTTGACTCAGGTGCCACTGGGAATTTTATTGATTCAGCCTGGGTTGAAAACATGAATATTCCTATGGAACCAAAAAAGACTGTGGACATAGTTAAGACCATTGAAGGAAGTCATATGAAGTCTGGGCCTGTCACTCATACTACCAAACAGTTAGGCGTGCTCCTTCTAGATAAACACCGCAAAACTATCCAGTTTGATGTCATCTCCTCGCCACAGTTTCAGGCCATCCTCGGTCTTCCTTGGTTGATGAAACACAACCCTGACATTAACTGGGAAGACCATACCGTAGCTTTCACTTCTGAGTACTGCAAAGATCACTGTCTAGATTCTCCCATTACACTGCAACACGTGGCTGGTATAACTTTTTACGACTTACCTGTGTTACCTGATTGTTACAAAGAGTTTATAGAAGTGTTTGATGAAGAGAAAGCCCCTGCTTTACCACCCCATCGGTCATATGACTGTCGTATCGACCTGGTGCCCAGGGCCAAAATTCCGTGTAGTCGCATATATGCATTGACAGAACAAGAAAGCACGTATTTGAGGGAGTACCTAGACGATATGTTACAAAAGGGATTCATTCGCCCGTCTAGATCTGCAGCGTCTTCCCCTCTTTTTTTATACCAAAGCGGGAAGGGGGTCTAATGTGCTGCATAGATCACAGAGCCCTCAATTGTGTGACAACTAAGAATCGATACCCGTTGCCTCTGATTCAAGCCTTACTCGATCAAGTGAAACAAGCCTCTATTTTTACCAAGTTGGATTTAAGAGGTGCGTTTCACTTGGTTCGTGTACGGGTAGGGGATGAATGGAAAACCGCCTTCCGCACAAAGTTCGGCTTGTATGAGTACTTATTGATGCCCTTTGGGCTGTGTAACGCCCCCGCGGCTTTCCAGTTTTTTATTGATGACGTCCTAAGAGAAACCCTGGATGTAAACACCATCGCCTATATTGATGACATTCTGATCTACTCTTTATCTGTCGAAGGAACATATTAGACATGTAATGAGAGTTCTAACACGCCTCAGAGACAACAACCTTTACGTGAAATTAGATAAATGTGAGTTTCATGTTCCTGAAGTCACCTTCTTGGGTTTTGTATTGTCAGCAAAAGGAGTGACTATGGATACTCAAAAGGTTGTTGCCATCACAAGGTGGCCCTCTCCCCGTTCAGTGAAGGAAGTGAAGAGCTGTCTGGGTTTCGCTAATTTTTACAGGCGTTTCATACAAGGGTTTGCATCTCTAACAACTCCTATCAACAAGCTCTTGAAGAAATGGATGGCGTTTAAATGGACACCAGAAGCTGAAAGAGCTTTTTCCTGTTTAAAAGAGGCTTTTTGTCACAGCTCCTGTCTTGAAACATCCTGACGCTTCCCAACCATTTCTGTTGGAAACTGATGCATCCCAAGTTGCTATAGGAGGAGTGTTGTCTCAGAGAGCTAGACAGACAGGTCATCTACATTGTTGGAAAACGAGGCAGTATCTGTGAGGCCTTCACAAATAACATGTCATATTTGTCCTTCACTGGGAACCAAACACCCAAGTGCAGCGCCTGACTCTCAGAGGGTAGCGTTGCAGAGCAGTCTAAGGCTTACTCAAGGGAGGTGGTGTGGGCTAGTAATCGCCATTACAGGTGCACAGAAATAACACTCAATAATTGATTGTCCAGTCTGTACTTTGCTTTATAAAAGTAACAGTACATTTATTAAACACACACTACTCAATACTATGCCGCAAGTTACAAATATACATAAGCTGTTGGAATCACTTCGTGACATTGCATAACATTTCCACCCCTCCCAAAGGGGGGTGGGGTCTAGTACCACCACTCCCATGTATGCACATCATCTTGCCCCCTAATGCAGTTAGTTGAACATAACCTGGGGCAAGGGCCCTGTGCACTGGCACCATCCCAGTGGCGACCCACCCCATTATCTCAACAAGCTTTAAAAATAGGTACACCTGCCCTGGTGACACATAACCCTGACTGAGCATCTCATATTGTCCATACAGTATGCACCTCTACATCTTTGGGGCTAATAGTCTGGGTTGTTCTTCACCTAACTCAGCAGCAAGAATACATGTTTGGGCATCACTTTAAATTAGATACTTATCATAGAGGATAACAATTATAATGCATTGCAATCACAGCCTCTAAACGGCACCACAGGATTATGCCAATACAACCATACACGCTAGCAGGAATGTCCAGCAACATAACCCCACTTTGCTTATGACATCACCTTATACAGGTACTTCACATAGCACATGTGACTTCCAGTCCCTCTAAAAAGAAATAACATATGTAAATGCATTTGTGGTGCAATTACACCTCTTCACCTCCAGGGGATGTCCTTCTCCAGACATCCCCAACTCAGCCCTTCACACCTTGAGGCAGTCCCTAAGGCACCCCAAGCTGCAGAACAAAAGTTCCAGCCATGGGGATGCTGATGACACCTGGCTGAGCCCTTGAGGGGTTATTCTTTTGAGTCCCCATGAGACTTAGGGAGGGATGTTCCATTTTCGTACTGGGGGAGACTGCGTTGCTCCTGCAGCTCCCCCGGCACCTTTGCACACACCTCGTGGTGACCCCGTTCTCCTGGGGCCACCACACGCAGAAAAACTGGCATTTCCCTCCAGGCCGGCTCGGGCCTGCAAAGCATTATGGGGCGAGGTGCTCCGGCACCGTGAATATCGTAGCAGCGGCTCCCCCGCTGCGCAGGGAGAGCCGCGCTGTGGGCCTCCGGCCCCGTCTATCCTGCGTTTGAGGGTCCGCTCCCACCCGGACCCCCAGGTGAGTGCTGCAGCTCGGGGAGCCCATCCCCCGCTGCTCCGGCTGATGTTCGGGGGCCTGGTCCCACCCGGGCCCCTGGATCTTCGGTCTTCTTCTTGGGGGGGCGGCCCCGGTCCCACCCGGACCCCCACATGGCCAAAGTGATGGAAGGCAGCCTGGGGAGCCCACCCCCGGCTGCCCCCGCCGGCTCCTCATCTGGCCAGCACCCTCGCGTGCTGCCGCGGGAGCCGGCCTCCTTGTTCTGGTCTGCTCGCTCCTGTGGGCAGACGCAAGGCTGCCGCCGGTCTGACGGGACCTCGGGGGAGTGCGATGGCACTCCCCCCACCTTTTTCCAGCCACGAGGGGTGCGGCGGCACTCCCCCCACCTCGCAACACACATCGGGGCCCAGAGTTGGGATCCCGGGCCCCTGGGGATCTTCACGGGGAGTGAGACGGCGCTCCCCAACTTGGCCTCTTCACCTGACTTAACTTCAGCGGGGCCAGGAGTTGGGAGTCCCGGGCCCCTCTTCCCATGCCCAGGGGGGCACGACGGCGCTCCCCATCATCGTTTTCGTCGGGGGCCAGGGTGGCCTCCTGGCACCCCGTGGGGGAATTTTCACGGGGACCGCGATGGCGCTCCCCGGCTTCGCTTCGGGGCCCGGAGTTGGCATCCCGGGCCCTTCCCACCATTTCCTGGGGGCGCGACGGCGCTCCCCGGTCTCCATCTTCCTCGGGGGCCAGGGTGGGCTCCTGGCACCCCTTTTGGGGACACTTCACGGGGAGCACGATGGTGCTCCCCAACTTTGCTTCACTTGGGGGCAGCTCCCGGGACCTGACCCACCCCGGGGGCATCTTGGAGACCGGCAGCGGAGCCCCACGCGCTTCGTCGTCGGTCCAGCCAGAGGTCAAAGGTCGCCTACCTTCTGGGGGGCATATCTCAGCCCCCAGGGGTCCCATCTGCACCGTTCTGGCCTCCTCTCGCTCCTGATGGCCAGCTCTACCCAACTGGAGCACTTTCCGCCGCCCTCCTCACCTCCAAGAGGGTGAACTTCAGCAGGGAGCTGTTTTCACTGGCTCCCTGCGCCAGCTTTTCACCTGGCTCTCTTCCTGGGCCTCTCTTCTCCTTGCGCAGAGGCTCCGTCTCCTGCTCACTGGTCCTGGACTCCTCTCCTGGCGCTATTCAGGATCCTGGGACAGTCAGGGGGTTCCTCCTTCCAACTGCCCATGGCGCCAGGCTCCAGAACCCTCTGCCTCAGCGAGAGCTTCTCTTCATGTGCAAGACCTTTTAAAAGAATTTGGAGGGGGCTGGCAGGAAGTCTCTTCTTGCCCTATCAGGCAGCGACACCTCACCTCTCTGCCCCTGCTCCCTCCTTCCTGCCCAGGCCTCTTGGTTTGTTCAAAATGGCGTCGTCCAGGGGTCTCATGCCACATGGTCTCTGAGAGCCCCTTCCCCCCTCGCTGCCTTCTATCCAGAGCAGCTTGGTGCCTGGCACCAGGTGACAGTTGCTGATGGATGAACCTGTAGCTCCACCCATCTTCTCTTCTTGGAGTGGAGGCCTTCGCCCTTGGAATGCTTGTTGTGCAGGGCTGGCTTGGGGAGGAAGGTCATTAATTCAGCCTGGCCGGGTCAGCCCCAGCCAGGCCCTGGTTATGAGCTGACTCAGAGAAATATGTCATTTCTGGATGACCCAAAAGCAGTACAAATATGACTTTGGACTCTGCAGAATACTTCTTCTCACATAGGTTACAGCGGACTTTGGTGCGTGTCTGGAATTTGTAGGCCCTAGGAAAGTAAAACCAGCCCATGTGCTCCCCATCCTCATAGGAGAATAATGGAATAAAAACAGTAAAGCACACTGACTTTCCCCCAAATGTTTCTTCCCATTTTAGAAAGCCTATTCCATGTCACCACCCAATTCTGCATAAGTTCTGCCACACCATTCACTTTGTAGCTGCTCCGGGGCTGCGCACGCCAGGAATCTGTCCTGCACAGCCCTTACACTTGTGCACACGCATGTACACACGTGTTTGCATGTAACCAGCCCAGTGCCCCTTACTCTGGCTGCAGCGCAGCGGCCTACTCGCACCAGAGGGACACCGGTAAAATACACATGCAGTCCCTTTCATCATGAGTTCACTGTGGGTGAGTCCCAACTTATGAGGCTCTCCCACAGTAAAAGCTCAACCAATAGGTGTTCAAAAAGCGAAAAATCTGGGCGGCTCAGATGGTCAGAACCACCTTCTAACACACGCCACGCCCAGCTGATTCCTACAGGGAAGAAATAGCCACTCTACATGGGTATTCTTCCCGTAGTCAGCGATAGCTAGTTATAAGGGGTTCTTACCAGACCCCCCTTACTCACCAGTTATCCGCTCAGACCACCTACTTCTCCCATCCATGAGACCTCCACCCATGACAGGGATCCCAGACTACCCTAAGAACCCTCTGGGCTCTAGGTTAGATACCTCTAGGTCACTCACAGTCTACATGGAATCAGCCTAACTAGGCTTACCTTTGCCCTTGGTCACGCAACACTATGCCTACCAGTTCTCTGGACAAGGGTACAGTGCCTCAGCACCGATGCAGTCTTCTGGGACAGGTCTACATCCCATCCCCGGGGTCACTAACTGGTCTCCCTTCCAGAGTTTGTTCCAACCAGTACCCTCTCTCCTTTTGGTCCTTGCACCCCAAAGATGCAACCTCTCTGGACCCTCACCCTCAGCCTGCCTCTGGGGTCATTCAGCTGCCACCACCCTTTCGGGATGACTGTCTCCCCTAAAGAAAGCACAGCCATTTGTACTTTCCCCACACAGAAAAGCACCTTTGGTCACTGGCCTGGCTCCCTGATAGGACTTCAGACCGGCCTCACTACCACACTGGCAGTGCCAGGGAGGAACACTGAGGGTGCCTCGTTAGACAACCTACAGCTCATTCCCCCCGTCAGTAGCTCCACACCGAAACTACCCCAGAACCTAGACCCCTTCCTTGTTCTCTGCTGCGAGAACAGGGCCTATGCACCCTTCCCTCCGAGAGGCGCGCTCCCCTCCCGGAGTACCCTTAGAGAGCCTGTGGGCCCCGAGTTAGCTACACCCAGGCCCACCTCTCATAGCTCTCCCCGGTCCCCCTGCAGCGCCTTGGGAGACCGTCCAGGGACCCTCATGATCCCTGGATGGCCTGCACCACCCCTTCTGAAGAGCAGGGTCCCTTCACTTAAGATAGGCCCCACCTGCCTTCAGGGTAGTACTACCACACTCAGCCAGGGACCCTAAAGATCCCGGCTAGGCCTGCACCACCCTCCTCTGAAGCACAGGGTCCCTTCACTTAAGATAGGCCCCACCTGTCTTCAGGGCGGTACTACCTCCATCAGCCAGGGACCCTAAAGATCCCGGCTAGGCCTGCACCACCCCTTTGGGAAACACAGGTTCCCTTCACTTAAGATGGGCCCCACCTGTGTTCAGGGTGGTACTACCTTGCAGACGTCCACCTCCTGCATCGAGCTAGGGGAACACCCCCATGCTCCTGGTCCTGGGGTCCAAGCCCCACAGGATCTACCTGACTGGTCACCGGCTAGGCATTACCCCAGCCACCACCTCAGGTTCACACACAAGCTTCAGAATGACATCCTGTTGCTTCCTTGGGTAACCACCTACCCGACCCTGACATCTCAGGGTCCACCCCTAACCCTTCACCTGGAATCCAGGGAGCCCATCACCCCCTCTCAGATCTCTACTGGGTCAGTTACCTAGCCCACCTAGTGTACCTAGGGGCTACCACTACACACCCTCACTTGAGAACTACCCTCCTTTGGGGCCACCCACAACCATGGGCCACCCCTGGGTTGCTCACCTCCCCCACCAGTTAACCTGGGGGGCATGCTGGACACACAACTCTACCACACCCTCCTTCCACCGTGGGAAAAGTTTCTTGGGGTCCCCCACCATGGGAACCCCTGGGGTGTTACTACCCAGCGTTACTACCCAGCGTAAAGAAACCTCCTGCCCCACGCTTCCAGTGGTTTTGGCCTGCGCCAATGGCAAGAACCTTTCAGCGGGGGAAGGATATCAGGGGCCCCTTCTGTGGAAACCCTCCCTGCCCATAAAAAGCGCGGGAATCTCCCAGGACCCCCTACCTCTCCTGTCCCCCCAAAGGTCAATCCACCCCTACACCCCCGTCTGTGATGTAGGTATCAGTTGCTGTCCCTATCTCTTGAGGAGACACCCTGCTCAGGCAGGTGTAGTGCGTGTAGTGTTAGGGTTCAAAGGTGTACAATATGGCTTAGAACATTTGTATGCAATAATTTCCTGGAAAGCACCATCCCGCTAGCACATGATAATCAACTCAGTCATATCAATACAGTTTACATTTAAACCATAATATCTTCACATGACATATATGTGCGCGGGGCTTTCCTTTCCTATACTTTTAGTTCACAAAACCAAAACTTTGAACCCTTCTCAGAGCCTTGTGCTCTTCCATTTGCTCATTACTGCATAGGTAATGTGTGGCAAAACTGGACTTATCAAATGCTATAAATGCGCACCAGAATGGGATACCATGTATCCCGCCGCTAGACACCAATGTTGGAAAACGAGGCAGTATCTGTGAGGCCTGCACAAATAACATGTCACATTTGTCCTTCACTGGGAACCAAACACCCTAGTACAACGCCTGACTCTCAGAGGGTAGCGTTGCAGAGCAGTATAAGGCTTACTCAAGGGAGGTGGTGTGGGCTAGTAATCGCCATTACAGGTGCGCAGAAATAACACTCAATAATTGATTGTCCAGTCTGTACTTTGCTTTATAAAAGTATGAGTACATTTATTAAACACACACACTACTCAATACTACGCCGCATTGTACAAATATACATAAGCTGTTGGAATCACTTCGTGACATTGCATAACATTTCCACCCCTCCCAAAGGGGTGTGGGGTCTAGTACCACCACTCCCATGTATGCACATCATCTTGCCCCCTAATGCAGTTAGTTGAACATAACCTGGGGCGAGTGCCCTGCGCACTGGCACCATCCCAGTGGCGACCCACCCCATTAACTCAACAAGCATTAAAAATCGGTACACCTGCCCTGGTGACACATAACCCTGACTGAGCATCTCATATTGTCCATACAGTATGCACCTCTACATCTTCGGGGCTAACAGTCTGGGTTGTTCTTCACCTAACGCAGCAGCAAGGATTCATGTTTGGGCATCACTTTAAATGAGGTACTTATCATAGAGGATAACAATTATAATGCATTGCAATCACAGCCTCTAAAAGGCATCACAGGTAAAATCACTGGATTACGCCAATACAGCCAGTCACCCTAGCAGGAATGTCCAGCAACATAACCCCACTTTGCTTATGACATCACCTTACACAGGTACTTCACATAACACATGTAATTTCCAGTCCCTCTAAAAAGGAATAACATAGATAAATGCATTTGTGGTGTAATTACACCTCTTCATCTCCAGGGGATGCCCTTCTCCAGACATCCCCAACTCAGCCCTTCACACCTTGAGGCAGTCCCTAAAGCAGCTGCAGAACAAAAGTTCCAGCCATGGGGATGCTGATGACACCTGCCTGAGCCCTTGAGGGGTTATTCTTTTGAGTCCCCATGAGACTTAGGGAGGGACGTTCCATTTTCGTGCTGGGGGAGACTGCGTTGCTCCTGCAGCTCCCCCGGCACCTTTGCACACACCTCGTTGTGACCCCGTTCTCCTGGGGCCACCACACGCAGGAAAACAGGCATTTCCCTGCAGGCCGGCTCGGGCCTTGAAAGCATTATGGGGCGAGGTGCTCCGGCACTGTGAATATCGTAGCAGCGGCTCCTCCGCTGCGCGGGGAGAGCCGCCCTTTGGGCCTCCGGCCTCGTCTTTCCTGCGTTGGAGGGTCCGGTCCCACCCGGACACCCAGGTGAGTGCTGCCACTCGGGGAGCCCACCCCGGCTGCTCCGGCTGATGTTCGGGGGCCCGGTCCCACCCGGGCCCCTGGATCTTCGGTCTTCTTCTTGGGGGGGCCCTGTCCCACCCGGACCCCCACATGGCCAAAGTGATGGAGGGGCAGCCCGGGGAGCCCACCACTGGCTGCCCCCGCCGGCTCCTCATCTGGCCAGCACCCTCGCGTGCTGCTGCGGGAGCCCCGGCCTCCTTGTTCTGGTCTGCCCGCTCGACGGGACCCACATTCTTCCGGCCACGGGGGAGGTGCGACGGGACTCCCCCCACCTCGCAACACACATCGGGGCCCAGAGGATCTTCACGGGGAGTGCGACGGCGCTCCCCGACTTGGCCTCTTCACCCGACTTAACTTCAGCTCCCCCATCATCGTTTTCATCGGGGGCCAGGGTGGGCTCCTGGCACCCCTTGGGGGCATTTTCATGGGGAGCGCCGTCTCCCCGGCTTCACTTCGGGGCCCGGAGTTGGGATCCTGGGCCCCTCCCACCATTCCCCGGGGGCGCGACGGTGCTCCCCGTTCTCCATCTTCCTCAGGGGCCAGGGTGGGCTCCTGGCACCCCTTTTGGGGACACTTCACTGGGAGCACGACGGTGGCAGCCCCCGGGACCTGACCCACCCCGGAGGCATCTTGGAGACCGGCGGCGGAGCCCCACGCGCTTCGTCGTCGGTCCAGCCAGAGGTCAAAGGTTGCCTACCTTCTGGGGGGCATATCTCAGCCCCCAGGAGTCCGATCTGCACCATTCTGGCCTCCTCTCGCTCCTGATGGCCAGCTCTACCCATCTGGAGCACTTTCCGCCACCCTCCTCACCTCCAAGAGATTGAATTTCAGCAGGGAGCTGTTTTCACTGGCTCCCTGCGCCAGCCTTTCACCTGGCTCTCCTCCTGGGCCTCTCTTCTCCTTGCGCAGAGGCCCCGGCTCCTGCTCACTGGTCCTGGACTCTTCTCCTGGCGCTATTCAGGATCCTGGGACAGTCAGGGGGTTCCTCCTTCCAACTGCCCATGGCGCCAGGCTCCAGCACCCTCTGCCTCAGCAGACCACACCCCAGAGAGAGCTTCTCTTCCTGTGCAAGACCTTTTAAAAGAATTTGGAGGGGGCTGGCAGGAAGACTCTTCTTGCCCTATCAGGCAGCGACACCTCACCTCTCTGCCCCTGCTCCCTCCTTCCTGCCCAGGCCTCTGGGTTTGTTCAAAATGGCGTCGTCCAGGGGTCTCATGCCACATGGTCTCTGAGAGCCCCTTCCCCCCTCGCTGCCTTCTCTCCAGAGCAGCTTGGTGCCTGGCACCAGGTGACAGCTGCTGATGGATGAACCTGTAGCTCCACCCATCTTCTCTTCTTGGAGTGGAGGCCTTCGCCCTTGGAATGCTTGTTGTGCAGGGCTGGCTTGGGGAGGAAGGTCATTAATTCAGCCTGGCCGGGTCAGCCCCAGCCAGGCCCTGGTTATGAGCTGACTCAGAGAAATATGTCATTTCTGGATGACCCAAAAGCAGTACAAATATGACTTTGGACTCTGCAGAATACTTCTTCTCACATAGGTTACAGCGGACTTTGGTGCGTCTGGAATTTGTAGGCCCTAGGAAAGTAAAACTAGCCCATGTGCTCCCCATTCTCATAGGAAAATAATGGAATAAAAACAGTAAAGCACACTGACTTTCCCTCAAATGTTTCTTCCCATTGTAGAAAGCCTATTCCATGTCACCACCCAATTCTGCATAAGTCCTGCCACACCATTCACTTTGTAGCTGCTCCGGGGCTGCGCACGCCAGGAATATGTCCTGCGCAGCCCTTACACTTGTGCACAAGCATGTACACACATGTTTGCATGTAACCAGCCCAGTGCCCCTTACTCTGGCTGCAGCACAGCGGCCTACTCGCGCCAGAGGGACACCGGTAAAATACACATGCAGTCCCTTTTATCATGAGTTCACTGTGGGTGAGTCCCAACTTATGAGGCTCTCCCACAGTAAAAGCTCAACCAATAGGTGTTCAAAAAGCAAAAAATCCGGGGGGCTCAGATGGTCAGAACCACCTTCTAACATACATCCTGTGGCTTTTTATTCTCATAAGCTAACCCCTGCTGAAGTGAATTACTCTGTAGGAGATAGGGAGTTGTTGGCAATAAAAAGGGCCTTTGAAGAATGGCGTCAGTACCTACTCGGAGCATTGCATACTGTCACTGTTATCACTGATCACAGAAATCTGCAGTTCCTGATGGCAGCTAGGGCCTTATCTATGAGGCAGCTGAGATGGGCTCATTTCTTTAGTGATTTTGACTACGTCATTCAATTTCAGTCAGGCACTAAACATAGCAAGGCTGATGCACTATCCCGCTTTGGATATGAGTCGTCTGATGAACAGAGCACACAAGACCCACCTCTCATTCTGAGTCCTGATCAAGTTTTAGGAGGCACCTTTTCAGAAGAATCTTTTTTGACAGAAGTGTCTCATACACATGAATCCGAAGAGCTCAAGGACTTAGAAATCAAACACAATGGGGTCAGGATTAACAACTTAGTCTATGTTCAAGGAGGCTTAGTTCTCCCTACAAAAACACTTAAAGTACAAGCACTGGACTGGTGCCATACACACGCATTGGCAGGTCATCCTGGACACAAGAAAACCCTTGCTCTGCTTAAAAGGTATTTTTGGTGGCCCTCCATGAATCATGATACCCAGTTGTATGTACAAAACTATTATGTTTGCGCACAAAGCAAAAGTTCCCACCAGGTACCAGCAGGACTCTTAACACCTTTGCCTACACCTCCTACACCCTGACATTCCATTTCAATGGACTTTATTGTTGAACTGCCACCCACAAAGCAAGGGCATACCGTCATATTGGTAGTTGTTGACATGCTATCCAAAATGTCCCAAAAACTCTGCCTACTTCAAAAGAGTTAGCCTGTGTATTTCTCCAACAGGTAGTGCGCCTTCATGGTCTGCCCTCTGTTATTATATCAGACAGGGAACCTCAATTTGTGTCCCGCTTTTGGAAAGGATTGAATAACTTGTTGGAGATAGATGTAAGGCTTTCTACTGCCTATCACCCTCAAATGGATGGTCAGACAGAGAAGAGAGGGTCAACCAATGTATTGGGCAATACCTACGGTGTCACCTTTTACAGGGAGATAGGGATTGGGACACAGTGCTATGGACTGCGGAGTTTGCATATACCAACAGTGAACATGTGTCAATTGGGGTTGCACCTTTTTTTTGCAGCTATGGGTTTCACCCTCGCTGTGGTTTTGTATCGCTCCTAGCTCCTACTGACTCTCCTGCCGCTCAAGACTTAGTATCCCGTCTCCAAGACATTCACGTTTCCGCCAAGAAATGCTTGGAAGAGGCCAAGAGCAGGTATAAGAAAGGTGCTGATCGTCATCGCCGACCACCACCAGATTATACTGTGGGAGACAGGGTATGGTTGTCCACTCGGAACATCCAGATTAAAGGGGCAAACAAGTTTAAGCCCCGCTTAATTGGTCCTTGTGTCGTTTCCAAAGTAGTGAATCCTGTCGCTCTGAAGCTCGCCTTGCCTGACTCTTTGCATATCCATCCTGTTTTTCATGTGTCTTTGTTGAAACCTGTCGCCCCTGGTTGTGTTGTTCCGGCCCAACCCCCCTTGTTTTGGTGGATGATGTTCCCGAGTATGAGGTGACGTTTATTGTGGACTCTCGCAGGGTGCGTCGTCGGTTGCAGTACTTTATCCACTGGAAAGGTTATGGGCCTGATGACAGGATGTGGGAACCAGCCTCTGGTGTGCATGCTCCCCGTTTGGTTCGCTTGTTTCATCGGCATTATCCGGCCAAACCCAAGCCTGTCGGGGGGGTCTTGTGGGGGTGTACTGTCAGGCTTTCCGTGACGCGCTGCCGCAGGTAGCGCGTTTCCCACGCTGATGCGAGCCCCGCCCGCTGTTCTCTGTGAGCGGGCGAGGGCGGGCCGAGGACGCATTTAAAGGTGGGGTCCACATTGGTAACATGCTTCGCGTTCCAATGCGGATCCCGCCAGGCCTCCCACCAGTTCCCTCTGCAAAACGCTTACCTGTGATTCCTGCGACCGCTGTTTCCTGGTGGTGTTCTCTTCACTCGTGACCTGCTGGGCATTTCTGAAGTTCCTTTTTTTCCTTCCTGGGTCTTCTGGTGCTCTTCCGGAACACTTGGTTACGCTGCTCTATGCCGAACGGCAACATTGTATCCTGGGATCCCTCAGCCTATTAACCCTTGACTTCCTGGTAACTTGTCTCTGTAAGATAAGGAAAAGCAAGGGTTTTAAAAGAATCCTAGTATCTTGGCTTTCACGTGGTATTCAGTATTTATTTTACACTGTAGGAGGATTATACTTATCTGATGGACATATGATTATAAGTATGATCTGAGTGGTTCTCTTTTCTTTCTGGTAAAGCCTTATGTTTTTTCTGTAAAAAGAATAGAGAAACTATATTAATAGTATAAAATTACCCACTTGGTTTGTTTACATTGACCCTGCGCTTTTTGCCTTATTTTTTCTCCGTGCTCTCTCCTGTTCTGGGAAATTTGTTTTTTGTTTTTTTCCTAATTCAGGGGTAATGGATATTATTTTTAAAGGGTCCTATATACTCCTATGGAACTTCTAGCATAGGTTTGTATATTACAGTTCATCTCTTGTTTAATGCTAAAACTTCCGCAGTCCTTCTACATACTGACTTCATATTTCATACTTCAGATACTGGGAGTCTCTACAATCCTTGGGAGTTGTTCCCCCACGCATACTTGACGTATTCATTTACAGGTATCTCATTAGAACTAGGGAGGGTAGCATACATCTAGTTACTTGTACACTAACTTAGTACTTACCTTGTGTTTTCTCCTTCAGATTATTGAAGACCACCCCACAGAAGATCCAGTGGACGACTACCCCTTCTTCCTTTCCTTGTTTTGTTTCCCTCCTTCCCCACCTTCCCTCTTTTGCTTTGACCTGGTTTGGGCGAAGGAAGTGGGTGAGGGAAGTTGGGACCTAGCATCACTTCCATCCATTCCGTCCCTGCAGTAAATTCAGGTGAGCCTCACAATCACACTCATACATGTAAGCCATGCCCTCACTAGCTGGTGTAAAACCTTTGGTGTTTTAAATTGGAGTGAGCAGTGAAGGGAATGTTGGGATCCATTGGTTGACTGTTTTGAAGTCCCAGATCTCATGGGCTGTGTTTGTAATTGGACTTTAGTGTGGCCTCTGCAGTCTATTTATTTTCAACAACCAGACATTATCCTGTTGTAGGGATTCTGCACATACACAGAGCTATGCACAGGATAATAGGACCTCGGAGTATAGTGGTGAGCCAACCATACACCTTAGTACCCACAATCCCAACCCGACTAGCATTAGCGTCTCATTAGCAACGATGCTACCAATGATTAGACAACCCAGAACACGGTCTCTCTCTCTCTCAGGACTCGCGGGAGCAAGAACACCCTTTCATGAATCACTCGTACCTGTCCACAACGTGCGTAATAAGAGACACTGTATAGTTTAAAATATTTATTTCAACTACCGTGCTCTAAGATACAGTACACGTGCCAGTACTATCAGCATAATGCATAAGAATAAAACAATAAGCATAGTTACAATTCCATAGAATACAAACGGGAAAGCATTTCATAAAGCAGTGGATATAGGGCTAAATGACCATACCACCCTCCCCGTGCTATTGCTAGTTTATTATCAAAAATAGAAGACCTCTGGGCTTTGTCGGGCAGACCCTCATACCTCAATATCTAGATGCAAAGTTTACATCATCAGACAAGCACAGCTCTTCTCTCTGGAAAGGTTTTTCTCCAAGGGTCTCTAACAGTGAAAACACAATATTAAAAGCACACAAATTTCTCCAGTGCAGCTGCATTCAGTGTTATGTCTAAGTGCGAGGGGCTGACCAAATCAGCAAGAACAAGGGACATTGTTTTTCGACCTTGTACATGATGTGCAGACGAAACCCAAAGGGGATAGGAGGAAAGGTGAAAGGCAGAAATGCAGACAGTTCTAAAATAGCCGGGCACAAGCAGAGGCTGGAAAAACAAAGGCACAAAGTAACGTGCGCAAAAAAAGGGCATCATGGCAGCCAGGCCTAAGCTAACTTAGCAACGCAGACCATGAGTCCACAAACCACACGACACCCTCCCCTGGTCAGTCCATCGGCAAAGACAGAGGACGAAGACAGAGTTCAAATAGATGGAGCAGAACGGCAATGTCTGTGACTGAATGTGCCCAAGGGAAGGACAATGAACGGGAGAGAGAAAAAATAGATAAAAACGTCCAGGGAGGCAGGAATGCCGAAAGCGGAGGCCCCTAATCCAAAAAGTGTATGTGCAGAAAAACGCCACACCTTCCAAGAGGACATCGTTGGAATCGTCAGAAAAAAGAGATGCCATCCAGTCCAACAAATCAAAACTGCATTCATGTTCCTCATAATAGGGAGCAGTGATCAGCATTGCGGGACAACTTGCGTGATACTCAATATAACTTTGTTGTAGGAGAGCCTGAGCAGCCGCCCAGACATCCCATTGTGCCAAAATGCCAAGTGCAGCCGCACGCGCCATGTAGCCAGCACCGGAACAGTCTCGTTCATGGGCCTCTAAGGGACCCACCAACTGGACAAAATCCGGGCGAGACAGAGACGTATTGGAGAGGCAGTAATCCATGGACCATGAGAAAGGACATCGGATGCAAGACATCACAGGTTGCACGCAAGTGAAATACGCAAAGTGAAAAGAAAGTCTATATGACACACCGAGTGTCGCCAATGGCAGGACGCCGAAGCCGGCGAGGATGCGCTCACGGAGCATCCGGAGTCGACCGTGGTCGAGCAGGGCCCCAGGAAGTGCAGCCATTGCGTAGCACACAGACCAAAAGCAAAACACCAGCCGCTAAGGCGAGGATCAACGGAAAGCCGCCAAAGACGCTGGAAAAAATGGAATGAATAAAAGCCGGTATTACACCAAATCTAGTTTGAAAGAAGGTAACAAGGCCAGAGCCCACAACTTTAAAAAAGTGCACAAGACCTTCGGTGCGTGAAGCATTGAAAACACGGTGAATCAGTTCACCGAAATGTTGTGGGAGGTTGGTGTTCAACAGGGCCTGTATTTCACTGTGGGTACTCGCCACCTGGAGAATGAACGTCTCCCGGGCGGATGTGAGCATAACCTCCTGAGTCAATAATAGTGCCTTTATTCTGCTCAATTTATTGAAATCCGCCTTCAAAGTCGGAATGGAAGGCCAAATGGAACTATCTACGATGCCGTGAGGGGGAGGAAAAAGCACATTTTTGCAGCAGACAACTCTGTGGGAATCTGTTACAATATAGGGTATGCCGGCAAGCATGCCACAGCAGTCCTGATTATTCAGAAGGAGATAGCTACCACGTGCAAGCACAGTGAAGGTAGGAGATATAGCAGGAGCAGGAATGCCTTTTAAAACATAAGCAAGATTCGGAGCCGAAACATTACAAGCCCCGTGCACTCTAATGTGTTTGCAAACAAGGGAATGACCCACAGTAGAATCGCATGACTCCCCCGTGAGAAAAACTTCCTTCCCGTCCCTAAGACATTTATACATGAAAGGCAGGGACCAAAGTTCATGCAGGAAAGCACTGCCTAAAGGCTGAAAGCGGCCAACAGGATAATGTTTCATGCAGGAACTGAACTCAAATAAAGAAAAAGGCAAAGCGATAAACCTGTGTACTAGCCACACAGCAGAATCCAATTCTGCAACAGAGAATGGTAAGGGCTCTATTTTTTCGATATGTAATAGAGTGTAAGCTGCATCTTGCATGGACATGAACCGCTGTTTCTCAGTCAAATTAAAAGGCAAGAATAAGGCAGAGGTGTTCAAAAAGTGCCAAGGAACTTTCCCCATTTTAAGTGTTTGCAAAGTCCATGCAAACTGCATTACTGAACGCAATTGATTCTGACCATGATATAACACAGAAACATCATCTTGTACAATATCAACAACAGAGGAAATAATATTCTCTAACGTATAAATGCGGGAAGACAGGGTATTAATACTATTGTCAACAACAGCAAGCACCTTTTCTAAATTAGCCTGACCGATTTCCCGAAGACGGGAAGCAGCTTCAATTTGCGAAAGCTTCCAGAGTTCATTGTAAGTTTCATAAATGAATCTCTTTGGTCGAGGACCACGAGGCCCCAGAACAAAGTCGGACAGATCAATGTTGCCTGATAAGAGGGATAAATGTTGTTTCACAGAATCTAAGGACGAGTGCTGTAACCACTGTTTACACAATTTACCAACAGAATATGTTGTAACAGTACGAGAGTCAGAAAACCTTGGATCTGGCCTATCCTGTCTGTAGCCAGGATCCGTGTCAGGAAAACGCAGTTGGCAGGAATTAGATGCAATTGGCCAAGCCAACCAGGGTGACTGAACAAACCTAGAGACATTAAACGAATTGTTCTGAAACAAAACCTGCAAATCGGTAAGGGACATATTGAAGCGCAAGAAGACAATACAGGAATGGATGGGGCATTTAATTGTTTGGACGTAGCCAAACCCCAACATGTTGTTTGATAGATGGTTTGATTTAAAAATAAAATTTGGGCCGGGATGAGGCAAGCACGGTGCAAGGCTTCTGTGCCTTGCACCTGCCATGCTTTGGAGCCCCAAATAGATTTCAAGTCAATGGTGTCACGCCAATGTTCATACCCACCCACAGCTAGGGCGTTCAAAAAGGAACCCGAATACAGCAATTTGGTGTGGGTCAACATGATTTTCTGAGTAGCCGTAGTGTTTAATTTAAAATAATAGGACCCAGGGTTCGATCTATCAAAGTCTGTAAAATAAGTAAACTAATTTCTAAGAGTCTGGGAGCTACCTGGCAAAGGGGTCGGACAATGTTCCCATTGGGTATAATTAAAAGGACCCGAAGGGCACTGGGTTTATGGAGAAAGTGGTTGCCCCAATGCTGGTAACAATATAAATCGGCATAACTTGCAGAATTCATGTACAAATCTTCAGCGTTAAAAGCAGCATAATATTTCAAATCGGTAAATAACGATTCAACTGCATGCACATCCCAATCGTCAGAATGAATATTACTTTTAACGACATCACCCATTGAAACACGGAAGACATTTGGTACATTAAGAATCTCAGTCGGTCCATGAATTTGGAAATTTACCGCATCCCATACGATGCCATCAGCGACTGGAAAAGCTGAAATGTTCACGAATGTGTGGTCACGCTTCATGATGTGAGATGAAGAATGCGGAGCCAAAGTTCCAGCGACACAGTTCACAGCAGAGCGTTCTGGTAAATAGTGACCATTGATCAGTAGGAAAAAAACTGTCACAAAGCCAATGGACATGAACAGAAAAATTAGGAATAGTACCAACCAGATGTATGTCCATGGCGGGATCAAAAAATTGTCTCTGAACCAGGATACAAAAATACTGAATCTGGACGGGATAAGTGCTGAGGTGGAATCCGAGTCAAAAGAATAACGTGTTGGGCTCAGTGGCGTTGTAGGTAGATGAGCCACGGACTCGGTGGCGGGGTAGGTATACTCGGTCTCCTCGTTGCAGGGGGAATCCGGGTAGTCGAGCAGGCGATCAGGCAAATCTACCATCTCAATTGCAACATCAGTGACCGTTCGGGCTGGAAGGCCACAAACATTTGTCCTGGAAATGACTGGACAAGAGACCGCTGGTGTTACACTATTCAGGATCGGCCAGCTGTTGTAACTTGACATTTTCCACTGAGATGTATCTGTTTTCCTTGCGACCAGGAAGCGGTGGTAAGATGACTGTACGAGTACCCTTCAAGCCAAGGACTGGAACCGGTGCACGATAAGAGGGGCCAAATTCTTTTTTGTTCTCCACCTTTTCTCGGACCAGGTCTCCAACCTTCTGAAGCCAGCCGGCAACCGGAATCTGCAGCGCAGCGTCTGTGGCTGAAGGTAAATGTTCGATTGAAAGTTTGTCTCGGGCTTCTTGTAAGTCCTGCAACATAGTAGAATGGTTATCTACATCAAAGATTGCGGATTGCGCCGCCATGTCTAGACCATCAAGGTCAGGCACAAACATTCTTATGCCAAAGAGCATTTCGTATGGCGTCCGCCCACCCAGAGGTCTTCTAGGGAGATTATTAAGTGCACGTTGTACGGTATACAAGTGGGCCAGCCAGTTCCTGCCAGTACCTAAGACTCTAGCTGTCAAGGATTGCTTTAAGTCACGGTTCATTCGTTCAACAATCGAATTGCCCTCAGGCCGATATGGAGATGAAAATGTCACCTGCACCCCCAGTGACCCCATTGCGTCCTTGTAAGCCTTAGAGGCGAACGCTGGACCTTGGTCAGAATGGAAGGTGCCGCAGGTGAAAATTCCCACAAAGACACGCAAATCCCTGATGACATTTCGAGCGTCAGCACTCCGTTGTGGCCAGACCCAGATGAAACGTGTGCACGAATCCACTGCAACCAAGATGTACTTATATGCAGTGTCAGAAGAAAATGGACCGCAGTGATCCAGGTAAACACACCCAAAAGGTCTGTTAGAAATGCAGAGCGGTGTCTGTGGTGGCCGCGTAACCGTGGAAGGATTAATTGGCTGACAAACGTCACAAGAAAGCACATAAGTACGGGTCTGTTTATATAAACCACGCCACCAGTAACGCTGCTGCAAGATGGAAACTGTCGCAGACACGCCAGCATGAGCCGAAGCCATGCCTTCGTGTGCGGCAGTTATCAAGGAAAGTCTGCGGTCCGCTTTGGGAATCAGCCGATCACCAACGTCTGGAATTCTTACGTAAGGAGCCTGTTCGGGACCTAATTGATAAGAGTATTTGGAAGGGAAACCCCGTGGGTAATTAGCACCTTCCTTTGTCGCAGCAATAGCTGCCAAAATATCATTATCGATTTTAGTCATGGATCTTGTAACTGCTGCTACTGAGCACGTGGCTACTGCTGATTTGGCAGCTTCGTCTGCCAAACCGTTACCGACAGCGTGTGCACCCACACGCTGGTGGCCAAGAGTGTGTATCACCTGTGTGAGAGGCAGACGTTGTTTCAGATCTGCAACTCGAACCCAAAGCATTTTATGCTTAATTGTGCTGCCTTTTGCATCTCTATAGTCATTTTGTGACCAAAAGAATAGATTGTCATTGAAAGACTGAACACAGTAGTAAGAATCGCACACAATTAGGGTAGTCACATCTGGATTAGCGAACTCAAGTGCGTGCACCAAAGCGCGCAGCTCGGCCAATTGTGCAGTACTGTCTCCTAGTGCCTGAGTGTGCACTACCGTCTGTCTGAACTCACCGTTCACCATGGTACCTGCAACAATAGCACATGCTGCTGAATAAGCATGCTTGGAACCCGTGGCCGGTTGTGCCGAACCATCGGTATAGATAATACATTCGTACTCCTCAAGCGGTAGCAAAGACAGAGGAGGAGGATGAACAAATTCATACTGTAAAAACTCCTGTGTCTGAAGTGAAGAATCAAAGATAAACGTGACATCCGGAGATGTCAGAGATGTTGCCCATTGTATCCAACGGGCGTGCAAAGCCTTAGAGTTCGGTACACTTGCTTTCGTCACTGCCTCAAGGGCAGGATATGGTGTTACCACCAAAATGCGTTTTCCCTGTGCCAGTGCGCGTTCCTTTAGAATCGCCATTTGCACTGCAGTCAAAACATTCTCCACAGAGGAAAATCGCATTTCTGCAGAAGTGTATAGATGTGACTTGTATGCAATCGGAACTGTGTCACCTTCGTTAAAGGTTGAGTACGTGAAACCCACTGCCCCTGGAACGATTCTAATCACCAGGTTTGTGTGGTTGTCACGCGTCAACAAGAATTTAGATTCAAGTAGATCTGACTGCAAAGAACGCAGTATAGAGGAATGCTCGGGAAGCCCGCATGACTTCGAAAAGTTAGGTTGTATCAAGGCATAAAGAGGCTTGATACGCTGGGCATATTCGGGAATATAGGTACGCCCGAAGTTCAGAAAGCCCAGCAAAGACTGTAGCTTCTTCAGAGTGGTTGGAGGGCACAAAAGTGCGCATTTCTCCAGAAAATGGGGAGCTAAGCCCTTACCTTCATTGTTGAGCTCATAGCCCAAAAACAAAATGGTAAATTCAGCAATGTGTGACTTGGCAAAATTAAATTTGTATCCTAAGACCGCAAATTCAAGAATAATGCGGTCCACTCGGGAAAGATGCGGCCATAATTCGTCGTCCGTCAGATAGATATCGTCGACGTACGAACACGCATCTGGGTCTATGCTGTCTAACAAAGAGACAACACGTGCGGCGAATACACCAGGACTGTTTTTGTAGCCCATGGGTAAACGCCGGAATTTGAAATGTTTACCACCAGAAGTGAAAGCGCTCCATTGGCTACACTCCGGGGCTAAGTTGTGCGTGTAAAATCCATTGGATAAGTCAAGTGTCGTTTTGTATTTTTTACAAACAAGACTGTCTACAAGTGCAGAACTATGGGTATTTTGCACCGCAAAGGTCCGACAATGAGAGTTCAAATGCCGGTAATCCAATACTATACAAAAGGGGATGATGGACGGAACGTTTGAGCCAATCAAACACTCACCCCCAGTCAACTGATCTGGGTTTAATCCATCATCATTCTTTAGCTCACTCCACCACCCCAGTTCAGACATGGCCATATGCAAATCAGTCTGACCCTGTGCCTCATGGGAACAGTCCAGCCCGAACTGCCAAGCCATGTCTTCCCTGGACCGGAAACAAGCATCCTAGGACCGGTTTCTGGCATTCCAGCCGTCATCAGCCAGGCTTGCTTGAATCCAGTGGCAAAGTGAGCAAGGGACCCACGTCTGGGCATACCCCGCCAACTTAGGGCGAACAAAGCGATACAAAAGGGGATGATGGACGGAACGTTTGAGCCAATCAAACACTCACCCCCAGTCAACTGATCTGGGTTTAATCCATCATCATTCTTTAGCTCACTCCACCACCCCAGTTCAGACATGGCCAGATGCAAATCAGTCTGACCCTGTGCCTCATGGGAACAGTCCAGCCCGAACTGCCAAGCCATGTCTTCCCTGGACCGGAAACAAGCATCCTAGGACCGGTTTCTGGCATTCCAGCCGTCATCAGCCAGGCTTGCTTGAATCCAGTGGCAAAGTGAGCAAGGGACCCACGTCTGGGCATACCCCGCCAACTTAGGGCGAACAAAGCGATACAAAAGGGGATGATGGACGGAACGTTTGAGCCAATCAAACACTCACCCCCAGTCAACTGATCTGGGTTTAATCCATCATCATTCTTTAGCTCACTCCACCACCCCAGTTCAGACATGGCCATATGCAAATCAGTCTGACCCTGTGCCTCATGGGAACAGTCCAGCCCGAACTGCCAAGCCATGTCTTCCCTGGACCGGAAACAAGCATCCTAGGACCGGTTTCTGGCATTCCAGCCGTCATCAATACTAGGCGGTACGATCCATCGGGTTTAGAAACTGCGAAAAGGGGATTATTCATGGGTGAAACACATGTTTCAATTACTCCTTGATATTCCAACTGTGTCAGAATTTCGGAAACTGGACCTTTAGCTTCCCGCTTGATGGGATATTGGGGTTGTGGCTGTGGCAGCGACCGCAAAGGAATATCATGGGGGGGAGAGTCTTCATCCCAGCCCACGTGGTTGCGGTATAACGCCGGAGCCAGGGACACAGCCCACTCAGCTGCGAGAGCCTCCGCTTTGTCCTTTGGGACATGACGAGAAAAGCTTGGAAGGATTACCTCCTCCCCTCTACGCGCAGCCAGTACGAATGGGGGCGGCCAATCCGCCTCTGCCAACAAAATATCGTAAGAAGAGGTCAGATTCTCCCAAAAAATCCCTTTAATAACACGCTGTATGTCACCTTCAATTTGAATGACAATATTATATAGTCTGTCAGGGGGTGCCACTCTGGTGTCAGCTGTCTCGACAGTAATGAATGTTTCAGTTGCTGTCTCCTCCACATGAGGACGTAGTGCCTCCCGCACTATGTTAACTTCCGCGGCGCTGTCTAGGAACGTCACTGCCCACGTCCAATTCAGGAGTCTCGTTCTCACCGTCTGTGGCATACCTCGCTGTTACAGCTGCAACTTTTTTCTTCTGAAACTGTGGGCGAGAACGTTGAAATTCTTCTGGTTTCCCTCGGACTTGTTGTCGAGGTTGGTCTCGTCCCTGTAGAGCCTCTCGACCCCGACCTCTATCCTGGCGCTCTCCTCCACCTGTCTGGGAGGTCGACGGTGCCTGTGAAGAACGAGGAGAACGCGGATCAGGGACTTGAAATCTCTCTGGAGATTTAATTCTCGCTCTATCGCGCAAATCATATGTGCGTTCAGAAGAGACTGAAACTGGGAAGCGCCTCGCGACCCCGGCTTCTTCTGTTGCTTACCCTGTTTTTTCAACCTCCAGCTCTTTTTGGTAAAGAACGGTTTCTCATCTTTCTCAGATTGAGTTTTTGGTTGTGGTTGCGATTGTGTTTGCGTTTTAGGAAAAGGCTTGACTCCCAGGCTATTGCGGCCAATGGTTTTGTAAGCCTGTGCAATAATTTTCGGTAATTCGCGCGGCCTGTCCGGTTCTGGGACCAAAGCCAAAGCATTAGCTACTTGAAAGTTAAACGGGGGGATTTTGGGTCTCGTTTCACTTGAATTTGGTCTCCTATTACGACGGGAGTACTCTCCTGAACTTGATATACATTCAAATGTTCTAAATCGGAAAACAAGCGATCTAGAGACTCATACTATATGTGATTGATCGTATATTCTGCCTAGAATCTGGCGGAACTGCCCTAGCATTTACGCTTGCCCTGAGGAAGTCGATGGGCGATATTCCCAAGACGAAACACGTGTTGGCTACATCTTGGCTATACCAGCTATTTTTATCCGCTGCAATGAGCCTCTTGCAATTAATTTATGGCTCCGAACAAAGAAAATAAAAAGAAGAATCATATTATACAAGATTTGGACTGATATTTGTTTGAACTGACTTTTTGATGATATGAGTCTGTTTGTTGCTCGGGAACGGGATTTTGTCTTGTGATTTGCCCTTTGTGTACCAGTGGTCACAAAAGGTTTTTTGGATACGTGGGTGGCCGTTTCCTAACTGTCCCCTTGAGCACTTCCTGGATGTTATTTGTACTTTTGATCACTATAATGGTATTGCGCGAGGTTTGACCTAGCCACACCTCAGAGTTACATTGAAAGTTAACTGCACCGCCCTTGACATTTGCAAGGATCAAATCAGCCACTATATCGAACACTCCCACCAGTCTCATCCCTAATTCCACGGCCGCTTCAGGGCCATGCTCATCCTGCACTCGTTTAATTACAGAGGGGAGAACCGTCATGGAAGGAGTGCCGAAACACTTCGCATATACTGCTGCGAATACCTTACCCCAGTTGTTGCATTCTGCCAACTCGGGGATCAAGTCTTTTGGCAAACTAATCGTCAAAATCCTGTGTTTTTCCACAGGAGAAGTGTTTGGAAAAACTGCCTCCAGCTGGTCAAATTTTTCTGCAAGCCAATAAGGCATATCATCCTTATTTTGTGGGCGCTTGCCCATCACCGAATTAACCGTGACGGGACTTATGGTTACACCGCCCGGTCCAGCTGGATGCGCTGCAACTCCAGGAGTGGCTGCCTGGATGTTGCCTGTAACATACTGTACTAAAGCTCTATGCACACGTATCAAAGACGAATGCAAATTACGCAGGTCAGCGACCGGCAGCGTCATATAACGCGGATGTGGGGTATACCCGGCCAAAACAGGCCAAGTGGCCCCTTCAATCGATAAGGGGCCTAAACGAACCGAGGTAATCGGTTGGGGAGGGCGCCATCAAACCAAACACGGTGTTGCCATGCCGTGAGCGGTACTTCAAGATTCCTATAAGGCCTATAGACATTAGGAAGTGCGGTGGCTGTATATTCATGGAACAAATTATCAGTCCCATCCACCGCCGGAAAGGTGATCCAAGAGTAAAACACCTCAAAGTGGTAAGCAGGATCCGCTTGTACCACAAAGATCAGATCGACACCCGCGTCAGGCACTCCATACACTGTCAAGTGAGCTCGGAGCGCTGCTCGGCTATGCGCCGCAATGGCGACAGCCATTAGGGCTAAGAATTTTCGACAACCTAGTAGGAGGCAGCACAATATAGGGATTTATTTAAACACCTTTTAACAACTTCAAGCTTGAAAGAACCTATAAAAACATCAATATAGGAGGTATCGCCCTCACACACGCCTCCGGAAGCGTCTGCAAAGGGTGTTGTGGACAAGCACAAGAACTACTCAAGCGTCTCGCAGATAAGCAGCCCACTTCGTTGGTGGCGCCATGTTGTAGGGATTCTGCACATACACAGAGCTATGCACAGGATAATAGGACCTCGGAGTATAGTGGTGAGCCAACCATACACCTTAGTACCCACAATCCCAACCCGACTAGCATAAGCATCTCATTAGCAACGATGCTACCAATGATTAGACAACCCAGAACACGGTCTCTCTCTCTCTCAGGACTCGCGGGAGCAAGAACACCCTTTCATGAATCACTCATACCTGTCCACAACGTGCGTAATAAGAGACACTGTATAGTTTAAAATATTTATTTCAACTACCGTGCTCTAAGATACAGTACACGTGCCAGTGCTATCAGCATAATGCATAAGAATAAAACAATAAGCATAGTTACAATTCCATAGAATACAAACGGGGAAAGCATTTCATAAAGCAGTGGATATAGGGCTAAATGACCATACCACCCTCCCCGTGCTAGTGCTAGTTTATTATCAAAAATAGAAGACCTCTGGGCTTTGTCGGGCAGACCCTCATACCTCAATATCTAGATGCAAAGTTTACATCATCAGACAAGCACAGCTCTTCTCTCTGGAAAGGTTTTTCGCCAAGTGTCTCTAACAGTGAAAACACAATATTAAAAGCACACAAATTTCTCCAGTGCAGCTGCATTCAGTGTTATGTCTAAGTGCGAGGGGCTGACCAAATCAGCAAGAACAAGGGACATTGTTTTTCGACCTTGTACATGATGTGCAGACGAAACCCAAAGGGGATAGGAGGAAAGGTGAAAGGCAGAAATGCAGACAGTTCTAAAATAGCCGGGCACAAGCAGAGGCTGGAAAAACAAAGGCACAAAGTAACGTGCACAAAAAAAAAAGGGCATCATGGCAGCCAGGCCTAAGCTAACTTAGCAACGCAGACCATGAGTCCACAAACCACACGACAATCCAACAAAGTTCTTTTTGCTATTGGCTTATCCATGTTCACTCATCGTCTTTGGACCATTACCATACTGTATGTAACTGTGAGGCATGGTGGGAGTTTTGCATGTCTGGAAATTCTAGACCTGCTTTGTATTCAGTTGCGAAGGACTTTCCGTTAGATCTTTGGAGGCTTCCCTTGCTACACAAAGATCTCTAGCTTTTTTGTAATTTGTGGAGTGTGACATGTTCTATTCTTATTGGAAGTCCTTGGAAAAGGTCCTCCACTAGTGGGATAATATTGGCATTGAAAATGGCAGGTGTATCCCCAGGTACTTTAAAGAAGGGGTGGCTGTTCCAAAGGGAATCCCCTTCCAGATTTCATCCTCTATTTCAATAGGTGTTCATATTATCAGTAGTGTGGGATTGACATTGTATCCAGAAATTTACTTGAATGTCTTTAGCAAATTAATATCAGAGGAATTCAACTTTGGTGATGTGTCAGGGTCAACAATATGTCTGCCACAAATAGGGATATTTTGTGTTCTATCACCCAAAGGTCAGCCCTTTTATCTCTTTAGGCCATTGAGTTGTGGTAGCCGGAGGGTAGATTCCCACTATAAAGTGCAAGGGTGACAATCTGGCACCCCTGGCTTGTGCTACTACATATCTTATTGTCACTTAATATATCAAGCTAAAACTGTAAAATGCTTCCTCAGCATCTGGTGCCAACAGGGTAAGTGGTTTATGGATTTCTCAATGAGGTGTATTGCTCTCCTTGTATTATCAAACATCTGTCTGCATTGGATGAAACTAGACAGGTCATAATGGATAATGTATGGAAGGACTGAGGACAGGTGAGATGTGAGGAATTTCATGTACAGTTTATTAATACTTGTTTTTTTAATGCAGTTGCTGTCCATTTAGAGGCGGTGTGTAGTGAATGCAAATGGATGGACTGTAGTCTGCTGTACACTGCAGGATTCCATCATGCATTCACAGCTATTCGCAGAATGTCACAGATTTTTACCTCAGATATATTAATGAGGCAGGAATTTTTGCGACTTCCTGCAAATGGCATTTTGTGCTGCTACTTAGTACATCGGTATATCTCATAATGATGGGGGTTTTGCAGACTAGCAGGTGTTCCAAAACACAGTGATTTCACCATAGCACTTTAGACACTTGCATGTTACATATCTTTAAATCTGGGACATGATTCAGACATTAGTAAAGAACGGAGGGCTAAAGTGAGAGCGCTAGTGGTTGTCCAGCAGTGTAGTATGTTTCGTATAATCTTTGTGATCTGAGCCGCATCAAGCCTTACATTTTCTTGAGCATTTGGCAATTTTACATTTTCATGCACTGCTAATTATTCAGCAGCTTTTCGTGATATTTAATTTCACCTTGTGGGATTTGCAACTTTTGTTCACAATTTAGCATTTAAAAGTCTTTAATTTTCCTTTCAAACTCTTTGAAATAGTAGCTCATGACTACTTCATGTTGGTATACTGCATCAGTTTCATCTTCTAAAAGATCCATGTTGCATTGCCTGCAGATCTTCTTTTCCCCTACTTTCCAGGTCTAACTCTAATTGTCTGTGTCTGTATCCAGTTTTTAGACACTTACCCTTATTTTGCGTAGGTATATGTTTGGTTCAAGGAGTTGCCATTAGTGTTTGTTGGTCTTGGAGTTTGTGAGTCATGATTTTTAGAAAGGAGACTTAGGTACATGATAAGCGATGTTCTGAAAGTTGTGCTGAATGTGAATGGGTTGTATAAACCATAGAATTTACCAAGACAGGAATGTGTCAGCCTTACCTTTAATAATTAGGGAAGGACAGTCTCTGGATGCATCTTTGATTGCCTCCATTAAGAACTTAATTGTGCAATGGTAGGCAGTCTGTACTTGAGGAGACCATCTCCCTGATGCAGCCAGCGTTGTGCTTTTATTTCCCATCTGTAATGAGGCATTTATTGGCCCTTGGAAAGTCTGCTTCAATCTGCAGGTAGTTAGTTACTTTGAATGCCTAACAGGGTCAACTCATCCATCAGTGGTTCATGATTGAGGAATTATTTAATTGGTTAATAATAACAATGGACATTTAGAGCCCATTGAATTTGAAACTGCAGTATTGACCACTATTTAAACAAACATTGACAATATGTTTGACTTTTGTATGGCGAATGTGTATGAACATCCAAATAAATGACACTTGCAAAATATGCAGACAGAGCAATGCACACACAGACCAACCAACACACCTACAGCCAATCACTTGCAGGCAGGCAAACAAACATACATCCATATACACAACTCTAAGGGCATATATATACACCTAATATGTAGTCACTCATACACAGAGACAAAGGGACATGTGAAGTATTATGTTATGTTGGTTGATTGTAAAGCACTTTATGTTGCTCTCAGGCTAAACATACTGATGAAACCCCAAACACGAAAGGAAAGACTAGGAGAGCGGGAATGAGGGAGGTGCATTGTGAATGGAATGATCTTCTCAAAGATGGAGAAACAGTTAACAATGCTAGGTATCTGCCTGTCAAGGAGGAATCATGAGAGGAAATAGGTGGTAGAAGAGGCAAAGAGAGAACAGGATTGTATAAAAGCCATAAATCTTGTGGGATGGGCAAAGATTCGGAGAAAATCTTCATCACAGAAGTTAAAGAATGATGGCCTGGGTGGAAAGTGGCAAGGAAAGTCAGGTACCCATGTCCACTAACCAACTCACAAAAACTGATGCCACAGATAGGATCATTTATGACACAGATACAGTCAAATAGCACACAAACAGTTACATATTGGAGGCAAGGGAATGAACAACGGACATAAAGAAGGAAGAGCAAGTATATGGCTACAGCTTTCATGCACACTTAACGCATAGACCCTGCTGACAAAATTAAATTACAGGTGAAGAAAATATTTGTGTCAATATTTAATTAATTTTAGTCTTCTTCTTAGGGAAATCCCTGATAAAGGGTGTTGGAATGCTCTAGTCTCCACACCTATTCAATGACTCCCTCTTTTCAATTATCATCTGTCATAATAATGCAGAGTTTTCTGCAACCCCATTCCATCCATGGCCTCTTTGCTATAATAATACTGCAAGTCATTATTTCATTGGTTTAAATGAATGTATTGTATGACTTTCTGTTAAAGAAATAAAGCCTGTTGCATGATTGATGCTTACATATAGATTTCCACGTGTTTCCCCTCAGTGCAGGTACTTTAAACCATCACATTTTTCCATTTTTAGGCTTAGCTTTAGCTACGACCTTTTCATTTTACTAACATTATATAAATATATTCACTTATAGGGGCTTTCAGCCAGCACTCTCCTTCTAGTGTCCTGTTATTGTGGCATTCACATATTTCTGTCACTGACTACTGTCTGAGACAATGGGTCACCCACTTCAGCCATTGGCTGACTTCAATTTGATTGATGGCATTCTGGTCTTTTACAACTTTTCACAGGGACCATATCCACACAAACAGTAGTTCCCTTCAGTACCAGAGACTACTATGGGAATGTGGGCTCTTTTTGAACAAAAAATATTTCTGTTTACAGCCAATTCTTTTTTGTATACATAAACGTGGGCCTGGTAGCTTTTCCTATAATGACGTTTTGCAAAATAAATGACAAAACAAACAATGACAAATACAAAAGACTGACACTGCCAATGCCAAGCCTAAAGCTAAAAGTTTATTTTACTAGAAATATCTGCACTGGAAAAACAACTCATAGTCCCAATTTGGGCAAAACCTCCTTTTCTTGCCTGAATCAAGATTTCTACCAAACAGGTAATGAGCACTTTAGCATTGTGAGGTACCTGCAGCATGGTTTCAATAACTGTAAGGCAAAAAAAAAACTAATTTCCTTGTGGATTTAGATTGAACCTTCGCTTGATGCTAATACTGAGGGCCATGCCCCCCTAAATAAATATTCCTGGCTACTGCCCTGCACCAAGCTGTGTAATGCAGCCATGGACGAAATATGCAAAGTGCCCATGAACTGTTTGGTCTGTCCAAAAGGGCCGGCCAAACAGTTCATGTGCACTTAGGGAGTGCACACCACTCCTCCCCTACTCTGGCCACACTGCACACAGGCCGCTGACTGCATGCAATAGGAAAAATAAAATGACAATAACGATACTTTATTGTCATTTTATTTGACCTTTTTGCGCAGTGGGGCAACGCTCCTCCGCCTTAGCGGAGGAGCCGCCACTGCCTGCTAGTTATGGGTCTCTGTAAAATGATTATGAAATGCTGTATTGAGCCAGCAATGCTAGGTTAGTTTCTGTGTGTTGGCTTCCTTTGTCTCTTTCTTTCCCGCTATGTGCTAATTGCTTTCTTATTGTGTATATTTTTGTTGGTTGGATTCGTGTTTGGCTACGCATTCCTTATTGGACTGTGATGATAGGCACAGCATCAACCGCAAATTATATTCTTCTTATTTTTATACTGTTGGATTAGTTAAAAGCAATTATTATCGAAAATATAAAGATAAAACCCCGCAGTACTTTACCTTCACATGAAGCAAGTACATAAAACCAAGATATAAATGGATATTTTGACCGAGAATCACAAATAATAAAAATCTTGATAGATTGTTGATGGCTTCCTGCATTAGTATTCCACGGAGATACTTTCCCGCCTTTAAAAGCAATCAGTGGGAAAACATGTCAGCCCTGCTGCACTCTTACATCACGCTGCATTTCGATTGGATGACTGTTTCCACGTTCTATGATGGGGAAGAGTCAAATGGCGCACTTAGGTTGGCTCGACGATTTACTACAACAGCGTGCAATGCATTATCGCTCCTTGACATTGTCCAGTTGTTCAGAACAATTTTCATCCATGCAGCAGGCAGCTGTAATAGCTCTGTCCCACCCCCATGACACGATGAGTACCTAGCACATAGGTCATTAACGCCTTAGTATCTTCTGCTTCTGTCTCACCTTTAACCTCGCTCACGCCTTCAGCGTTCCACTCATATCTTACCACTGTCCCAGGGTTGGATTGGGGGCACAATTCGGCCCGGGCAGCCTCAAAAAAGTGGCCCACATTTGCAGATTGCAACCTTTCACCTTACACTGCTTAGCTAGGATAATGGAGCTAAATAATAACAAACATTTGCGGTGGTAAAAGTATTTTAAAGCTGATGGAGCCTAACCTAAATGGGAAATTAACATTCCAATGAAAAACTATACTTTAGAATCACAGAATTAGCTTAAATACTAGACACTTTTTTTTAATTGTGTTTTTTATCCATACGTTTGCTGTGGGTGTTTTGATTAATGTTCACTGGGAAACATATGGCACAGACCTAACTGCCTTTTACACTCACTTTTTTATGATATTCATTTTATTTTTTGCAGTACTTAAGAGAGGCCCTCCGATGTTCAGAGTCTGGTGAAAGGTGCATCTCTGTTTTTTGTTTTACTTCGGCATCATGTGTACGTTCTGAGAAAGGGAATGATGCTAGTGTGTAAATGCAAAAAGAAACAAAAAATAGTGTCACTTTCCTTACATGCAGTTTTATATAGCATGAACTAGGCCCAGAGGCATTGGAGCGCTTTATGTGAGCACCAGATAACGTTACAGACGGTCATATTATTTTTTTTAGCTTCATGTAGATTCAGTGAATTGCCCAGAATCACAGGATGTTGAACTGACGCAGGGACTTGAACCTGGTTTCCTAGTTTCAAAGTCAACTAAGGCCACAACCTGTCCCTGTTGACTGCAGAAATTGATATCTGGCAGACAAAGGACAAGAGCAGACTGATTTATCTGTGCTGCTTGCATGGAGTGGAGGAGGACAAAAATGTCCTGAGAAGCTCCCTCGCTTGCCCTCACCAACGCCCCCACCACCCGATGCTCCAGACCTCTTCTCTGCTGCAGACCCCTGAAAAGTAAGTGATAATGTCTTCCCATCAGCAGCTCCTTGCAGACTCTGTCACACCTGGACGGAGGCAGGCACACCTCATGCTGTGACAGTCCGAGCAGCCCATTGTCATTCTGCCCCTGACATTAGCCCGCTGGCCTGACTTCATGTGCATGGGGTCATGTTTGTTAAGGCTGTGACACCAGCCTTTAACTCTGTGCATCAGGGGTGGCGTCCAAAAAACCGACCCTCAGCCAGAGGCCTATCGGCCAATGCCCGATTGCCCGCCTTGCCAATCCGAGGCTGCACTCTCCTGACCTACGCTAAGCATTTCGTACTCATTTGAATTTGCCAATGAAAAGGCACGTTCTTTTCGCTTTCGAATTACGTGTTGAGCACGTTGCCAATGTATGAAATATGTTTCACCCTTACAAAGCCTGCACTGCGCAAAGCGACAGACAAGAATGGGAAAAAAAGACAGAATGAACTAAGGCGGCATTATGAGTCGAAAATGTCTTTGTGGCTCACAGTACATCATTGCACTTAATTGCGGACCTCAGAGAAGACGCGGCACCCGGCGGTGGCGGCATGGTAAGTTTTATTTTAATATTATTATTATTTTTTTAAAGCACCCCGCGAGCCACCCACTCCCGCGTGCCTGCCCCCCCACTCGTGAGCCGGGCCGGCCGCACGCCCCTGGTGGAAACTATTATTGAGGACAGCTTTCCCCGACAAATGATAGCTGTAGGCATCGGGGGAGCCTTTGCATGCTTTCTCCTCCTACAAAGGGCCAATGTTTCAGTATTGTAGCCAGTGGCATATAAAGGGTGCCTCCCTATGTTACTAAGGTAGGAAGGGTGCTTTCTGCCCTGCCGGAGGGCTCACAGCACTCCTTCTTGTGATGCAGTGGTCCCATCGCTTCACTGGGCCCTAGTGCACTGCACCTGCTGCATGATGATAGCTTCGGCCCTGATAGCAACCCCTGCTCTATTAAGGGGCAGGTTTCAATGCTGCCACTATGTGAATGTAACTGTGGAAATGAACATCTGCACTGCCTTGTTGGCCTCAATTTCTGCATTTGCGGATTGTTGGGAGCATTCGCAGACGACTTTTGCACCACAAATACTGATAATAAAGTATATGAAAACGTGATGGGTGGAATGCTTGAATTAATCTCAGTCACCGGTGACTGCTCTGGCCACATCCCACTTCATCCTTATTTTGCACACCATGCCGCCTCAGTTTTGACCCAGCCATATGCAAAGGAGTAAGAGTGTCCATGCCTACCTCTACATCATCTTCCCCTTTATGGAACAAGACAAATAAAAAACAGTGCACATAAAAGTCTTTGTACTTTGCAGGCATGGATACATTGTGAGAAGAAGCTCTAACCGTGCTCACAGGTTCTGTTGCATTGGCACATTCAGAAGGACTGAGGTCAACATATTCATTCGAATTACGTGTAGAACTCTCCTCAGTGAGATCTGAATCTGTACCTAATTCAGAAGTGTTGGATACAGTAGGAACAGGAGACCAGGTCCCATGAGAAAGACGAACCCCACCTGAGTGACATTTTGAATTCTCCAAAGCAAACCAATTATGAGAGTCTTCACCGGCTTTGTGTGTGGTAATTCTACCAGCTTGTTCATGTGAAACTCTCACAAGAGCTCTTTAGCTCCTCCAACCTCTCTCATTAAGCAATACTGAGCCATTGGAAAGCTTGACAACCTGGACTGTCTCAGAGAATTTTATCTCACCTTTTTTTACTCTGATTGGTCGTTTGATCAAAACCCAATCACCAACTTTGAGATCCATATTTTCACACCATGCACTCTGTCATAGTAAGTTTTATGCACAGATTGAACTGCAGCGACTCTCTCTTTGACCATACTATTAATTTTGCATTGACAATTTTCCACTTTTGGCATAAGTTCTTTGACCCAATCAGGACATAGATCAGACCTCGGTTGTCTTTTCCATAATAGACAAAAAGGTGAAACACCAATGGGGAGTGAGAAGTGAGATGATAAACCCACACCTTTTTCCTAAGAAACTCTTCAACAGGAACTCTGCTGGCCAGTGCAGACTGTATTCCCTCCTTTAGGAACCTGTTTATCCTCTCCACCAGACCATTTGAAGCTGGGGGGTACAAAGCCACTCTCAAATGTCTGATAGGAAAATTGTGAACAAATTCCTTCATTTGTAAGGAAGTGAAATGTGCACCATTGCCAGTAATTAACTCCTTTGGAGATCCTTCTATATCAAACACCTTCAAAGATTTTATGACCATAGTTGTATTGGTTGCAGGGACAAATTCAAAATATACCCATTTAGAGAAATAGTCCACTAAGACTAGTACAATTCTTTTGTCAGAAAGTAATACTTTGCAAGGTCTTGCAAAGTCCAATGCAACCTTGGACCATCCATCATTAGGAAGAGGAACTGTGTGTAAAGATGTTTTGTGTGTGACCCAAATCTTATCTGATAGCAAGCACATAATACATCCTGAAATCCAACTCGCAACTTGGGTATCTAACGAAGGCCACCCAAAAAATTGTTTATGGTTTTCACAAGTAACTCCCACCCCAAAAAGACCTTGGTGAGCAGCCTCAATAAGTTTGGGGCTAACAGCAGCGGGAGGGACAGTAACATCATTGCGTAACAAAATACCATTTACAACAGACAATTCATCCTCCACATGTGCAAAATGTTTGAGAGAAGTGGCCAAAGACCTCTCCTTAGGCCATCCTTTTTCAATAAAGTCCATAACTGTAGTTAACACATTGTCATTCTTAAGGGCATTCAACCATACATCACAGGAAACTAGACCTGAATTGCTCAAGATATCATCCAATGTGGCTAGTACAGATTAAATTTCATCAGAAAATTCAGTTTGATCCAAACTTTCCTCTGGCATCCTGGATAAACAGTAATCCCTAGAGTTCTTGGCTCCAGGGATGTAATCAATTTTAAAATTGTATTCTTGCAAATGGGAGAGAAGCCTGGCCAACCTTGCCGAAGCTTTTACCGATCCATTGCCATTAAGCAAGTGTATTAGGGGTTTGTGATCCGTAAACAAGTCAAACCACATGACTCAAAGAAAAGTCTTAAACTTCTCAATTACCCATGAGCAGGCCAACGCTTCCCTTTCAGTGGTACTGTGGTGTGACTTTGAGGATTTCAAAGAGCAAGAAGCAAAGGCAACAGCGTGTTCTTTGTTGTCATAAAATTGTGTGAGAACAGCCCCTATACTAACTTAATTTGCATATATTGTGAGAATGCATTTACTTTCAGGTCTAATCGAGGATAAGGCCGGAACATCAATTATATGGCTCTTGTTCTTAGAGAAAGCTTGGTCAGCAAGATCATCGCATGTAAATTGTATGCACCTATGCAATACCTTGCGGAGCGGTTGAACAACTAGTGCATACCCTTGGATAAACCTGGAGTAGTACTCACTCATACCAAGGAAAGATCTTAAGGTGTTCTTGTCTTTGGGTGGGGCTACATCCTGTATCGCCAGAATCAAAGCAAATTTTGGTTTATGCCTGTGTCATCCACAACCATCTACAATGGAAGCAATGTCCACAGAACCCACCTGATTAATATCTCTAACGCTCCTGCAAACTCCTTGGAAGTGTCCCACCTTATGACACTTGTTGCACCTCTTCCCAAAAGCTGGATATGCATTTTGGATTGGCATCTGAAGCAATATGTCCCACTCCTTTATTGTGAAAACTTGGTGTTTTTATCTTTACAAGACAATATATTCACAGATTCATGAATTTGTACAGTATTTAATGCTTGCGCACTAACATCACCTGAAATGCATTTGCTCGAAATACCTGAGCGTTTTATAGCTTTAGCCATATCCACAACTTCCATTAACGTGGGATCACGAAAACTGAGTAATCGTTCCTGAATTTTTCTTGAGTTGCAACTGTAGACAAGTTGATCCCTGATGCATATGTCAAATGAATTTCCAAAGTTACATTCCACCGCCTGGATCCTAAGTGCAGAAACAAATTCCTCAACAGATTCCTCTTGAGCCTGTTTTCTCTTAAAAAAGTTGAATCTTTCAAGCAGAAGACTTGGTTGCTCCGTAAACGTGGTTTTAAGCCTTGTAGTTGCCTCCATATACTCATTCCAACTCTCGAAATCCGATGGGGCTAGAGCAACTGGTAAGTAATCATAAACTTGTTTGCTTTCAGCCCCTAGATTACCATAAAGGATGGCTGCCTTTCTTTTTGGTGAAAATTTCTCTGCATCAATGGCCACAATAACATTTTCAAAAGACTGGAACCATTTTCCCCAAGAAAGTGGAGGTTTTCCAAGATTCTGAAGAAAAGGGTCAATTTGAACAAACTGCTGTAAATTAGACATTACCAAACGCTGAGCAGAAATCTTACAGTCGTAGTCGTTTTTGTTTTTTTTAAAAACAGTACGAATAAAGTTTTAAGATTGTAGATAAAGTAAATACCTTTCGTTTTCCTTACAATGTTGCTGAGAGTAATAATATGCTACTGAAGTATTTCATCCTCCTTATCAACTGAACAAATAACTGATTGTGCCAAGACGTCATGTTCCAAATTTAACAAAGCTCTTGCAATGATAAACAATGCTGTTTGTCCCAAACCAATATGGCCACGATGTAAATATGGCGCGCTACGCTTTTCTAACGCATCGTGAACGTTGGTGCACACACCCACCATGCTCTGCACAGTGTGCATGTGCACACCCACCACACGCTGCACTGTGCATGTGAGCATCGGCTCAGAAGTACACCCGGCACGCGCCAGTGAGACGTTTCCAAAATGCTTCAGCTGAACTTGCCTGATCCCTGCAGGTGACAGAGCAAGTTGGGTGGTGGTTCAATGCCTTAACTGCAACTGGGCAAGCAAGGCAGACCAGGATTTAAAAGTGGCAGGTCCTCAAAATCCTCCACAGCAAATCGCATGGACGGTGGGCTCCCACAAGTCCTCAAGCATCATTCGTCACCAAATATGTTAAGAAGGAGTCAAAGGTAAGGGTGAGGCTCAGTAGTATTTTCCAAAGTGTAGTTTATTGAATAAGTAAAAGACCCACTTCCTGTCTCCACGGAGTCCAGTCTGCAAATAACCAAGCTGTAGTTGGACACCATGAAGAAGGAATGCTGAGCGTGAGACAAGTTAAAAGCATACACATATTAAAGTAAACATGGTGCAAGACCACTTACAATAACAGCGTAGTATGTGCCATGAAATAAACAAAGGACTAAGAGTGCCCATGCCTACCACTACCAGAGCCCGCTCTGAAGGAGTGAGAAAGGATTCCTGAACTTGTAAACACAGCAGTAAGCATGTCTCATGTTGGGCGGTTTGCGATACCGCTGTTTGTTTCGGTTGTTGGTTAGCCTGTTGGAAATTGATTGCGGGCTGCAACAAGTCAGAGTCAGAAATCACTTTATTCGAACTGTGTTTACAGATCATAAAAGTTCAAAAATACACAATTCATCAGTTATTCAATAAAAATTATAAAATTCTGTTAAAAACAATCATAAAAACGCTAGAAGAAATCCTATAATTCATTCCGGGCCATTGTACAATCTTCTGGACTTTAGGGAGAGGCCTAAAAAGGATGCAACACAATAACAAACATAATGGTCAGACAGCATTTTTAAAAAGAACATTCCTTGGCGACATTGCCTAAAATTGTATTTGCGCATAATTGGCAGAATAAACCTTTTACGATGATCCATATAAAATTTACAAAAGAATAAAATGCGTATGTCGGATCGTGAAGACACCCCATCACAAGGGCAAAGCGGTAAAGCTTGTAAAGAAAAAATACCAGATGGGTATCCCAACATACTGGGAATAAGGTTTAACCTAACCCTCAACAGTATAGATCTATGGCGTGAGTTTGTCACGGACGTCAGGTAAGAAACTTGCCCCTCGCTTAGTGACGGTCCCTCTAGATAAGCTTGCACCATATATTTAGAACTGTTGAGCCGATTTTTTTTTTCATCCATATAATCTAAAAAGCGAGCTTTAATTGCTTTTTTTGAGATGTTCTGGCAGGTGCTTGGTGTTTCAAAAATACTTTCTAGATCTAAGGAAATCAGGTTATTTTTGACATGTGATAGCCAAGAAATCCTTTGTGCATGTTCCAGTGCAAGGCAGTCCGCCAAGAACTGCTGAGTTAAATCAACAGGATCCCTTCTCCAGATGGAATGCCATAAAAGGATTGGGGCCAAGGATATCTGGTCTGATATGTAAGGAACTTTCAGCTCGAAATGGCAGTTGTAATTAGAATAGCTTCTAGGGAGACCCACAAGTTTCTTCTAAAATGTATCTTCTATTGATTGCAGTGTTGCATGGTTAGTCCCAACACGCCAGCTCCATAAGTGGCTACTGTAGTGGACCTGGCTAAATATACCTTTTTTACAACATCTAGGGGTTTCAAGCCTAATTTTTTGGTAAAAGAGAATAGAGCAATACTTTTTTCTAGCATTAAACCCCTGTTTCTTACCATATGGGACCATGATAACGCTTTATCGAATATCACGCCTAAGTAGGGAAACGTATCTGTCTGGGCCACTCTCCGACCTGCTATATAAAACAAAGGTGCTTTCTTTAGCTTCGGCCCAGTCACTAAAATGAAGGATTTTGTCTCATTGGTTTGTAAGTCTAAATTATGCATAAAATTGACATAAGTATCTAAAAGCTTCTGGAGTGCCAGGCCAATGCGTGCTGTTAGGACCGCATCATCTGCGTAGAGGAGGATAGGGATGCAGACTTTGTTCATCTTTGGGACTTCAGGGGTTGAGTCTAACATGGGGGCCTCTACTCCATTGGTATACAGTGAAAAAAGAAAAGGGGCAAGGACGCACCCCTGACGGACCCCCTGGTAATAGGCAACCACCTGGTGCACTCACCCTGCTTCCCATAGCGAATGCAAGCCGCAGCCCTTCAATATAACTGTCTGATATAAAGGATAATAGCCTCATCAATCCCCATATCCCTCATGATTCTCCACAGATGATGATGAGCAATGCAGTCAAAAGCTGCAGAGAGGTCCATAAAAGCCAGGTAGAGCTTGCCTTGATTGGCTTGTGAATACTTGGCGATAAGCAAGCTCAGGTTTAAACATTGGTCCTGGGTGCCTTTTCCCTTCTTAAATCCATGCTGAGTTGGGATCAAGACATTCTTAATTGTAGCCCATTTCTCTAGTCTATTCAATAAGACCTGTCCCATAAGTTTAGTCGCACAGTCCAGAAGTGAAATGGGCATATAGTTTTCTGGCTCCGATTTCTCTCCCTTCTTAAATATCGGGATTATAATAGATTTAGACCATGATTCCGGCGGGCCCACCTTAGCTACCACATTAAAAACATTGGTTTTAACAGGGCACCAAAGGTCCGGGAGCTCAGTAAAGATGTCTATTGGGGTGCCATCCGGGCCCAGGGCCTTGTTATTTGTGCATTGGGAGAGGGCTTCTCTTATCTCTAAAAGATTAAAGGTAAGAACAGGAGTTAGATTGGGGCCATTATTATTCAGGACAAATGCCTTCCTTCACTCCCATGACCAAATATTTTGGAATAATGGGCCACCCTTGATTCTTCATCCACATGGCTATCTAGATTGGGGTCTAGAGATACTTTCAGAAATAGGGCATTGATTACCTTCCAAAATTCCCTGGAATTTTTTAGGGTGGAAGCCTGCTGGAGTTGATCCCAGGCTTCCTCCTTCAGTGCTTGTAATCTGGCCTTCCTAGAATCTTTGTAGAGTTTGCGTGATAGCTTGACCTGTGCCCCATCTCTTGGTTCACTCCTAAGGGCCTTTTATAGGTTTAAGAGTGCCCTGGTACAATTTTGATCAAACCACCGTGGGGCGGGTAGTTTGATGGCTACACTATTTTTTGTTAGGATATTTTTTACCTCACACAGTATTGACTCAAAGGCAGTCACAACCTTGGTTGGATCATTATTCGTTTCGAGACATGTCATGATTTCGTTGTATCTATTTGCGACTTCCTCAGGGACGAGTTTCTCCTTCTCAATTTTACCCCATTTTATAACAATACCATATTTCCTAGTGATTGCAGGTTGCAACAAGTCAATTACTCATGTTAGTGACAGTGGTTTAGAACTTAGCTCGTTTCTCCTCATCAACATTCGGGTATGGGATGCCTTTGGGGATTCTGATGTGATTATGCATGCATTAGGGACGCTTAGTAGCGTCACGCTTTCAAACATGCGCAGAAGGTCTCGATTTGCTTCCGGGTTGTGGAGCGATCGATGGGCAGTGCTCCATATAAATAAACCCACCGGAGCTTCAGGTAAGTGCTTCTTCGGGGTTAAGGCACTAATTCTTGAATTATTGCCAATGTTACCTTGGTGTCACATTATTTTTTGGGATTGTGGGCTATCATGGGCAAGCATTAAGCAAAGAAAAGGCGCCTTTCTCCATCCTCAGCTTCTTCCTCGGACAGTTCCGCCTCATTACTGACCCAGCCCAAGAAGGGCAGATCTAACAGAGATTATGAGAGGCTTAAAAAGCTGATTTTGGAAACACTTCTCCCTCTTGAGCAAAAGAAGAAGGACATGGGTGATGCAACTGGCCCAGACTCTATATATTCTGATCTTTCTGACTCTAATGTATGGGGTGCCTCCACTTCTGATACTCCAGAACAGGCTGGAAAGTATATTTCGCAAGAAGTTTTAACAGACTTGCTGTCTCATATAAAAAACGAAATGGGGTTTCCAGCAGAAGAGGTGGCCAGTTCTTCTAAAGACTCAGCAGTTTAAGAAATGAATGAGTATAGGGATTCAAATTCATCAATATGTACTTGATGTCATCTTAAACAAATGGAAAGATCCCAACAAGATTAGTGTTCCAAGATTTATGTCATGCCTGTATCCTTTGGAGAACATGGAGGAGAAGCTACCAGAAGCTATTCCTGCAGATTCTATTGGGGCCAGCTTGGTGGGAAGATCCTCTATGACAGAAGAGAATATTCTGAAGGATCCTGCAGACAAATAAGTGGAGGCAGCCCTAAAAAAGATATATGCAGGATCATATCTGTCTTTTCGCTCAGGGATTTTTAAAGCCTATACTGCCCAGTCTCTCTGTTAGACCTGTCAGCCTTAGTGTGGTCTTTCCCCAAACATTTTGCCTCTCCTCCTCCATTTTAGCTGAACTTATTTTTGTTGAGCACAGTCCCAATTGCAACTGAATAGCCTGTGCTCTGCCTTTACACAGAGGAGAGTTTGAAAGCAATAGGCAGGCTGCCGAGATCTGCTTCCAGTGCTGGGACACCTCAGACACCTCACATTGAGGTAGTCATGCACTTTTTATAAACGTTATTATTATTATTATTATTATTGAGGGGCCTAATAACCCCACATTGTTACTGCAGCCAGCTTTGAGCCAGGGAAGGGGAGGCAGGAAATTTCATGCACTTCAAAGCCACCTTCCAGTACTAGGGCACTATGGTATAAAAAGGGGAACTCAGACATCAACCCTTCAGTACACTTTTGGACCTGTGGATACTCTGCCAGGAAGAAGGACTGCTGTGATGCTGAAAGGACTGCCACTCTACTGGACTGTTGACTTGCTGAACCTGCTGCTGCCTTTCTGCCCTGCTGCCCTCTTGCCTGGGGAGGGAGAACTGGACCTGCAACTTCAACCTTGAACCCAGGATACTAGAGTGACTTCAAAGGCTAGTCTGCTGGCCTGCTGATCTGATTATCAGGGAGATAAAAAGGCTCCCCAACATTCTGCACCAGCACTTGGACCCAGCTGAAGGGAGTTTTTGACCCCCAAGTGGTGCCCCTCAGGTCCAGGACCTTGGTGTGGCTCAGAGAGCTGTATTTAAGCTTTTAGGCTCTTTGCAACGGCGAACAGGCTTGTTTGCACCGGAACGTCGACGCTCGTACCACGAATCAACGGGAAGCTCTGTCAGCCCAACCCTTCGCACAACAGAATCGACCGCTCGTGAGGACATCCAATGCAAAGCTCCAGCAACGCGTGTCTGCGATGCCTGGCCTGCACTTTGTGCTACACTGACAACCTCCCGCAATGCCCTCCCTGCTCCTTGCGGTTGCTCCTTGCGGTCCCCTCCACTGCGAATGGGACTCTTGGATTGGACTTTTGATAAGGTAAACGTCAGTGGGCCTCCCCTGGTGACTGTAGCTGACCTGAGCTCCATTGCGGTAGGCCCGAAAGTGTGACTTTGAGCCGGTCCAGATTTCCGTAGTTGGTGCTATATGCTTTTTGGCACTATTTTCACTAAAATCTTTAAAAATGCATAACTCCGGTTCTACTGATTGGAGTTTTGTCATTTTGATGTCTAATAATTTATTGCAATTTATTCTATTTTTCTAACTTGGTTTTGGATTTTTCCTGTGTTGTGTTGTCACTTTTTACTGTTGATGTGCTGCACAAATACTTTACACATTGCCTCCAAGTTAAGCCTGACTGCTTTTTGTGCCACGCTACCAAGGGTTAAGCACAGGTTAATTTAGGGACTTTTTGTGGTTCAACCTGCAAGGGATTGTGGCTGTTGCTTGACCAGGGCTGACACCCCAATCAACCAACAGACAGATTTTTCATATTGGTGTTCAGTGGTGTGGATCAGGACTTGTGTTTGTGCAGTACAATATAGTGGTTTGTGTTACACAAAAATCGCAGATGAATAATTTGACATCAAAGTGACCCTTTTTGAAATTCTCCTTAATCTTTATTGGCTGTTCTTCTTTTTCTATATTTATATAACCCTGCTGTCCTCTAGTACAATGGAGATTGAGCTGATTAATGTTGACAACCTCACTAGGCCTAGCTGCAAAGGCTCTGCAAGGAGAGGTGGCTGAATGTGGGCCGGAAAGCTTCCAAAGTGGATCTACAGATAGCCCTCCGGGCCTATGAGGAAATCCAGAGGCCGCAAGCAGCAACAGGGGAGGATGACCCCTAGAGGGACATGGATTGGAGTGAGGATGAGGACCAGGACTCAGCGAGGAACCCTGAGCTGCAGGAAGGGCCCCACTGCTCCCTAGAGAGGAACTAAGATGCCCAGGATGAGGCAGGCAGCAGTGTGTCTTCCAGGTGTCTGTCACCAGAGGAGTTGGAGGACAGGAGGAAGAAAAGTAAGCTCAAGCTGAGATGGCCAAGTTAAGGCTGGAGACTGAGAAGGAGAAGGCTAATGCTGAGAGGGCCTTGGCAAAGAAGAAGGCTGAGACTGAGAGGGCCTTAGCTGAAAAGAAACTACTGTAGGAACATGAGAAAAACACGAGGAAGCTGGAGCTAAAGGCAAGGCAACCTACCGGACCCAACAGTGATGGTGGCAGTGTACCAACAGTGTCTGCTGGAGAGGTGAGAGTCTGCATACCCCAGGAACTGGTGCCTAACTATGTGGTGGGAGATGATATAGACAAGTGGTTTGCTGCTTATGAAGTGGCACTCAGGGTACATAAGGTACCAGAGGAATACCCAGGGAGTATTCTGTGGAAACACATGCCCACAGTGGGGAGGGGCACATGCCTGACACTGGAGGCAGAGGATCAGACCAGGTATGCCCCCATGAAGGCAATCCTTGTTGCCAAGTTTGGGCTGACCCCTGAGAAGTACCTTCAGTGGTTCAGGGACAGCCATAAGCTTCCAAATCAGTTCTGGGTGGATTTCTTAGATTATGCCAGCAAGGCACTGAAGGGCTGGGGGAGGGGCAGCAAAGTGGATGATTTTACTGGACTGCACAACCTAATGTTAAGGGAGCACATGCTCAATATTTGTTTTACAGAGCTGCACCAACACCTATTTGATAGCAGGCTTACTGATCCCAGGGAGCATGCTGAGGAGACAGACCTCTGGGTCAGCACCAGAGTGTCTAAGAAGCCATCTGGGGGGACTCCCAAAAGGGTGGTCAGGGTTCCCAACAGAAGAAGGAGGGGGAGATAAAAATAAAACCAAGGAGTTCTCTTAAGGCCCCCAAAACAATTCGCAGGGGAAAAGGTCCCAATCTGGCCACCAGAAAAAAGACTTCATAGATCAGAGAACTAGAATGTTTGTCCCTAATTACTATGAGTGCTATGAATATGGGTATGTCAATGGAGATGCCAAATGCTCCAAGAGGGCACTGCCCACCAGTGGTGAGCATTCACAGGGGATAGCCAGTGTAGCGCTTGGGGAGGGAGACTCATGAGATTACACTGGTGTTCCTGGGTGACAAGGAGATGGTGCCCAAAGCCCACATGTCCTCCAATACTTTGAAGTACAGGCAGTTGGGCACTATCAATGGGCAGAAGGTAGAGGCTCTGATGGACAAAGGAGCCACTGTGACTACTGTCAGGTGTCATCTGGTGTCCTCAGAGTAGGTGATACTCAATACATTTCACCAGGTTGTGGTAGCAGACAACCGGGAGAGCCACTACCCTTTGGCTCTGGTTCCCTTTTAGTGGGGGGGTCTCAGGTCTTCTGAAAGTTGCTGTGAGCTCTGCTATGCCCATGGGCTGTCTGTTAATGAATGACTTGGAGCACACTTCCTGGAAGGAAGTGGAGCTCACACCTGGAAATGTTAGGGTTGCTTGAATGGATCAGTGTGCCTACTGGGGAGGACATTTTCTCCCTTGGTAACCTGCCTGAACTTGTTGGATGGCAAATAGAAAGAGGACCCACTAGGGAGGAGTTCTGGGAGACACAAAAGGAGTGCCCAACACTTGAGGACCTAAGGTGGGAAGCTGAAGCCCAACCCAGCTGGTGACACCTCTGGAAATCACCTCATATATTGGGAAACTTACCTCCTGTATAGTGTCCCTAAAGCTACTGAGCCTGGGGTAGCTCATATTGGTAGTTCCCCAATGTTATAGGGCCTTCCTACTCCGGCTGGCTCACGAGATACCCCTGATAGGTCATCTGGAGCAGGACAAGACCTTTGCCAGGCTTGTCACCCGCTTTTACTGGCCCCAAATGAGGATAGCTAAAGATGCATTCTGTATGACCTGTCTTGCCTGCCAGGCCAGTGGGAAGACTGGGAAAAAGCTAAAAGCTCCCCCGACCCGCATGCCTGTTGTGTGCACACCTTTTGAGAGGGTGGGCATTGATATTGTAGGACCCTTGGACTCCAAGACAGTCTTAGGCAACAGTTTTATCCTGGTTTTGGTGGACCATTCCACTAAGTACCCAGAGGCCAACCCTCTTAGGACTGTCACTGCATCTGCAGTAGCTAGGGCTCTGATGGGGATTTTTACTGTGATTTCCCAAAGAAGTGGCGACAGAGAGGGGCACCAACTTCATGTCCGCTTGTCAAGTTCTAACTATGTATGCGTACGAGCTCCTCGGGATTAGAGTGATGCTCAGATTGGGTCCACACCTCAATACTACCAATTCTGCATACCATAAAGGCACAGAAGCTTGGAGTGATTGAATGAGGGAAAGGGTTGTGGGGAAAGGAACTGCAAGGAAGGAGACCTGTAAAGAAACGATAAAGACAATTAAGGTATCCACTCTTACTGCTATTAGAAGATAACATATATATAGTTTTGCTATGAAATATTTCAATCATATGGGGTGCTGCCTTATGGAACCAATGACTTTCAATATGCACCACGTTCAGTCTCATATATCCTTCCTTGCTGATATGCACAAAAATGCTCTAATACAAATGAATCACAAGTAAACTCAAAAATCCTCATTCAAACCTTTGTGGTACTAGTGTAAGTCAGGCCATGTGCTTTATAGAAATTCATACGTACCATGCAAACACTGTAAATCCCATGTATGTTTGTCAATGATGAATATTCTCATCAGTGAACCAAATAATGTCACCAAACATTAGATTCAGAAAATCCTTTCTTTTCTGAAATGGGAAATATGCAGCCAATGAACCAAAATCAGCAAAATGAAAATATCCTTTAGGTAAATGATAGGTACTCACAAAAGAAAATGTTAATCGTAAAGTGTTCATTTATCTCCCAAGTTTAAATGTTACCAGGAAAAAATTCCCCTTACAAAAATAGAAGAATCAGTCTTGTATTTTAGGAGTTTAGGAAAAAAGCAGGAAGTAAAAAAAAACACTCTGATTCAGCAGCGCAACATCCTTAAAGTAAAAAATCAAATAGTCACGTCTCTGTATAATGTCAGAAGCCCAGCATGCTTTGCCAGAAATCCTCCCTTCGTACTTTAACAGGAAACTTGAGAACGACAGAAAAGGCAGACCTCCTTTAGCCACCAAAACCCACAGTTCCTTTTACTGGAAAACATAGAAATGCTGCCAAAACCGGCAGCCCAAAATCCTCACTCCTTCAGCTCCACTCGAGAACATAACTGACTTCACAGGTGAATGGAATTACGCACGTCAGCCTACGTGCAAGTACTTAATTTATAGTCACTCCCCCTAATGACTGATTGAGCTGTTCGCAATGGACCATGGGAGTTGTAGTGAACTTCATATATGCATATAGAGGAAATAACATTGTATGTCCTTTGTCTTTTATTGTGGGTTTCTTGAGCCTGCATATGAAACTGAAGGCGCCTATGCCTGCCTTTTCCTGACACCGCGTACATGAAGTCTGTGTGGAAGAAGTGTGGGGTTACTTATGAGTGCTCCACACCCTACCATCCACAAACAAACATGCTTGTCAAAAGATACAACAAGGCCCTTAAAGACATGATTATGGGCCTGCCTGAGCCCATGAGGCAGAAGTTGGATGTCCTCTTATCACGCCTGCTCTTTGCTTATAGAGAAGCGCCACAGATGGGAGTGGGCTTTAGCCCATTTGAACTTCTGTATGGTCATCCAGTAAGAGGGTTCTCAGTCTGACGAAGGAGGGGTAGGAGCAAGCTTCCAACATCCCCCCTCCCCCCAGGATGTGATTAGCTACATGCTAGCCCTCAGGAACCAGATGGCCAAGTTTTGGAAGAAGACTTCTGAGAGCTTGGAGGCTAGCCAGGAGGTAATGAAGCAATTGGTATGACCAAGCAACTACCACAGTGGAATTCCAGCCTAGGCAGAAAGTGTAGGTGATGGGGCCAATACAGCCATGTGCTCTCCAGGATTGCTGGACTGGGCTCTATGAAGTGGTGAAGAGGAAGGGGGAGCCCACTTACCAGTGCAGATATGAAGACCCTCAGAATTTGCTTAAGGGTGCCCATCTCAACCACCTCAAACTGTTATATTCCCAAGTTAGGCCCATGTAGCAAAGCAGCTTATTTCTTACATTGTCCTCACAAATAACATTTCCATCTATGACCTTCTGCACACATTTGCATGCACGAAAATGTTGGATTAGTTTCTCTGAAACTAAACTTGTTTTTACATCTAGCTTCGCACAACATTATCACAATTCCTTGAACATCATGTACAAGGTCTCGTTTCACACTACGTACAAATGTCATTCCTATCTTCATCGACGGGGCGAGAGGGCTAGCTATATATCCATAACAACACTAATCTATGCGCACAACGTAAGGCTGCTTTCTATTATAAAAGATGAGCATCCCGATAGATTAGCCAAGGAGGTACTTCCGCTGACACCGAGGGTCCTTGCATGCTGAGAAATCACCACACAGCAGTCTGACATCTCTTGAGGGGTGTCCAGTTTGTGGCCAAGACGGGGTCCTTCACTCTATCCCATCAGGTAATGGGGTTGGATCATCTTTTGGAGGGATTCTTGGCTCCAGGCTTACACACACTCTAGGTACACTTAAAGTAGGGTTCGCATAGTAGGAGTATGCTAGATTACTGCCTTGTTTATATGCCTGCATATATACATTGTTTAGCACCATGGTAGAACTATATCTACTATTTATGCTTTTGGTGCTTGTAATCACGTTTATCTGCTTCTGTCTACTAATCATTGCAGCACACAAATTTTATGCAGGAATAACGTTGGTTCAATAAATATTATTAAAATGTCCCACTGTGTATTCTCTATATATATTTCTCTGAGAATAAGTAAGCACAAGTGACTGAGCAAAAGGTTCTGTACTGTTTCCACGAACCCTGAGGGGTCAGGTTTGTCATGTTCAGTGGTTGCCAGAAAATCGTTCACTCCCTGGTAGATTAGGGGGGCTTACGGTGGCACTGTGAGCTAACTGGTCTATAGGCCAACATATCCTGGTGGGTGTACGGAATCAGTCTTGACACCAGGCTCTTAGTTTATATTGTCCAAACAATGTGCAGGTCATACGGATTGGTAGGAACTACACGACAAAACCCCACTATAAGAGGTCTGAGGTCACCATGCTGATGGTGACAGATGATGGGGAAGAAGAGGAGAGTGAACCTCTCCCTGATCTTCTGTTATTCAAAGAGAACGATGGGTCAGTAGAGAGTATCAACCTCTTCCCTACCCTGACTCCAGAGCAGCAGAGGGACTGTCGCCAGTTACTGGAACAGTTTGCCTCCCTCTTCTCCATCATTCCTGAGCTTACACACTTGTGTACCCATGATATACACACTGGGGACAGCCTGCCTGTCAACAATAAAATGTGCAGGCTGTCTGACAAAGTGAGGGCCAGCATCAAAGCAGAAATCTCTAAAATGCTGGAGTTAGGGGTCATTGAGCCCTCCTGAAGTCCCTGGTTCAGTCCAGTGGTGCTGTACCAAAAGCAGTCCCACCGGGCACCGCCCCAGAACTTAGGTTTTGTGTTGACTACAGGGGACTCAACTCAGTCACCAAGACTGATACGCACCCCATCCCCCGAGTTGATGAGCTCATTAATAGGTTAGGGTGATGCTATGTTCCTGAGCACTTTTGGCTTAGCTTCAGAGTACTGGCAGATTGCCCTGACCATGGGGGCTAAAGAGAGGTTAGCCTTCTGTCCCCCAGAGGGCCACCTCCAGTTTAAGGTAATGCCCTTTGTACTCAAGAGTGCCACTGCCACCTTCCAAAGGCTGGTGAACCAGGTCTTAGCTGGAATGGAGGCCTTCAGTGCTGCATATTTGGTCTTTAGCAGCTCCTGGCAGGAAGTGCTTCAGACCCTGCAATAAGCAGAACTGACTACAAGGCCAGTAAGTGCCAGATAGGGCGGGGGTCTGGGGTGTACTTGGGACAACTGGTGGGCGGGGGCAAGGTGCAGCCCTTCCAGGCCAAAATAGAACCTATCCTGGACTGGGAGTCCCCAAAAACTCAAACAGAGGTGAGGGCCTTCCTGTGCCTCACTGGCTACTACAGGAGATTTGTCAAGCGATATAGCACCATTGTTGCCACCTTCACTGAGCTGACTTCCAAGAAACAGCCCAAGAAGATGATCTGAACAGAGGCCTGTCAGAAAGCCTTTGACTCCCTAAAACAGGCAATGTGCACAGCCCTTGTGACCAAGGCCCCTGACTTTCCCCAGGAGTTTATTGTCCAAACAGATGCCACTAAGCATGATAAAGGGGCGGTCCTATCACAGATAAATGAGGAGGGCCTAGACCAACCTGTAGCATTCATCTATAGGAGGCTAATTCCCAGAGAACAGAGGTGGAGTGCTATGGAGAGAGAAGCCTTTGCTGTGGTCTAGGAACTGAAGAAGCTGAGACCATATTTGTTTCGGACTCATTTTCAGGTTCGAACAGACCACAGGCCCCTCAGATGGATAATGCAAATGAGGGGTGAGAATCCAAAATTGTTGAGGTGGTCCATCTCCCTACAGGGAATGGACTTTACAGTGGAACACCATCCTGTGCCAGACAATGCCAATGCTGATGGTCTATCCAGATTTTTCTACCTTAGTGAAGAGAACTCCCAAGGGGTTGGTTAGTTCTCTCCACATTCAGCTGGGAGAGACACGTGTTAGACCTGTCAGCCTTAGGGTAGTCTTCCCTCAAACCTTTCTGCTCTCCTCCTCCATTTTTGCTTAACTTATTGTTGTTGGCCTTAGGAATGTGCACTTTACCACTGCTAACCAGTGCTAAAGTGCTTGTGCTCTCTCCCTAAAACATGGTTAAATTGGCTTATACCTAATTGGCATAGTTAATTTACTAGTAAGCCCTTGTAGAGTGGTATATCATATACCCAGGGCCTGTAAATTAAATGCCTCCAGTGGGCCTGCAGCACTTATTGTGCCACCCACTTCAGTAGCACCGTAAAACATGTCCCAGGCCTGTCACTGCAGCCATGTGGACTTGGCATTTAAACCTCCTTGCCAAGCCTTAAACTACCATTGTATTATATATAAGGCTTCCTGTTTTCCGTTTTTAATGAGTTTTACAGATAAATACAGACAGGAAAACATTTATTTTCTTGTCTGTATTTATTTTTAAATGTGGATAAAAACGGAAATCGGGTGCTATTTGAGTGATTCTAAATACACTTTGCCATGACTGCCAGGCCTATAACTGTGTGGATTGATAGTTAAGGGGGTTAAAAAAGAAAGAACCTTTAGTAAAGAGGCTTAAACAGCAGTAGATATGCACAAAGCTGATACTGAAATGCGCATATTTTCACATAAGTGCATTGATTTATCTTCTGGGGGTGTTCATTTCACTGAAACCTGGCAATCATTCAAGCATGACTGCATATCTATTTGTTAAATAAATGTGGAAATATACCAGTTTCAGCTTTATTTTTCCCACAAAACCCATAATAAATATGGATAAATACAGATAAAGTTGACAAAAAATTTATATTGATAAATACAGATGGAAATCTCAAAAAGATAAATACCATGAAATCGGGAGCCCTAATTATATATGTCACACCTAAGGTAGGCCCTAGGTTGACCATAGGGCAGGGTGCCGTGTCATTAAAAGGTTGGACATGTACTTTTAAGTTGTACATGTCTTGGTAGGAAAAAACTCCCAAATTTGTTTTTCACTACTGTGAGGCCTAACCCTCCTATAGGATAACATTTGGGGGATTCCTTATTATGTTTAATAAGCTGTAATTTCCAATTGGGAGCAGGTGGTTATATCATGTTTGGTGTCTATGAAATTGTAATGAGGACTCCTCTGTAATGGTTAAGTCGGATATTTCATTACAATTTGAAAATGCCACTTTTAGAAAGTTGTATACACACTTTGTATCTAGTTGCATTAATAATCCAAAATTGTTTACAATAAACAAGACCATGTCGAAAAATCACAAGCTCGTGTGATTTATTTCACTATAACTTCATCTTATTCAAAAGAATATTTGATGCATTTAAATCATGTCATCATAAAGGGCGCCACATTATTGTTCAACTTGTTTACAAAAAGTGAACACATACAAATTACAAAAATGACAGATATATCAACAGAAAACAGAAAATACAGAACATCAATTAAAAGTTTTCTACAAACTAAATGGCATTGTGCTTATATGACATATGAGACCAGTCCCTAACTGGAATTGAAAACACTAGGCGGAGTATAAGTTTCTCCAGAGGCTAGGGACAAGATACCTGCAGTGTGTTCTAGGAGAGATCTCCCAGTAAAAGTACTGTCCGTCAGACAACACTCTAAAATACAGTGCCCAGAGCCTCATACACTGGCAGGAGATAATAGACATTTATCTGCAGAAACTAATGCTCTCCGCCTAGTGTTTTCTTATGCTAGTTGTATATGTTTTTGCGTGCAGTGGACTTGGTTCGAGCAGAACATGCCCTGTGGGAATTGTAAAACTGCATGTGCGTTTAGGCCAAATGTACAGTACTAGGAACCTTCACAGCATGATTTTAGAAAAATGTGCGGTTAAGCTGGTGTCTTGGTTGCCTTTGGTACGCATATCGTTTTTACACAGATGTTCACCCAAGCAAAATTTACATGATACTCAAAATTCTCCAGAGGATAAAACTTTCCATTTTTGTCGACTTATGAACGAAACGCGGTAAGCAAGCGGAAATAATGGGAAAAGAATATGTAAGTCGAGCCCCAATACTCGATTATTACAAATATTTTGCTGCATCACCAACACCCACTCACAGCACGTCATCCTGTAGCTTTTGGACGGTACCAAGCAGAGACTCAGCCAACACAAATGGAGAAGTTTCAATGAGAAAGGATACAGCATTCACATCGAAGGGGAGCTGTGCTTGACTTTATTCTGGAGTGACATGGCTGCCTCTGACAAGATATATAAGTTCTGCCCTCATGTACTAAATCCAGTCTTGCAGGGTTCTAAAGAGAAGTGAGAGGTTAAGATTCAAGAGCTCCTTACATATCCCCAGAAGCCGCTTTATCCTCCTTTTCAGTTTCTGTACTGGCCAGGCGCCCCCTGCAAATGGCAGAGGGGCGATATTAGTCGCTCCACCAGCCGGAGCCAAGGTGGGGAGTCCTTCCTCTGTTTCCTCACAAAGAGGTTATATGATGTTATTGAGAGGAGCCGAGGACATGAGCTTTAAAGCGTTGAGAGGTGAGGGTTCGGCCTCTTTTTCGCCCCACGGCGCACCAGCATACCGGAGCAGACACCCACCCACTCTTGGAAGGCGGAATTTCTAGCAGCGGAATAAGGGGCTAGCCCAAAATTTTGAATGATTTAATGAGGTGAGTCCATGGAGGGGCTGTGATTTGTGGGGGCCCTGGGCGGGCAGGAGGGGTAATGACCTGCTGGTGGTCCTGGAACTCACTGCCCTTCCCCGGGATGCCCGGAGTTGAACATTTTGGGAGGATTTGCCTGGTGACAGGTACCTCTGCAAGGATGGAGCACTATGGGGTGCCCTGGTGTACGTGTTGGTATGGAACTGCGGGTATTGCCCGTGCCCCTGTGAGATGGAGGGGAAGTTGGCACTAAGGTACGCTTGCCTATAATCCCTGGGATGCCATTGGTTGAAGGCATGGGTGATGGATAAGGAATAGGGGCCTTCTGGCACTATGCATTCTGGAGTGTTGCGCCGTTGTGGAGAGTGTAGACAAGTGTTGTATTGCTTGTACAATTTTTGAGTTGTGACCTGCATTCTCATAACTACTATGTCTGCTTAATTGCAGTTCTCATTTCTCACTGAACTGATGCTGTGTAAATAAAGGTAAAGGGCTACGCCTTGGCTAAACCATAATCAAAGTTGTCTCTCTCCTTTTGAGTTTTCTCAGTGGGGGGCACGGCTTTCACGTTGTGAGCGCGCTATGAAGTCTGGGAGCAGCCGGTTAATTCTGTCATCAACATGTAAGTCACCTTTCATCAGAAGAGCTTTCTTCAAAAGCAGATCGCCATATTTCAGGATCACTATGTTTGTACCTCTTTCTGGTATAGTGAAGGTCCAGACAGTCTGTAGGGGAGTCAGAAATCTTTATGTACCAAAGCAGAGCTAGGATAGTCAGATGTTCTGCAAAGATAAGGATCTCATCACTTCAGTAGCGGCTGGCATCAACGGGAATGGGGACGGGCGTGTGCTCTAACAAAATTTTAAAAAATATCAAAATAAACGGGCGCACTTACCTGGCAACAGGACCTCCTGCTCCGGACCTCACTGTGCTGCAGCCCGGCCACCAGGAAACTCCCTTGACCAATCAGGGCGCTGCTCTCACCAGCATGAGAGCAGCTTCACTCTGCGCTCCCTAGCACTCTGGAGGCCTGCACTTACTCTAATCCAGCTGTCGTAAAACAGCTGGGTTAGAGGTTTCAAAGTGCACGTCTGACTGGCCGTCGCAAGATGGCCAGCCAAAAAGACATGTGCACTTTGAAAAGTGCACATACAACCAACCCTCCTCCCAGTCCCTGCTCCTGTCATTCAGCAGTGGCCCTGCCCCCGTCCTGACGCTCGCTCAGGACGGGAGGATGCCAGGATGAAAAATAAAATGGTAATGATGAATTACCATTTTATTTTTCATCTTAGGGCTCAGGGGCAATTAAGTGGGGCGACGCTCCTGCGCTCCTACGGAGGAGCCGCCCATGTATCACTTGAGTTTGCCTGTCAGGTGGGGCAACTGGAGGGAAACCCAGGACCAGGAGATTGTAAGGATGATAGGGTTACCAGATTTTCAGAATGAAAAACTGGGACACCGTAGACATAGAAATAGGACTATGTTTTAGTCAGGCCCGGATCACGGTCACAAAACACAAAAGGACTACACTAAAATATTTAAGGTCACTTAATATTTATATATATATATTTTGCAATGTTGGCTCCTTCTGCCTTCCCCCGCCCTCAGCAGAGGATCGCTCACAGTTGGCGGAGCTAAGCCAACCAATAGAATAATTTTTTCAAGATGCGAGTAAAGCGATCAGTTTTTGCTGACACCAGTGGTTGTTTATTCCAGGTTACGCATTTCGCTTGACAAACAAGCTTGGTCACACAGTGAGTTACTGGGAGAAGATGCATTACATAGTCATTATGGAAACTGAAAAGGGACCAATATGTGAATACATTTCGTGGTCCGCATGGCATCCATTTTGTAGTGTACAAATATACTGGTTAAAATCCACCAGTCATTGAAATTAGAAATTAAAACAAATGTATTACATCATACTTTCTAAGTAACACAGAAATTGCAATATCTCCAATCGTTCTCAAGTGAAACAGATGTATTCCGTCATACTTTTGTATAGCACAAATCGAAATGTCATGACAGAGCTAAGTTATTACGAAGGTATAACTGGACTGGCTGCACAGTGCTCTGGGGAATCTATGATATTTACACCTATGTAGGTTATAGACCTCTTATCCCACCACAAAGTGTGATGGTTGCATGATTGATTCAATTAGTGATCAATCAGATAGTGCGTGTGTGACGGCACTCCATCCTAAAATTAGTGGATGCGCTACGAGGTGGTGACGTCCTGTTCTGTTTGGCATAGTGCCTAACTGTTCCTTTCCCGTCTGCAATCAGACTCGTAGAAAAAGGGTGAACCAGGGGTGTGTGTAACTGTGTATAACCAGTGCTCACCCCCACCCCAACTAGTGATCTCCATTATTTCTGGTCCTAGTGCTAAAATCTCATACGTCATGACAGAGATCGGGCTGCAGGATTTGACTATTACTGCATAGTGCTTCCGCGCCTCGGTCACCCATACAAATATATATATATATATATATATATATATATTATCTACTGGCGGTCGCCAGTAGATAGTTATAGTTAGGACCTATTTTCCATAGGAAATCCGCGACATTCTATTTGAAATAACTCTTGCGTCGGTTGACGAATCTTCGCGAAATTTTCAAACTTTATGGCCCGCTCCGGTCCGCTCCTACCCTGAAAGTCTCAGGGTGATTCGTCAAGCGGGGGCCGAGAAAAAAGGGGGTCCCAAAACATGTTTTCCCCATTCATTTTCCCATAGGAAACTTTAGACACGGCTACAGCCCGAACTGCTGAACGGAATTACACCAAATTTGGCAAAGAGGTAGTTCTTGGTTCAGAAAGAACCCTTTTTGTTAAATGGTGTAAATCCGTTCAGTAGTTGCGGAGAAATTAAAAAATAAGAGTCAAAAAATCAATTTCCCATAGGAAACTTTATGCAAGGCTACAGCCCGAACTGCTGAACGGAATTACACCAAATTTGGCAAAGAGGTAGTTCTTGGTTCAAAAAGAACCCTTTTGTTAAATGGTGTAAATCCGTTCAGTAGTTGCTGAGAAAATCAAAAGTAAAAACACATATATATCTGGGCGGAGCCTAACCACACATGTCATCGTGAGATCTGATTGGCTGTCAGCACTTCATCCTGGAATTGCTGGCAGCCATCTTGGGACCAATATAAATGATAGTACCCCTTTGAAATGCATTGTAGTGAATCGAAGATTTTGAGGGTTACCAAAAGGAGAACTATAAAGGGTGATAACAGACTTTAGTTACATTAGAATTCATTTGTTGATGGTAGCATACTAATTTCAGGAATTGTGGTGTGTTCTAAGGTGATTTTACCCTGTGAAAAACCTTCTGCTGGGATATCATGAATCATGTTTGAGAGAAAACTATTTTCACATGCTTGTCCCATACAGTTTTGGAAGGTGCCCCAGAAGCTAAAATGAGAACATATTTTCTGTAAATTCACATTATCTTTCTCAGTCATGTGAGAATGAAGTCTGACATTCTCAGTAAAACATGTACATCCAACAAGGGCAGAGACTGTCAGTTGATTCCTTTGTGTTCTACTGCAGCTTCCCAGAGTGTTCTAAAGAACAACTAGAGTGCTAACAGCCTTACTTATGACAAAAGTATGGCACACCTGAAGCCATCTTGATTGGAATAAACTGGTAACACTTAAAACATTTAATTTAAAAAGGAACAAAATGAGGGGGTTCATTTTGCCATAGAAATTATGGTTAGTGCTGTAGAAAGAAAAATTAGGACATGTTTTAAGTGAGATCTCAAATATCTTCCTGTTATATTTCAACAGGAGCAGCCTGTCAGTTGATGCCTTTGTGTTCTACTGCAGCTTCCCAGAGTGTTCTAAAGAACAACTAGAGTGCTAACAGCCTTACTTATGACAAAAGTATGGCACACCTGAAGCCATCTTGATTGGAATAAACTGGTAACACTTAAAACATTTAATTTAAAAAGGAACAAAATGAGGGGGTTCATTTTGCCATAGAAATTATGGTTAGTGCTGCAAAAAGAAAATTTAGTGCATGTTTTAAGTGAGATCTCAAATCCTCTTCTATTTCATTAGAAAATTCTGACATGCCGACTGAAACAATCACTTTCAATACCAGCAGTAGACTTCCAGTTAACTCCTTGGTGAGCAGTAGCTTTACTACAGTGATCTAATGAACAACTAGAGTAATAACATTCTGAATTTATGGCAAATGTGTGACACATCTGAATGCCTTCTTGATGGAATCAAAGTAAAAACTGAAAGCATTTCCTACTGAGGAGACTGCAGTAAATGAGGAAATTAGGAAACTTCATAACAAAGAAGTCTTCCAAGATGGCCACTAGTGAAAAAAGAGCCCAAATGTAGCAAAAATATTACCGAGATGTAGCCCACATATAGCCCAATGACAAAAGTGTGCAAAACACTTTTTATTTTTAGTTTTTTTGCAGTTTTATGTAGTGCAGACTGGTCAGGTATTGGAGCGTTGCATCTTAAAACATGACCCCCTACACTACAAAAACACCACTGCACTACCCTAAACCCTAAAACACTACCCCAGCACGACCCCCTACACTACACAAGCACCACTGCACTATCCTAAACCCTAAAACACTACCCCCAGCATGACCCCCTACACTACACAAACACCACTGCACTACCCTAAACCCTAAAACACTACCCCAACACCACTGCACTAACCTAAATCCTAAAACACTACCCCCAGCACGACCCCCTACACTACCCAAACACCACTGCACTACCCTAAAACATGACCCCCTACACTACACAAACACCACTGCACTACCCTAAACCCTAAAACACTACCCCCAGCACGACCCACTACACAAGCACCACTGCACTACCCTAAACCCTAAAACACTACCCCCAGCACGACCCCCTACACTACACAAACACCACTGCACTACCTTAAACCCTAAAACACTACCCCCAGCACGACCCCCTACACTACCCAAACACCACTGCACTAACCTAAATCCTAAAACACTACCCCCAGCACGACCCCCTACACTACCCAAACACCACTGTACTACCCTAAAACATGACCCCTACACTACACAAACACCACTGCACTACCCTAAACTCTAAAACACTACCCCCAACACGACCCCCTACACTACACAAGCACCACTGCACTACCCTAAACCCTAAAACACTACCCCCAGCACGACCCCCTACACTGCCCGAACACCACTGCACTGCCCTAAACCCTGAAACACCAGCCCCTGCACGACCCCCTACACTGCCTGAACACCACTGCACTGCCCTAAACCCTGAAACACATACCCTAGCACGACCCCCTACACTGCCCGAACACCACTGCACTGCCCTAAACCCTGAAACACCACCCCTTCACGACCCCCTACACTGCCCGAACACCACTGCACTGCCCTAAACCCTGAAACACCACCCCCAGCATGACCCCTACACTGCCCGAACACCACTGCACTGCCCTAAACCCTGTTACACTACCCCCAGCAAGACCTCCTACACTGCCCGAACACCACTGCACTGCCCAAAACCCTGAAACATCACCCCCAGCAAGACCCCCTACACTGCCCGAACACCACTGCCCTAAACCCTGAAACACCACCCCCAGCACGACCCCCTACACTGCCCGAACACCACTGCACTGCCCTAAACCCTGAAACAACACCCCCAACACGACCCCCTACACTGCCCGAACACCACTGCACTGCCCTAAACCCTGAAACACCACCCCCTGCACGACCCCCTACACTGCCCGAACACTACTGCACTGCCCTAAACCCTGAAACACCATCCCCAGCAAGACCCCCTACACTGCCCGAACACCACTGCACTGCCCTAAACCCTGAAACACCAGCCCCAGCACGACCCCTACACTGCCCGAACACCACTGCACTGCCCTAAACCCTGAAACACCACCCCCTGCACGACCCCCTACACTGCCCGAACACCACTGCGCTGCCCTAAACCCTGAAACACCACCCCCAGCACGACCCCCTACACTGCCCGAACACCACTGCACTGCCCTAAACCCTGAAACACCACCCCCTGCACGATCCCCTACACTGCCCGAACACTACTGCACTGCCCTAAACCCTGAAACACCACCCCAGCACGACCCCCTACACTGCACGAACACCACTGCACTGCCCTAAACCCCGAAACACAACCCCCAGCAAGACCCCCTACACTGCCCGAACACCACTGCCCTAAACCCTGAAACACCACCCCCAGCAAGACCCCCTACACTGCCCGTACACCACTGCACTGCCCTAAACCCTGAAACACCACCCCCAGCATGACCCCCTACACTGCCCGAACACCACTGCACTGCCCTAAACCCTGAAACACCAGCCCCAGCACGACCCCCTACACTGCCCGAACACCACTGCACTACCCTAAACCCTCAAACAACAGCCCCAGCACGACCCCCTACACTGCCCGAACACCACTGCACTGCCCTAAACCCTGAAACACCAGCCCCAGCAAGACCCCTACACTGCCCGAACACCACTGCACTGCCCTAAACCCTGAAACACCACCCCCAGCAAGACCCCCTACACTGCCCGAACACCACTGCACTAAAGCCTGAAACACCACCCCCAGCAAGACCACCTACACTGGCCGAACACCATTGCACTGCCCTAAACCCTGAAACACCACCCCTGCACGACCCCTACACTGCCCAAACACCACTGCACTGCCCTAAACCCTGAAACACCACCCCCTGCACGACCCCCTACACTGCCCGAACACCACTGCACTGCCCTAAACCCTGAAACACCACCCTCAGCACGACACCCTACACTGCCCGAACACCACTGCACTGCCCTAAACCCTGAAACACCACCCCCAGCATGACCCCCTACACTGCCCGAACACCACTGCACTGCCCTAAACCCTGAAACACCACCCCCTGCACGACCTCCTACACTGCCGGAACACCACTGCACTGCCCTAAACCCTGAAACACCACCCCCAGCACGACCCCCTACACTGCCCGAACACCACTGCACTGCCCTAAACCCTGAAACATCAACCCCAGCAAGACCCCCTACACTGCCTGAACACCACTGCCCTAAACTCTGAAACACCACCCCCTACACTGCACGAACACCACTGCACTGCCCTAAACCCTGAAACACCACCTCCAGCAAAACCCCCTACACTGCCTGAACACCATTGCTCTGCCCTAATTCCTGAAACACTAGCCCCAGCATGACCCCCTACACTGCCCAAACACCACTGCACTGCCCTAAACCCTGAAACACCACCTCCAGCATGACCCCCTACACTGCCCGAACACCACTGCACTGCCCTAAACCCTGAAACACCAGCCCCAGCAAGACCCCCTACACTGCCCGAACACCACTGCACTGCCCTAAACCCTGAAACACCAGCCCCAGCATGACCCCCTACACTGCCCAAACACCACTGCACTGCCCTAAACCCTGAAACACCAGCCCCAGCACGACCACCTACACTGCCCGAACACCACTGCACTGCCCTAAACCCTGACACACCAGCCCCAGCATGACCCCCTACACTGCCCGAACACCACTGCACTGCCCTAAACCCTGAAACACCAGCCCCAGCACGACCCCCTACACTGCCCGAACACCACTATACTGCCCTAAACCCTGAAACACCAGTCCCAGCACGACCCCCTACACTGCCCGAACACCACTGCACTGCCCTAAACCCTGAAACACCACCCCCTGCATGACCCCCTACACTGTCCGAACACCACTGCACTGCCCTAAACCCTGAAACACCACCCCACGCAGCACCCCCTACACTGCCCGAACACCACTGCACTGCCCTAAACCCTGAAACACCACCCCCTGCACCGCCCCCTACACTGCCCGAACACCACTGCACTGCCCTAAACCCTGAAACACCACCCCCAGCACGACCCCTTTACTGCTCGAACACCACTGCACTGCCCCAAACCCTGAAACACCACCCCCAGCACGACCCGCTACACTGCCCGAACACCACTGCCCTAATCCCTGAAACACCACCCCTGCACGACCCCCTACACTGCCCGAACACCACTGCACTGCCCTAAACCCTGAAACACCACCCCTACACTGCCCGAACACCACTGCACTGCCCTAAACCCTGAAACACCACCCCCAGCACGACCCCCTACACTGCCCGAACACCACTGCACTGCCCTAAACCCTAAAACACCACCTCCAGCATTACCCCCTACACTGCCCAAACACCACTGCACTGCCCTAAACCCTAAAATACTACCCCCAGCACAACCCCCTACACTACCCGAACACGACTGCACTGCCCTAAACCCTCAAACACTACCCCCAGCACGACCCCCTACACTACCCGAACACCACTGCACTGCCCTAAACCCTAAAACACTCCCCCAGCACGACCCCCTACACTACCCGAACACCACTGCACTGCCCTAAACCCTAAAACACTCCCCCAGCACGACCCCCTACACTACCCAAACACCACTGCACTGCCCTAAACCCTAAAACACTACCCCCCGCATGACCCCCTACACTACCCAAACACCAATGCACTACCCTAATCCCTAAAACACTACCCCCGCATGACCCCCTACACTACCCTAAACCCTAAAACACTACCCCCGCACGACTCCCTACACTACCCAAAGACCACTGCACTACCCTAAACCCTAAAACATGACCTCCTACACTACACAAACACCACTGCACTACCCTAAACCCTAAAACACTACCCCTACACTACACAAACACCACTGCACTACCCTAAACCCTAAAACACTACCCCCAGCAGTACCCCTACACTACCCAAACACCACTGCACTAACCTAAACCCTAAAACACTACCCCCAGCAGTACCCCCTACACTACCCAAACACCACTGCACTACCCTAAATCACTACCCCCAGCACGACCCCTACACTACCCAAACACCACTGCACTACCCTAAACCCTAAAACACTACCCCCAGCACGACCCCCTACACTACCCAAACACCACTGCACTACCCTAAACCCTAAAACACTCCCCCAGCACGACTCCCTATACTACCCAAACACCACTGCACTACCCTAAACCCTAAATCTACCCCCAGCATGACCCCCTACACTACACAAACACCACTGCACTACCCTAAACCCTAAAACACTACCCCCAGCACGACCCTCTTCACTACCTAAACACAACTGCACAATTTGTTACAGGCGTTGCAACGCAGGCCTGTGGTGCTTACTGGAAGTACCTAGTGGGCTAGTTGGGCCCCAGGGACCCTCAGGATTCAAGGTGACCTAATCCCCCAACTTAAAACGCACCACGGGGCGCGTTTGCACAGTGGTGAAGGGAGGGGCGGGGCCTCAGGTGACATGTGCGCAAACACGCCCTGTGGTGCGTTTTAGTTGGGGAATTAATTCCTTTGAATCCTGAGGGACCCTGGGGCCATCTAGCCCACCAGGTACCTTCAGTAAGCACAACAGAGTTGCGTTGCAGAGAGGTGAAAAAGGTGCGTGGCCTCGGAACGCCTCTCTGCAACTCAGCTCTGTGGTCCTAACTGTAGGTACCTGGGGGCTAGTTGGGCCCCAGGGACCCTCAGAATTCAAGGGGACTTAATCCCGCAACTTAAAATGCGCCACTGGTGCGTTTGCACATATGTCACCTCAGGCCCCCCCTCCCTTCACCACTGTGCAAACGCGCCCTTGTCATAAGGTTTCTGCACATACAGAGCTATGCACAGGATAATAGGACCTCGGAATATAGTGGTGAGCCAACCATAAACCTTAGCACCCAAAACCCCAACCCAACTAGCCTTAGCGTCCCATTGGCACCAATGTACCAATGCTTAGACAACCCAGAACACGGTATCTCTCTCTCAGGACTCGCAGAGGCAAGAACACTCTTTCGTCTCATTCGTACCTGTCCACAACATGCGTAAGAAGAGACACTGTATAGGTTAAAATGTTTATTTCAACTTACGTGCTCTAAGATACAGTACACGTGTCAGTACTAGTAGCATAATACATAAGAACAATATAATCAGCATAGTTACTACTCCATAGAATACGAACGGGAAAGCATCTCATAAAGCAGTGGATATATGTCTAACTAACATTACCACCCTCCCCGTGCTAGAAGCCAGTTTATTATAATAATAATAGAAGACCTTTGGGCTTTGACTAGCGAACCCCATACCTCAGTCTCTTGATGCAAAACTACATCAGCAAACAATCACAGCTCTTCTCTCTGGAAAGGTCGTCTCCAAGTGCTATCTTAGAGCAAGCGAGCGCATTATTAAAAGCACACTAATTTCTCAATGGCAGCTGTACAAGTGTTATGTCTAGGTGCGAGGGACGGGCCAAATCAGTAGAAACCAGGGATTTGTTATTCGACCTTGTAACTGTTGTTCAGACTGAGCCCACAAAGGGAATAGGAGAAAAGGTGAGAAACAGAAAATGCAGACTATTGTAGAACAACTTGGCAATAACAGAGGGCGACAGAACAACATCCAATAGTAACGTGCGCAAGAGTCATCATGGCAGCCAGGCGTGGTAACGTAGCCAGACCTGCCAGGAGGCCATGAGCCACAAGACACCCTCCCCTGGTCAGTCCATCGGCCACGACGAAAAGGAAGACAGAGTTCCAAACACCTGAGCAGAATAGAGGCGGTCCATTGACAACTAACGGCAAGTCAATCAATCCAAAAATGTGAAAGAGCAGAAAAACGCTATACCGTCCAAAAGGACATCATTGGAATCGTCAAAAACGTAGACGCCATCCAGTCCAACAGGTCAAAGCTGCAGGAATGTTCTTCAGAGTATGGAGCATCCAAAAGCAATGCGGGACAGCTTGCGTGATATTCAATATAACTTTGTTGTAGGAGATCCTGAGCAGCCGCCCAGATATCCCATTGTGCCAAAATCCCCAGTGCAGCCGCACGCATCATAAAGCCAGCAGCGGAACAGTCCCGCTCATGGGCCTCTAAGGGACCCACCAACCGAACAAAATCCGGGACCGACAATGACGAATTGGAGAGGCAATAATCCATGGTCCATGTAAACGGACAGCGGATGCAAGACATCACAGGTTGCACGCAAGTGAAATATGCAAAGCGTAAAGGAAAGGGTGTAGGACACACTGATAGTTGCCAAGGGCAGAACATCGAAGCCAACCAGAAGTCGCTCACGGAGCAGTTGGAGGCGTTCGGGATCGAGAAGGGCCCAGTGGAGTGCAGCCATTGCGCAGAAAACAGACCAACAGCAAGACACCGGCCGCCAAAGCGAGGATTAATGGGAAACCACCAAAGACGCTAGAAAAAATAGAATGAATGAATGCCGGTATCACACCGAAAATAGTTTGAAAGGTGGACACGAGGCCAGACCCCACAACCTTAAAAAAGTGCACCAGACCCTCAGTGTTTGATGCGTTAAAAATACGATGAATTAACTCCCCAAAATGCTGGGGGAGGTCAGTGTTCAAAAGGGCCTGTATTTCACTGTGGGTGCTCGCCACCTGGAGAATGAATGTCTCCCGGGCGGATGTGAGCATAACCTCCTCATTCAATAATAGGGCCTTTATTCTGCTCAACTTATTGAAATCTGCCTCCATGGTAGGAATGGAAGGCCAAATAGAGCTATCAACGATGTCGTGAGGGGGAGGAAAAGCACATTCTTGCAGCAGACAACTCTGTGTGAGACTGTAACAATATACGGAATGCCAGCCTGTAGGCCACAACAGTCTTCGTTATTTAAAAGCAAATAGCTACCGTTGGTAAGCAAAGTAAAAGTAGGAGAAATAGCAGGAGCAGGAATACCTTTTAGCACACATGCAAGATTTGGAACTGAAACGCTACAAGCCCCGTGCAATTTAATATGTTTACAAATAAGCGAATGACCCACAGTTGAATCACAAGACTCCCCGTGAGGAATACCTCCTTGCCGTCTCTAAGGCATTTATACATGAAAGGCAGGACCAAAGTTCATGCAGGAAAGCACTACCCAAAGGCTGGAAACGGCCTACAGGATAATGTTTCATGCACGAACCGAATTCAAATAGGGAAAAAGGTAAAGCTATAACCCCATGAACTAGCCACACCGCAGAATCTAGTTCCGCTACAGAGAATGGTAAAGGATCCACTTTTTCAATATGTAACAAAGTGTAAGATGCATCTTTCATGGACATGAACTGCTGTTTGTCAGTCAAATTAAAAGGCAGAAAGAGGGCAGTGGTATTTAACAAATTCCAAGGAACTTTACCCAACTTAAGGGTTTGCAAAGTCCATGCAAACTGCATCACTGAACGCAACTGATTCTGACCATGATACAACATAGAGACATCATCTTGTACAATATCAACAACAGAGGATACAATATTGTCTAATGTGTAAATGCGGGAAGACAGGGTATTTATACTATTGTCAACAACAGCAAGCACCTTTTCCAAATTTGCTTGGTCTATTTCCCTAAGACGGGAAGCAGCTTCCATTTGTGACAGCTTCCAGAGCTCATTATACGCTTCATAAATGAATCTCTTCGGTCGGGGACCACGAGGTCCCAAGATAAAGTCAGATAAGTCAATAGTGCCTGATAGGAGGGATAAATGGTTCTTAACAGAGTCTAAGGACGAATGTTGTAACCATTGTTTACATAATTTACCAACCGAATACGTGGTCACAGTACGAGTTTCAGTAAATCTTGGATCAGGCTTGTTCTGTATGTAACCAGGAACTGTGCCATGAAAACGAAGTTGGCATGCATTAGATGATATGGGCCATGCCAACCAGGGTGACTGTATTAGTGCAGAAACGTTAAAGGAATTGTTCTGAAACTGAGCCTGTAACGCCATAAGGGACATATTAAAATGCAAACTATCATTTGGAAGACTCGACAAGGATGGGATGGTTGGCGCATTTAGTTGTTTAACGGTAGCCAACCCCAACACGTGGTCTGATAAATGGAAGCATTTAGAAATAGTATTTGGGCTGGGATAAGGCAAGCACGGTGCAGGGCCTCAGTGCCCTGCACCTGCCATGGCCTCGAACCCCAGATTGATTTTAAATCCACTGTGTCTTTCCAATACTCATAACCACCCACCGCCAAGGCGCTCAAAAAGGAACCAGAATATAGTAATTTAGTGTGGGTCAACATTATTTTTTGAGTCGATGGAGATTTTAATTTAAAATAATATGACCCAGGGTTCGATCGATTAAAATCAGTAAAATAGGTGAATTTATTTCGAAGAGTTTGGGAACTACCTGGTATGGGGTTTGGGCAGTGTTCCCATTGGGTGTAAGTAACAGAGCTGCGTAGTGCACTTGGTTTGTGGAGAAAATGATTTCCCCAATGCTGGTAGCAATACAAATCGGCATAATTCGCAGAATTCATATACAAGTCTTCAGCATTAAAAGAGGCATAATATTTTAAATCAGCAAACAATGCTTCAACTGCATGCACATCCCAATCATCAGAATGAATATTACTTTTACTACATCACCCATCGAGACTCGAAGGACATTTGGTACATTAATAATTTCTGTCGGGCCATGTATTTGAAAGTTTACCGCATCCCATACGATGCCATCAGCAACTGGAAACGCTGAAATGTTCACAAATGTGTGGTCACGCTTCATGATGTGTGAAGAGGAATGTGGAGCCAAAGTTCCAGCAACACTGTTCACAGCAGAGCGTTCAGGTAAATAGTGACCATTGATGAGTAGAAAAACACTGTGACAAAGCCAATGGACATGAACAAAAAACCAAGAAAAGTACCATCCAAATATATGTCCAAGGTGGAATCAAAAAATTGTCTCTAAACCAGGATACAAAAAGACTAAACTTGGACGGGACTTGTGATGAGTTGGAATCTGAATCAAAAGAATAACGTGTCGGGCTCAGTGGTGTTGTTGGTTGGTGTGCCACTGACTCTGTGGCGGGATAAGTATATTCGTCCTCGGCTATGCAGGGTGATGCAGGGGGTTCAAATATATTTTCAGGCAAATCAACCATCTCCATGGTAACATCAGTGATTGTTCTTGCAGGCGTGCCTCGAACGCTTGTCCGATAAATGGCAGGACAAGAGACCGCTGGTGTGACACTATTTAGGATCGGCCAGATGTTGTAGCTTGACATTTTCCACTGAGATGTATCTGTTTTCCTTGCGACCGGGAAGCGGTGGTAGGATGACTGTACGTGTTCCCTTCAAGCCCAGTACTGGAACCGGTGCACGAAAAGAGGGGCCGAATTCTTTTTGTTCTCCACCTTCTCTCGTACCAGGTCGCCAATCTTCGGAAGCCAGCCGGCTACCGGAATCTGCACAGCAGGGTCTGTGGCTGAAGGTAAATGTGCAATCGCTAGTTTGTCTCGGGCTTCTTGTAAGTCCTGTAACATAGTAGAATGATTATCTACATCGAACTTGGCGGATTGCGCCGCCATGTCTAGACCATCAAGGTCAGGCACAAACATTCGTATGCCAAAGAGCATTTCGTAAGGGGTCCGCCCACCCAGAGGCCTTCTAGGGAGATTATTAAGTGCACGCTGAACAGTATACAAGTGGGCCAGCCAGTTCCTGCCAGTACCTATAACTCTAGCTGTCAAGGATTGCTTTAAGTCACGGTTCATTCGTTCAACGATAGAGTTGCCCTCAGGCCTATACGGAGACGAAAATTTCACCCGCACCCCTAAGGAGCCCATTGCGTCCTTGTAAGCCTTAGAGGCAAACGCCGGACCTTGGTCAGAATGGAAGGTGCCGCATGCAAAAATTCCCACAAAGACACGCAAATCCCTAATGACATTTCGAGCGTCAGCACTCCGTTGTGGCCAGACCCAGATGAACCGTGTGCACGAGTCCACTGCCACTAAGATATATTTATAGGCAGTGTCTGAAGAAAATGGACCGCAGTGATCCAAGTAAACACACCCAAAGGGTCTGTTTGAAATTGCAAGCGAGGTCTGCGGTGGTCTTGTGACTGTTGAAGGCTTGATCTGTTGACAAACATCACAGGAAAGCACATAAGTACGTGTATCTTTGTATAAACCACGCCACCAGTAACGCTGCTGCAAATGGAAATTGTCGCAGACACACCAGCGTGCGCCGAAGCCATGCCTTCGTGTGCCGCTGCCATCAAGGAAGGTCTGCGGGTCCGCGTTGGGGATCAGCCGAACCCCAACGTTAGGTATTGTTACATAAGGAGCCTGATCGGGACCTATCTGGTAAGAATATTTAGAAGGGAAACCTCTAGGGTAATTAACTCCTTCTTTTGTTGCAGCAATAGCTGCCAAGATATCAGTGTCTATTTTAGACATGGATCTAGTAACTGCTGCTACTGAACATGTGAGTACTGCTGATCTGGCAGCTTCATCTGCCAGACTGTTACCAACAGCGTGTGCGCCCACTCGCTGATGGCCTAGGGTGTGAACCACCTGTGTGAGTGGCAGACGTCTTTGTAATTCTGCCACCCTAACCCAAAGCATTTTATGCTTGATTGTGTTGCCTTTAGCGTCTCTATAATCATTTTGCGACCAAAAGAACAGATTGTCATTGTATGATTGAACACAGTAGTAAGAATCGCACACGATTAAAGTGGTCACATCAGGATTTACGAACTCAAGCGCAAGCACCAAGGCACGCAACTCGGCCAATTGTGCGGTACTGTCCCCGAGTGCCTGTGTATGCACCACAGTGGATTTAAACTTTCCGTTCACAAACGTACCTGCAACAATAGCACATGCGGCTGAATAAGCATGCTTGGACCCGTGGCCGGTTGTGCCGAACCATCGGTGTAGATCACACAGTCGTAATCCTCAAGCGGCAATAAGGACAAAGGAGGAGGATGAATGAATTCATACTGTAAAAACTCCTGAGTCTGAAGAGAAGAGTCGAAAATGAAAGTGACATCCGGAGACGTCAAAGATGTTGCCCATTGAATCCAACGGGGTGCAAAGCTTTAGAGTTCGGAACACTTGCTTTCGTCACTGCCTCCAGGGCAGGATAGGTTGTTACCACCAGAATGCGTTTTCCCTGTGCCAGTGCGCGCTCCTTCAGGATCGCCATTTGCACCGCTGTTAGCACTTTCTCCACAGATGAGAACCGCATTTCTGCAGAGGTGTATAGATGTGACTTGTATGCGATTGGTACTGTATCACCTTCATTAAAGGTTAAGTACGTGAAACCCACTGCCCCTGGAATGATTCTAATCACCAAGTTTGTGTGGTTATCATGTGTCAAAAGGTATTTAGACTCAAGAAGGTCTGTCTGCAAAGACTGCAGAATGGAGGTATGCTCCGGAAGCCAGCAAGACTTCAAAAAAGTAGGTTGTATCAAAGCATACAATGGCTTGATACGCTGGGCGTATTCGGGAATATATGTACGTCCGAAGTTCAGAAAACCCAGTAAAGACTGAAGCTTCTTCAGATTAGTAGGAGGGCACAGAAGTGCACATTTCTCCAGAAAATGGGGGCTAAACCCTTACCTTCATTGTTGAGCTCATAGCCCAAGAACAAAACGGTAAATTCAGCAATATGGGATTTGGCAAAGTTAATTTTGTATCCCTGAACCGCAAATTCAAGAATAATGCGGTCCACCCGGTCAGATGCGGAAACAATTCATCGTCTGTCAGATAAATGTCATCCACATACGAACAGGCGTCTGGATCGATGCCGTCTAACAAAGAGACAACACGAGCGGCGAATACGCCTGGACTATTCTTGTAGCCCATAGGAAGACGCCTGAATTTGAACATTTTACCACCGGAAGTAAAGGCACACCATTGGCCACTCTCCGGGCTAAGTTGTGCGTGTAGAATCCATTTGAAAGGTCAAGGGTCGTTTTGTATTTTTTACGAACAAGACTGTCTACAAGCGCAGAACTATGGGTATTTTGCACCGCAAAGGTCCGACAATGAGAGTTCAAATGCCGGTAATCCAATACTAAACGGTACGATCCATCGGGTTTAGAAACCGCGAAAAGGGGATTGTTCATAGGTGATACACAGGGTTCAATTACTCCCTGATCTTCCAACTGTGTCAGAATTTCGGAAACGGGGCCTTTGGCTTCACGTTTTATGGGATATTGGGGTTGTGGCTGCGGCAACGATCGCAAAGGTATTTCATGGGGGGAGATTCTTCGTCCCAACCCACGTGATTGCGGAATAACGCTGGAGCCAGGGACACAGCCCACTCTGCTGCAAGAGCCTCTGCTTTGTCCTTTGGGACATGTCGAGAAAAGCTCGGAAGGATTACCTCCTCCCCTTTACGCGCAGCAATTACGAATGGGGGTGGCCAATCCGCCTCTGCCAATAAAATATCATATGAAGAGGTCAGATTTTCCCAAAAATACCTTTAATTACTCGCTGTATATCACCTTCAATTTGGAGGACATTATTAAATAGTCTGTCAGGGGTGCCACTCGGGTGTCTGCTGTTTCAACAGTAATGAATGTTTCAGTTGCTGTCGCCTCCATATGAGGACGTAGCGCCTCCCGCACTATGGTTACTTCCGCGGCGCTGTCTAGGAGGGTTACTGCCCACGTCCAATTCAGGAGTCTCGTTCTCACCGTCTGTGGCATATTTCGCTGTTACAGCGGCAACTTTCTTCTTCTGAAATTGTGGTCGAAAACGTTGAGCGTCTTCTTCTTTTCCTCTGACTTGTTGTCAAGGCTGGTCACGTCCCTGTGGGGCCTCACGGGCCCTTCCTCTATCCTGGCGGTCTCCTCCACCGGCCTGTGACGACGTCTGTGCCTGTGAAGAACGAGGAGAACGCGTATCAGGGATCTGAAACCTATCCGGTGACTTAATTCTCGCTCTATCGCGTAAATCATAAGTACGTTCAGAAGAGATTGAAACCGGGATGCGCCTCGCGATCCCGGCTTTGTCTGTTGCTTACCCTGTTTTTTCAGCCTCCAGCTCTTTTTAGTGAAGACTGGTTTCTCATCCTTCTCAGATTGAGATTTGGTTTGTTGCTGTTGTGGTTGCGATTGTGTTTGCAGTTTTGCAAAAGGCTTGTTACCCAGGCTATTTCTACCAATAGTTTTGTAAGCCTGGGTAATAATTTTCGGTAATTCTCGAGGCTTGTCCAATTCTGGGACCAAAGCCAAAGCGTTAGCTACTTGAAAGTTCACTGCATCGCCCTTGACATTCGCAAGGATCAGTTCAGCTACTACTTCAAACACTCCCACTAGTCTCATCCCTAATTCCACAGCCGCTTCAGGGCCGTGTTCATCCTGTACTTTTTAATTACAGAGGGGAGAACTGTCATGGAAGGAGTACCAAAACATTTTGAATATACTGCTGCGAATACCTTACCCCAGTTGTCACATGCTGTCAACTCGGGAATTAAGTCTTTTGGCAAACTAATCGTCAAAATACGATGTTTATCCACTGGAGTTGTATGTGGAAAACCGCCTCCAACTGATCAAACTTTTCTGCAAGCCAATAAGGAAAATCATCCTTATGTTGTGGTCGTTTGCCCATCACAGAATTCACCATGACGGGACTTATGGTCACTCCGCCTGCAGCAGCTGGTTGGCCAGGCACTCCAGGAGCGGCTCCATGGATGCTGCCTGTAACATATCGCACTAACGCTCGATGCACCTGCACCAAGGCCGCATACATAGTGCGCAGTTCCGCGACTGGTATTGTCATATAAAGCGGATGTGGGGTGTACCCGGCCAAAACAGGCCAAGTGGCCCCTGCTATAGATAAGGGGCCTAAACGAACCGTGGTAGTCGGTTGTGGGAGGGCGCCATTAAACCAAACACGGTGTTGCCAAGCCGTGAGCGGTACTTCAAGAGTAGTATAAGGTCTATAGACAGCAGGAACAACGGAGGGTTCATATTCATGGAACAGATTATCGTTCGCATTCACCGCTGGAAAAGTGATCCAAGAGTAGAACACTTCAAAGTGGAAAGCCGGATCGGCTTGAACCACAAAGACTAGTTCAACTCCCGCGTCTGGCACTCCATACACCCGTAAGTGATCCCGGAGTGCTGTGCGGCTATGCGAAGCTATGTCTATACCCGCCATTCCTAACGGGTTTATTCAACAATCTTACACGAGGCAGCACAAAAAGGGTTTTTTCTAAGAAACCTTTTTAATAACATCAAGCTTGAAAGAACCTACAAATTCTGCAATATAGGAGGTATCGCCGTCACACACGCTTCCGGAAGCGTACGTGAGGGTTGTGTGGACAAGCACAAGTACTACTCAAGCTGTCTCGCAAGTAAGCTGCCCCACTCGTTGGTCGCGCCATGTCATAAGGTTTCTGCACATACAGAGCTATGCACAGGATAATAGGACCTCGGAATATAGTGGTGAGCCAACCATAAACCTTAGCACCCAAAACCCCAACCCAACTAGCCTTAGCGTCCCATTGGCACCAATGTACCAATGCTTAGACAACCCAGAACACGGTATCTCTCTCTCAGGACTCGCAGAGGCAAGAACACTCTTTCGTCTCATTCGTACCTGTCCACAACATGCGTAAGAAGAGACACTGTATAGGTTAAAATGTTTATTTCAACTTACGTGCTCTAAGATACAGTACACGTGTCAGTACTAGTAGCATAATACATAAGAACAATATAATCAGCATAGTTACTACTCCATAGAATACTGAACGGGAAAGCATCTCATAAAGCAGTGGATATATGTCTAACTAACATTACCACCCTCCCCGTGCTAGAAGCCAGTTTATTATAATAATAATAGAAGACCTTTGGGCTTTGACTAGCGAACCCCCATACCTCAGTCTCTTGATGCAAAACTACATCAGCAAACAATCACAGCTCTTCTCTCTGGAAAGGTCGTCTCCAAGTGCTATCTTAGAGCAAGCGAGCGCATTATTAAAAGCACACTAATTTCTCAATGGCAGCTGTACAAGTGTTATGTCTAGGTGCGAGGGACGGGCCAAATCAGTAGAAACCAGGGATTTGTTATTCGACCTTGTAACTGTTGTTCAGACTGAGCCCACAAAGGGAATAGGAGAAAAGGTGAGAAACAGAAAATGCAGACTATTGTAGAACAACTTGGCAATAACAGAGGGCGACAGAACAACATCCAATAGTAACGTGCGCAAGAGTCATCATGGCAGCCAGGCGTGGTAACGTAGCCAGACCTGCCAGGAGGCCATGAGCCACAAGACACCCTGTAGCGCGTTTTAAGAGGTAGTTTTAATCCCCCTGCCCTATTATGTACTAGGGACTTGCAGAGGAGGTCATGCTAATCACAGGGGTACCCCAACGCATAGTGTTCCCTAGTGTATGTAGGTGTTTTCACTGTATTCTAAGTGTCTTTTAGCATAGCACTGGCTCTGGTTAGTCAGAGTCAGTTACCACCAGTACCCGTCTGAAAAGTTGTGGGCACAGGATGATTTTGCAACAAGGCCTCTTTTCTGCTCCTCTGTTGGTTCTTTCTGCACATCTTTTGCTTCTTTCTGTGCGTTTTTCTTCTTTCTTCACATGTCCTACCTCTGTAGGCATAGTTAGAAACTAGCATTTAAAAAACCTTTGAAATTCACTTAAAAATCATAGGTTTCAGGCACGTTATAGTTAGAAATTAGCATTTAAAAACCTTTGAAATTCACTGAAAAAACCATAGGTTTCAGACACGTTATAGTTAGAAATTAGCATTTAAAAAACCTTTGAAATTCACTGAAAAACCGTAGGTTTTAGGGACAGTTATAGTTAGTTGGACATTTCACTCGTACAAAACCATAGAAATTCCCCGTTATAGTTAGTTCAGCTAACTATAACTCGCGCCCCCGCAATGCACTGCTGATGACGTCACGTATTACATCCCTCATGACATGGTCAGTGACATCACTGATGACATCACTGATGACATCTCAAATGACATCACTCATGACATCATCCATGTGATAATTTCATGCATCTTCTCACACCCTAATATAACTTTTGATACACCCACTCTAAATTACAGACTGCCATTCTCAAAACCATAGACACTCCAACACCAAAAACTACAACCCACTCACTGATTCTTAGGTCTACACACACATCCACTCACTCACCCGTACAGTCACTCATACTTAGTCACTCAGTACAGGACTATCATATGCACTCATACACCTATATAAACACTCACACACCGCCACTCATCCATAGAGGTACTCACACACCTAGTCAGTCATGCAAAAACTTAATCACACACCCATTTACTCACCTATACAGTTATACACACACCAGCTCACTTACTCATACAAATACTAGCACATTCTTACGCTCTTATACAATCACTGATACAAGTACACACTCATCCATACAGCCACTCTCACAATCACACACTCTCACTTATAGCCATTTATATACTCCAACACACATATATACTGCCTTTCACATATGTAGTTACTCACACATGTACCACTGAGATATACATTCAATCACTAACACACCCATACACACACTCACCCACCCATACAGTCCATCACAGATGCACTCTTGAAACCATGCACCCAATGAATCACCAACTCACACATCTATGCACAGAGTCACACTCACCCCACCCACACAAACACTCAGGCACCCATACAGATACTCAGACAATCAATCAATAACCCATGTAGACACTCATGTAGCTATTCAGAAAGCCCATGCAGCCGCTTACAAACCAACAGACAGACGGATACAGACATTCACACAGTTTAGTCACTAACCCATGCATTCAGTAAGATACATTTAATGACTCACTTGTAGAGTCAGTCACTCACGTACTAAATCATCCATTCAGACACTTATACACCCACTCATTCTTCAATACACCTTTCCCTATATATATTAAACATATTTAAACTTTACAGAAACACACAGTCACTGGATGATGTCATCAGTGATGTCATCAGTGATGTCATTTGAGATGTCATCAGTGATGTCACTGACCATGTCATGAGTGATGTAATATGTGACGTCATCAGCAGTGCATTGCGGGTCACGAAAGTTATAGTTAGCTGAACTAACTATAACGGGGGAATTTCTATGGTTTTGTACTGAGTGAAATGTCCAACTAACTATAACTGTCCCTAAAACCTATGGTTTTTTCAGTGAATATATATATATATATATATATATATATATATATATATATATATATATATATATATATATATATTATCTACTGGCGGTCGCCAGTAGATAGTTATAGTTAGAACCTATTTTCCATAGGAAATCCGCGACATTCTATTTGAAATAACTCTCTTGCCGGTTGACGTATCTTCGCAAAATTTTCAAACTTTGTGGGGCGCTCCGGTCCGCTCCTACCCTGAAAGTCTCGGGTGATTCGTCAAGCGGGGCCGAGAAAAAGGGGGTCCCAAAACGCGTTTTCCCATTCATTTTTCCATAGGAAACTTTAGACACGGCTACAGCTCGAACTGCTGAACGGAATTACACCAAATTTGGCAAAGAGGTAGTTCTTGGTTCAGAAAGAACCCTTTTGTTAAATGGTGTAAATCCGTTCAGTAGTTGCTGAGAAAATCAAAAGTAAAAGTACATATATATCTATGGGCACGGAGGATCCGCGCACCCTGAGCGCACCCTGCGCGCACCGTCCCGATCACGAGCTGCATGTTAATTGGTTGTCAGCTGGCTGTCAACATTCCGATTCAGGAAATGTTGGCAGCTATTTTGTCCTCGGTAGAACCGAGGGACAGAAACAAGTGCGCAAAGCGCACAAAGGGGGCAGGGTAGAAACACCCTGACCCCTAGGTCTGCTCAGGGGTCCCATAAGGACCCCTGGGCAGAAAAAAGCATTTTTGTTTTTAAAAATCGGCAGGATGCGCTCAGGGTGCGCGGATCCTGCCGATGAGAAATCGAAGCGCGGTCTCCGCGCTCGATGTCACTTGCCCCCGGGTGGGCCAAGTCCCGGGGCATGCTGGGGGTGTTTATTTTATGCATGGGGGCCTCTAAGGGCCCCCAAGCCCTGGGGACCGCCACCCCCCGGGCTTTCTTTTTAAATGGTGCGGGAGGGCTCTGAGCTCCTCCCGCAGCCCCGGGGACCACCACCTCCCGGGGCTTCTTTTTTTTTCTGTGTGGGGGGCCCGAGCCCCCCACACGCCCGGGACCGCCACCTCCCCGGGCACTAACAAATTAAAATGGGGGTCCATTTTGGACTCCCGAAGCCCCGGGACCACCACCTCCCCGGGGCTGTGCTGATGTGGGAGGGGGGCCGCGCGGCCCCCTCCCTGGAGCCTGTGGTGGCCCTGGGGACCGCCTCCCCCAGGGCCGGCTCCTGCAGTGTCCCGGGTGCCTACCCCGGGACACTGCTGCTTGTAATGACAGGACGGGAGTCTCGCGGCTCCCGTCCTGTCATTGCAAACTGCTTTGGATATTGGAAGAGAGAGCAGGGAAACCTGCTCTCGCTTCCAATATCCAAAGACAATTGCTTTTCACACGGGGAGCAGCATGTTAGCTGCTCCCCATGTGTAAAGCAATGCCGGCTCCCGTAGGACACGGGGAGCGGCGGGACTGTGGGGGTTTGGGGACCCCCACAGTCCCCAACCAGAGGCCAGGCCCCGGGGGATGGGGTCCCCGGGCAGTAGGCTCGGGAGGGGGCCACGCGGCCCCCTCCCAGAATTTTTTTTTTTTTTAAAATTAAAAAAAAAAGGGGGTAAGGCCCTGAGGGATGGGGTCCCCAGGGCCCAAAAATAAGAAAAGGAAGGGGGCCACACAGCCCCCTTCAGGGAAAAACAAACAAACAAAAAAACGATCGGCCCGCAGGCCCCGCCCCTTCCTTCACCACTCTGCAAACGCGCCCTGGCGCGTTTGCAGATGGGGAAGTAATCCCTTTGAATACTGGGGTCCTGGGGCCAACTAGCCCACCAGGAACCTCCAGTATGCGCTAGGGCTGCGCTGCAGAGAGGTGTACAGAGGCCACGCCCCTTTATACACCTCTCTGCAACGCAGCTCTGTGGCGCTTTGGAGGTACATGGTGGGCTAGCTGGCCCCCAGGAACCCTCAGGATTCAAGGGACTTAATCCCCAACTTAAAACGCGCCACGGGCGCGTTTGCACAGTGGTGAAGGGAGGGGCGGGGCTTCAGGTGACATGTGTGCAAACAGGCCCCGTGGCGCGTTTAAGATGGGGAATTAAATCCCCTTCAATCCTGAGGGTCTCTGGGCCAACTAGCCCAACAGGTACATCCAGAAAGCGCACAGAGCTGCGTTGCAGAGAGGTGTAAGAAGGGGTGTGGCCCTCTACACGTCTCTGCAACGCAGCCCCTGGCGCATACTGGAGGTTCCTGGTGGGCTAGTTGGCCCCTAGGGACCCTCATGATTCAAGGGGACTTAATCCCCCAACTTAAAACGCGCCACGGAGCGCGTTTGCACAGATGTCACCTCAGGCCCCGCCCCTACCTTCACCATTGTGCAAATATTCCTCTAAAATCTGCCGAACTACGAATTCGGATTTACTCACCTGTTATCAGGAGAGACCTCACTGCATCTTTCAGCCCAGTACTAATCCTGAAAAGTAATTTTAACCGTACTTACCAGTAACTTGAATTTCCTTCCATAGGATATCATTGCCTGCTTTTTGCTGAAAAAGTTTCTAAGTGTTGATTTTTGAAACATACAAATATTCCTCTAAAATCAGCCGAAATACGAATTCCGATTTACTCACCTGTTATCAGGAGAGACCTCAGTGCTGTATCTTTCAGCCCAGTACTGGTCCTGAAAAGTAATTTTAACCGTACTTACCAGTAACTTGAATTTCCTTCCATAGGCTAACATTGACTGGTTTCACTTGGAAATTCTTCTAAGTGTGGAGTTTTGGAACTTTAAAATATTCCTCTAAAATCAGCCGAAATACGAATTCCGATTTACTCACCTGTTATCAGGAGAGACCTCAGTGCTGCATCTTTCAGCCCAGTACTGATCCTCAAAAGTAATTTTAACCGTACTTACCAGTAACTTGAATTTCCTTCCATAGGATATCATTGTCTGCTTTTTGCTGAAAAAGTTTCTAAGTGTTGATTTTTGAAACATACAAATATTCCTCTAAAATCAGCCGAAATACAAATTCCGATTTACTCACCTGTTATCAGGAGAGACCTCAGTGCTGCATCTTTTAGCCCAGCACTGACCCTGAAAAGTAATTTTAACCGTACTTACCAGTAACTTATATTTTCTTCCATAGGAATCCATTGTCTGGTTTTCAGCAGAAAAGTTTCAAAGTGTCGATTTTCACAAACTACAAATATTCCTTAAAAATCGCCTGTATGACTTAAACGCATTCTTTCAATTGTTTACAGGAGATGCACCAGTGCTGGATCCAGGATCCAACACTGAGTAAGAAAAAGTAATGATAACAGTTTTTACCTGCTAAGTGAATTTCCTTCCATAGGATAACATTGGTGATTCTATGAGAAAAAGTTTCAAAGTGTCAACTTTTAAAATACAATAATATTCCTTAAAAATCACTAATGTAACCAAAACGCTTTTACTCAACTGTTTACAGGAGATGTCCCAGGACTGAATCTAGGATCCAGTCCTGTGGTTAGAAAAAGTAATCCATAAAGTAACTAATTGCATTTAACTAGAAATTCACATTGAGCTGAATGTTGCATTGTGTTTGAAAATGTGTTGCCCATTGCAACAACTGTAACTACTGTGCTTAAAAGTCTATTGCCTATGTGCAAAGTATTTAAACTAAAGTAATTCATTCTGAGAAAGTATTTTTTGTAATGTATAATGTAATTACAATGTAATTTAAAAAATAAAATATGTAAAAAAAATTGTTTCTAAAAATGTAGTAAATCAGTATTAAAAAATAAATATAACAATTAATACATTTAAAAATTGTCATTTACAAAACCTTTGAAATTCACTGAAAAAACGTAGGTTTCAGACATGTTATAGTTAGGAATTAGCATTTAAAAACCTTTGAAATTCACTGAAAAACCATAGGTTTCAGACACGTTATAGTTAGAAATTAGCATTTAAAAACCTTTGAAATTCACTGAAAAAACCATAGGTTTCAGGCACGTTATAGTTAGAAATTTGCATTTAAAAACCTTAAAAATCACTGAAAAACCATAAGGTTTTAGGGACAGTTATAGTTAGTTGGACATTGCACTCGTACAAAACCCGTGAAATTCCCCCGTTATAGTTAGTTCAGGTAACTATAACTCGCGCCCGCAATGCACTGCTGATGACGTCACATATTACATCACTCATGACATGGTCAGTGACATCACTGATGACATCACTGATGACATCTCAAATGACATCACTGATGACATCATCCATGTGAGAATTTAATGCATCTTCTCACACCCTAATATAAGTTTTGAAACACCCACTCTAAATTACAGACTGCCATTCTCAAAACCATACACACTCCAATACCAATAAGTACATACCCACTCACTGATTCTTAGGTCTACACACACACATCTACTCACTCACCCGTACAGTCACTCATACTTACAGTCACTCAGTACAGGACTATCATATGCACTCATACACCTATATAAACACTCACACAACGCAACTCATCCATAGAGGTACTCACACACCTAGTTAGTCATGCAAATAATTAATCACACTCCAATTTACTCACCTATACAGTTATACACACCAGCTCACTTACTCATAAAAATACTAGCACATTCTTACGCTCCTATGCAATCACTGATGCAAGCACACACTCATCCATATAGCCACTCTCACAATCACACACTCTCACTTATAGCCATTTATATACTCCAACACACATATATACTGCCTTTCACATATGTAGTTACTCACACATGTACCACTGAGATATACATTCAATCACTAACACACCCATACACACACTCACCCACCCATACAGTCCATCACAGACGCACTCTTGAAACCATGCACCCAGTGAATCACCCACTCACACATCTATGCACAGAGTCACACTCACCCCACCCACACAAACACTGAGGCACCCATACAGATACTCAGAGAACCAATCCATAACCCATATAGACACTCATTTAGCTAGTCAGAAACCCATGCAGCTGCTTACACAACAACAGACAGACGGATACAGACATTCACACAGTTTAGTCACTCACCCATGCATCCAGTAAGATACGTTTAATCACTCACTTATAGACTCAGTCACGCACCTACTAAATCATCCATTCAGACACTTATACACCCACTCATTCTTCAATACGCCTTTCCCTATATATATTAAACATATTTAAACTTTACACAATCACACAGTCACTGGATGATGTCATCAGTGATGTCATCAGTGATGTCATTTGAGATGTCATCAGTGATGTCATCAGTGATGTCACTGACCATGTCATGAGTGATGTAATATGTGACGTCATCAGCAGTGCATTGCGGGGCGCGAGTTATAGTTACCTGAACTAACTATAACGGGGAATTTCACGGGTTTTGTACTGAGTGCAATGTCCAACTAACTATAACTGTCCCTAAAACCTTATGGTTTTTTCAGTGATTTTTTAAGGTTTTTTAAATGCAAATTTCTAACTATAACGTGCCTGAAACCTATGGTTTTTTCAGTGAATATATATATATATACACACATACTGCCATGAACTTAACTAAAGGCCAACAAGTAGCACTTATCTCTCTGAAGGAAGCGAGTTCTTTTGTCATCAAGCCCTCTGATAAAGGGGGCAACATTGTGCTATGGGACATTAAGAAGTATATGGCTGAAGCCAACAAAAAACAGCTGGATTTTTCCGGTAGTTATACTAAGACTAACATTGGACAATATGTCGCTACTATTGATTGTTTTCATGGCATGCTTTCTAGGTGGCACACTTTGGGTCTTTTGAATCAAGAGGAGTGTTTGTTTTTAACAGTCAAGAAACCAGTCAGCCCCTGTTTCTATATGTTACCAAAAGTCCACAAACACAGCACCAACCCACCGGGTAGGCCCATTATCTCGGCAAATGACAGTCTTTTGGAGAATGCCTCAATCTACTTAGACCATTTCTTATTCCCCTATGTCTGCAGCCTACCCTCTTACTGTCGTGATAATATGGATTTTATATCCAAGGTTTCTGATGTATCATGGCAGTCTGACTTCATTTTCTGTACAATAGATGTGGTCTCACTCTACACCTGCATTCAACATGATCTGGGGATCCAGGCTTGCAAACATTTTTTTAAGGACAGACCTATTGCCACATATGACCACTCCAACTTACTGCTTGAGATACTCCAATTTTGCCTGGAAAATAACTTTTTCTTGTTTGGCAAACAATGGTATAGGCAACTTACGGGGACTGCTATGGGCAGTTGCTTCGCGCCGAGCTACGCTTGTATTTTCATGGGGTGGTGGGAGTTGGAATGTGTGTGGTCTGAAGCTTTTGACAAGTACACCAAGCATCTGGTCCTTTGGACCAGATATATAGATGACATTTTTCTCATCTGGGACGGGCCGCAAGCCATCGTAGATGTGTTTCTTAATGTCATCTCCATCAATTACCTTAACCTCAAATTCCCCAGCAGAACCAGCACCAATAGGATTGATTTCCTGGATGTAGAGGTTGGGGTACAGGATGGTACAATTGAGACAAGACTCCACAGGAAGGAAACAGCGGGTAATAGTATACTGCATGCGAGGAGCCACCATCCACCCAGACTCAAATGCAGTATCCCCTATGGGGAACTCCTAAGAGCTAGGAGGAACTGCAGCACTTTGGAAGCTTATGAGCTTGAGGAGGGGAGGATGATTGAGAGATTCCTACAAAGGGGGTATGCACGCAAGGTCCTGGACGATGCCAGAAACAAGGTCAGGGGTGTGGAGAGAGGGACTTTACTCAAACCAAAGCCCAGGGCCGGACTGGCTACCGGGCATTTATTGCTAGGGTGGCAAGGTGGGGTCCAAGTTCACTGCGGATGGGCCGATTTTGTTGCTGGGGAGCTGCAGGCGCTTCTAAATGAACAATGCAAAACAAATAGCTTTAAAGCCTACGTTTTAAAACATTTGTTTTGCATTGTTCATTAAGGAAAGCCCGGTAGCCAGTCCGGCCCTGCCAAAGCCACGCACATCCGCCAAACCCGAGATAAGACTCATAACGACTTACAACTCCAGTTGCACTGAGGTTCAGACTATAGTGAGGAAACACTGGCATCTGGTCAAGCTGGACCAGGTCATAGGCAAACTGGTGAGTCCCAACCCACAAATCACATACCACAGGAGTCATTCTTTGAAAGATGTGTTAGTGCATACTCTGTTGGAACCAGGCAATTCACAAGGTAGCACCTGGCTGAGGGAACTCCCCGGTTTCTATAAATGCAGCAAATGCAAGGCATGCACACACAGTACCAACATTAAGTCTGTTCACCTACCCAGTGGTAAACAACACAAAATTAAGCCTTTCATCAATTGCAACAGTGACTTTGTTGTGTATGTGCTTGTTTGTGTGTGCGGTTTGAGATATGTGGGGAGCACAATTTTTCCCTTTATAAAACGCATCCTGGAACACCTAAGGGCTATTCGCAACAATGATAGGACATATCCCATGGCCAGGCACTGTAACACCGCACATAGCTCCACTGAAGCAGAGAATCTCAAAATCTCATTTTTTGGTATTGACAAGGTGCCAACCAACACCAGAGGCAGAGACAGGGAACGTGCCCTCAGAAGAATGGAATCCCGATACATAATCTATCTCTGCAGCAAATCCCCCGGAGGCCTCAACCAGGATGAGGAGCTCCATGTACACCTGGGATAGCTTACATCGCAGCTACAACAGTCATACGCCACCCCAAGACTACCTCCCACCTCCTCTCTTTGTGTGTCTTCTCCCTCTGAGTTGTTCACCTAGGTCACTGGACCGATACACCTCAGTTATGGCACCTCACACTGGGCACTTAATGAGAATTACTGTTGCACTATACATGCACTTGCAGGATATGTATTTCACTTGAACAACGGATTGAACTTATACTTTCCGTATTTTGAATTATTTTGAATTTATTTCTTTTTATACATGAAGATGTGTAATGTTTATTTATTTTAAAGGAATAAACATTTTTTATGTTGGACTCATGGAGTCTTTTTTCCTAAATACTGAGTGGCCCAACTTATATAAGAGTGCCTAAGTCTTTTTTCTATGTTTATCAATCATGCAACAGTGTCTCTCTGACTATATAGAGGACACTGCTACAATGTTTCCCCAGCTTTGAGGAAGACCGTCAGGTCGAAACGAGTCAGTAACAATAAAGTTACCTTTGGACTAACCTGGAGTGCGGGCCTTCCTTGCAGCGCAGCGGCGTCAGCAAAGGATTATGAAAATATATATATATATATATATATATATACACACACGCACACACATATGCACATATGAATACACAGTCCTTCCCCCCATGTGTGATGAGACCCAGGAGCAGCCGGCCAAAGAGTCTAGCTTGGGGTGATGGGACACGAATTCGCCCTTCATTAAATCCTGCTGTGCTGCCTGAGAAAGGCGAGGCAACACAGAAGGTGGCTTTTTAAACAGCTCAGCTTATGTTCCTGTGTTAAGAGAGAGTCGGAGGAAACGTGAGCCAGTACCACACTGTGATAATGTGCGCGCTCAACCGACCCTCTCAAAAACCAGGACATAGAGGGGCGTGGCTTGAGCTACGACGAGAATGGCAGCGGGCTGATCTCGCTCCGGATCGAGATCTCACTAATCAAGAAGGGCGGCCGATGGAGTTGCTTCACGGCGGTTTTTGAAACCAGACGCGGACGTCGGAGTGTCCGCTGAGTACAAGGACACCTTTTTCTTGTTTCACGGATCCCGCAATCACCCGCAATTCAGCTCGGAAATGCGGCGCGCTTACTGAGAGGATCGCGGCCGCCATTTTGTGTATACTGCAGCTCCGCATTAACTCGGCAGTGGGCATCATGCAGGTACGCCGTATTTTCTGCATTTTATGAGCTGGACTGTTGCCCATCAGTTTTCATGCCTCCACCTCCAAGTATCCTGCAAGCTAACTTTAATATGAGGTGTGTTTCATCAATTAAACATCGCAACCGCCATTTTGAGTGCCCTTAACCTCCTTTACTCTGGTGAAGGCTTTCTCCTCACAATGTTTCTTTTCATTTTCTGAGGAGGTTGTCTGCCTAATTAACACTTTTCAAATGTTTTTATAATTACCATTACCATTACCAAGCCATATGGTAGATTATTGCTTCCGCTTCTACAACAGTTTTTCTGACTGATATATTCCTAGGTTGTGACTGACCTTTCTGCAGTCTGTTATATGCCAGAAATGTACGTTCCGCCATAGCTGGGTCGTGCAAGGTATGGAAATTCGGCGGCTGATTCATAAAAGGTTTTTTTTTCTTTTTTTTCTCCTTTTGTGCTGCATAATTCTGATGGTCTCAGTGCTTCAATAATTTTCTATATATGGAGCCTTCTTTCTCGACTGGTCAGAAATTAATTTCAACAAATATGTCTTCCTCTCGCAAAGACTCCAACCTGGCTGCTCTTCCTAAAAGACAGAAGAAAGAACCTAACTCGCCTACCAAGTCGCCACTACCCATTACAGTGGAAGACCTTATGGAGGAGATTAAGTTATTGAAACCATTTGTCATTGACACTAATGCTACCCTTCAGAGGTTAGATGAGAAGTGGTCTAATTTGGACTCAAGAGTGTCTGAGATGGAACAGAGGATCAGTGATGCTCAGGATTTGACACCTCAAGTAGCGGCCATGTCCAAAGAGATTGCTCTCCTCAAGATTCAAACAGAAGACTTAGAAAATCGCAATAGGCGCAATAACCTTCGAATTTATGGTATTCCTGAGGGTGAAGAAGGGTCTGACATGTTGGCCTTCCTAAAACTACACATTCCCAAGATTGTTTGTCTCAAAGACGGCGCTAATCTCAATTTACAACGTGCCCATCGCATCGGCCCCAAATCTGCAGATTCATCTTCGTCATCGTCTGTACATCGTCCTCGAGGGATAATTGTTTTGTTTTTGGAATACACCAAGTTGTTAATGGTCCTTTCAGCAGCAAAGTCAAGGAAGCAGATGTTGTGGTCTGGGCAAAAAGTTTTCTTCTCTCAAGATGTGGCCCGCGCTACTGCTGCGCGTCGCAAAGACTTCCTTTCTTTTCGTCCGGCTCTTCGATCCATGAACGCCAGATATGGACTAGTTCACCCTTGTTTTTTCAAAGTTACTTATAAGGAGAGATCTTATTCCTTTGATCGCCCTGAAGATCTGCGACAATTTATATCTCGCCATAAAGGGGATGATATGGAATTTGGAGGGTCTTGAAGTATACTGTTGTTCTGTTATGTGTCTGTTTTTCTGAGTATAATATTTCCATTTAAATGTTCTGAAGATTTTTCTCCTTTATGTTGTTGTAGTTTATGATCTGTAGTTGTTGGTCTCTCTTGATTATTATGGTCTGTGGCCTTTTTTCAGCTGTTATTTCACATTGTGTTTCTTTTTTCATTGTCTTTCTTCGTAGCTGCTCCTCCTCTTGTTTTGATTCTTCTCCCAGATGTTTCCCTCCTCCTTGCACTTTCAACCTGACCCTAGGGTTCATCGATGTCTATTATGTCTGGTAAGTGTTGTGTATCCTATTGTTATCTCGGTCGTTGTTGTCCGCTAATTTTATTCCATTCCATCTTAGGTTATTGGTCTCCCTTGATTAGTTATTCTATGTTAGATTTCCTCTTTTTTTTAAATTATTCTATTTAATAGTCTCTGATGGATCTCGATGCTGGTACCGGTTTTGTCGTCTGTCTTCTCTCGCAGCTCCCTGCCCCCACATGTTAATTTCTTCAACATGGATATCTATTCCGTCTCTCTTGACTGAAGTCTCTCTGCTTCTAGTCAACTTTTCTTTCTTTATCACTTGCTTCTTGTACTTTCTCTTTTTTTCTCTTCTCTCTTTTTTTTCCTTTTATTTTCTCTCTCTTACTTTCTGGTTTTATTTTTTATTTTTACATATTTTTCTCCTATCCCCTTTCTCTCTTTTCCTCATATTTCCCCTGATTTTTCTCCCCTATCAACCTCTTCTTCTTGTTCATCTATCTTCACTATATTGCATTTATCTATATTTTTATGTCCAATTGTTCATTTTTAAATGCATTCATGGTTTTGTTCTTGGTTTCCTTTATACTGATTATATAATTTGGCTGAAGTGTTTATTACTATTAATACTATTACTAACTAATTTGACTGGCAATGACTGATAATGTTCGGATCATCTCATGGAATGTAAAAGGTCTGCGTAATCCTGTTAAAAAGCAACGGGTACTTACCCATTTATCTAGACTCCAATGTAAAATTGCTATGTTACAAGAAACCCATCTTACTACGAACGATGTTAATTCCCTTAAAAAGCAATGGGTAGGTCATGTTTATTGCTCTCCCTCTAAAGACAGGAAAAATGGTGTTGTAATACTTTTTCACAAATCCTTATCCCTTACGATAGAAAAAGAAGAAAAGGATGAGGAAGGTCGTTGGCTCCTTCTTCATACTACTATTAATGGTTCCCAGGTTACCTTACTTAACATCTACGGCCCCACAGGCATCGACTCACAATTCTGGCTATCCATGTCCCACACTTTGCATGCATGCACGAGCCCCAACCTTATAATGGGTGGTGATTGTAACCAAGTCATGGATCCCTTCACAGACAGGAAATCCTCCTCTAAATACATCCCCAATAAAATGCAAAAAACCTTTGCTAGGATAATTTCTGCAAGGGGTCTGGTGGATGCATGGAGAATATTCAATCCTGACAATTTAGAATACACATTTTATTCACCTACTCATAACTCTACTTCTAGAATTGATTACATATTTTTAAGCCCACACCTTCTTTCAAACCTCATACATGCAGAGATTGGCCCTAATCTTATTTCTGATCATTCTCCTGTCCTGATTAGTTTAGATCTTCCTTCTTCGTCTCCCAAATCTCGCCGTTTGCGTTTTAACAACTATCTTCTTAAAGATCCCACATTTCTCAGCCGCTTTAAAGATTTTGTCTCTGAATTCTTTCTTCTTAATTCTACTCCGGATATGCCTTTTCATATTGTCTGGGATTCTTTTAAAGCTACAGCTAGAGGATTTATTATAGATTATGTAGCTACAAAACAGAAACAGTTCCGCAAAGAATCAGTTTCTTTACTTTCTTCTATTAAAAAATTAGAACATGCGTATTATTCATCTAAAAATGCTGATTCCCTTAAATCTTTGATTCAAGCAAAACTCGATTTTAACAAGAAATCCACCGAAGAGGCTTCGGGGACATTGTTAAAAATAAACTCTAAATTTTATGGTGGTCGTAACCGAGCTGGTAAGCTGCTGGCGAATTATTTGAAGGTGAAATCTCAAAGATCTAGAGTTGTTAAGATTATTGATGACCATGAAATTCCTCGTTTCAAGGATGAAGAAATATTAACTTGTTTTACAGATTTCTATAAGACCCTTTATACCCCTGAATCTTCCCCTTCTGACGCTAATTTGGACTCCTTTTTTGACTCATTACTTCCTCGCTCTTCCTCTCTTCCTGACTGCTCTATGTTAGAAGGGGATATTTCTTTATCTGAGATTAAATCTGCCTTGTCCATGCTACCTAAGGATAAGGCTCCTGGTCCTGACGGTCTTACTGCTGAGTTTTATTCTTCTTTTTCGTCTGTTCTTCTGCCCCATATTTTATCTCTTTTTCAATATTTTGCTCTAAACGGAGAGGCTAGAGGTTCGTTTCTTGAAGCTATGATCTGTCTCATTCCCAAAAAAGATAAAGATCCTTCCCGTTGTGCTAATTACCGTCCCATATCTCTGATTAATCTTGATTGTAAGCTATTTGCCAAGGTTTTAGCCCTCCGCATTAATCAAGTCCTTCCGGACTTGATTGGTTTTGAACAAACAGGGTTTGTTAAAGGAAGGATTATTTCTGATAATTCCAGAACTTTCCTCAATATAATTCATCTTGCCTCTAAAAGTTCCTCCCCTATAGCCGCCGTAACCTTGGATGCGGAAAAAGCTTTTGACCGTGTTCACTGGCTATTTATGATGCGTGCTCTCAAATGGCACGGTTTTGGCCCCTCTATTCTTTCCTTTATTAAACTGTTATATTCCTCTCCGACTACCTCAGTTTTCGTTAATGGATCTCAATCCCCTTATTTCCCTTTACAAAGAGGTACTCGTCAGGGATGCCCTCTTTCCCCATTACTCTTTATCCTTTCTCTTGAGCCCTTTCTTCACTCTTTACGACACTCCCCCACTTTTCGAGGTTTCATACACAAATCTGTTGAAATTAAATTTACTGCTTACGCAGATGACATTATGTTATATGTCTCCGATCCCTCTACTTCTCTGCCTGCTTTTACCAATCTTCTCTCCTCTTATGCGGCCCTGTCAGGATATAAATTGAATTTTTCCAAATCTGAAGTGCTCCCTTTAAATAAATACTGTCTAAAAAGTATGTTTGAGGGTATCGATTTTAAATGGAATACTAACAATATTACTTGCTTAGGGATTAAATACTCTTCTACTTTTGCAAAAACGATTCAGGTTAATTTGGAAGAGGTTTTGTCTAAAGTTAAAGGTATGGTTGACAGATGGTCTCCCCTCTTTTTGTCATGGTGGGGTAGATTAGACACTATCAAAATGATGTTCCTCCCAGTTATTAATTTTTACTTACATTTTATCTATGTTACCTGTTAAAATATCTTTGAAATTTTTTAAAACCCTTAATAGCATTTTAAGTAAATTTCTTTGGAATGGTCGGAAAGCTCGTATTTCTTTGGCCCTTCTTTCTGCTCCTAAAGATAGGGGCGGTGTCCAGTTTCCTAACTTTCGACAGCATCACTCCTCTTTTTTAATACGCCAAATGTTACCATATATATCAGCTGTGGAAGAACCTATCACCTCAACATGGCACAGATTAGAGAAATCTTTGATTTCTCCTTTCCCCTTTCTCTTTTAACTGGTTTTACTCATTCTCCTCGATCTTTTAATTGTCCAACGATTTCCAAATTTATTTCAACTTTTCATCCTATTAATTGTAAATCTCAAAGTTCTTTACAGATATTTTTGGATTCACCTCTTTGGCATAATAAAAGTATTAAACTGTCTAATCGTACTATTTTTTGGAAGACATGGGCTGCCAAAGGGATCTTTCAGGTTAAACAATTAATTCGGGATTCTCAATGCCTCTCCTTACAAGAAGTTCAATCCACTTTTGACTTATCGGCGTCCTCTCTATCAAGATATGAATCATTACGTTTGCTCTTAACGGAACAGCTTTCCCTATTTTGTGGATTGTCTCCTCCCTCTCAAGATCCCCTGTTAGAACCTTTACCCACTTCTTCTATCATTAAAGCTTCCCATATCTACAAATATTTACATTTTTCTCCCCCTAGCCGTCCTAAAAGTAAAGTGGAGCTCATATGGGAATCTGATTTACAGCGTACTCTTTCTGTTCATACTTGGAATACCATCTGGACACGTATACATCACACCTCCTGTAATTCTAGTACCACTCAGACCCTTTATTATTTTTACCATAGACTATTTTTAACTCCTTTATCAATCTCCAAATATAGCTCCAATTTATCCCCGAATTGTTGGGTATGCCCTTCTACTCCCGGTTCCTTCATGCACTCCTTTTTTCTTTGCCCTAATATTGCTCGATTTTGGACTAGGGTATGTGAGTCAATTTCCTCTATTTGTACTATTAACTTCCCTTTTGACATATTTTCCATATTTCTGGGAAGTAACTCTGTAGTTTGGTTTGGCTCACGCAAGGTGGGCAAATTTGTGGATTTGTTAATAGCTATTGCTTTTCAGGTAATTACTTCTAATTGGAAAGACGCCTCCAAGGTTTCCTTCTCTGCCTGGTGGAACCTTCTATGTTATCACCACAGACTGGACCGAGCTTCTGCCAGAACCTCTCAGCAACTTATTCGTAAAGAAGCACTCTGGTCTCCACTTACTAATTACTTATCGGCAGCGGCATTGCGTAATCAAGATACTTCCTTTGTTTATCAACCACCATGAGTATTTTACTCCTTTCTTCTATTCGTTTATTGTCTTTTATTATACTATTTATACAGTCATTATTCTGATTTTGGAAACCAATGTGTTTATTTCAAGATGTATTTTTTAATATAATGTCGGATGAATGATATTAATATACTTCCAGTTTCCTTTCTCATTTTCACTTTCTTTTTCTTTCTTTTCTTTTCTTCTCCTTCTTTTCTTTTTTCTTATCTTTCCTATTTTTTCTATTTTCCTTTTCTTTTTCCTTTCTTTTTATTTAGACTTTTCCTTCCTCTGAAAATCAAAAAACGTAAAATGCTACTTGCTCTTTAGGTACATATTTTTCTTATTGCTTTCCCCTTTTGGCACATCTTCCGTTTATGATAGTTTTATTGGATTGGTTATTCAGCCAAATTATATATTTAGTTGATTATTTAATGCTTCTTGTTTTATATGCATTGATACTTATTGTACCCATGCTTCTAAGTACTTTAATAAAGCTCTTAAACTCAAAAACCAGGACATATTTTTTTTGTAGAAAAAAGTGTTGGGACGCTGGAACAGTCCATGAAAAACCGGGACTGTCCGGGCAAATCCAGGACGTCTGATCACCCTAAACAATGAGCGACTTTTATGAGCGGAGTCGTGAGATGCCATGAGGCTTTGCTATACAATTCAACCTAAAATTGAGAATCCTTTGGCATGTAACCTTCAGGGTGGCGAAGTCAAATAGTCCAACACTTACTCAGGAAAGTGTTGTTTGGCTATGGAGTAGAGGCTTAGAACTCAAGCAAATAACATTAGATAATAAATCTCTGTTAAGCCAGCACTTTTACTTGAAAATGGAAAAGTACTTTATTTGCAGCACGCAGTAGTGAGGGAGAATGAGCAATCCCGGTTGCAGCAGGATGGTCATTATTTCGAACTATGGTCATTATTTCGTTTCCATGTCTCACCATCCGAGGTTCACTCTCGTTATGGGGTGTCTTAAGTGATGATGTCCTCTGTAATTACTTTCGCCATTCCCAATCGCCTTCTAAAATACTCCTTAGACCGAGTAGAGGTAGATCAGGATGTTCACAGTAAGCACAGAGTCTGAGACTGAGTTACTTTGCTTTAGGGGCACATTGCAAGAAGACTAGAGCCTGCCTAGTGATGCAGATCCCTCCTTGGGCAACAAAGAGCAAACGTCCAGTTCTATATATACAGCTCCTCAAGGTCCTCCTTTCTAGACCACCTTTTCCTCATTTTTCAATTTTTAAAAAAAAATATCTTTATTTGCATTTTGTCAAACATACAGATTACAATTGAATGAAAGCAGGGGGAAAAGAGAAGGGAAGGAAAGGGGAAGAAAAGGGGAGCGGGCAGGGGGGAGAGAATCTTGGTGAGATAGGGAACAAATAATCATTACAGGTGCAATAATGGATTCAGCTTGTTCTGTCGGAATATTTACAGACTGTGATTAATATTCATTCTATGCAGCAAGAAACTGAACACAGATCGCATTCCTTTTGTATTATACACAAATTAGTTATCGGAAAAAATCGGACTTTAGCGTCCAAGCGGATATAAGAAAGATAGCCATCCTTTCTCGATGTTACACATAAATGCCTGTACCTGGTTATCCAGTTTGGTATCGAAATTGAGGCAAAATCAGATACAATTTTTTAAAGTCCTAGAATCAAACATAAAAACAAACAATGAAAATCATCGTCAGATCGTCGCGCCCGGGTCAGAATATGCAGGGGAAATGTGCTGCCATCTCAAGCGCACTGTATTAGATATACCACCCTGTCCTCCTGGTGGTTGCAGGCATGGGTCTGCCCCTCCCTAGCTCGTGTATATTCCATGCATGGCCAACTCTCCCACATCAGCCCTCAGTTGCGCTCAAGTCAGGGGAGCTATGCGTTCGGGAGCCAGTATCTGTATCTCGTCTTCCATCCCTTTGTGGGGGGCTACTCCCTGCCTCTCCATCGGCACGTGCCACATCCCCAAGTATAGTGTCCCAGAGCTGTGCAATAGGGTATTTATGTAGCCCTGCTATTTCCTCCCTGTGCAATGACGTGCTTTCCGCCCGCGCCCATACTAGAAGTGAGTTTTTCCAGCTGGCAACTGCGAGAGGGTCGGCATGCTTCCATCTTTCAGTGATCAGCCTTTTAGCTACGATGAGGCCCAGGTCGATAAACCTGGACGTGACCTTGTGTTTCTTAGGTTTGGGGTAAGAGCCTAGTACGTACACCTCCCATGTATGTGGTAGTGTTCTTGCAGTGCATGCTGCGAGTGCCACGCTAATTTCCTGCCAATATGTGTGCAAAGAGGTGCAGGACCACAGCATGTGGAGAAAGTCTGCATTCACCTGCAGACAGCGGGGGCATGCTGAGTCAGCCCTATGAAAATATTTATTTAATTTGTCTGGAGAAAGTTACGCTCTATGTACGATATATGTCTGTATAAGCCTAAATCTGGAATTCCGTGGTATATACGTGGGGGTGGCTAATATCATGTCCCATTTGCGGTCTGTCCATGGGCCGCCCCTGTCCGTTTCCCATTAGACCACCTTTTCCTCATGCAAGCATATTTCCAGTACACCTCTCCAGCAGTCTGTGAGCTCTTTCCTTTAAGGTGGTTCAATGAAGCTTCTCCTGGTAGGAGGCAGAACTTCCAGGTTATTTTTCCTAAACACATGGCAAAGGGGAGTTAGCAGTCAGGATTCCAACTCTGGAACTCAAATGTCTTTATTAGTCTCCACTGGTCAGTGTGACATCATGGCAAAATGACTGGGAGTTTCTTCCACTTACCCATACTGCATTTGCAGACAGATAATGTATATTCTACAGGTTCAGTTCTGAGGCTGGTCCTGCCTTTTGCATATTCCTCCCAGTCTGGTCAAGCCACAGTCTGTGTCCTCTAGAATCAGCTGGAATGAGGGCTCGGGCTGGGAAGCTCCCTGGCAGGGAGGCCCAAAATAAATGCACAAAATAGGGAAAGGCTTTCTTAGTCAGTTATCTCCCAACCTGTTGGCAATAACAAATCTGGAAAAGAATGGAACTGGGAGAGGGCAAGGGCTGTCCCTACATTTCTAAATGGGCTACTTGAAAGTATTGTCCGAAAATATGGCACTTTGGGAGTAAAACTATTGTGAAAAAAGTGAAAAACACAGGCAAGGGATTAGGGACAGATACTCATATATACACACACACACATATGTATATGTATACATATATGTACACACACACACACACACATATATATATAGCACTTTAAAGTGATAAAATTGTATGGACTAAATGATGTCTGACTTATGTACTTTACATAAGAGAAATCTTCTTTTGATTCCGGCCGTTTGGATAGAATTACTTTCATGTTTTTATATTTATATATATATATTCTTTCACATATATGAATTTAACTGGGATAAATCTCTTTTAAAATTTGAATCTTATGTATGATAGAATCCAGTTTTACATATATGAATTTAACTGGGATAAATCTCTTTTACAATTTAAATTTTGAGAATCCAGTTTTACTCTCCTATTGAAAAGAAATAATTTTGAACTGTAAGATTGAAGTTTTGCTTCTGCCTTTACACTGCATTTACATTAGTACTTTACTGAAATGTTATAAAGCAAACTATATAAATGGTAGCCATTAAATCCCGTTAAGACTGTGGTAAAACGAGGGTTAACAGTCTAGCACATTTTTAGAAACAAACAAGGGATCAAAAATGCACTTTGTCACTTTAAATAGATGTTCTGGACGACGCGACTCTATGGTCCAGTTGAAGGCAGGAGCCGAAACGCGTAGACCGTCCATGCTTGCACGAATGTACTAAATAAATTCACTTTATTGGGTTAAAAAACCTACCTGTGGATCGTTCTTTCTCCGTGCTGTGGGATTCTTGCTGAGAGCAGTGTGGAATCCGTCCCTTGCAACATATATATATATATATATATATATATATATATATATATATATATATATATATATATATATAGATGTATATATACATATAGATATATAGATGTATATATACATATAGATATATAGATATATATTCTTTCATAAAAAAACAAAGGTTATACCTTTGTTATGGTTAGGAACACTTTATTTATTCATTCTATACAACGAAACAAACGACACAAACATTACAAATTCTAAAGCTATAGTTATACATTACATTTATAATTTATGTACCACCATTAAATTGCTAAAACTTTATTTATTCTTTAGATACAAACCAAACTTAAACTGCACAAAAATTTGAAATCTACATATACCTTTAATTTATAATTTACGCAACACCTTCAAATTATTAAAACTTGCGCACCTCCATACACAGTGTATTCAACTCGATAGCCACCCTTCATTAACTATAACTTGTGCCTTTTCCATGCACTGCTTATACCCTTTTATATTATATCACTTATACTATCTTAAATAATAGCATTCAAAATAACAGTTATGAGATCACAAATCACATTTTTTGTGACAACACAGTGCATGGCAGAGTGGCGAGTTATAGGTAATGTAGTGCGGCTACCGAGTTCAATACACTGTGTAGAGTATAGTGGAGTGGGGTAGAGTGGAGTGATGTACAGTTAAATAGCGTGAAGTGAAGTAGCATAGAGTGGAGTGGTGCACAGTGGAGTGATGTACATTGGAGTGCCGAACAGTGGAGTGGCGTAAAGTGCAGTAGCATAGAGTGGAATAGCGTAGAGTGGTGTGTTGTGGAGTGGAGTATAGAGGAGTGGGGTAGAGTGTAGTGGCATACAGTGTAAAAGTGTAAGTGTAGTTGCATAGAGTTGAGTGCTGTGGAGTGGAGTGGCATACAGTGGTGTAGCAAAGGGTGGAGTGTTGCAGAGTGGAATAGCATTGAGTGTAGTGGCGTAGAGTGGAGTGCCATACAGTGGAATAGCGTAGAGTGGAGTAGCGCACTGTGAACTAGCATAAAGTGGAGCAGGTTAGAGTGGAGTGACGTACATTGTAGATGCGTAGACTGGAGTAGCGTAGAGTGGAGTGGTGTCAGTGTAATAGCGTACAGTGAAATGGCGTAGAGTGGAGTGAAGTACAGCGGAATAGCATAGGGTGGAGTGGCATATAGTGTAGTGGCATACAGTAAAGTGACGTAGAGTGGAGTGGTGTACAGTGGAATAGCGTACAGTGGTGTGGTGTAGAGTGGAGTGGCTTAGAGTGAAGTGTGGTACAGTGGAATAGTGTACAGTGGAGTGGCTTAGAGTTGTGTATCATAGAGTGGAGTGTCGTACACTGGAATAGCATATAGTGGAGTGGCCTAGAGTGGCGTGGCTTACAATATAATAGTGTAGAGTGGAGTAGCATGGAGTGGAGTGACATAGAGTGTAGTAGCATACAGTGGAGTGCCACACAGTGAAATAGTGTACAGTGGATTGACGTAGAGTGGAGTGGCATAGACTGGAATAGCGTAGAGTGGAGTGGCATAGAGTATAGTGTAGTAGTGCAGAGTAGTGTAGAGTGGAGTAGCTTATAGAGTAATAGCGTACAGTGGAGTGCCATACACTGAAATAGCATACAGTGGAATACAGTACAGTAGAGTGGCATAGAGTAATATATCGTACAGTGGAGTAGTGTACATTAGAGTGGTGTACAGGGGGTAGCATAGACTGGAGTGGCGTAGAGTGGAGTGGGGTAGGCTACAACATCATACAGTGGAGAAGCATAGAGTGGAGTGGCGTACAGTGGAGAGGAGTACAGTGGAGTGGTGTACAGTGGAGTGGCATACAGTGTAATAGCGGACAGTGAAGGGGCATACAGTGAAGTTGGGTAGAGTGGAATAGCGTAAAGTGGAATGGTGTAGAGTGTAGTTGCGTACAGTGGAATAGCATATAGAAGATTGGCGGGGGAGGCACAGCGGCTCTCGTGCTCCTCGATCTGTCAGCTGCTTTTGACACGGTTGACCACTCTCTCCTGGAACAGCGATTGGAGGATCTGGGGGTCAGAGGCACCGCACTAGCCCTACTGTCCTCCTTTCTTAAGGACAGGAGATTAACAGTTTCAGTTGATGGGTATCACTCAGAGCCTTATACCCTCCCATGTGGAGTACCACAGGGCTCCTCCCTGAGCCCTTCTCTTTTCAATATTTACATCTCCGAACTGGCTCCTTTAATTCGGGATTTTGGGTTTAGTCTGACGTCGTATGCCGATGACACCCAGATAGTGGTGGCTGCCTACAAAAACCAGGTTTCCCCGTCTCAACAGTTTCAGAACTGCATGTGCACTATAAACAGATGGATGAGTGCACATTGTCTCAGACTCAACTCTGAAAAGACTGAGGTCCTGATTTTTGGCAATATGCAGCCAGACTGGGGTAATCTATGGTGGCCCGTAGAGATGGGAGAACCACCTAATCCAGCGGTCAAGGCTAAGAACCTGGGCGTTTGGTTTGACAATAAACTATCGTTTTCACAGCAGACAAATTCAACTGTATCTGCCTCCCACTTTCTTATTAAGAAAATAAGGAAGATCTTTCCTTATATCCCTTTAGATTCCAGGAAAATGGTGGTTACCTCGTTAATCCAGTCTAAACTGGATTATTGCAACGGGCTTTACTTGAACATTCAGAAAGAGTGCTTAAAAAAGCTTCAGACGGTTCAAATTCAGCAGCACGTTTATTGGTCGACATCCCCAGGGGAAACTCTGTATCGAAAGAGATTCGCAACCTGCATTGGCTTCCGGTGTCACAACGCATCAAATTCAAGGCTCTTTGCTTGGCATATAAAGCTCTGAACCACATAGGTCCTTCCTTCTTGCAAAACCGGTTTGTCTGGTATGAACCAACAAGACACCTCCGTTCAACAGGGGCTAGACTTTTGCAAGTGCCCAGAGTTCGAACATTGCATTGGGGCGGTCGTAGCTTTTACTACGGCACCTCCAAACTCTGGAACACTCTTCCGAATGTGCTCAGAGCTGCGAGCTCCCTTTCCACCTTCAGGAAGGAATTAAAAACCTGGCTGTTTAAGAATTAGACGTTACAGTGGGCGTACTATGTCCTCAGCGCCAAGACACTTCCGGGTATTCGTGCGCTTTACAAATCTCATTAACATTAACATTAACATTAACATAGACTGGAGTGGCGTACAGTGGAGTTGCGTAGAGTGGAATAGCAGAGAGTAGAGTGGTGTGGAGTGTCATAGACTGGAGTGGTGTACAGTGGAGTGGCATTGACTGGGATAGTATACCCTGGAGTGACCTGGAGTGTGGTAGAGTGTAGTGGCGTACAGTGGAGTGGCATAGAATGTAGTGGTGTAGAGTGGAGTGGCATAGTGGGTAAAAAAATATATATATTTTTTAATATATTTTTACAGCACTTTACGGTGAACCACACATTTTTTTACAAATAGAGCGATAATTTGTACCTATTACTGCTGTACTCATTAGACTTTTTTGTAAAGAATTAATTATGTAAAAAATTGAAAATACACTGTAGTACACTATATCTGTAAAATGTAGAGTAGTACACTGTATTTTACATTTTGTAACATATTTCTTTTTAAAAACATTTTTAAGTACCGCCGTACTTCGTGAGAAAAACAGCGGTACTCTATACATTTACATTTTTTTAATAGAAACTTATAAATACATTTCCCTATTGATTACCACTTTAATAAAGTAAATAATAGGGAGGGAAAAAATATAAAACCTAATACTTACCTATATCTAAGGCCAAAACCCAGACCACAGCCAAAATGTACTTAACACAACATGGGTGCCTTTAACTGTTGTAAAGGCAACCATTAGCCAACCACATAATGCCTTGTCATCGCTGTGTACCATGGTACTTTCAGGAAATACCGTAAAAGTTCACAAAACTACAGCAACAACAGATATAACTAAGTTAAATGCCTTATAACTTTAAAAATACTCACCCTACTTACCTGTATTACCAAAAAGGATCATCTACACATCATGGTCTATAATCTTGCCAAATTCCATTCTAATCCATTCAGCTGTTTTTGCGCTACATGCGACACAGAAGTCTAAGGAAAATGCTGGTGGAAAAATGCATTTTGGGGCCCCCTTTCTTTTTTTGGACCCTCTTGACTAATCACCGCAAAACCTTCTGTCATCCGCCAATGTGGAAAAAGCTATAGGTCTGGCAAGTTTGGAGAAGATTTGTCAAATGGGGACCAAGTTATTAGCAAGCAAAAATCAGTGGAATTTCCATACCTGGGAATCCTAACTATAACTACAGAGTGGCTATCGCCATCAATCAATCAATCAATCAGGGGAATTGCAAACGCGCTACTCACCCGTGAGGGTCTCAAGGGGTGAGCCACTCCCTATCAGTCGAAAAGCCAGGTCTTGAGCGTCTTCCTGAAGATGTTCAGGGAGAGGGTGCGTCTAATGTTGAGAGGGAGCTCGTTCCAGGTCTTGGCTGCGATGTAGGAGAAGGTTCTTCCACCTGTTCTGGCTCTGTGGATGCGCGGGGTTTCAACGAGGGCGAGGTCGGCAGATCGGAGGTTTCTCTTGGGTATGTGGAAGGAGATTCTCTCGTTGAGGTATTGGGGTCCGGTGTTGTGGAGGCATTTGTAGGCGTGGGTGAGTATCTTGAAAGTGACTCTCTTCTCAACAGGGAGCCAGTGGAGGTTCCGTAGGTGTTGGGTGGTGCGTTCGTGTCGAGGAATGCCGAGGACAAGTCTGGCTGCGGTGTTCTGTATGATCTGGAGCTTGCGGAGCAGAGACTTGTTGATCCCGGCGTAGAGGGCGTTTCCGTAGTCCAGTCTGCTGATTATGAGTGCGTGGGTGACGGCCTTCCTTGATTCAGGGGGGATCCACTTGAAGGTCTTTCAGAGGATTCAGAGGGTGTTGAAACAACTGGAGGTGACGGCGTTGACCTGTCGTGTCATGGAGAGGGAGGAGTCGAGTATGATGCCGAGGTTTCGGCAGTGGTTCGTGGGTGTGGGGGGACTGCCGAGGGCCGTAGGCCACCAGATGTTGTCCCATGCCGAGGGGGAGGGTCCGAGGACGAGGACTTCTGTCTTCTCCGAGTTGAGCTTCAGGCAGTTTCTGCTCATCCAGGATGCGACATCCTTCATTCCTTCCTGGAAGTTGAGTCTGGTGGTGATTGGGTCCTTGGTGAGGGAGAGGATGAGCTGGGTGTCATCGGCGTAGGATACTATGCTGAGTCCGTGCTGTCTGACGATGGCGGCGAGGGGGGCCATGTAGATGTTGAAGAGCGTGGGGCTGAGCGATGATCCTTGGGGCACTCCGCAGTTGATTTTCGTGGGTTCGGAGAGGAAAGTTGTAGTCTGATTGTTTGGGTTCTACCGGTGAGGAAACAGCGGATCCAGTCGAGGGCGGTTCCTTGTATGCCGGCGTCATGGAGTCTGGCGGTGAGTGTGCGGTGGGAGACGGTGCGGAATGCTGCAGAGAGGTCAAGTAGGATCAGGGCCGCGGTGTGTCCTTGGTCGAGGAGGGTGCGGATGTCGTCTGTGGCGACGAGTAGAGCGGTTTCGGTGCTGTGGTTGCTGCGGAATCCGTATTGGGAGGGGTCGAGGATGGAGTTTTCTTCGATGAATTTGGTTAGCTGTGCATTGACGGTCTTCTCGGTGACTTTGGCCGCGAAGGGGAGGAAGGAGATGGGTCGGTAGTTCTTGAGGTCGGTGGGGTCTGCTGAGGGCTTCTTGAGCAGAGGTCTGACTTCTGCGCGTTTCCAGTCGTCGGGAAAGATGCCGGTCTTGAAGGTGGTGTTGATTATGTGTCGTAGTTCGGGAGCGATGGCGGTGGCGGCTCTGTGGAAGATGTGCGGGGGACAGGGGTCTGTGGGGGCCCCTGAGTGGATGCCTTTCATGGTCGAAGTGGTGTCTTCGGTGGTGACTGGGGTCTAGGAGGAGATGGTGGGCTGGATGGTGTTGCTGGAGCAGGAAGTGGTTTCAGAGTGGGGTGTCTGGTCATTGACGTTGTCGTAGAGTGCCTTGATTTTCAGATGTAAGTAGGATCCGAGCTTGTCGCAGAGGTCCTGGGAAGGGGTGATGTCCGTGGTTTCGCTGGGGGCTTGGTGAATTCCTGGATGACGCTGAAGAGTTGCTTGGAGTTGGCGAGGGTCTTGTTTTGGATGAAGGTCCTTTTGGTGGATCTGATGAGTTGGTGGTATTCCGTCATGGCGTTTTTGTAGGTGGTGCGGTCTTCTGGTGTTTTGCTGTTTCTCCGGTTCTTCTCAAGACGTCTGCAGGTGCGTCTGGATTCTTGGAGGTCGGCGGTGAACCAGGTGGCTTTCCTGGGGGGTTGTCTGTTGGGGTTGCGTAGTGGTGCAAGCTTGTCTGGGCAGCTGGAGATCCATCTGTGGAGTCCTTTGGCTGCGAGGTTGGCGTCGGTCGGCGTGGTGGGGGCGTCGCGGTTGAGGGTGGAGTTGAGTTGTTCCTCAGTGACTTTGTTCCAGTTCCTTCGTGGGGGGCGTGGTACAGGTTTGGGCGGTGTGGGTTTGTCGACGTGGAAGTGTACGCAGTGATGGTCTGTCCATGGGGGTTGCGTGGTGTGGCTGAAGTGGATGTTGTTTCCTCCTGCGAAGATGGGGTCGAGGGTGTGTCCTGCCTTGTGGGTGGGCGTGGTGACGAGCTGTTTCAGTCCGATGTTGGCGAGGTTGTCCAGGTGGGTGGCGGAGTTGGGGTCGCTGAGGTTGGCGAGGTGGAAGTTCAGGTCTCCGATGAGTATGTAGTCCATGGAGGCGATGGCTTGGGGTGCGATGAAGTCAGCGACGGTAGTGGTGAACGAAGCGCGGGGTCCGGGAGGTCTGTAGGCGAGGGTGCCGTGGAGAGTGGTTCTGGGACTGGTCTGGATCTGGAAGTGAAGGTGTTCGGTGGTGGGGAAGGAGTCCTTCGTGGTGGAGGTGAAGAGTCGGAGGGAGCTCTTGTGTACGATGGCGAGTCCTCCTCCTGGGCGGTCCTCCCTCTGGATCTTGTATCCATTGGGGATGGCGGTGGCGATGTCAGGGGCGGAGGAGGCGTTGGTCCAGGTTTCCGTAAAGAAGGCGACGTCTGGCAAGAGGGTGTCAAGGAGGTTCCAGATCTCTACGGCGTGTCTGTGCAGGGAGCGCACGTTGAGGAGGATGCACTTCAGGGCTTCGGTGTTGTTGGCGTTCGGTGCGGGGGGCGTGGGGGTGCGGTCGGAGGTGAAGGATTGGCAGCAGTGACGGCAGGAGAACTGGCCGTGGGTGGTGTTTGGTGTGGACCGCTGGCAGTTGTTGTTCCTTCCGGGGTTGAGTGCGAGGAGTGCAGCGGAGTTGTAGCGGTGGGAGGTTGCAGATCCATGGTTGCTGGTGCTGGCCGCGGTCGCGTCGCAGACAGGCACAGACGGGTTTGCCTTTGGCGTGGCCGCACAGCGGCCGCCATTAAGGAGGGGAGTGGGAGGGAAGCGCGGGAACTGGCAGGGGGGGAGGGGCCGCGGGGCAGCAACAGCGCGAAGGGCACGGAGAGCGAACGGGCACAGAAGACAGAAAAAATAGCTAAATTGACACACAGGCACAGGTACAATGACAAGACAGGTACAATAGAAAATACAGTGAAGAGGCTAGAAGGAAGACAGAAAAACGGGCACAGAAAGACAGAAAAAACGGCACAAACACAGAGACAGACAGCAGCGGCCAGCAGAAGAGCAAGGCTCTCCCACTGGACCACCAGGGATGAGGCGCAGGCAGGAGTCTGCGGGTGGAGGAGGGCCTCGCACACCTACCTGACCAGGCAGAGCACAGTGCACGGAGCAGCTGCACTTAACAGCGGAGCTGCGGGGGGGGGAGAGCAGGGACCTGGTCACACTTTAATAGATATAGATATATATAGGTAGCCACTCAGTAGCAATAGTTAGGATTCAGAGAGATAGGAATTACTCAGATGTTTGATTGGTAATAACTTTGTTACCTTTTGATGAATCTCCATGTAACTTTGCAGACATATTCCTTTTTTAATATTGACTGATGATGTAAAGTTTCATGGTGATTTATTAATTGGGGAGAGGAGTTGGCCTAACAGCTAGGGTGTCCGACCTCGAATCTGGGGAACTGGGTTCGAGTCTCGGCAATGACGCTGAACATCCTGTGATTCTGGGCAAATCACTTAATCTCCCCGTGCCTAACAAAATGAATGTGTGTCCTAATGTAACGTAACTGGTGCTATGTAAAGCGCTCTGATACCCGATTCGGGTCAAGTTCGCGCTATATAAAACTCTGCAAAAAAAATAAAAAATTAAGGAGGTTAAAAGAAAAAAAGGGGGTCCCAAAACATTTTTTCCAATGCATTTTCCATAGACTTTTTAGGCATATGTATCGACAAAATAGCTGAACGAATTTAGATGAAATTTGACAGTAATTATGATTAGATTATGGTTGGAAAGAGTCCTTTAATCATTGTTTCTTTATTTGTTGAGTTGTTTTTAAGCAATAAGAGACAAAAACGCAGTCAAATATTGGGCCGCTGTATACCGTGATATCAAAGCCCTTGCAAAATAAAAAGACAGCCATATTGTTTAGATCACACTTTGTTCTGTGTTTTAGCATGAAATCTAGCTTATAACTTTTTTAATGTATATGTAGAAATGTGGAAGTTTAGCAAACTCTGTAGAGTTAGTGAAAGTAGTTTTATTGAGATATATATATATTTTTGTTCAAATAGTTTTTATTGAATTTTCAAAAATTGGAACAAAAGTGAAAAGGACAAGAAAGCACTAGTAAATAATAAGCTCCAATTACAAAGAAAAAGGAAGGAAGGTTCCAGTTTACAGACATGCTTATGAATGAAAAGCATAAAATACAGAGTAGAGGTCAAATTGTTTTTTGATATGCAAACTGCTTATAAGAACAGCTGGTAGAGAAGACGTCATGACAATATGATGATTGATATATAATACACATTAAACATATCATGTGTATATTCTATGAAGCATCATAGTTTACAAATTTAACATAGTCCACTCATATCACATCATTATTTCCATCTTGAACCTGTGTTTGAAGCGTCTCTAATAGGGAGTGTGTAGCATGTCCGGTTTGATACAAACTCTGTGAGGTGGAACAAAGGAAGGAGAATGTGATCATAAATGTATGCCTTAAGGGAAAGTTGTCAGCATTAATTAGGTAGATTAGTCTTGTTAACACCAAAGGAGACCGTTAATTTATGTGCCCCAGGTGGTTTTTATTCTGTATGTATTGCACATCTTTAAGTAGTCAGAGGGAAGTGACCACTGAATTCACGGTGGTTCATATTTAAAGGAGAAGGCATCAAGAGAGTTAAATAGTTTCCTCTGGGGAGATCGCCAAGGTGCGGGTTGTAAGGAAATACTATCAGCACCTCTAAGGAACGAAAGCCATTCTTGCCACATCTTGAAGGAGACTGCTTTGGAGTTCTTCCAATTATTAAGAATTAGTTTACATGCAAGTGTAAGCATTAAGTCCAGAAGAAAGTGGTCATTTTCTTTTTGTTGTAGTTGGGGATCTAAAAAGCCCAAGAGGATATAGGAGAATTCTCTAGAGGGCTCAATGTTAAAAATGTTTCTTATACAGCTAAATATTTTATCCCAGTAGGTTTGTAAAGTAGGCAGGGAAATAACATATGGGCTAAATCCCCTTTATGTAGATTACAATTCCAATAGGTCGGGCTATGACTGAGATTGAGTTTAAAAATTCTCGAAGGAGTCCAATATGTTCTATTGATTATCATAAATTTTGTTTGGGATAGTAAGGGTGAGATCTTGCTTGAGAAAGGGGTTTTATGTATCTTAATCCAGTCAAAAGAAATATTCTTGGTATTTGGTTCTGATTCCTATTTCAATTCGTTACGAGTGTGAGATTTGCGCGGATTTGGTAGTAGCAATTTATAGACTTTTGACACGATATGTCCTGATTTTAGGAGTGACCCAATAGTGTAAGAATCGTTGGGTTTATAGGCATTATTGAGTGTGACATTAACTGTGCTTTAAGTTTCAGGAACTTATAAAAGTCCATGGTATCTAGACTAAAACGTGTTTGTCGGTTGGAGAAAGGTAGCATGAATTTGTCCGCAAAGAGGTCTTTGACTAGGTTTATACCGTTATTCGACCATTTTTGCCAGTGTATCATTTCTCCGTCTATTTTTAGGCTCGGGTTGTACCATAGTGATGATAGATTGGACTTGTTGATTTTTATGTCGGATTGGTAATCTAGACGTAAGAGGGCTCATCTCCTATTCTGGATAATATACTTAGAGTGAGGAAGTTGTGAAATGTTCATTGTTAATAGGGCAGGCAGGGGATGTTGTTTATGAGTGATTTCTCTATATTCACCCATGCCGGGAGATACTCTAGATCATTGATGACCAAACTGAGTCCTTATTTACAGAGATATGCCGTTTGGTAATTTCTGAAATTGGGGAGGCCAAATTCCCCTTTTTCTTTAGCTAGCTGGAGTTTCTTAATGGAGATTCTGGGTTTCTTCCCTTGCCAAAGAAAAGAGTTGAAGATATTGTCCATTTTCGTTAAGAATTCGTTAGAAAGGGTCATAGGTAGCTTGCTGGTTAGGTAGTTGACTAGTGGAGTGATCATCATTTTTAATGTTTCAACTCTTCCCCACCAGGTTAAAAATTTAGGTGATCAACCATCTAGAAGTGCAATGATTTTTTTGATAAGGTCATTTTCGTTAGACTGGAGGGTGGTGATTAGATCTTTTGTAAAATCCAATCCCAAGTATTTAATTCAGCCAGGTTGCCATGTCAAGCCCGAATTTCCAATGATTTCTTTGTTGCCGATGTTATTGAGTAGTTTAACCTCTGTTTTATCTTTGTTGAGCGTATATCCAGAAATGTCGGAGAATTCTTGTATTGAGGTTATTAAGGCCGGGATAGCATTCTCTGCCTTTTCCGAGATAACCAAAACGTCATCTGCATATGCAGGAATCTTAATTGTGCATTCATTGAAACGGAGACCTCAAATATCTTTATTTTCCCTTATCTGGTATAAGAAGGGTTCTATAGCTAGTAGAAATAGGGAGGGTGAGAGAGGGCATCCCTGTCTGGTGCATTGCTTTAAGTTGAAAGGTGAGGAGATAGTACCGCCAGCTCTTATCCTAGCGGTCGGTTTGTGGTATAGGGCCATTATCATGCGAATTAGATCCTCGGCAAGATTACATTTCTCAAGTGCTGCTCTTTGGTATGTCCAATCGATTTTATCGAACACTTTCTCAGCATACAATGTGATAGCCACTCTGGGGGAATCTGTTAATGTGGCCTTTTCCAAAGCATGACACAGGATTCACGTGTTGTCGCTGGAGAGTCTGTTTCTTAAAAAACCCACCTGTGAGGGGTGTATAAGTTTGGAAATATGTTTCTGTAGTCGGTTAGCAAGGATCATGGCATACATCTTACAGTCTACGTTTATCAGCGAAATTGGTCTATAATTTTTAGGCTGTAAGGGGTATTTCCCTTTCTTGGGTATTACCGTGATGATTGCTTCTGCCGGGGTAGCCGTCATGTGACCTGTGTTGGCAAAGTGATTGAACAGGTTCAGAAGAGAAGGTATTAGCTGTGTAGCAAAAGTTTAAAAAAAATTGGCATTGTACTCGTCCGGTCCAGGAGCTTTTCCCGTTTTAAGTTTTTTAATTGTGTGAACTATTTCTTCTGAGGTTATTGGTCCATTCATTGATATTTTATCTTGTTCGGATAGGGTGGGCAGCTTGCATTTACTTAAGTCGTTTTGGCATTGAGAGACATTCAATTCTGAATTTTTGTCATACAGATTTTGATAAAATTCTTTAAATATTTCTGCTATTTTATTTGGGCTGGTATGTGTCGCACTGCTGGAATCTAATAATGTACTTATTGTGTTTTTCTGGAGTTTGAATTTCAAGTATGAGGCTAGGGTCTTCCCAGCTTTATTGGATTCACAGAGTCTGATACTTTTTTGTTTATTAATCCATACCCCTCATATTTCTTTTTCACTATTTCGTTCAGGAGTAGATCATCTCTAGAGGGGATATGTTTTTTCTCAAGCGCTGTAATTTCTTTTTCTAGTCTCAGGAGATTGCTATAAGCTTCTTTATTCATGGTGTATCTTATTTTGAGGATCTCTCCTCTAAGTGTACTTTTTGGTGCCTCCCATCGTGTGAGGTCAGAGGTGTCGCCTAGTTTGTTTTCATTAAGAAAATTGCTAATCGTGTCTTCAATGCTTTGCCTATTTGATTCCGATGAGATAACTTCATCATTAAATCTCCAAAGGGGTTGTTTTTTATGAGGAGCCGGGTCAGAGATGGATAAGGTGATGCAAGAATGATCTGATATTACTCTTGGTTCAAAAGAGGTTTGATGTATCCTATTAATGGCGTTACCAGTAATGATCAGTTAGTCAATGCGTGAGTACAAATTATGGGGATATGAGTAAAAAGTATACTCCCTTTCTGTGGGATTCTGTATTCACTAGGCATCGATCATGTTAAATTGCTTACACATATTTCTAAGAATTTTGTGTGATTTGTTGGTTCGGAAAGGGCAGTGTGAGTTTCTATCCATTGCTGGGTCTAGAGGTAGATTGAAGTCCCCCCGCAAGTATGTGTGTGGCTGAGTCAGGGATTGTCTTGATTTGCTTTGAGAGTTTCTCCCAGAAACCAGGGTCATCTTTGGTGGGTACATATATATTTGTGATGTAAAATTCTGTGTTGTGTTTAACTAATTTCGAGATAACCCATCTACCTTGCGAGTCGGCTGTGCTTGTGACTAGGTTGATGTTTGCAACAAGTGTTAGTACCCCGTTTTTCTTACCAATGGCTGCAGAACCGGTCACGTCAGAGTATAAGTTATTTCTAAGTGAGTTGAATTGTTTGGAATAAATCTTCGTTTCCTGCAAGAGAATAATGTCACTTTTCTGTTTGCATGTGTAATCAAGGATCTTCCTTCTCTTGACTGGGGGATTGATACCTTTTACATTTAAGGATATTATCTTAATATTTTGCTGAACCGAGGCCATCAGGAAAGTTTGATATATGGGGACTTAAGATTGAACAGTGTGTGTATATTCCTTTGTGAGTGTGTATCTACCTGACTCTTTTGGGTTGTCATACGAATATTCTTAGGTCTTCTATTGTCTGGTTTTTGGCATAGTATCCTTAAGGGATTTTTCTTCCTGATAGAGTTATCAAATTGTAATTTAACGATTGGGGATATAGAAGTAGTTGTATTATAGTTTAGAACCACCTGGTGTATCATAGTCATGGAAGTGCTGACCAAAATTCCCTTAGTAAGGCCATCTGGGCGACTGATAAAACTATAAGTGACTAAGGAAACAATATTAGTAGTAAAATAAACAGAAAAACTAAGCACAAAGAGCGGAAAAAATAGTACCATAACATCCCCAACTCCCCTCCCCACCAAGTAATGACTAGGCATGGCGAAAGTGGAAGATTCATTCCCTCATGAAAATAAGTATAAACATTTCTAATTATCTTCAAATACTCTGTGAAGTTAAGGCATACTCAACAGCAATCTTGGAACTTGAGGCCAACCTGGCCAGTAGTTAACTATTACTTACACTAGTTTTTGTGTGTAACCGACAGGGTTCAGATTTATATTCCGGTGGACCGCTGTCCCAAACATTTTGAGAGATAAACTTTAACAGTCGTAGTAGCTGTAACTAACAAGCCCATAGGTTCTATGGGAGTACTAATCATTTATGCAAACTTATCTGCTATTGCTCTATAGAGTTGTGACCAATATGATCTTTTCAGTAAGGGAACATAGTGCCAGTAGGTCGGCGATAAAAAAGAGCAAGGGGATCACCAGCATTGAGACAGAAGTGCACCAGCGTGTATGGACGGTATGTAGAACAGGCAACAAGGGCACATTTTTAACGCTAACGTTCAGCGCAAACAGTTCAACGCTAACATGCCTGTCAAGATGTGTCCATAAGTTTATAAGTGAATATTGACTCTGAGATCTCTATTACTCACATGCGTCGTTCATTCAAGCATTGGGAGTCAGAAGTAGTACCCTGGTAACTAGCTCAGATCATATTGGTGTACGAACAACACGTTAATGCGAGTTAATGCAAGATTATGTTAATGCGAGAAAAGTTGGGCTAGGCTCTCGAGCTTGTATAGCTGAGATTTATTTATCTTTTTAAATGTTTTAATTTTTTTAAATTTTAGACTGTATAATACAAACATCAGCGAGTAGCACATCCATACTATACATCATATAGGATTATACATATAGACAGCAATTAACTTTCATTTTCTATCAATACAATCCCAAATCCCCCCACCCCAACCCTAAAAAAAACACAAAGGCAGGCAGGTAGAGCATACTACCACATTTGAAATGCATACTTAAAGCAGTGTAACCTCCAGTTCTTGAAAATCTTACATAGTGTATAGGTCAGATTATTCCATATTCACTTAGGTCAAGTTCGGGTTCTCCAGGAGGTACGCAGTTAGTGGAGCCCAAAAACCTTTAGGTCTGGACGCCACTGGAATCCCTTCAGCATATGTTTGAAGCTGCTCTTTACAATATACAAGATCACAAATCCACCTCCCCAATGTAGGCACCACCTTAGTACACCAGTGCATTGCAACAGCACGTTTTGCGATCAAGGTAGACACAGCAGTGATTTGTCTATTACATGGCTTTATCATTTTCAATAGTCCCAGCAAACTTACTTCCGGAGTGCATTCAATCCTATCATGCGTTATGTCTGTAAGTATTTTTACCACCCGCTGCCAGAAATTGAAAATAGCGATACACCCCCATGCCAAATGGATAAAATCAGCATTATCCTGCCCACATCTGGGACATCTTGCATCTCCACGCAAAACAAATTTAAACAGTTGGGCAGGTGTATAATATAATTGATGCAAATACTTGAAATGTATAATGCGGAAATTGCAGTTGGCAGTTAGATGTTCAGTCAAGTTACAACAGGACTCCCAGTTTTATCGAGTCAGAGGCACCACAAGTGCATCATTCCATTTATCAAACGAAGGGGAATCTGACCAATCATTTTCCCGTTGGGAGGCCCTGTATAACCTGTTGATCAATCCTCTGCTTTCCCCCCTGCTAGAACTTCTTGTAGCGCCCTCAACACCCACGGCTCCTGAGGGAGGTCAGGGTATAATGAACGCACTGCGAAGCGAAGTCTGGTATAAATAAAGCCATGCATTGCTTTGTATGGCTGTCCCGACTGGAAATCTGTCAGAGAAAGGAATATCCCATTCTTATACCTGTCACCAAGTTTAGTGACACCGACATTCTGCAATACATTCAGAGCCCCACGTTCCTGCGCCGCCGAGATGCCTGGGTGCACAGCGATGGGCATGTCTGGTGCATATAAATAGTCCCGTACCGCCCGTGTGACAAGGGTGCGCCATGCCCAGGCAGTGCAGCTAACTGAGCTAATCTCTGTTCTCGAACAGCCCTCGCGGCCATGCAATATCCTAGCAGTCAGCAGCACAGGGTGCGCTGCGTCTGCCTCCACCGCCAGGTGCGGTAAATACTTCTGAGGAAAATACTAATAGTGCGCAAATTGTGCCTGTGCACATAGGTAATACAGTCTTAAATCAAGCAACTCAAATCCGCCACGCTCAAACGGGAGCGTCAGAGTGCTCCAACTACATCTAGGCGGTTTGCCAGCCCACACCAGTGCAAGCAAGCAAGACTGCAATGTTTTAAAGAGTGTGTCATTCAATTTGATTGGGATATTCACAAATAAATAAAGTAGTTTAGGTAGGATAGTCATCTTAACCACAGTGATTCTATCTGCCAATGATAACGGTAAACGGGTTCAGCGAGATATCTGATCTGTGATTTTGGTAATAGTGCGGCCATAATTCATGCTTAACACAGTCTCCGGGTCGCTATGTAACCAGACCCCAAGGTACTTCACGGGGTCTGTCGACCAAGAGAGTGGATACTCCATTTCAATCTCCTGGGTACAGTCCGTCAAGGGGAATACCGTGGATTTTTCCCAATTTATTCCTATCCCAGAATGCCTTTCAAACAGGACATATTCCCGCAATAGGGACTCCAAATGCCTGGCCCGCTCCCGGACATATAGCATCATATCGTCCGCATAGAGCGAGACAACCAGTGGGCACTGCCAGAACCCCAGTGCCGCCTCTGCATGCTTTTGTCGTACCTTACAGGCCAGCGGCTCAAGTGCCAAGGAAAATAACATAGGCGCGAGCGGGCAGCCCTGTCGGGTTCCCCTACATATCGGGAAAGTGACCGAAACCCACTCGGAGCCTAGCGACCGGGCCAGCATATAGTAGGCGCACCCACTTCAGAAAAAATGGCGGCATTCCCATTCTTTGTAGTACTACAAACATGTATCCCCATTGCAGGGAATAAAAGGCTTTCGCCGCATCCAGTAGTACCGCCACAGCCGGAAGTGTGGGCTCCAATAGGTGTAGCACGGCAAAAACGGTACGCAAGTTGTGTGTAGTCGATCTTCTGGAGACGAACCCTGACTGGTCAGGGAGAATCAAATTTGGAATCAGGGGCTGCAGTCAGGTGGCAATAATCTTTGCTAGAATTTTTGTGTCAATATTTATAAGGGATAGTGGTCTAAAGGACTTGCATTTGTTTGCAGCCTTATCAGGTTTTAAAAGCGTGACGATCAGGGCCTCCCTGAGTGTGGGGGGTAATGCAAAACACACAAGATGATGGACGGAATGCTGCACATTGGCAAACATTCACCCCCAGTCACAGATCTGGGTTTAATCCATCGTTATTTTGCTTCACCACGCCACCCCAGTTCAGACATAGCCATATGCAAATCAGTCTTGACCCTGTGCCTCATGGGAACAGTCCAGACCGAACTGCCAAGCCATGTCTTCCCTGGACCAGAATCAAGCATCCTAGGACCGGTTTCAGGCTATCAGCCTTCATCAGCCAGGATAGCTTGACTCCAGTGGCGTAGTGAGCACGGGACCCACGTCTGGGCATACCCTTCCCACTTAGGGCGAAATGCAAAACACACAAGATGATGGACGGAATGCTGCACATTGGCAAACATTCACCCCCAGTCACAGATCTGGGTTTAATCCATCGTTATTTTGCTTCACCACGCCACCCCAGTTCAGACATAGCCATATGCAAATCAGTCTTGACCCTGTGCCTCATGGGAACAGTCCAGACCGAACTGCCAACCCATGTCTTCCCTGGACCAGAATCCAGCATCCTAGGACCGGTTTCAGGCTATCAGCCTTCATCAGCCAGGATAGCTTGACTCCAGTGGCGTAGTGAGCACGGGACCCACGTCTGGGCATACCCTTCCCACTTAGGGCGAAATGCAAAACACACAAGATGATGGACGGAATGCTGCACATTGGCAAACATTCACCCCCAGTCACAGATCTGGGTTTAATCCATCGTTATTTTGCTTCACCACGCCACCCCAGTTCAGACATAGCCATATGCAAATCAGTCTTGACCCTGTGCCTCATGGGAACAGTCCAGACCGAACTGCCAAGCCATGTCTTCCCTGGACCAGAATCAAGCATCCTAGGACCGGTTTCAGGATATCAGCCTTCATCAGCCAGGATAGCTTGACTCCAGTGGCGTAGTGAGCACGGGACCCACGTCTGGGCATACCCTTCCCACTTAGGGCGAAATGCAAAACACACAAGATGATGGACGGAATGCTGCACATTGGCAAACATTCACCCCCAGTCACAGATCTGGGTTTAATCCATCGTTATTTTGCTTCACCACGCCACCCCAGTTCAGACATAGCCATATGCAAATCAGTCTTGACCCTGTGCCTCATGGGAACAGTCCAGACCGAACTGCCAAGCCATGTCTTCCCTGGACCAGAATCAAGCATCCTAGGACCGGTTTCAGGCTATCAGCCTTCATCAGCCAGGATAGCTTGACTCCAGTGGCGTAGTGAGCACGGGACCCACGTCTGGGCATACCCTTCCCACTTAGGGCGAAATGCAAAACACACAAGATGATGGACGGAATGCTGCACATTGGCAAACATTCACCCCCAGTCACAGATCTGGATTTAATCCATCGTTATTTTGCTTCACCACGCCACCCCAGTTCAGACATAGCCATATGCAAATCAGTCTTGACCCTGTGTCTCATGGGAACAGTCCAGACCGAACTGCCAAGCCATGTCTTCCCTGGACCAGAATCAAGCATCCTAGGACCGGTTTCAGGCTATCAGCCTTCACCAGCCAGGATAGCTTGACTCCAGTGGCGTAGTGAGCACGGGACCCACGTCTGGGCATACCCTTCCCACTTAGGGCGAAATGCAAAACACACATGCGCCAGTCTCGTACGCCTTGGCGAAGACCTTTAGGCTAAACCTCACTGTATGTCTTATAGAATTCACTAGGTAAGCCATCGAGCCCCGACACCTTGCAAGTCGGAAGTGCCATAATTGCCTCTTTGACATCTTCGACGTCAAAGGGCTGGGTCAAATACTCACGCTGACCCTGCGAGAGCCATCCAAGGGCGATATCCTCCAGATACCCATTAATCTCTTCATCACTGTCGGTCTGTCTAGTTCTATATAATTTGGTGAAAAAATCAACAAACACCTTACTAATGTCTGCAGTGGAGTGTCGAGCAATGGACTCTTCGTCCATCAGTTCGTCTATATGCTCCTGCCCTTTAGGTAAAGACAGCTTTTGTGCCAACGAGCGATTCTGTCTGCCACCTTCCCCATAATACCGCGCTTTGCATCTCCTGGATCTATGCAATATCTCCTGGTCCGCTGTGTCATTGTGTTCCGAGACCAATTGCCTAATTTGGGCTAAAACTGCAGATGAGGGTTTAGACTCATATTCGCGCTCCATCATACTAATCTTATCCGCCAGGCCACTTATCCTGTTCCTAATATCTCTCAATACTCCTGCTTGAGCTCCAATACATCCCCCCTTATCGTAACTTTAAAAGCTTCCCATAGTATACTTGCGCTTTCAACTGAGCCCTCATTTTCCGCTGAAAAATTTGTGATTGCCTCCCCTATTTTAACCCGAAATACTTGGTCAGTTAGTGAGGACGGCTGTAGCCGCCATTGAAAAGGTGGCCGTGCACATGCCGGCACATTAAGCTCCAGCAGCACAGGCGAATGGTCAGATAATGTTTTTGCAAGGTGTTTAATGGATACCACCCAGGAGCCCACTTCCCTAGAGACCAACAAATAGTCCAGTCTGGACCAAGAGCTGTGCACCATAGACACAAAAGTACCCTCTCTTCCAGTTGGATTCCTGACTCACCACACATCAACAATACCTTATGATTCCATCAATTCCGTCACTACCTGCACGGCCTGTTTACCACGTCCCACCGCTTCAGAAGAGCGGTCCAGGCGAGAGTCTAGGCTTATGTTTAAATCTCCGCCCCATATAACCACAGAGGGAGGAAAGGAGGAGATGCGCCTCCAAACATCATTAAAAAGGCAGCATCATCTATGTTTGGTCGTACGTATTCACAAACAGAACCATTGTTTCACCCAGTTTGCCAAGAACTAGCAGCACTCTTCCCTGATCGTCTATTTCAGAATTAGTCAATGTGAATGGAATACCTTTCTTTATCAAAATCATAACCCCTCTAGAATAAGAGGAAAACGATGCTGCCACACCCACCCCAGCCCATCTAGCCCCCACATTTACTTCCGATTGTTTGGTCAGATGTGTCTCTTGCAGAAACGCAACCTGCACATCCTGTCTATCTAGAAAGGATAGTACATTACGAATTTTCCTGGGGTTGTTTAACCCTCTCACATTCCATGTGATTAATTTAACAGTGCCACCCATTCCTAGGTAACACAATTCACCTGCAAGATGACGTTACTCGCGCTATCATTTACAGAGTCTAAATGTGAAAGAGAACACTGCATCTGTATCAAACCATACCTGCCAACTCCCAACCCATCCCCCCAGGCCTCTCTACCCACTTCAGCACCCCGAACTTGCTAAAGACATCCCGATCTAACGTATCCCCCCAACCCAAACTCCAAATAACCCAACAAATTTGACGGGGTACACCCATTGGGGGCACAAGAGTGCAGATCGGCCTCCCAACTGTGTGGGAAGGTGGCCAAACTCTTCCATATTTGTGACATAACTTGTCGGATAATGTTCACTGCTCCAAGGACACATCCAGCTCGGAGACACATGACCCCCCAAGTACCTATATATCAGAGGACCAGGGCGAGAGCCCACCCATGCAGCATATGTTCCATGGCATTCGTAATGTTCCCATGAGTGTCCTTCCCTCCACCCTTGACCAGACAAATATTGAGCAACAATTAGTCTCCAACTCCAAACTTACAGCTGACACAGACAAGTGGAGCTTTATTGTTCATCTTCCGGGTCAGTTGCGGATTCTCGTCGATGCTTTTTCAAAGGTTTCACATGCTCCATGGCAGCTTTTGGATTATGAAAGATCTTGGCTGCCCCTTCCGAGCCAATCCTCAGTCGTGCTGGGTAAAGCATAGCGTATGGTATATCCTCTGCCTGCAGTAACTTTTTAGCCGGAATGAACTCCCTCCTGGCGCCTGAACAGCAGCCGTGAAGTCCGGAAAGAATGTCAGCGTATTCCCCGGGTATGTGATGGAGCCTTTGTCACAGGCTAAACGGAGGATTGTGTCCCCGATCCCTATAATTTAACAACCGTGCGATGATAGGACGCGGCGGGGCACCAAGGACAGGTCATGCCAGTATCGAGCGGTGGGCCCTCTCAACTATCAGCATGGTGCACAGATTATCGGCGCCGAAAATTTCTCTGAGCATCCGTTCTATATATACTTCCAATTTCCCAACATTGGTTGACTCCGGCAGCCCAATAATTCTCAGGTTGTTTCTTCTGGACCTCGCTTCCAGGTCCTCATTTTTCGCCTGGATGACCGCAAGGACTTTTTCCATATTCAGGGTCTTGTCTGCAATATTTTGTAGGTTGTTCTCCGCCGTGGAGACCCGCTGCTCCCCCTCGCCCAGCCGGGCACCATGTTTGTCTAGTTTTGCCGCCATATTGTTCATGCGAATATTGAGCGCGTCGATTTTCCCATCACTTGACTGCAAACTATGTTGCATTGCCACAAGAGTCGACTCCAATGTCGGGGCAATGTCTGACGGGGCCTCCACCTCTGAGTCAGAGGTCTGTATTTGCTGCAATCTTCCCATCTTACGCATATCAATTGTGAGGCGGGACTGTGTCTTATCAGGCTTCCCCATTTTATCCAGCCCTCTGGTGTTCTGGTGGTTGCCACTCACCTCCAAATGCACCTGCGCGCCCTGTCCCTTCTGTGCAACGGATCACTAGCCCTGCACCAAACTGTGCAGAGTGTAGGTATGCGTGGCTCCCCAGCACAAGTCAGCCGTACTGCCACAGTCACATTCCAATTATATATTGCCCACTTCTTTATATCTCACAGCTTAGCCTCAATATGCCCCAATGCCAGCGTCCAGCATGGTGCGGTAAAGATTTGCAGCCCACTCCAAGGCCTAAGGCAGTCCAACTCCCTCCAGCTTCAGCAGTGTAGCAGAGTGCAGCGTGCAGCGTGTAGGTGCCCCCACTCCCCTCCACATGCAGCTATTTAAGTCCTCTCTCCCTGCCAGCCACTGCGGGGTTTATAGATCAAGTAACTAGAGGCCTCTCCGCATCTGAGTGTCACTGCGGGAGATCAGCGGGGGGAAGACGCAGCTGTAGCATGAGCCGCAATACAGTCCAGCCGCACTGGGAGGCCTCCACCTCCAATCAGCACTTCAACGCAGGTGAGCCCAGCCACGGGCCCGCACATCCGCAAATGGTACTATTTCACCACTCACTTCATCTGCAGAAGGGAATCCGGTGAAGCCCAGCCTCTCGTGCCCCAGTCTCCGCAGGTTAGACTTTCAGGCCTGCATCCGCCACTAGGCCCAGCGCAACCCCAGGACAGCGGCAGCAGCACGGCCTGTCACATCTCAGGCGGCAGTGGCCTCTACTTCTCCGCCACTCGACGCATCAACAGCAGCCTGCAATCCGCCCAGCAGCCAAGTTCAACGTGCACCGGAGTCACACCGCCCCGCCCGGCAGTATAGTAGTACCGACAATCTGCGAAGTCAAACGCCGATCTCAGCAGTAGGCCCCGCCCGCCATGTTGCTCTCGCAGCCGCTCCTCTTGCCGCCAGGTTACTTGCTGCCACTACTGCCATTCGACCCCCAGACCGTTTCAAATCTTCCATGGGGTGTCGATCACGTCGCTCCTCGCCGGATGTGTAAATATGTCACGTCTTAATGCCGGATATTGAAAGGATTGTAGAGCGGCCGGCGGAGCTGCACTAAAGTGCAGCCATCTTGCCGTGCGCCCTCTAGCGTCCCCCGTATAGCTGAGATTTGATGTGTCCATTAGTGTTTAATCTTTTTCGTCAATTAATTTTTTCAAAGCTATGTGGTCAGTAAATATATGTAGTTACCCTTGTACTAAGACGCGATATTTGGCTGGACCTGCAAATGAGAACTGAAAGTTCATGGCTTTAAGTCTAGAACGGAGGGCCAGGAACCCTTTCCTTGTTTCAACTGTTTCTTTGCAGTAATCCTGGGATATGAAAATGTTGCTACCTTTCCAGAGGATATGATTATTTTTTCTCATATAGGACAAGATCAGTTCAACATGTTGGTAGCGGAGTGGTTTGCACACCATCGGTCTTGGGGTCTTTTGTTTAGGCAGTTTTCTTGTTGGAACTCTGTGTGCCCTTTCAAATTCTAGGGGTTTCTAGAATACCAGATTTGTAGCTTGTGTGAACCATTTCTCCAAAAAGGTGATGCATGACCCAGCTGCTTCTTCTTCCCCTTCTGGGATTCCAAATATTCTGAGGTTTCCAGGTCTGTTTGTGTCTTCCAAGTCCGAAAGTTGTTTGGTGAGTGAGTTTGAGGTGATATTGAGTGTATGGAGGGATTTAGTCACTTTAGTTCCTGAGTCCTCCGGGTGACTGATCCTACTTTCGGCTCCTGCTATACTGAAGTTGGCTTCTCTAATGTCTTGACGGATTGCGGAGATCTCATTTTGAATAATATCTGTGTTTTCTTTCGTTGATTTGGCTAGATCGTGGCCATCTGCTAGTTTTTTCAAGATAGGTTCCATGGTTGAATTGATGTCTTGTTTATTTATTTATTCTTTAATTTTAAAAAACCTTTATTAACCTTAAGGCATGATACAATTATGCATTCATTTGTATAGCTTGACATCTTGACATAGCAACGAGTGATAATTCAGAAACATTTAGGCAAACAATGAACATAGCAAATATTTGGCTTGTAGGCAAGGAGCATTACTGACTTGTGTGCTGTGTGTAGTGTCAGCTAGTCGTGCGTTGTGAGGCTGACTCTGTCAGGGGCAACATTTGTGGTCTGGGTATCGGGGGTAGATGACTGGTCAGGAGGCTTCCCAGAATTGGCCGTCCGGTGGAGATAGGAGATCAAGGGGCCCCAAATGTCAAGTGGTCTGTTGGCCACGGGCATCAAGTCCCAGTATTCGCTTAGGTGTGTCTGGTAGTATGCTGCGCCCGCTAGCCAGTGCTTGGGTTGGGGCGCCGGTCTGCGGCACCAGTGTATCGCCACTCGACGCTTGGCCAAAACTAGTAGCATCGCGGTCAGTCTGCCGCTGGCGTCAGTCACGTCCTTGATGTGGCCCAGTAGACAGATAAGTGGGTCAGGTGTAATGGGTTCTGAAGTAATGTCGCTAATGATTGTGCATACCTCCTGCCCGTATTCCGTTACTTTGAGACATGACCAAGCCAAATGCGTGAAAGTCACGTCCGGAGTCGCGCATCGCACACATCTGTAGTTATCAGACAGACCCATCGTGTGTAGATCAGTTGGGGTGCGGTAGAGCAGGTGCAAAAATTTGAAATGAATGAGTCGCAGCCGGTAATTGGGAGAAAGTCGCTTTGTTTGGTTGCAGCAATATTGCCACTGTTAGTGAAGGGCCATCAGTTAAGTCGGCCAACCATGCGCTGCGGGCGCGCTCAGTGTCAATGGGGGAAGCCGCTAATGTGTATGCATATAGTCTTGTAACAAGTTTACGTGGGGATGTAGCTGAGTGTATGTATTCCAGGGCGGCATTTGGCTGGGGAGCAACTGGGAATGTGATGTTGTCATTTCTGCAAGTCGCTCTAATTTGGTAGTAAAGTAATTTGTCAAGCGGTGTTGCGCTTTCAGGAAGAGGGAGAAAGCTGTTGTTGGGGTAGAGATCGGCGTTAATTCGTATGTCCAGGTTCGCGGCACGGTGTGCCATGCCGGTTGTTTGTAACGGAGGGAAGGAGGGATTGTTAGCAAGTTGCATCGCGGGTGCAAATAAGTCCTTATCCTGGGTGCGTTTGCGGATCCCATGCCCAGCGCACACACTCCACAGTGTTTATTTCAGCCCGGGGGGCCTTGTACGGCAGAAACAATGGGGCGGCCAGGTCCGTCTCGACCGCCACGTGTGGCTGAAAGGGCGTTGGGTGCAGCCAGAAGTGAAGGAAGCTGGCTTGAGCACGGAGTGCATAGAGTTTGAAGTCTGGGGCCCCCATACCGCTGCGGGAGAGAGGGAGCGTTAGGATGTCGTAGGCGAAACGGGGTTGGTGGCCTGCCCAGATCAACTTGATCACGTTGGAGCGTAATCTTTAAAAAATTGCGAGGTGAGTGGGATCAGGATATTTAAAAATAGGTATAAAAATTTTGTCAGCACAGTCATTTTGGCGATCACGATTCCTCCAGCTAACATAAGTGGGAGCTTTTCCCATGCAAGTATTTTAGTTTCAAGCCACTCTATAGCTTTGCCGAAATTTGATTTCCATAGCTCTTCCAGGTCTCTGCTCAGCCATATGCCAAGGTATTTAATCGGACACATAGCCCATATGAACGGGTATTCCGTGGGGAAGAGCCGTGTCACGTCGGGCAGGGGGAAGAGGACGGGTATACCCCAGTTTATTTGCGTCCTGGAATAGCAGCCGTATCGTATTACCTCCCTTGTCATTGGAGCTAAATTTCCTTGCAGCTCGCGGATATATAGTGTTATGTCATCTGCGTACATGGAGGTCACCAGGCTGCGGGTTGAGAAGCTGATGCCCTGTTGGGTATGATGCTGACGCAAGCGTGCCACGACGGGCTCCATGGCAATGGCAAAAAGCATTGGAGATAGTGGGCAGCCCTGCCTGGTGCCCCTGGTAATGATGATGGGGCGGTGACCTGCCCATTGATCCTAATGCTTGCTAACGGCAATGTGTAAAGTAATTGAATCTTCTGGATGAAGCCCTGGCTGAAGCCCAGGCAGTTCAGAAGGTGGAAGAGAAAGGGCCACTCCAACGTATCAAATGCCTTGGTGGCATCCAACAGGGCTGCCACCGCAAGCAAGGCGGGGTTGATCTGATGCATTACAGAGAAAATGGTGCGTAAGTTGTGCGATGTGGCGTGACCTGGTATGAACCCTGACTGGTCAGGGCGAGCTATCAGGGCCATGAGGGGGAGTAGCCGGTTGGCCAGTACTTTTGCATATGTCTTGTTATCTGTGGTAATCAGTGACAGGGGGCGATATGATTCGCACTTTCGGGTGATTTGTTGGGGTTAGGGAGGAGAGTGATCATAGCCTCACGAAGCGTGGGGGGGAACCTACCAAGGATGACAGATTCGTTATACATTTCGGCAAGGTGGGGAATGAGAAGGGGCACGTATTCTTAATAGAACGCATGCGTCAGCCGGTCGGAGCCTGCCGCTTTATCGCCCGGGAAACCTGCGATTACTTTGCCTATTTCTCCAGTGGTGAATGGCTCATCTAAGTATTCACGATGCTCGGTGCCGAGCCACAGTACCTCGATCGAGTCGAAATTTTGATCTAGGAGTTCGCGAGGCATCGCAGCGCCAGCAGTGTACAATTGAGAATAGAAAACGGAGACCCTAGCAATGATCTCGCTGGGGGACATGGCCCTTCCTGCGGTCTTGTCGCAGAGCTCTGTAATGTATGAGGAGGCATGCTGTTTCCTCAATAGGTTTACAAGGGTTTTACCGGGACGGTCGCCTTCCCCGTATCTGCGGGCTCGAAACTCTTTGCCTAGGAATGCTACTTCCCTTTCAGCTTCTGTGTGGTATTCAGATAATTTAGTTCTAATGTCTGCAAGAGTGGATGGATTTGGGTCATGGGCCTGTCGCTGATCAAGCAATTTAATGTCTGCCTCCAGACGCTCAAGGGTTCCTCTGGTGGATTTAAGCATCCCAGACTGCCTAGCAATGCATTCCCCCCGAATCACAGCCTTAAAGGCCTCCCAGAGGGTCGAGGGTGATTCTACCGAGCTGGTCTTATGCTAAAAAAAATTCAGCAACGACTCCCCGAATTTCTTCCCGAAATGCAGCATCACGGAGCGCGTTGGGAGGTAAGCGCCATGCTTATTTGGGTCAGTGTTTGGGCTGTAGACTGCTGCCAGGATCACCGGCTGGTTGTAAAGTGTACCTGCTAGTATCTCATACCTGCCCTCGGTGTCGATGAAGGTTTGTGTGACGCGCCATGGGAGGTCTTTCCTAAAGGGTATGGGGACACCACGCGTGTAGTTAGAATAGAATGCGGAGTATGTTTCCCCCCAGTATCTTGAGCGCAATTTGGATGCGCTGGTGGAGAGGAGGTGGGTTTCTTGAAGGAAATGCACGTCCACCTTTTGCCTGCTATGGTATGTGTGTATGAGGCGTGCCTTGCGATGATCGTTCATGCCTCTAATGTTCCAAGTCAGGAAGGTCGTTTCAGTCATGGTTCAGTCGAATGTGGGTAAATAGTGCGCTGCCTGCTGACCATAGTCATGTCGGGATACCCGGTGTCAAGAGATACGATGCGCTGTCCAGTGAATGCAATCAATACCATATTTACAAAAAAACTGAAATAACCATTTAACAAAGCCCAGGAGTCAAGGTGTCCTGTGCAAATCCCTTGTGTAACAACCCACGTCCCCCCCTCCCACTCCAACCCCCCAATTAGGTTGTGCTTCATGCCACCCACCACCCGCGGTTCCCCAACTTGGAGAGTATTGAACAAAGCTGGGAATTATCCCTTTGGGGTGCGAGGGCTCAGCCAGTTACCCCCCATGCCAGTATGGCAGGGTGACCGAACGTTGGAAATTACAGAGGGGAGTTATGCTTAAGTTATAGAAGGCAGCGATCAGCATAGTTAGGGACATGAAGTGCGGTTAGGCATAGTCAAGGCTGGAGAGCAGAATACCTGTATAAATTGGGATCAGAGCTTACAAAGTCAATCATTGTCACTGGTGCGGCCATCCTCGGACACAGCACGGCGACTCCGTGGGAGGGACTTCTGCAGTTGTTTGGTGAATGTTAGAGCAGCCTTCGGGTCCGTGAAAAATCTAGGTTTATCGCCCGCGTCAATGCTGAGCTTTGCAGGGTACATTAGTGCATACATTATGTGTAACTGTTGAAGTATGCGCTTGGCAGGGAGAAAGTCCCTGCGGGCCGCTTGTACGGATAAGGTGAAGTCTGGGTAGAATGACAGTACGTGACCCTGGTGCCTGACCTCACCCATTTCTCTGGCCCTTCGGAGGATGGAGTCCCGGTCTTCAAAATTTAACAGACGGGCTATTATGAGTCTTGCAGGAGTTCTAGGAGGGGGCCATGGGCCAAGGGATCTATGCGCCCGTTCAATGATGAAGTGTTCGGACAGGGCCAAGCCGAAGAGCTCGCGCAGTAAGGATTCGAGATAGTCCTCCATTTTCCCCGTTGCTGTATATTCAGGAACGGCAATAATGCGTATGTTGTTCCTACGGGAGCGCAACTCAAGATCTTCATTCTTGGCGCGTATAATTTCGAGGACCTTGTCCATCTTGAGGAGTCAGTTTTCAGCGCTCGCATCGTCGGCCTCAGAGAACCTGGCCTCGAGTTGAGTGATGCAGGCGTCATGGGTGTCGACCTGCTGCTTGACCTGATCAAGGCACGACGTTAGGTGATCAATATTGGAGTCGATTGACTTTAAGCTAGCTTTGACATCAAGCAGTATGGTACGAAGACTCGTCCTGCGCCTCGGGTTGGTCTGTCTGAGTGGATTGTCCCCCGACCTGCAAATGTGAGCTTAGGTTGCTTGGCGTCTGCTTTACCCATCGTGGGTGTGCTGGAGCGGCTGGATATGCGAATGAAGAGAGGCCAGGCAGAGGTTAGTGGATTATTTAGGTGCCGGGGGGAGGTATGGTGCTCAGTACACAGTGGGGTCCCGCGTGGCCCCTCCTGACTATCCTGGAGCACGGGGCCGCAGCGAGCACGGGCCGCTCAGAAGGTAGTGATTGTCTAGCTTGCGCCAATGGCCTGGGATACGGGGAGGATAACAGGCTGGCCGTTGCAGCAAAGTGGCCATCTGAGGTCGCTGCCAGAGGCGCACTGTGTGTCAACGAGTCCTGTCAGACACGTGGAGCCCGCGCTGGTCCAGGCCGCGACCCGAAAAGCCAAGCAGAAGGGAGTTCCAGCACGCCAGGCCCCCACAAGCAAGACGCCGCAAGAAAAGGAGGTCCGATGGAGGACAGAGTCTCCGAGTCAATCTGGGCAGTTCGTAGGCGGGCATGCGGGGGGGGTGAGCGCAGAGTTGCCAGTCCCAGAGCTGGGGGCCACCAGCCTCCAATTGCCTACGAGCGGGCGTGGTAGCAAACCAGCTGCGTGGCCCAGCGGTGTAGCAGCGCCAGCCTAAGGACAGAGCCTCTGCAAGCCGGGGCGCCGCGACCGCCGTGGCCCACGTCCGGTGCGAGCAGGGAACCAGAGCCCTGACGGGTGTATTCAATAACATGCAGCTGCACCCACATGCCGCGGTCTTACTTGAGTGGTTCAGGCGCATCCAGCGCTGCGTTGCAGCCTCCGCTGTTAATGTGAGGCTACCGTTCATAGGTACGAGGAGCCCACGGGGCAGGGCACTCGGCCAGGCCGCGCTGCCGGGGAGCCGAGTCGTCCGCCCCACCCGGCGGCAGTGGTGTCTGCGGCGCGGGCAGCAGGTGGCCCCGGGACTGCCGGCAAGCTGGAAACAGCACGGCCCAGTGCCAGATCACCGCAGAACGTTGCAGCACAGGCCTCGTCCAGAGCGAGATATTGCAGTCCTCACACGGGGCTGATGCAGCAGAACGGGCCTGATGGAGTGATCGTGAGGCCGGCCTGACTTGTGCCCTGAGCGATCTTGGCCCTCCGGAGCGCCGAACTCGGCGGAGCCCTTGCAGGGGGTGTTTAGGAGCAAGGGGCTGCCATTTGTGTAGCGGGGGCCCCCCTCTGAAGACGGATGACGTCGGATCTCACTGGCTCTGCCGGCGGAGCTCGCTTAGCGCGCAGCCATCTTGCCGCTGGCGAGACCACGCCCCCCCCCATGTCTTGTTTATTTTTAGTAGGTGAATCCGGATTTGGTGGATCAGCCTTGATTCTTTTCAGGCTTGTTTTGTTGTCTTTGTCCGCCATTTTTGCTCGAGAGGAATACTTCCTAGAGGCTTTGGTAGAGAGCAGAGTTACCCTCTTAACAGTGGTAGGTGGCAGAGACAATGGCAAGGTTAGTCCTCGAACCTGGTCAGGGCCTGATCCTCAGTTGTAGACACGCAGATCAATGGTTGTAGACACGGAACTCAGTGTAGTTTACAAGTTACCGACGCAGATAGTGACTTGAACGAGATACACATATTTCAGGAGGCGACAGTCAGTTCCCAGAGGTTACGTGGAAAGAATGTAGATCACACTATTACAGTATAGGCTCGCATGACACACTTTACACTTCAGTCCTTCTTCTTATACAGCATAGGGTTTCATGAGGATTTCATGAGGCTTGTATGAGGCTTGGTTATCCGTGTCTCTAGGTGTCAACATCCGTTCTCTTTTTTCCTTACGTTAAAGGTTTGTATGGTGTTTGCGTGATTTTTAGTGTAAGGCTTGCTTTAGGCTCGTCTGTACTCACATGGGCTGCCTCAGATGCCAAGTTGATAGAGCCAGGTTAATCGAACCAGCTGAGAGACGGTGTGGCTGTAACCAACCTTATGCTGAGGAGCTTGTACAGGTACACAGTGCTTGATCATCACCACAAAATCAACACATCTCTTTAGTTGCAGCAGGTATCAAATATGGAGAGCACAGAGGACGTTGTGTATTTCTGAATGAACTGAAAATTTTTGCTAGCAATCTTGCACTCATGGACAGCCGTCATTTTATGATTCGTTTATGGCCACCATGTTAGAGCTCTTGTTTGAGTTAGAGCTCCTGCTGTGTACAGTATACAGTGTTTAGTAGTTTTACAGATTAACAGCTTACCAGCTTAACAGTTTATCAATTCAGATCATATCACACCCAGGCGTAGTCTAAATTAAGGTGCGCTGATCACGGTGGTGTTTTGATGGAGCGATGGGTTTTTCAGGCAGTCAGGCAGAAACAGGATGGCCATAAACATTGTTTAACTGCGAACAAATCAGATCCATTTAAGCAAAGCCGTTGTCTAAATTAAGGCGCAAGATCGCAGTGCACTTTAGCTGAAGCGACGGGCTTTCCGTGATCGGCCGCCCTTCTAGAAATCACGATCGACCGCCATGTTAGGGTCAGGCAGGCAGTCAGGCAGTTACACGCTGGCCGTAATCAGTGTTTAACAGCGTAATAAATCAGATCCATTTAAGCCCAGATCGCGGTGATCTTTAGCTGCAGCGATCTTTAGCTGAAGCGACGGGTCTTCCGTGTATGGCCGCCTTTCTAGGAATCAAGATCAGCCGTCATGTCATGTTAGGTTGAGGCAGACAGGCAGGTACACGCTGGCCGTAATTAGAAAAAAAATCATCAAACGGTATTTCTCAAGACTCGCTGGCAACCTTACTTGTATGGTGATGCTGCCGTCCATAGTCTAAAGTCTGCAATTCAGATCTTGGGCTGTCGGGACCCCTGCAGACAGCGCAGCGTAGTTTGCTCGATGTAGCGGTGAGGCAGGAGAGAACCGTTGGTTACCGAGTCTCCATGCCAGACGCCGGGCAAGTGTTGTCGGATTTGATGCAAGGAATTGGCACCTTACATCAATCGGCAGCCTTCAGCATCATTATAATCTTCCAATTCGCCTAAAAGCATGGATTTGTCGTGAAAGACTTGTCTTCATGAGAGGAGGTGCAGGCTCAAGCCGCCATCTTCCTCGAGCTCCAAACCACGCCATATATATATATTTTTTTTAAAGAATTTATGGAGTACCACGGTACTCTCTCGAAAGTATCTAGAAAGTACTGCGGTAATTCTTGAAATACAGAAAAAAAAAAATTACATATGACAAAATAAAAGAACATACAATATAGGGTGGCTCTTAAAAGGACCTTTGTGTTTTTTTTTAGTAAACATATTTATATATGTTTCTCAAGCCACGTTTGATTTAGAAAATATGGTATGGTTTCCATAGGTTGAAAAAAGTACACCATTCAGGGGCGTAACACAGGCCCCCGCAGCCCCAAGCTCCAGGGGGCCCCCTCAGCACAATACTCCGACCAGAGAGCTCCTGATTGAGCCTGGAGGGGGCCCCTCCACGTACCTTGCAGGGGGGCCCCCTCCAGTTTTTTTACGCCACTGACACCATTAAGACGATACAGTGCTGCCTTGCCGTATTTTGTATTTAAATGAAAAACAGTAGGCATTTTATGATCACAAAGGAATGCTGAAACTGCCTTGTTCACGTCTTAAAGTCTTTTCAAGTTTAGCAGCATTTTCAGTAGACCTCTTCCACTCTTGTCCCAGACAAATATTTGAGAACGCAAACTGTGTGTTAGGAAATATAGATATTAAGATGTCCAAGAGTGTTCTGATTGAGGTTGGAGAGGGCCACCTTTTATGCCAGTTGTCAGCCTTTGTGTGGGGGAATTCCCTGAGCTACTCCCAAAACTGATTCTGGTCAGTTCTTCCCCTTCCCCTGATTCAGGCTCCAAACTGTCTAGGGTGACAAAAGGCAGGGCAGGCCTGGTGTCGGGTTCCTTTGTGTGTGCTGTAGGCAAAACTCTTTGAAGTATAAGTGAAGCTGGCTACAGCCCCTCCCAGCCATCTTGCCAGGATGGCCCATCCTTTCTGCACCTAAGCCCCCTTTGCCTCACTGTCTGGAAGCAATACACAATCCCCAACAGCAAAGCCATTCACAGTCATTTGACCCAGGACACTGGTAGAAAGGCACAATTGGTTTGGATAAAAAAATGCCAACTTTCTAAAAGCGCCATTTTCGGAATTGCAACTTAAATCTGCCTTCACCGTTAAAGAGGATTCTAAATTATAATAATTTAAGTGTAAACAGCGAAACTCTATATGCTCCGAATCTGAAGTTAGCACAAATTCAATATAATAAAGTAACCCCATATTAGTCAATGGGAGAGATAGACCTTGTAACAGTGAAAAATAACGTTAGAATTTTTCATTGCCAGGACAAGTAAAACTTAAAGCCACCCATCTCCTACATTTTAAATACCCTGCACCCTGCCCTAGGAGACTTTAGGGCCTTCTTTAGGGGTGACTTATAAGTATTAAAAAGGAAGGTTTAGGCCTAGCAAAAGATTTATTTTGCCAGGTCGAAATGACAATGTAAAACTGCACCACAGGCTGCATTTGCAGGCCTGATACATGTTTTAAAGGCTACTTTAGTGGAGGGCACAATGAGTGCTGCAGCCCACTTGTAGTATTTAATTTACTGGCCCTGGGTACATGTAATATAAAATACTAGGTACTTACAAATTACTTAATAAAGGTACCAATCAGGTGTATACCAAGTTTTAAGGAGAGAGCACTAGCACGTTACCTCTGGTTAGCAGGGGAAAAGTGCATAGAGTCCTAAAAAACCAACAAAAGCAGGCTCAGCAACGAGAGGCAGAGGAAGGCAAAATCTGGGGTGACCCTGCAGAGAGGGCCAGGTCTTACTCCTCAAATTCAAGGGTAAGCAAAGAGCACTAAAAGAGTAGGTCATATGACTAACATTCCTCAGCAGGGCTGCCACGCCCAGCACAACAAACATATTTGTGCACAGGTCTTAATAACACAGCAGAACATGTGTTGTTTCTAAATGCTGTAAATAACAGATGTTACTGTTACCCAATGAAATTGCACCCAATTTCACGACCTCAGCAGTATGAAGGTCTGAGGTGGCATGGCCAGGATTTGAATTTATGACCTACCAGCTTCAATAAGCAAGCCTGCCCCGCCACTTCTCAGCTCGGTTGCTACTCCTTTTATCGACAGTACCGTCACATATCAATAGAGTACACATATGTTCATGGATTGGACTACCACGTTTCAACAGGGCAGCTAACATTTTCACTGATAGCATCATCACTTCTCAAAGGGCTGCTGCAGTCTTTGGGGCTTTATCATCTGTTCTCAACAGGGTGGCTTATCTTATGTTGGAACCACGTGCTCACTTCTTAACAAGAAGCAGACATGTGTCTAATATGTAATTTCATCTCTCCTAATTGCACAGAAAATGAGAGCATGCTCCTTGCATTCTGCTACAAAGCTAACATTCACTCATGACATTCATTTTACATGGCCAAATCTCTGCATTCCGGAAGCAATGAACAAAGCAAGGGGTGCGGGCTCTAAATGTAGTTAATGAGAGGGCAGCACACTTTTGTAAGGAAAAGAAGGTAGGTTAAGTTGGACTTGGGAATCAAACACTTCCACCATTAGGCAGGGTGGTATTCAGTGCCACATGAAACGAACTGTCCATGAGCACCATATATACAAAAATGGGTGTAAGGTGCACCATGGTGAAGTTACGCGTTCATGTGAGTATAAGCTATGCTGATTTACTTTGGATCGTCTGCAGTCCTACCTTCCACATCATGTAAGAATAAACAGGTTAACTTACTGGTAGGAATGAAGAAAATGACGGACATCTGTTTTCCAAACCCACTGTGTGCGTATTTCAGTCACTTGCCAAAAGAAAACTTACAATCGTTTTTTTCTTCTTTTTATGAATCTGCAAATAAACTAAATTCCTCTGTCTTATGTTGAAAGTAAAGCGCACAGGCGTGGTTACTGGGGATGGGGTGAACACCCAGGAAGTTATTGCTAATTTTTTATGTTTTTCCGCCCTGTTTGCACACTTACACAGTTTGCGCACTTCCTAAACGCAGGTGGAGTAAGTCTACAAATATGGTGTATAATTTATTCTAACATCCGCATATTTTTTGAGGTTTTCGATGGAAGAAATGTCTTCACATTTGCAGGTTGCATGTGCAAATGTACAATCATGCAATACTTATGTCTGTGCTCCTTGTAGACAACCCCCTAGAGTACGTATATTGGACAAAAAGTATACGAGGAAATCTATATTTCCATGCACATTTCTGGGGATTTCTGCGACTCCTCTAAAGGTGAAATCTATGCAAATAGTAAGAGGAAACCTATGGTACTTAAATGTCCACATGTATGCATGTCTATGAAATAATTTCAATGTGTGTACCTCACGTAACTAGGTGAGCACATTGTGCACCTACATCTATCAATTGCTTAGACGTGAACGTGTCTTTGTGAATTGTTGCTAAATTAAACATGAACTCTACTGCATCAAGGCATACATCAAATATACATAGCACATTACAGTATTGTATGTTTAGATCCCCATCTCAAGAACCTACTGCCAGCTCGCCTTGCCATACAGGTTTATTTGTCCTTGTCACATGAAGGACGGACAAAGTCTGCTTTGGTAGAATGTTTGTTAAAGGGAGGAGGCCCTGTTTTTGCTCTGATTGCTGTGCTTTTGAACTACCTGCATTGCTTGCTGACAAAGTCACTAGGCCGGCCCGGCCCTCACCCCTCTCTCTTCCCATCAGCAACACAACTAGCAGTAGTCCAAATCAGTTTAACCGATCTATTCCTGAACTCTAACTACTACTGACGTGCACTGGTGGCTGGTGACATTTGAAAGTGGTGCGGCGTAAAATTATTGGCATACTGCACCGCAGCGAGCGAGCGTAGCGAGCGAGCCCGAACAACCTAAGGGGGGTTCGGGGGGGTTCTCCCCCTGAGAAAATTTTGAAAAAAGAGTGGACAAATGGTGCATTTTCAAGCAAATTTGAGAAAGCAGGACGGTTAATAAAGCAATTGTGAAAGTGCAGTTATTACATTAATAAAGAGATGTCATATAACATAGGTAGCTGCTTATTCAAGCTTTCTTTCACCCCATAGTCCAGCAGGGTCTTGATACAAGACAGATAAGAGAAAAGCAGTGTGGTCCTCGACCAGGAAGACACTCATATTTCGTTGGTAAGAAGTCAAAGGATTGGTCAAATTGAAAACCTGAAATGCAATATGCAATCAAACAATTTGCAAGTACATCTCATCTATGTTCAACAAGCCATGTTTTACCCATGATTGGAATTGTGAATCACCAAATAAACTGAGCCACTGCAATCAAAAGCAGAGGGCCTCCTCAAAAAGTATGCCCTTAAGAGAGTTCTCTCATCTCATGTACTCTCTATATTTTCTCTGGAAGATGAAAACTCATCACATTCTACTGCACAAACCTGAACCCTTCTGCATATTCCAACACCAGAACTCATTCTTGGCCATTTAGTTTGGAGCCATTCATACCAGGAATACAGAAAATACCTTTAAATAGAGTAGAAGGTTTATGAATACAAGCACTTAGCAATTGTACATATACTATGAATGAGAGCCAAAGGAAACAAAAAGGAATAAAGAAGGGAGCAACACTCAAACACAACTCATGCTCCGGAACGCCATAAAATTCTCTATGTGGCAAGTTCATCACCTATAGCAGAACACAGTACATTTAATGTCTCCCTCAGTTTAGCATATTAAACAATAGCAAGTGGTAATTCTTGTGATATGTACTCATCACTGTAGACTATTGTAGAGTCGCTATATAAATACAATTAATACAATATGTGGTGTTAGGTGTAGAAAATCTAGACTCACACCTGTCTATATTTTTTTGATGTTTTATCCTTGATAATGTGCCCTATTGATACTCTGGGGTCGATATTCAGTGTGCGCGCCCTGAAACCGCTCATAAACTCAAAGTAAATAGAAAGTTGTTTAGCAGAGAAAACTATTAGAATGGCAAATGAAAGTATTTAAGGGTGTACAGTTCATCCTTCACTGGAGAGTAATAAAAAGACAGCATTTTCAGATATTTGCACAATATGGTCGGACATGGGTACAGGAGTAAAAGGATCTGCACCCTCACCACTTGTGAATTTTTGTTTTTGCCCTTGATGTAGGAAAGTTGGCAGAGGCAACTGTTGGTGACATTGCGGAAGTGTTTGTAGGCCGTTTGCCGAGGGCCTAGCGGGATGTCACCTGAACAGACACAGCAAGCCGCGCTGCGCTCTGGTGCCACTTAAAACACACAAACACTTACTCAGGTGAATTCAAGAATCTGCGGGTGGAACCAGAAACAATATCCTGATATCGGTTTACAATGTGGCTGTGTGATGTACACACAAGTTACTGACAGCACATCTGTAAGGAAGTACCATCAACTGCAGCACAGACACACTCACATACACACATATTTAAAAAAAAGTAAACTGCGGATGTCCCTTTATGTACAACAAAACGCATCATCACACAAACATAATATCATTGGGCCCATGGCGAGTCACAAAACTGAAGAACTGCAGAGGAGATACTCGAGTACAAAGATGCGCACACTAACGCTGCTCTTTAGAAACTATAATGGTCATAGGTGTATGCGGAAGAGAGAATTACAGTGGCTGAAGGACACGTGTACAAACCAACAACTGTAACCCTTCAGACACAAATGAGAATCTCCATCCCATCTAAACTCTCAGCATTGACTCGCCGGCGACTGTTCTACATCCCCGAATCTGAAGAGATTCATGTAGAGCACAAAATATATTCTAGCCTATAGTATGAATTATGTGCCCTGGATTTGAAAGAGAATTCTTTGCTATTACCATAAGTGGATCTCCACTCACCTGTGATTCATAAAGTGGAGCAGTGTTTTAGGTTGTTGTCACCCACCCTTCTCTCTGCTCCTCTAGTGTTGATCATGTTAATCATATTGTTCGTAACCAAGTTAAAGACGCCTCAACACCAAGAGTGCAATCAGAAGTTACAGACTTTAAAGATCCTATCTTTTCCAGTATTACCTACCGTTCTCACTCACACCGTGACCCCTCATGAGCCACCTGAGAATCCTAAATATATGACAATTGTCTGCTTGTCTCCCTCCCAATAAAGTGGTGCTCATTGCCTGTTAGTTGGTTTTCCTGCGGCAGCCTTAAATCTGGTCTGTGTCTCTGGAGTGTTTGTACTACAACTCCCGGCTTCACTCACTCACATCATTCACATTAAGAACCTGGTCACCCTTGCTTACTTTTTGAAGACTCTTCCAATGTCCGATGTCGGTGACAATATGGCTCCTCCTCCAACGTGAGTCCTTAAATGAGGATATGTGGGAACACGGTGAAATGCAGTAACTCATCTGCCAATGTGCGAAATACCTGTTGCCCTAACATAAATAAGCAACTGAGTGAAGGAGAAGACTTCCTTTACGTGTGAAGGAATACTTTACTAGAACCAGACCAACTCTCAACACATCCCCTTTATTCAAGGTATATTTGGTCAGCTCGTTCTGTTGTTCAGTGAGTAACCCTCTTTCTCTCCCAAGATGGTTGCTTTATGGCTATCAATAGGCAAAAGTGAAGTTTCAGTCCCCGCACTAGAGGGGTGAAGAGAGATGGATGATCATCCTTTGCCAATGTCACTCGTCGCTCTTGAAGTGAGGGAGCGGGCTGGTCAGTCCGTGGCAAGGAATGGTGACAGACGAGTGACGGTTGAGGGGTGAAGATTGAGAAATTACTTAGAGGTTAGAGGGATGGAAAGGGATGAAAAGGGTAAAGATTGAGGTATAATGAATAAGGGATGAGAACTATGGTTGGAGGAATGACAGGTGAGGAATTTGATATTGTTTTAGCGAGGGCTTCCGTTTTCTCCCTCTACTTGTCTTTGTGTGTGCATTCCGTACTTCAGCACTGCCCCCTATCCAGAGAGGTGGAATTACTCTGAAATGCTTTGACCAATCTTTTAGTAGGATTTCTAGGTTTACAGTGTTAGCCTTCCATTTACAAACTTATACAGATTTTTTTTTTTTTAAGTTATGCTTTTGGGTTTGGTTGCAATCTGTTTTAACTAATATAAGTTTAATATTGAAACAGTCTCGCTTTTTAACAATAGGCTTGTTTTCTAGTTTAACCGTTATTGGTGTTTATGCTTATTTGATATTGTAAAAGTGCTCTTAATGGCAGTACGAATGAATTCCTCCTGAAAAAAATATTTTCTTGGTTCTTAATAATATTTTAAACGTCCAGCTTTAGTATATTGAACACAGAGGGTGTATGTTTTGGTATTGTGTGGCGTCAACTTTCTGTAGAATCAATTATGCTTGCTGACCCCCGTTTTGTCCGATTATCCGTGTTTTACAATAAATTAACTCGCAGGTATGATGTTCAGGGCCTCGTACGTTTCATGGAGCTGACACATGTTACACAGATCTCGTACCGAAATCTTCAGGTTGATTAACAGCAATCCAAGCATGCATGGTTTCAGTCATGGGCACGTCATAAATCTTCGTTCTCAAATTGCAGCATAAACCCTCAGGCATTTTAGAAAAGTATGTAGTGGTTGTTATCGTGTTAGTATTATGTCAGAACACTGCCTCTGTCACTCAGAGAGGTTGCACCCAGGCTTGCTGTTTGCTGTACCGTGATAATAAGCTCACATTCCCTTTCTTCACTTCTACCTCGTGCCTTTAGCCGAGGTCAGCTTGCCACAAGGCTGTGGCTGTCATAATGCCAACAGCACCTTCGTAGCGCCTTACTATATAGCATTAGTGAAGACTCATATTTAATTTTTTTTTTTTTTACCATACCAACTTAAATAAAAAGCATTGTAGCTTCTGCAATATTTTAAGGATGTACATTTTGACAGGATCTGGTTTTACTTTTTACGGAGTAATAACCGCACGCGCTCCCTTGTGTTTTAATCTTAGGCCATTCTCGCGCAGCCTGCGTTTTGTTAGGTACAGTGCATTAAGCAGACGATGTCGGGAATTGTGAAAACCAGATTACAGAAATTGGAAGCTAAACGTGTAGGCGCCACGCTTCGGGACATAGGCGGGTCTTGGTGCAATATGTTCGGTTTGGATGGCTGTCTGTAGAGTAGGTTTTTCGTAGCAGACAGTTTAGGCAGCGTCCCCTGGAACACAAGAGGTGTTCGCATGAGACTGCGGGGTGATTGGTGTTTCGCCTACGCACAGCAAAAGTGTGATGGTGGCTTTTTTTAGGCACATGATTGTTGAACATGTGTATCATGCAGTATTGTGAAATGGGACGTATGACTGAAAGTGACGCACGGGATTAATTTTCCTAGCGCAGGAAATAAAGCGCTTAAATAGTAGAGTTGGTAATTGAAAACAAGCATCAGCAAATACAATTGTTCTCGACTATACAATATATATTGGTTTTGTCAATATTTTTTAGCCATGTTGTACGGCAGCATGGCTGGCGTCAACATCACTGAAAGTAAGGGAGAAAAACGTTATGGCGTGGGCAGCATGTAACGTATCATAGCGTTTTTATTTTTTACTTTCTGCTGCTGTAGAACACGGCTAAAAAAACATTGACAAAGCAAAAAGATCTTGCATAGGCAAGACCTATTGGCTTTGCCAATGCTTGTTGATTTTACTTTAACGTGTGACTTACTCTGCCTTGCACTATTGACTTTTCAGAGTCAGAGCGAGAAAATCTCCATATTTCCAATAGCCTGTCAAGTTAGAAACTTATCAGTCGCGCGCTGGCCTTTGGCTTCTGGGATTGCAATCTTTGTTTGCCTTAATTGAACCAACTGAAATAGCGGACCTGAACCGACAATAGGAGTGTAATCAGTTAGCCCTAGGCTTTCAGTGAACACTGCTTCAGCCTCTCGGTGTACCATCTCAGCATCTGACTGCAGGGGTAGTGGCAGGGCAGGTCTGCAGAGCACACTTCGGAGTTTCTTGGTGTGGTCACTGGCACTGCACAATTTCTGGTCTTTCCTAGAGCTGCAGTGGTACAGCGGTCTGTTCCTGAGATAGCCAGTAACCACGGCCGTGCACTCGGTTAATTTGTTAAACAACTCTTGGGCCATCCAGTCACAACATCAAACGTGCAGTTCCGCTTGGACCTTCCTGTGTGGGAGCCGGGGTACATTGTATTGTTACTGAGCAGTCCAGTATCTACAGGCGGTGAAGCCAAGCAGAGGACATTATATCTTCAGTGCAGCTCTCCTGTTTCTCAGGGACAGCAGCTGTGCAGTACATAATGCCCGAACTTCCCTTGTGTAGCAGACAAAACAGTGTTTAATTTCCAAGATCCCCCTTAGCAAGCATGCAACACTAATGCTTGTATTCCCATAAAGCTCGGCCATGCAGTGCACACTTTCTCTTCCCATTTGCAACAGGCATGCATTTTTTTGAGATTACTGATAACAGTAGGCGTCCTAACTTCTCACTAGTAGCAGTGTTGCAGTGCACTGCACATGAATCACCCAAGGTGCAGCACGTAGGTAGCAGATAAATAATGCTAAGCTTCAGAGTCCCTGTTGACGAAAAGTGTACACTTCCTGAGCGCTCTATTGTCATGGCATGCATAGCACTTTTTTGAGCTGCCCATTGGTATCTGCCTTTTAGTGCACATTCCCTGAGATTCTTTTATTTCTGCAGTCAGTGTTCAATTCGTATTATCAGATAGCTTGTGCTACTCGGCTGCATTTCACTAATCAAAAGAATGCAGTGTAAATAGTCCGGGCTAGCCAGTGGCACGTTGGTATGCAGTGATGGAGTCGACTCTGTCTAGTTCTTTACGGAATTTTGGGAGTGTCTGTAACTGACTTTCGACCTTTCCTACCGTCTATTAATTAATGAGCTGTTTCTGGTAGTCATTTTGGGTCGAGTATTTGTGAATCTGTATGTGGGCGAGTGGCGGCTCCTTTAAAACGTGGCACCGATGCAGCCGGTTTAATGCATACCTCCAAGCTTGGCAACCAGGAAACATTCAAACACACGTGGTTTGTTACAGCTCTGACTGGACATTTCTCTTGTTTTTCTCCTGAATGTAATTGACGCGGGGGGGGGGGTTTGTGCCGGGGGCCCGGATTTTTGGGGAAATAACTAATAAGTAAATAACAAAATCCTACCTGACTCTGAGGAAGTCCGCCGTCCGCGCCGCCTCGGGTCCGACTCCGTTTCGCCCTGCCTACAGCCCCTCTCAGCCAATCCTGGCGCTGCTGGCAGCGCCAGGATTGGCTTAGGGCACGGTTACCTCTCGCCCGCCTGCCCATTAGGAGACCGAGGTTTGAGCCTTTGCTCAACCCTCGCTCTCCTAATGGGCATGCGCAAGCCAGTGCACACACAAGTGCGCATGACTGGGCACGGCGCGAAAATTCGGTGCCCTTGCCCACTCATGCGCACTTGTGCTGCAGTGCTGCCTGCTGCCCCTGGGACAATCATGTCAGTCAACATGACGCAGGACCGCCCACCCCCTTCAGACTCTGAAGGGGGTGGGCGGTCCGACGTCATGCTGACTGACATGATTGTCAGTTCTCCCTCTGCTCTTTGAACTTAAGTAAACTGATTGTTTACTTAGGTTCAAAGACGCCGAGGGAGCTGCGGGCGGGGGGGCTACGCCCCAATGGACGCGCCGCCCCTGCTGACGTGACTCCACCTACTTCTCTTGTGCGACTGATGGACCAGCAGCAGTTTTAATTCCTTATTGAATTTTGGTGCTCATTGGGGAACCAGCTTCTCTTTAAAGCATTCTAAAATGACAATTACAATTTAAGCCACTTGGTCCTACAAGAATGACAGACAGGGAAGGTTTAAACCTTAAAGGCTTATTTTCAGATTTTAGTCATACAATATAGTCAATTCAATGTATCAATGAATCAGAATGCAAAGCTCAGTTAATATACAGAGCCATTCAAAGAACGCAGTAAAGTTCAGATCAGCAAAATAAAAAATATATAATGGGAGCGCCATCCGGCAGGGATTCTCCTCCAAGGGTCAGTGGGAAAAGGCATCTAACAATCAAAAAGAACACACTTTTATGGGGTTCTAAAAAAAGGATTTCATACATTTAATAGAGTTGTAAACAATTCCCACAAAATAGACCAATCCGCATTAAGCAGAATGAAACAGTTGGAAGTGATGCAGCGCGTACAATAAAAACTATTCTCCTCCTAGGTCACTTATAGGTCATCCAGGGGCAAACTATATTTTCTCACATCCACATGACGATGGGGCCCATAAACATCGCCTAACACACACGCACACACCTGGATTTCCTTTGTACCTTTACGAAATTCTGTATTCTTAGGAGAAGCATGAGAACTAAATGGAAAACACCATTTATGTACCGCTTGAAGGAGCCGGGATATCTTAGTACCTAAACTTATTGCTTTCTTTTAGTTATTTCTTAAGATATTCCTGCTCATTGTTTTGTCGATGAATCATTCATGTAAAAAATTAGTTCATAGTGATTAAGACCAGCTGAATCACAATAACCAATTACTGATGTCACAATCATTTAGGAAAATAACCACTGAGTCATTTTGGTTTAAAGAATCTTAAATTTTATATAATTTTAAAAGCATGAGAAAGAATTTAAACTTTATTCAATTATTCATTCATTATTAAATTCAAATATTTATTAAACATAATCAATTTATTGCAGAAAGGAAATTTTTGTCATGAAGCCAAAACCCTAATTACCTGCCTACCTTCCTAATTTAGCCTAATGATTTCTAACCTAAGTTTAAGAATTAGAAATAACCTGATTCTCATACTCAACTGGAAAATTAAGACAGCAACAGCAACTTCAGCTCGTCAGCATCAGCTACCTGCAACCCGTCTCATCTAACAGTCTTTCAGCATCTCCCGCTCAGTAAGGGATCGATCAGGACCACCCAGCACTGGAAGCCACCAACACCAACACGACTCTCCAACTCCGCTCCTGACTGCGACTGCGACTGACTCCCTCCCACTAAGAGTAGGCCCTCTTATACCCTAATGCTAACTTTGCTAACTAATTGTTGCAACATTAATAACACGCTTTTCGTTCATTGGTCCATGCATGTCATCTTATTCATTCTTTTAATCAAGTTCTCTTGAATCCACTGGTCCTTGGATCATTTCCTTTCCCACACGCTCAAGACATGTTTTCATCCGCTTCGATCAGTACATTTGTAACTTCTTTCGATACATTCGAGAACTCCGCAGTCATTGTCCTTTCTCTTAAACTGGTTTCCCACGGGTCTTCTTCTGATCACCACGGCACACTATCAGTTCAATTAGGTCACATCAGCCTTGACCATTTCTCGCATCCTAGCCTCTCAGCAACATCACGAGGTTAGTTTTTCTCCGACTTCATCCCGTGTCACATGTCCCCTTGCGCCTGCGCACATCTTCCCACTGGCGGCCATTTTATATCGCCACTCGGTTATACTTTAGAAGCACTAATTTGAGGCAAACAAAACATAATTAAAATAGAGAAAAATAGCCTTTTCGTTTCCCTCCCGTCATCTACGTACCCCAATTAGTTATTACCTAGCAGAAAGCAACATTTAAGCTGTTCCTTACTTACCATCACTATTGTTTTTGCAACGACACGTTTTATTTCTATGAAGCACAAAAACATGCATTTATTTTAAATTAGTACGCATTTATTTTTACGTTATAATTAGACACACGGACATCCATTAATAGATTATTTAGGACACACATTTGCATGTTACCTTTCCCACACATACAGTGTTGATTAATACATTTAAACGAACATTCTATTAATTATTTATAAAATTTGTTAGGGGTTAAAAAAAATTATTTTCCCTGCTCCATCAACTCCCCCCTTTGGTGATTTTTAAATCACCACATAAAACCCAAGTTATACTTTTTTCAGGCAGCATGTCTTTTATCCTTTGCTTTCTGTTATTTACACATCTGTTTCTTCTTCATCTTGTCTTTTTGTCTCCTTATACATGTTTTCTTTCATTTTCTCCAACTCAATTTCACCCATTTCTCTCTCTCTTTCTTTCATTATTCTGTTATTTCTTTTTATCTTATTTTGTCTTACTTTTCTTTTTATACACGTTATTACTATTTTCAACACCATGGCTAATAATATTACTACAGTTGCTATTATTATAACTTTCCCTATCATTAGTCGACTCATTCTGGTCAACCAATTTGCTACCGAAGAAAACCCTCTACCAAGTTTTCCCAAAACATTTTCAACCTCCGGTGGAACTAGTTCTTTGTGCAAATTTGTAATATTTGTAATATACTTCTGTATATTTTCACTTTTATCAGGAATGTAAGTACAACAATGTTGGACTTTCAACATTCCACAGACTCCACCCTCTTTTGCCAAAAGAATATCAAGGGCAAGCCGATTTTGCATCACCATAGCTCTCATGGCAACCATTTCGGTATTTACCATTAAGAACCCTCCCGCAGTATCTGTAGACAAACGATCTACTACTGTGGATAACTTCCGAATTTTAAATGCATTCAAAGATATTCCCACTGCTGGTATTAATGCTCCAAAAATATCACCTACAATTTCTGAAAAACTTTCCCTCTTTCTACGTGTAAAGCTATTAATCATCTTGTATGTTCCCTTTTCTTCTCTGTCCATGTGAAAGATTTTTGGAAAGACCAGGCCTACATAGCAAGTTCCATACCAATGGTCCGGTAACCTGTAATAAGCTCTATTCCCACAAATATAATAGATACCTGGAAATATTGGATCTTTTCCACCTTTGAATCCCCAATCTCCCAGAATTTGATAATTGTCATGGCAGATACTGGAACCTACAAAGTAATTGTCATAGACTGTCTTATTTCTCCTAATACACAACTTTCCTGTTTGCGGCCAATCTAATGTCATTGCTGCATTTATCCTTTTCCCTTCATGATTTCCTTCCTCAAACGTCCATAGATGTTTTCCTTCCTCTTTTATTGCTTCTTTTTGAAATTTCATTCTTCTTTCTTCAACCATTTCTAAAAATACTTTTTCTTCTTTCTTTAACTCACAGGTAAGGTTGTTACTAACTATTTCTTCTAACGTTAATTTTCTATGTTCTAAAAGAATTCTCCTAAAACTTTTGCTGGTTTTACTTTGTTAAGTTCTGGTACTACTGGAATGTTTGCAAAAATCTTATCTATGTCAGTATAATAAGATTCTAATCTACCTGTTTTATAAAATAAACTTGCTATTACACTACATGTTATTCCATAAGTTAGAGGTAGGTGATGATAAGTCACACCTTCTGACACTGATGCAGGCAACTGCATACAAACATAAAAATCTCTCACATCCATTGTCTCTACATATTCGTACAACAATTTTGTAAAAACATTTTTAGAAAAGTCTGTTACTGACTTATCCTTATGTAACTCTGCACTACTTCTTAAAATAACTGGTTCTTTTATATTAGTTTCTTTTTCTGGTTTAGTATCATTCTTTGCTTCTATTACAGCTAAACTAATAGGAATTGTGATTGCTAAAACTATCCATATGGTCATTAATAACCCTGTACAAAAGCAGCACATTTTGCACCATCTTTTTATAAACTCACATTTATTTCTTCTATCCCTAATATTTTCCATTTTTCCCTTTCTATTTGTTAGGTTTCAGAAAATTGTGTCACTACACCTCAGAAATGACTTAGATGCCATTCTGCTTTCAAAAAAAGTCTTTGCTTGGTACTTTCTTTTAATTCTCTCCAGAATTCTTTCGTTGTCACATCCGGTGATTTGTCACATCCAGTAAAATTGTCATGTCCGGCAGAAGCACTATAAGTTCTTCACTTCAGGTTTGTTGCATCTCACCTTTTCCCATTCGACTTCTTAGTCTCTGGTTCTCGTGAGTGTTTTCTTCTTCTTTGTAATCTGTCAGTGCAATATACAGCCACTCAGGTGACTTATACTTTGCATTCACTTTCTTTGTTCTTTTGGACTTTTGTAATCTTTTTCCACTGGGTTTTTCTTGTCCCTTTTGACTTGTTATTTCATTCACTTGTTCAGCACTTTCGTCTCCTGCTCTTATTAGTCTATATCTCAATTTTCTTATATAGCTGTTGGGCCAATTATCTCCTTTTCTTGGCCTTTTGGCTTCACCTTCTTTTTCTTCTCTTTCTGATTTCCAATTTCTTTTTCTTGATTCAATTTTTGCCTTCTCCTCTTCTCCACTTTCTTCAGTTTCTGTTTCAACTGTTTCACTATTGTCTCTTATTTTGAAACTTATGATCTCGTCATCTCCTACTGGTGGATCTGTCTTCTCCTTCTTGTTTTCCCTTATTACTGTCCCTCCTCGGTGTTCTTCCGATTTGGTGTTTTCCTCCCTTTCTGCTTCTAAATTTCCCTGTTCTTCTGTTTCTCTATCTGTCCCTATTGCTCCTCGGGGTTCTTCTCGATTTTCTAACTTTCTGTGTACTTCTTTCCCTACTTCATCTATTAATATTATTTCTGAAGGATTTCCACCATAACTTGTACTTGGTTGTTCATCTAGCTCAATTTCTTGCGCAGTTTCTTCTCTAATTGGTTTATAACCCCAAGTTCTCCTTCGGAATTCTTCACAGTTTGCAACTGAATCATCAGATTCTGAATTTGTGTCAGATGTTTCCAGATGTCGACTTACAGGTCGATCTTCAAGTTCTGGAATTTCTGAATTTCTTTCTTCTTCTTCTTCTCCTTCTTCCTCTTCTTCTCTAGAGGTGTTTGCCGTTGGGGTTTCCAGATGTCGACTTTCAGGTCGATCTTCAAGTTCTGGCACCCTTTCTCTTATCCTTGTTGTCCCAGCCGTTAAACTTTTATCCCACACTTCCAGACGTCGACTCACATGTCGATCAGTAGGTTCTTGAACTCTGATTGTGTGGCTGGCATGGACCCAGTTCTTCACTCCTGCACACTTGACTGCAGTCGTTGTTACTAGGATTACCTGTCGTGGTTCGTCCCAGCGAGGAACTAGACAGTTTCTTCTACTGTGGATTTTTATACGGACCCAGTCTCCTGGATTCAAGTCGTGGGCTGGTTTTCTTTCAAGAGTGGTCGCATCCGGTCCAACCTGATGAAACACAGAACGCACCACATCAGCCAGTCCCTTGCAATAATCCAGTACTAGATCATCAGTTATAGTTAATAACTTGTTGACAGGTACGTGTGCTTGTCTCATTGCTCGTCCCATGATCATCTCATGAGGACTGAGTCCAGTTTTCTTTTCAGGGATGCTTCTGATGGTCATCAGAACAAGAGGCAGTGCATCTGGCCATTTGAGTCCTGTAGCTTGACACATTTTTCCTAATCTGTTTTTAATTGTTCCATTAATCTGCTCCACTGCCCCAGAAGCCTCTGGTCTGTAAGCACAATGTAGTTTTTGTTTAATACTCAATGCTTCACAAATCAATTGGATCAATTCATTTTGGAAATGTGTTCCTCTATCTGTCTCAACCGTGACTGGAAAACCATACCTTGGAATGAACTCTCGCAGCATAAGTTTTGCTACTGTTGTTCCATCATTCCTTCTTGTGGGGTATGCCTCCACCCAACGAGAGAACAAACAGACGACCACTAGAACATATCTTAGTCTGTTACTAGGGGGCATCTCTATAAAGTCCAACTGCATTCTGGTGAATGGACCTCCTTCTCGTCCTATTGTTCCTAGACTCACTACTGTTTTTCTTCCTGGGTTAAACTGCTGACAAATAAGACATCTTTGACAAAGACTTTCAGCAATTGCTCTGAATTTTGGGTTATACCAGGTTTGTCTAAAAAGTCTGATCATTGCATCTCTCCCAATATGAGCTTGTCCATGGTACATCCGTGCCATGTCTGCAATCATGCTATCAGGCATAACTGGTCTTTCATCTCTGTATACCCACACACCATTATTTTCCTGTCTTCTACATCCTGCTTTTATCCAGTAATCTTTTTCCTCATCACTTGCAGTTTCTTGTAACTGTCTTACTTCATCCCATGTCTCGACAGTATTAGTAAAAAGCAAAGGAGAAGAGATATGCTCCCTTTCTCTATTTTTGTTCATGGACACCATGTTCTCTGCACAATATTTGGCTATCTCATCGGCATAATTATTGCCGACGGCTATGTAATCTTCGTTTTTCTTATGCGCCTTGCACTTCACTACAGCAATTTGTTTAGGCAACTGTATCGCCTCAAGCAGCTTTTTAACAAAATCTCCATTTCTGATAGGTGTTTCTGCAGACGTCAAGAAACCTCTTTGTGACCAAATCTGACCAAAGTCATGTACGATGCCGAAACCATATTGGCTATCGGTCACAATCGTGACTCGTACATTCCTTCCTAATTTACATGCTTGAATCAAAGCAATCAGTTCCGCAACTTGTGCAGACCTTATTCCTTTCAGACAAGACGCTTCCATCACAGTTGCCACTGTGCACACTGCGTAAGCTGCGCTTAAAACTCCTTCTTTTGTTCTCAAGCATGAGCCATCCACAAACATGACATAATCAGATTCCTTTAACGGTTCATCTTTTATGTCAGCTCTTGGTTTCGTGCAATATTCCAGCACGTTCATACAATCATGATCTACTTCGTCCTGTTCAATTATATTCTCCTCATCTGGCAATGATGTTGAAGGATTCACATTCATGCATCTATCTATGGTCACATTTTCAGCACTCAAGATGACTTTTTCGTACTTAGTCAGCCGACTATGTGTCATGTACTGTGTTTTTGTTCTTGTCAAAAGAATTTCCACTGAATGGGGAACATATACTCTCAGTGGATACCCCATCACTATACCTTCACTTTGTTCCAGACTTACACAAGTAGCAGCAACTGCTTTCAGACATCCAGGCAATGCTTTTGCTATAGGATCTAAAACAGCTGAAAAATAAGCAATCGTCTTTTCGTTGTTCCATGTTTTTGTACCAGTACTGAAAACGCACATCCATCTCTTTCACTGCAGTACAACTTAAAATCCTTCTCATAATCAGGCATGCCTAATGCAGGTGCCTCACACAGTTTCTTTTTCAATTCTTTGAAAGATTTCATTTCTTCTTTGTTTAACTCAAAAGGGTCTTTTACATCTTTCTTGGTCAACTTTTGTAATGGTTTTGCAATCAAAGAGAAACCACTTATCCATTGTCGGCAATATCCAACCATTCCCAAAAACATTCTTACCTCTCTTTGAGTCATTGGTGCTCTCATTCCTTGAATCATTCTTACTCTTTCTGTCGCTATCTTTCGCACTCCTTTCTCAATTTTATGCCCTAAATACTGGACTTCTTTCTGACAAAACTGTAATTTTGAAGGAGACACTTTATGTCCTCTTTTCTCTAGATGGTTCAGTAAAGCAATTGTATCACTTACACATGCTTCTTTTGTTTTCGATGCCACCAACAGGTCATCGATATACTGCACCATCACTGACTTTTCTGGCATTTTCTAATCTTCCAGAGATTTCTTTAGAATCTGATTAAAGATTGAGGGGCTTTCTGTATACCACTGAGGAATTCGGCACCATGCCAAAATACGCTCTCCAAACCGGAACGCAAATAATGGCTGGCTATCTGGATGCAAAGGAATAGAGAAAAATGCGTGACACAAATCTATCACCGTGTACCACTCAGCTTCATGTGGAATTTGATATAGAATTACTGCAGGGTTTGGCACTATTGGACAACAGGGCACAACTATTTTGTTGATCTTTCTCAAATCCTGTACTATTCTATATGTTCCATTTGGCTTTTTCAGTCCCATAATAGGTGAATTACATGGACTACTCATTATTTCTTTTAGAATTCCCTGTTCAATCATTTTATTTATCACAGGAGTTATTCCTTCAATTATTTCTGGAGTTAATTTGTACTGTGGCGTATTCGGGTAAGTTGTCCCTTCTTTTACTGTTACTTTTACGGGATCAACTTCTTTCATTAATCCAATGTCTTCTCCTGTAAAATCCCATACACTTTCTTTTACTGCACTTTTTAGTTCTTCTGGAAGTTTTTCTGCATCAAATGCAGGAAACAAACCATTCGTTTCAGGTTCCTGATTCATCAAAGTTACTTTATACAAGACATCTTCATCTGAAGTCTGAAATCCAATTCCATCTGGCGTACAATAAATTGTGCAATTCATCTTGCACAAGAGGTCACGACCCAAAAGATTTACAGGACTACAATCGCACACTACAAATTTATGCATTTTGCTAAAAGAACCAATTTTTACTTCCACCAATTCAGTAAGTGGGGTTTTAATCTGCTGATTGGCTACTCCTACTACTTGGATGTATTCACCTGAGAGAGGAAGGTTTGGAATTTCCACTGATCTAACAGTAGAACGGGTAGCTCCAGTATCGACAAGGAATGTTACATTTGCACCATTCACTTCTCCATCCACAAAGGGACCAGACTGATATACCTCTAGAGTTGCGCCAAGCACGCACTCTTTCCCCTCTCCTGGGCACCGTCAGAATCTTTCATCCGGGTCATCCTCACTCTTACGCAACCAATAGTGAGAAATGTTAGCTGCTCGCGGCAACTGTGTTACCTGCTCTCCTCCGTAGAATCCTGTTTCTGTACTGTATCTTTGCTGGTTAACAGTGTTGGGAAGTGGTGGTTGCGGCACCTGACTTTGTTGAACAACTACCTCATTCTGCACCTGTGGAGTTAATGATTGATTTTCCGGATTAGGTTTAGGTGGGAACTTACACTCGTTTCTCCAATGCCCTAATTTTCCGCAATTATGACATGGCCATTTCTTCTTTGCCTCTTCTAGACTCACTTGACCCTTTCCTTTACCTATGTTAGGTCGCATTTTATTCTGTCCTGTTTCATTTCCATTATTATTGTCCAATTGAGCTTCTTGTTTTTCTGCCACCTCATGTGCCCACATTGCCTTCTCTTTCAACTTACGCTGTTTACTCTCTATTTCATCACTACAATACTTAGCATACCTCAGAACCTCATCTACACTTCCATTCTGCCAGTTTATCATGTGTTGCTTAATCATATCACTTATTTCTTGTTTCAGGCCAAACACAAATCGGTATACAAAATGACTCATGTCTTTTTCACTCAATTCCTCATAACCACTATACTGCTTGAAAACCAATAACAATCGCTCATAATATGCATGTACAGACTCCTTACTTTCCTGTGTAGTTCTATCGATTTTTACCCAATCTGTCTCTTTAGGAGGAATCTTATTCTTCAAAAAGGTAATCACCTTATCGTACTTCTTCATCACATCAGGACCTGGAGCTCCTGTCTTAGGATCTCTTGGATATTCTGTAGTTGGCCAGTCAACTGTAATCTTACATTCTGACCACAAATCTGTTGGTACTACTATGTCAAATAATCCATCTAAATCTATCCACAACACTTTTGAGACTTTTACAAACCTCTCTACTTGTCGGTACCACTCAACTGGCTTCTCTCTTAGCTTTGGAAAGTCATTGGTAAATGACAGTATGTCCTGCCTAGTCCAGGGAACATGCACGTAACTACCTCCTGGAGTTTATCTCATGGGGTATTCTTTAGCAACAGATTCTTTTTCAGTTATCATAAAAGCCAATGAACCTTTGTCTGTAGTTTTCTCATTCTTCTTTGTCCATCTAACCTTCCATCTGTCCACATCACCCCATTTTCTCAACAACACAATTAACTCTTTTATCTGTGTCAGCCTTCCTGCCGTGTTCAAATTTTCAATATCCTTTTCACAAAAGTCTACTCTATATGGTTTCTGCAATGTTTTCACTTTCGCAAAGTCTATTCCAATCTCACTGGCTACTTCTTCTAGTTTGTCATGTAAATTCTTTGCCCTCCATGTAATACTTTTGCACAGAAACATTATTTCATCATCCTGGTAATTTTTTATCTTTTCGGTACCAATTGTTCCTAGAATTAATTTTTCCATATCGATTTTTAATCTAATTACATCTAATGGTTTTTCTTCTGGTTCTTTTATTTTAAATGCCTTCATCCACTCATTTAACTCATCAGGAGTCGGACCTATGGGTGTATTATTTAGTTCTATCCAATTACCACTCTTTTCAGGGGTTTCTGTTGCAGATTCTGTTACCATATGCATTTTCCTACCGTTGCACTCATTCACCGTCAAATTTGTAGGTGGACTTGGCCTGTAAGTACTAGCCAAATTACTTGTGCTTGCACTTTGTTCCATCCTTTCTTTTTCTCTCTGAAATTGTGAACTCATGGGAATCACCAAAGATCGTTCATCAATTTTCTGATTCTCAAAAACGGGTATTACTGGACCTATTGTTACAGGCACAGTAACTGCTTCCATATTTTTCGTTAATTCTCTAATCTTCTCAGTTAGTTCTTTTGTTGTCCTTGCTAATTCGCTTGCATTGTCGCTTTCTATTCCTTCATTTTGAGAAGTTCTCATTTGTTCTTGTGACCTATTTATTTCAATTCTCTTTTCCGGACTTTTATTTCGCATAGTCTCTATTAGCGGCGCATTTGGTGTCACCACTGTAGAACTCTGCTGATACGGAGGTGGATTTCTATTTAAAATATCTTCCAGCAACTCATCATCCGTTTCGCTCTCATGCATATATTTTTCCCTCTCTATATGTTTCTTTTTCTCAGTCCGTTTTTTCTTAGTCCCTTCCTCAACTGTAAAAGCTGGAAACAAACCTCCTGTCATGTTAGCACATCTCCATCGTTTTATTCTGTCTTCATGATTTATTCCCCACAACCTTCCAGGCATAAACTCATGATCCCTAAAACCTCTGAATCTCTCTCGCTCATACATCTCATCCTCCCATTCCGTCAATGCTTCAAACTGTGTCGGTCTAGGTCTAGGTTCCAATTTACACATTTTTTCTCTCAAATTTCGCAAAACCGCTACACTAAATGAACCATTCTCAGGGAAAGCTAAAGCACCATCATTCTTCGTATACTTTGCCCAGTTTTCCAACCATATGCACGTATGATATCCATATTTCAGCATCATATGTGAAGCTGCTGATTTCGGCGGAGGAATTACTTGTCCCTCTCTAGTCACAACCTTTTTGTCTTTCTTAAAGAAATTCTTCAATTTCGTCATCCATGACGTTCTCTCCCTTTCATACTCGTAATACGGCATGTTTTCTATTTGTTTTCTCTTTACGCTAACGCTGTTCTGTGTACGGAACTTCGACCAATTACAGCGCGACTCACACTAACGTACCAATCAGAACAATTCCCTCCGTCCGCGAACCAACCAATCCTAGCGCGGCACTTTTCTACGTCACTCCTGCTTTGTGTTCACGTGACTAGCGCACTATCCAATCCTAGCGCGGCACTGTTCTACGTCACTTCTGCTCTTTTACCCCTCCTTTACAAAATTTATCGGCAATTTTCTTTTCGCTGTTTTCTCCGTTAGTTACAACAATTAAAACAATTCCATAGTCTGATTCGCTAAACAAAAGTGACAGCTTTGTTCTTTTACACAAGAACCCTGTATTTCCAGTAGGCAGCGCTTACCTCTACCCTACCACAGAATTTTTCTACTCTCGCTGATAAAGTAGCACTTCCCTCTACCTTACCCTTCTTTCAAGCAAACAATTTACTCGTTTCTCTGGGGATAAGACACATGTGGAGACTAGGCTCCTGAGAATTAAGGCCAAAGTTTCACAAGTAAACGTGATTTGCTATCTCAATTACACACTTTTCGTACAGAAAATCCCTAACATAACACAACCTGTGTTATTACCAAAATGAATTCAGACCATGTACCAAATTCCATGTGACTTCTCTTGCCACACGTGTTCCACTTCCTACATCCCAGAAGCGTGAAAACTCACATATAACATAACGCGACTCAACATATAATGTTAGTCATAAAATAATCAATAATCAATGAACAATAATCACTAAACTAATCTATAGAAAACCATAACTCTGCTACCAAGAAATCTGATGCAGCGCGTACAATAAAAACTATTCTCCTCCTAGGTCACTTATAGGTCATCCAGGGGCAAACTATATTTTCTCACATCCACATGACGATGGGGCCCATAAACATCGCCTAACACACACGCACACACCTGGATTTCCTTTATACCTTTACGAAATTCTGTATTCTTAGGAGAAGCATGAGAACTAAATGGAAAACACCATTTATGTACCGCTGGAAGGAGCCGGGATATCTTATTACCTAAACTTATTGCTTTCTTTTAGTTATTTCTTAAGATATTCCTGCTCATTGTTTTGTCGATGAATCATTCATGTAAAAAATTAGTTCATAGTGATTAAGACCAGCTGAATCACAATAACCAATTACTGATGTCACAATCATTTAGGAAAATAACCACTGAGTCATTTTGGTTTAAAGAATCTTAAATTTTATATAATTTTAAAAGCATGAGAAAGAATTTAAACTTTATTCAATTATTCATTCATTATTAAATTCAAATATTTATTAAACATAATCAATTTATTGCAGAAAGGAAATTTTTGTCATGAAGCCAAAACCCTAATTACCTGCCTACCTTCCTAATTTAGCCTAATGATTTCTAACCTAAGTTTAAGAATTAGAAATAACCTGATTCTCATACTCAACTGGAAAATTAAGACAGCAACAGCAACTTCAGCTCGTCAGCATCAGCTACCTGCAACCCGTCTCATCTAACAGTCTTTCAGCATCTCCCGCTCAGTAAGGGATCGATCAGGACCACCCAGCACTGGAAGCCACCAACACCAACACGACTCTCCAACTCCGCTCCTGACTGCGACTGCGACTGACTCCCTCCCACTAAGAGTAGGCCCTCTTATACCCTAATGCTAACTTTGCTAACTAATTGTTGCAACATTAATAACACGCTTTTCGTTCATTGGTCCATGCATGTCATCTTATTCATTCTTTTAATCAAGTTCTCTTGAATCCACTGGTCCTTGGATCATTTCCTTTCCCACACGCTCAAGACATGTTTTCATCCGCTTCGATCAGTACATTTGTAACTTCTTTCGATACATTCGAGAACTCCGCAGTCATTGTCCTTTCTCTTAAACTGGTTTCCCACGGGTCTTCTTCTGATCACCACGGCACACTATCAGTTCAATTAGGTCACATCAGCCTTGACCATTTCTCGCATCCTAGCCTCTCAGCAACATCACGAGGTTAGTTTTTCTCCGACTTCATCCCGTGTCACATGTCCCCTTGCGCCTGCGCACATCTTCCCACTGGCGGCCATTTTATATCGCCACTCGGTTATACTTTAGAAGCACTAATTTGAGGCAAACAAAACATAATTAAAATTGAGAAAAATAGCCTTTTCGTTTCCCTCCCGTCATCTACGTACCCCAATTAGTTATTACCTAGCAGAAAGCAACATTTAAGCTGTTCTTACTTACCATCACTATTGTTTTTGCAACGACACGTTTTATTTCTATGAAGCACAAAACCATGCATTTATTTTAAATTAGTACGCATTTATTTTTACGTTATAATTAGACACACGGACATCCATTAATAGATTATTTAGCACACACATTTGCATGTTACCTTTCCCACACATACAGTGTTGATTAATACATTTAAACGAACATTCTATTAATTATTTATAAAATTTGTTAGGGGTTAAAAAAAATTATTTTCCCTGCTCCATCAGAAGCATATACCAGTGGCGTAGTAAGGGGGGTTGGGGGATCCGCCCTTAGGCGGCACGAGTTTTCAGGGCGGCGGCCTCCCCCCCTTACCTGCAGCCGTCGCGGGAATCTCCAGCACCCCATCATTTTACTGAGACACGAAAATACGAATTAGTCTATGTGATACAAAACATTGGCAGCAAACGTCACAAACAAAATGGAGTGCAAGGCCTACAATTACTAAGTTAGCTAGAATTCGATTTTCATTACTACAATGCATTTATTTTCAGAAAAATAAAGATCACACTACCTGCTTCTTAATGTCTTACTACTACCTCCACCTTACCATTTCTCGCTCTTCTTTCTCAGGGTCTCCCTTCACTTCTTCTACTCTCCTCTCGTCCACCCTCTTTTCTTTTTCTGCTTTCCTGATTTCTCTCTTCTCTTCTCATTTCGTATATTCTGGTCAATGAATATATTTCTGAAGCTTCCTGGATTTTACATTAGTACCTCTTATTTACCACTGAGGGTCAGCATATCCTACACATTTTCCAATATGACCATCAAAAGCAACTACTATACGTAAAATAGCATTTTATTTATCAAAAACGAAAGTTACGCTGTTGCTGGACAACATGAACCAATCGACAACATGAAGCGAGCGAACTAATTTCTTTGATGTAGAAAAGTGAAACTTCAAATCCCAGAATGCTATGTGCTGTTGCTTAAAAAGCCAGGATTAGCTGATAGTGTATGACAGCTGCTACCTGACAGCAATGAATGATCTCACATTGCCTTTGCCTCTCTCAGCCCTGTGCAGCACATCACCATCTTCAAGGTGCCTACCCTACAGTGAGCAGTGTTCTCCCCACAGAATACTCTTAGGGACACTTTGGAGCGAATATTTATGTATGGGCGGAGACAATGCAAGCAGTCTACAGCCCAGCAGTAGTGGAGGAAAGTGTACTGCTGCGAAAAAACACTGGCTCTATCACTTCTTTTTTTTCATTCAAGATCTTGATTTTATAGTGCTGATTCAATCTTCGAGGTACTTCAAAGTGCACATTGGGTGGTATATTGCTTGGTTAATGCACAGTTCTCTCGTTTTGCAAATGAATACGATATAATGAGCCTTTAACTGAAAAAAGACATATAATTCTATTACATGTGGGTGGCAATAACAAGATTTGCGGGGTTTTATAATGTGCCTGTTTTTGAGCACTGCCAGATAATTGACTGCATCTATTTACCATGTCAAGGAAAGATGGCGTCGGCCCCAAGCTATGCATTCCCTGTTTGTAATTAACGTAATGAAATCTTGTTTTTAATCAGAATTTATTTATAACAAAGCATGGCGACTAAATTAGCATCGCCGGTGAGACGTTTGTTTTACACAGCTGCCTGTCAACACTGTACTCTAGTTAAGCTGAGATATTTTTTCTTAAATATTTTAATACAGTATGTTAACATTTGTTTTTGTGGAGACTACTCGGTTCGGGAGTAATGTCAATCTTTGTGTAGTCCCGCCTGCTTTAGGAGGGTGCAGTGTCAGGAGAAATCCCCATTGCATATGTGGAGGATGGAATGCTCTGGGGCATACTTGATCTGAGAACTCTGTAATTAGAACAAGCATTGGCATAGCCAATAGGTCTCGCCTTTGGGGCCTTATAAGTGTTTAGCCAGAGCTATTGACTTTGCCAATGTCTTCAAGCTGTGCTGTAGAGAAGTGTGGCTGCTGTGCAGCATGCTGAAAAGTTATAATAAAAAAGTGTCAGAAGCATTTTTGTTACTTTATATATGACCAAGAAGGCATTATGTAAAACTGAACGACCATATTAAAAAAGTATTTACAATAAAAAATTTCCTCAGTTTTCTTTTGTTCTTGCAATGCTGGCAACTTGTTTCTGCCTATTGCAATGGTTGTTTGTTAAAGCTTTTTTTTTGAGGGGGCATAAACAATCGGAGGGTGAAGGTTGGGAACTAGTACCTGTATTATAACACTAGCAGCGGCCAGACGCTAGGGAGAATCAACAGATGCCAGATTCCGAGAGCAGGCTGAGGTGGTGCTGAGTGATGCTGAGGTGGTAGTGGTGGTGGTGGTGACTGTTGCGGAGACGATGCTGAGGTGATGCTGAATGATACTCAGGTCTTGCTGAGTGATACTGCTGTGGTGCTGAGTGATGCTGTGGTGGTGCTGAGTGATATTGTCTTGGCGCTGAGTGATGCTGTGGTGGTGCTGAGTGATATTGTCTTGGCGCTGAGTGATGCTGTGGTGGTGCTGAGTGATGCTGTGGTGGCCCTGAGTGATGCTGTGGTGGTGCTGAGTGATGCTGTGGTGGTGCTGAGTGATGATGTGGTGGTGCTGAGTGATATTGTTGTGGCACTGAGTGATGCTGTGGTGATGCTGTGGTAGTTCTGAGTGATGCTGTGGTGGTGCTGAGTGATGCTGTGGTGGCGCTGAGTGATGCTGTGGTGGCGCTGAGTGATGCTGTGGTGACGCTGAGTGATGCTGTGGTGGCGCTGAGTGATGCTGTGTTGGCGCTGAGGGATGCTGTGGTGGTGGTGAGCGATGCTGTGGCGGTGCTGAGCGATGCAGTGGCGGTGCTGAGCGATGCTGTGGTGGTGCTGAGTGATGCTGTGGTGGTGCTGAGTGATGATGTGGTGGTGCTGAGTGATATTGTTGTGGCACTGAGTGATGCTGTGGTGATGCTGTGGTAGTTCTGAGTGATGCTGTGGTGGTGCTGAGTGATGCTGTGGTGGCGCTGAGTGATGCTGTGGTGGCGCTGAGTGATGCTGTGGTGACGCTGAGTGATGCTGTGGTGGCGCTGAGTGATGCTGTGTTGGCGCTGAGGGATGCTGTGGTGGTGGTGAGCGATGCTGTGGCGGTGCTGAGCGATGCAGTGGCGGTGCTGAGCGATGCTGTGGTAGTGCTGAGCGATGCTGTGGCGGCGCTGAGTGATGCTGTGGCGGCGCTGAGTGATGCTGTTGTGGCGCTGAGTGATGCTGTTGTGGCGCTGAGTGATGCTGTGGTAGCGCTGAGTGATGCTGTGGTGGCGCTGAGTGATGCTGTTGTGGCGCTGAGTGATGCTGTGGTGGCACTGAGTGATGCTGTGGTCACGCCGAGTGATGCTGTGGTGGCGCCGAGTGATGCTGTGGTGGTGCCGAGTGATGCTGTGGTGGTGCCGAGTGATGCTGTGGTGGTGCTGAGTCATCCTGTGGTGGTGCTGAGTGATCCTGTGGTGCTGCTGAGTGATGCAGTGTTGGCCCTGAGTGATGATGTGGTGTCGCTGAGTGAAGCCATGGTGGTGCTGAGTGATGCTGTGGTGGCGCGGAGTGATGTTGTGGTGCTGCTGAGTAATGCTGTGGTGGCGCTGAGTGATGCTGTTGTGGCGCTAAGTGATGCTGTGGTTGTGCTGAGTAATGCTGTGGTTGCACTGAGTGATGCTGTGGTTGCACTGAGTGATGCTGTGATGGCGTTGAGTGATGCTGTGATGGCGTTGAGAGATGTTGTGTTGGTGCTGAGTGATGCTGTGCTGGCTCTGATTGATGCTGTGCTGGCTCTGATTGATGCTGTGGTTGCGCTGAGTGATGCTGTGGTGATGCTGAGTGATGCTGTGGTGTTGCCGAGTGAGAGATAGAGTGAAGATATAATGCCCAATTAGAGAGGGTGGTGAGAGAGAAAGAGAGAGAAAGGGTGTACATAGAATAAAGAGTGGAGCGGGATAGAGAGAGAGAAAGAAGGGGAGAGAGAGTGAATGAAGGAGTTTGAAAGAGAAACAGATAAAGGGGTGAGAGAGAATGAAAGGCTAAAAAAGATAGAGGGGAGAGTTAATTAAGTAGAGAGAGAATTAGAGAGGGGAGAGAGAGCGAAGGAGAGAGACAATAAGAGTGGGGGGTGTGGAGTTTAAATAGAGTGAAGAAGTGACGCGGAAAAAGTAACCTTAAATATAGCTTTGTGCTTTGCGCGAATAAATATTTTAAAAAAACAGAGTGAGACAAAAATACTGGTAATTAGGCTGTGACTCCCAATATAAAACAAATAGCGATATAAGGTGAAATCAACCCACCGAAGCAATATTTCTAACTAGACAAAAAAAAGCTTGCATTTCAATGCTAATCGCTGTTGTTTTTCATGTGACTGTAGTCCAGGGCCGTCAGTTGGTAATGTGAGCTGCTGCTGCGATTGAAACATCAGAGTCCAGAGAGTTAATGAGCCATGATGAGGAAGAGATAGGAAACCCAGATGGCAGCTGCGCGCGTGCACGCCATCGTGAACGCAAGCTGGTCGCCAGCCGAAAGCCAGTGGGTTTGCACTTCCAAAACCCGCTTACTAAAACTCTCGGCCAGACCAGCGCAAGCGCTGGTGCAGGCCAAGACCTAAAAAGGCCTGCAGGCAGGGCCGGCTTTAGCGCTGGTGGCGCCCTGTGCGACAGTGTTTGTTGGCGCCCCCCACGGACTCCCTTACTACCACCCTTTAACAGTGCCCCCTAAAGTCTCCATAACCACTCTCTCTCAGATGTATTTAGTTATATAGCGCCACCTATACCAGTGTAGGGTGTCAGAGCACTTTACATCACACACACATTACACAGAGACAATCAATCATATGTGTGTATATCAGTGTATAGGAAATGTTATTTAAGCCAGAAGACTACAAGGTGAGTCACATGTCATCCATACTGGCAAACAGTATATTTTAAGAGTGCCTGGTCTGGAGAAGCACAGACTCAGAATTTAAAATCTAACCCCATGGTTGGGGGTTACATTTAATAATAAGGATTTTCTTTTTACCAAAATGAACACTTTTTGAAACATTAGAATAATGAAAGACGGAGGAAAAAATCATAATGCTCTAATCTATACCTTGTCGTTTCCGTGCAGCTCTTTGATGACAAATATTAGCTCACTGTTCCATGTTAGGATTTTAACATCTACACTGCTAGTAACAAAAGGATCTCTCTGACAAAAGCACTGACCTATTTAAACTATGTGCACTTTGTGATCTGCATGGAACACATTCTTTGCAACAGGCATATTAACCCTCTGCCCTACCATAAAATGAGTTAAAACTCCCACTAGACAAAACTCCTTCTCTCTCCAGGAAGAACATTCATCACCAAAGTTATATTGACATTTTTATTGTATGAAAATTGCCAGAGGCCAGCAATGCAGCAGCAGGTGCTTTTAAAACCATAAAATTCTTCCAAACACAGCGCCCCCATGAAGAGTCAGCACCCGGTGCTCGCACCGCCCTAGAGCCGGCCCTGCCTGCAGGGGGCCCTTCGCGGATCCTTCTACTGAAACAGAAGAGGGAACAAGGACATTGGGCCCAATTCACAAAGGGCCTTCAACTCGTGGCGGAGGCCCGGGAGTTGTTGTGGGGGGGCCTGCACTGCTGGCAAGGGCCCGCGCTCTTGGCGGAGGCCCAGGAGTCGTGTGGGGGGATGCACTGCTGGCGGGGGCCCAGCACTCGTGGTGGGGGCCCGGCACTGGTGACAGGACCTCCGCATTGAGAAACTGCAGTTCGAAGGTCTTGCTACTAGGGTGACCAGATCTTAAGAACCAAAAACCGGGACATTTTGCAAAAATAGAGGAAGGACTACAATTTAACATCAACGGAGTGGCGCAGAATGTAGATTTTCCTAATAATTTATGAAGGAAAGTCTTAATTTTATTAAAGACACGGAGGCGACTATTATGATTTCTTAACTTGCTAAATTTTAAAAGCAGCAGTCAAGATAACGATAAACTACAAATCCCATGTGGCTAAGAGACAGGCTGACCAATGGGAGTATCCATTGTCACAAACACAGTAACCAATAGTATCATAGAGCCATGTGTAACGTCCTACTTGACTGCGAACAGCCTTCTTTTCTTGTGCGAGAAGTTAGATAGGTTCAGAAAATAAAGGGAACATGGAAAGAACAATAGAACAAGCCAAAGTCAACATAAATAGATTCTGGCAAAAATCCATAAAAACGAGTCCTCGTGTAGAAACCAAGCTCGATGAACAACATCCATGCGTGATGAAGAAGGAAAATGGACACTAGAAGAACCCTTTGGTAAAGGAGGCCCCTTTCTGAATTGGGCCCAGAGTGCCTCTACCCAGAGACCGGACATCTGAGACCTTGTGGTTTTGGACAATGGCTCGACATACCTAAAGAAAAACGCTTCAACACATTTGGTACTCTGGTCAAAGGGAGTAGCAAACTATCAACCAACATGTGTTTGAGAACCAATATCAATATGGAACAGTTATTGACCATCTCTCCTACATATGGAAAACAAGAGTAATCTGAAGGAACAACAGTCAGAGTCTTGCACTTATAAAATAGTCCTTGTTTGATAGCCTGTGTCTAAGAGAACTAATAGTATAATTTGAAGCATTGTGAATACTGTTACGAGCTAGCAAACTTCCCCTTAATAAATGTTACTGATCCTTCCTAGGTGAGATCTAGAAAAAGCTGCGCTAATCTCAGACTTACTAGAAACACTAGACTAGACTGAAACAATGGAATGTTTGTCTCATATGGGAAACACATATGTAAGCGAGACTATTGAGATCTGATAAACACTTGCAGCTAAGAAGAGGATAGCAGATACTACAACATTCACATCTTACCGGAAACACTTATATGATTGCACAAATCATTTAAAAAATACTGTTGATTCTGAAGTATATATTTGTGATAGTGCTTCTGAGCTATGGTATGACACCTTGACACTTTGGAGTCAAAGAACAATGTAAAGTATGAGTCATGTTTCCCTTCCTGAATTCCACCACACATTCCTACATTTTTACCAGTCCTGGTTTCCTAGGGGCATTAAAAGCTTTACAAATCTAGAGTACAATGCAAAGAAAATCATTTTTTCAAATACTGACATTTCATTTTGTATTTTTCAAGTAACTCCATTTATCTTTGTACTCCTAGCATGAGTAAAACATGTTAAAATTGGCGCACTTCTAATTGGCATATTTAGCTTTCCTATAAGGCCATAGTATATGATGCAGAAATACGCCCATGGGTTGTCAAGTTAAATGTCACCTGAGCACGTCAATACTTATTGTGTCATCCACTAGTGTGACAGAGAAAACCTGGCTTGAGGCCTACCAGTATTGCGGGACTGCTGCAGTTTAAACCTGCAGTCCAACTGGTCAAAATAACCCTTTTAGACAAGGAAAAACCTCCCTTTTAAATATTTAAATATTAACATGTCACCCCTATGTATGTCTTGTAGCCCACAAGGTCGGGTGCATTGTATTTAAAAGTGGGGCGTGTAGAAATGTGCTATCATGTCACTACAGTGACTGGGCCCTAAACTCTATTTTCACTGTGGAAGACTCTGGCTGTCCTATGAGGAAAACTAGAGTACAGATTAAAATATTAATTCTGCTTTCCCAAGTTTAGGCAAGCTAGAAAAATAGTTCAACCACAATTATTAATATGTATTACTAATTCAGTGGTGAAGTTTGATTTACAATCAATACTTTGGGACAGTTTTCATTAGCCTGCTAGCAGCTACCCTGCCAGTGCTTGACCTTAATGTGGTGTGAAAACTGCTCCTTGAGTAGAAATAATGGGCGGGGAGTTTTTTTTAGTTCTTCATGCATGAAGACCAGTTAGGGCAAATAGGAACTGCTGAAAAAGTGGGTAGGGTTGACCCTAGGAACTTTTACCCCATTGGTTAGGGAAGAGTCCAATGTCAGCCTCACCCACTAGCTTGTGCCAACCATAAATATGGCATCCCCAAGACACCCTCCTCAGAAAACTTTCTAGACATGTGGAAGAAGAGAAGAAGGACTTTCTGCTCTTTGAGACAGGTGAGTAGACCTGAAGGGCTGGACGCCTCCCACTTGTACCCAGGACAAGGAAGTGGACTCCAAGGGTCAGTTGGATGACCTCCTGTATGGCTACAGGGACAAAACAAGCTGCAAGAGGCCTTTTCTTGAAGTGTCCATCTGATCAGTTGCAACTGGACCTTGACTGGACTCTGTTGATGGCTTCTGCTGGAGTAAGTCCTGACCCCTATGTACTGTTCCTGAGGTCCCTGGACCCTTGGCTGCGTCTAACTTAACTTCACCTACAATTTCTGAAAAGTTGTGAGGATTATGCTGGCTTCCAGCCTTTAGAGGACCAGGACCAACCACCATACCTGATCCGACTAAGCGTGACTTTGCTGGGCTGATGAAACATATTTCTCACCCTTGGAGTGTAACTACCTCAATGAGCCAGTTTCAGCAAACGTTGCTAAAAGGTATCCTGCTTTGTGGATCTCATCATCAGACACAGCCTGTGGCCAAGTCCTGCTGGGGGATTCCAAGCTCCGAAAAAGACACTAAGGGCCTGATTATGATCTTGGCGGACAGGGTTACTTTGTCACGTTTGTGACGGATATCCCGTCCGCTGTATTACAATTCCATTCTATCCTGGAACTTGTAATATGGCGGACGGGATATCCATCACGTTTGTGACTGGGTATCCCATCTACCAAGATCGTAATCAGGCCCTAAGTCCAAACATAGAAATCCTAAACGGGAAATGGCTCGAAAGGTATCTGGCCAACCAAAGGACTTCCCATGGCGTGAAATTTCCACTTTTCCTACTATGAGCTTTTCTTCTCAAAAACCAACGGCCTCAACAGAACTTCATCCAATGACTATGCAGCAATCCTTCTCTGCTGAAGGAGTATAACTTCAATTTCCGGGACTAAGTCCTAATGTAAAATCTTTGACTTGGAGGAACCTGCTTGACCAACCCCCACCGCGCTCCACCACAGTCAGCCTGAAATCGTGCCTAGGTTCCGGTCACACGTGAACTGTGATTACTGGTTGGCACTGTAAGAAAATACCACTTTTGGCATGACCAAGCTCTATTTTTTGGATCGATGCGTTTGGTGTTTAAACTCTGTACACTGCGACCCTGCTAACCAGGCCCAGTGCAAGGAATTATCCTTAAGACCATATTGAATTGGTTAAAATGTTCAAATGTGCCAAACCCTGATTGGCACATTTAACTTACCTATAAGTCCCTAGCATATGGTACCCACTGTACCTGTGGACAGTAAGTTAAATGTCACTAGTGGACTGCAGCACCTATTGTGCGATCACTAAAGTTACAATACAAAGAATATTTTCAGGCCTGCTCCTGCAGCCTAAGTGTGCAGTTTTAAGCCTGTAAATTTGACCTGACAAAATACATTTTTGCCAAGACTAAATCTTCCTTTTAAATACATTTAAGTCATGCCTAAGGTAGGTCCTGTGTGCCAATAGCACAAGATGCATGATATTTGAAAAGAAGGTGTTGTGTACTTAACTTTTACATGTCCGAGCAATGGAAAATCTCCAAAGTTGTTTTTGATTGTGGCAAAACTGGCTCTCTCATGGGAAAGCACTGGGGTAAATTATAACACAATATAATGCATAACTTCAGTTTGGGAGTAGCTAGAACAATGATTCAAGCACTCAGGCTAATAGTAATTTGAAATCCAATCTAATGATTTGGTCAGATTTTAAATTACTATTTTGAAAACCCACTGTTAGAAAGTTGATATTTTCCTTCCTAAGCCTCATCTGCCTTTTTGCCAGTGTTCTAAGCCACCTGACTGTTAATGGCTCTCTTGCGATGAGATAAGTATTGCACCCAGACAGTAGACAATGGGCTTGGGTGTGGGGGAAAGCTTTTTTCCCTGCCAGGATAGCCATCTGGGCAGTTCTCAAGTACTTAATTACACTTCAAAAGGTGCATACCTTGTCACAAGCAAATACAACCCACACATGGACCTGCCTCCTTAATTGTCCTGCTAGCCAGCCAGGCACCAATCCTGGGTCACCCCAAAACCAGTTTTGAGTGACCACAAGGGAGGGTTTGCCCATTATCATAGAAACACCACTGGGTGGGCACTGGGAGCTCCACAAAAGGGAAGGTTCTGCCATGTTGGTTTTAGGTGGAGATGATCACTGTGGGATAGTTTACAGGATAACACACAGGAAGTGCTGCAGAGGTGGATAGGGGCACCCTTGGGAACTTTTTACCCGTTTGTTAGGGAGTGGCCAGGAGTTTTCCCCACCCACAGGCTGGCACTGGGCATAAATGTGGCACCCCCAGTACCCCATTAAGAACACATCTGGAGCCATTCAAGACAGAAGTAGGACTGCTCAGTTACAGTAGCGGTCGGTGGTGGGAGTGCCGCCGGGCGCTGACGTGGGGCGGGGGAGGGGCAGGGTGGGGGTAGTAAACTACGGATTACGGACGATTACAGGTAAGTACACATATAAATAAATAAAACGAATTGTGTTTCTTGCGCTGCATCGCCAAATGCGATGCAGCGCACGCAACGAAATTCGTTTTATTTATTTATATGTGTACTTACCTGTAATCGGCCGTAATCCGTAGTTTACTACCCTCCACCCTGCCCCTCCCCCGCCCCACGTCAGTGCCCGGCAGCACTCCCACCACCGACCGCTACTGCTCAGTTGGCTGACTTCCTGTTAAGCTACAGGGAGACAAATGCTGCAAGACATCTATTCTTTTCAAAAGTCCAGTTGCCCAGTTCTAACTGGATTTACCCTGGACCATACTGCTGGTTTCTGGAAGAGTCTTAACCCTCAAGTGGTGCCCATACTGTCCTAGACCCTTGGCTGGTGTTAGAGTGTACTCCTCTAACTCTAAAACCTGCAAAACATGACACTTAGAAAAAGTTTCAGAATTTTTCCTCTCAAGAACCAGCATAGACTGGAAACTGATGCCAAAGCCGCAGCACCAATATCGAATTTCCGGTCAGATGCGACTCACTGGTTTCCCCCCTTTGTAAGGATTTTCACTTGCAGAAAAGTTTAAAAGTCCGAATGTAGAGGGCCTTCACCGAGGTCAATGTCAAATAGCATCCAACTGCAAATGAGACCTCTCTGGGTACAGATTCTGGACTTTGCCCGTTCTGAGCTTCCTTCCATCGATAACAATTGCGCAAGTTTCCCACCGGAGCCGAGGCTCACAACGAGGACCCACGGTTCACCAAGCAGCCATCGTCGAGCCCCCCTTCAGACCCAGCATGCAGTCCGACAACCAATTGACAAGGATGTTCTTTGAGAAAATCTTTGAAGTCAGAAGGTAAACTTTCTCAGAGACAAATCAGGTACCTGTGTATGGCTCGCAGTAGCTTGTAGTCCACCTTAACTTTTGACTTGGACCCAGTCAGCGCAACCAGATAACCACGATTGACGCTTTTTGCTGTTATGAGCTATTTTGACTTAAAAATTATGAAAATCATATGACCGGCTCCCCTCATTGGATTTTTACCATTTAGATCTCATTTTGTTCATTATAATATACTTTTTACTGTTTTGGCACTGATTAATGCCGTACACATTTCTCCTAATTTAAGCATGTCTGCTCTATGCTAAAGCTACCAAGGGTTGAGTTCAGGTTTAAATTATTGAGACCTAACTGGACCGGGAACAGAATTGTGAGATTATAACTCGGCGAGAACTCACACCCATTCCAACTAATAATCCACATTCTCACAGAAACTTTACATTTTATTGGCACTTTTTCTCTTAAACTTTTAAAATTCATATCTCCGTTCCCCTATTGTATTTGTGGCATTTTGGTAACATTTATTTGAATTGGGTTTTTATGATGTTATGTTTTTGACATTTGTTACTTCTGAGTGCTTTACATATTGTCTTTAAGTTACGCGGCCTGCTTTGTGCCATAGCTACCTGGGATTGAGCTCAGGTTTAAATTATTGAAACCTTGCCTGGACCTAACAGGTTAATAACTTTATCACTTCTGGTGGACTACCATCAATCCCAACAAAAAATTCACTTTCTTACACTCACAAAAAGATTTGAAAAACAGCAATCTAATTTTCCACCCTTTAATCTAGTCAGTATAACTCCCTTTGTTAACACTATTCTGAAAGGCAGCCAATTGCATACATCCCTGGATCATATTTTGAAGATGGTCAGGTAGACGTAACATTAAGGTTTTCCTGCGTTTGGGCACACAATTCAAATTTCACCTACCTCACCCCTAGTCCTCAAGTCATTTAATGACAAGACGCAGAACAGGAAATAGGAAGGAAGCTTGAGAGTAACCAAGAACAAGGATTTAGCATTTTTTTAATATTATTTTTTATCATGGTGCATTGTACAGGAGTATATAGTAGCAGGACTGTCAATCACAACAGCAGCAGTATAAACCAAATACAGCAAACAAAAAGCTAGTGTTGAAGAGGAAAGAAAACGTACATGCCATTAACACTTACAAATGTCGGATTAGATTTTTTGTACCTATCAACTGTAACAATTACAGTTGATAGGTACAAAAATTCTTTCCATATATAGCACAATAAGAGATTATATGTGAGCATTCGTCTCATGTCCTGTAACTCACTAGAGCATCATGGAACTAAGGGGGGTGTGGGGGGTGAGGGAGAAGAGGTCAGAGTCATTGCGGTGGAGAGGGGTAGGTTGGGTAGATCTCGCTGTAGGGGAGTGAGATGAGCCCGCGAGGGTGAAGGATGGAGTGGAGTTGCTACGGGTAAGTGGAGTAGAATGTGCCATTGATAACAGATAAGTACGAAGGGGCTGCCAAATATCCCTAGGCCTGGAGGAGGATGGCTGAAGCGTCGCATATAGCTCGCTGGTGGTGTCGCAATAAGCCTGCCTTGTGAGACAATTTTGAACGATTGGGGGGCAATTAGTACCCCAATGAAGGGCAATCTCTCGTCTAGCAAGCAGGGGGGCCATCGCTGTATATCGACAGATGCCTTTTGGAAGATCCTGTACGTAACCCAGCAAAGCCACAAGAGGGGCCGGGCTAATGTTAGTTTTCACCCTCTGAGTGAGACAGGAAAAGAATCTCTACCGAGTATCGTGCGATATGTCTGCAAGTCAAGTCATATGTAAAAGGTTTGCATCTATGTTGTGGCATTTAGTGCGTTCGGGAAATCTTGAACAGTCGAATCTATGAGGATCAGCCGAGTTAACGTAAGTGCGACGTAGAGATTTAAAATTAATACGGTTATGCCAGTGATTAGGGGAAACTGACCGTGTTTGTTGATAGCAGTTGGACCATATTTTGTCTGTCATAGGGAAGCCCAAAACATTTTCCCAATGGATGCAAAGTTTTTTGTCATGGACGGGCAGAAAGGACAGGCATGAATGATAGAGCCTGGATAACAAACGAGTGCTGCTGTCATCGTCTATCAGGAGTGTAAGTGTTGCAAACTCCTCAGGCGCTAATGGGTAAGACAGAAACTGTGCACAGAGTGTGCTGTGAATACATTGAAACACAAAGCGGTCCATAGGATTTTGCATTGTTAGTCTTGACACAGTTGGGGTTATCCATACAGCCCAACAATTTAGTTTTAAAAAAAAGAGGGATATTTGGAGAATTAAAGTTGTAGGAATATAATTTCACCAATAACTTGCGCTGCGTCAAAACATGGGTTAGGTATGTAGGAAGGGTAATCTTAACAATTTAATAAACACACCCTTGTTATGGCTCGATACAACCCTCAGTTGTTTGAAAGAGCCGTACAGCAAATTTACAGCTTTGACGGTGGCTCCTGTCATTACTTGAAATGCCCGCCAGCCTGACGGACATTTCAAAATTTGGTTGTCAGGACCTGCACCAGGGCGACAGAGTAATTTACTCAGTCGCCCTGGCAGAGGAGGAGGCGTGGCTTGGAGCCGATGGCTGCCTGATCCCGTCGCTCTGACCGACCCGGAGAATGTAAATCGGAAATCCGGAATTTCTGGGATCGTTGATGGAGCTAGACATCAGAATGTGGAGCCAGATGGATTGCTGCCTCTAAGTATACCATCGATGTCCAGTGAAAAGCGCTGCTTTTCATGCATTCATTGCTATAATTTTCGCCGATCAGGAAAATAAGTAACAGCAAAATGGCGGACGAGTTACATCCATATCGTCTTTACGAGTGATCATCAGACCGCATTACAATTCCGAGCATTCATCCCTCAGTGATCTTCAGGCCTCGACCTTCGTTAAGGTAATTTCATTTTTGAGGCAGCATTGAAGGAACTTAATGTTGCGTGAATATTTACCGATGCGGCCTGACCCTAAGATGGCGGCCGTTTAAATGAGATACGGCGAGCGCCTCATCCTTCACCTTGGGACTCACGCTGCATTATGTAAGCAAATGGGCATTTATTGACAGTGCCATTGCATCGCCTGTCCGTCACAGTAACTGCTGCGTGGGAGCGAGGTAATCCCAATAATAAAGCTATGGGGAATAAGGAAGCGAGGAAGCAATTACAAGACCTGTCCGCTGTCTCTGGATCGCCCAAAGACACAATCCTGGGAGCTGGCTTGTCTCCAACAACAAAGGGCATGAGCATCACACCGCGCCTGACCCTAAGATGGCTGCCACTGATCCCATCTCGTGAAAGGGGAAGCCTCGTGGCTAAATCAATCGTCCCCACAAGGTCCTGGGCCACCAATCCTCTGGGAAAGGAGCAAAAAGGTGCGACTGGGAGGTCTCTGTTGTACTCTGGATGCTCTTTTAATGATGTAGATGTAGCAGGATTTCTCTTATAGATTTGGTTTAGTTGCTCCCATACTGATACCGGTAACTTGCTCTATGGCACGTATAAAGAATTGAGAACTAGGCTGTGACATTCCTGCGTCATGAACGGCGTTCCACCGCAGTGATTTCCCACCCGTACAAAGATTCTGCAACCAGAATCCAGGAGGCTTACCTCGAGCAAAAGAGCATCGGCGCCGCAGAGCGCAAGAAACACCATGAGTGGGCCCCTTTCCAAAGCACTCCTTCTCCCCTTGTTGGGGAGGGATCCAGCATTTATGCCCTGGAGTCTCAGAGATCCTTCTGAGAGAGTCCACAGCGACAAGGGAGTCTCACACAGTGGAGGCCTGGGTTTTTATCCCATTACCTCTGGGAGCACAGCACCGTACACCGTGACCGGCGCGCTCGATGGAACTTTTGGACTATTCCCCCCCCCTAGGCAGAAACTATAACCTTTCTGTATATACTGCGGTGCCCGAGCAACCTTTGGCCGATGACCGGTGGAGCTGTCCTGCGCAGCTATAGAGGAGTTTGGCTCTGGTTCACCCTCGGCCGTCACCTACCCAGCCGGACTTTGGACACTGTTTTTCCTCGTCTCCCCGTTGTGCCTCCTACACCCTCTCCCTCCTCTTCCCTCCATTATTCTCCGTCTACCTCCCCTATTCCTTCCCTCTCTCCCCTAATTCTTCTCTCCCCTTGCCTATTTTTTTCTCATGTTGATGCTATGCTTTTGTACTCATGTAATTCCTGTAACTACGCTCCAGTAACTGATGTAACTTTGTAACCATGTTCTGAAACAATGTTTCTTCCTCATGTAAAGCGCTCTGATACCTCCGGGTCTAGCCAGCGCTATATAAAAAACTCAATAAATAAATAAAATAAATAGAGGACCGCGCGACCACCAAGTTTTAAATTGGACCATAGCTTTTTTCTGGAGGTCAAAGTATTCTAGCCAGACAAGAACCAAGGCTGAAGATGATGAGGGTTCCTAAAAGTCATGCGCCTGCTGGAGTCATGGGTTTTGGAAAAAAATGCTCAGAGTGTGGCAATGCTGAATTTCGTTGCTGCCGAGGTTGGTTTGCCACTGGGATGAATTTGCCACCTCTGGCCAGGCCACACTTTTATCAGTTCTCAAAATCCTTCAATGAGGCAAGGCTGCAAGGTGTGACTAGTCAAGTCTCCATGAGGCCAGATAGCTTTACCGTGATGTTCTACTAAGCTCAATTTAAGTATGGAAAAAAGCTCCAAGCAGGACAAACCTGGTTTTCGTGCCCATATAAGGTGCGGCTTCCGTTGTGTTGGTCCTCCAGACATGGAATAAATGACTTAAGTGCTACATTTTCCAAACTGCTTGCCAAGTTCTTCTTGGCCACTCCACTTAGGCCTTCTTTTTGAGGAGTCGGTTAATAAATCACACCAGTTCCCTTTTGAGATAGGCCACTATCAACATAAGAACCTTACAGGTGTATTCTGGATGACAGGAATAAATTCTTGACCTGAACCATTTAAACCTCTTATCAGCCTACGTATAGATGCTGGATAATTTTGAGCACAACATTCTGAGGTGGAACTCCTGATGAAGACAGTGTTTCTGTCGAAACGCGCGTAGAGTCATCTTTGAAAACCACCCTACAAATGCAATCTTCTTATTTTGTTGTCGTTGTTTGTTTGTTATAGTTTGTATTAACCCAATCATGTGGGACGGAATAATCATGTATATCAATTTGATTATATGTATGTAGTATGTCTTTGATTGTGAATGAATGTGGTCAGAATGTTGTATAATTGTCAGTCTCTGTATGAATATCTTTATGTTTATTATGTGTTTTTATAGTTACCTACCAATAGGATTAAGATAATTTATAAATAAACTTTTTTATACATTTCTAATTTTTAGTGTCACCGTAGTTATTTCTCAGCCATTCATGGCGTGAGGGTTTATGGTCTGAAGTAGCCCTAGAATATTTACATTAATAACTTCTTGGCCACTCCTACAGCCGTCAGGTCCTCAAGACACTGGGTCTTTTTTATAGCATTGGCTCTTGTAGCTTCCAGTCCACAGTGGTCAGTTGAGCCTTCTTGGAATCAGGAGTCCTTTGGCTTTTAGTGTCCCACGTAAATAGGAAACCGGCTGCTTGCCCTTGAAGAGCAGTTACCGTCCCTGGTTTCCATCAGGAGTCAAGAGTCTTTGAGTCTTCTTTCTTTCATCAGGGTCTTTTTCTACAGTTGCAGTCTTGCCAGGATCAGGAATGTTCTGAGAAGGTGGTGGTGAGGTTCCAGCCTTAGCCTGCGCTTTAGCCAGTGAAGAGAGATGTCTTCCTGCCCATACTCTCTACTTTTTTGGCCTACGCCCACCTCCTTTTGCAGCACTTCCTCTTTGCTTTCCTGTAAAAATTCCCGAAAGTGGTAAATCCAAAATGTCTTACTCCTTTTTCCATAAGAAGGGTATTCTGGCTCTCCATACACCACTCCCCTGTTTAGATAAGGTCTCCTCCCTCACTGGAAAGAACTGTTTTTCCCACTGCTGGGACTGCAGTCAGAGAGTGTAGGAGTGTCCTTGGAACTGAAGCACATCTTATCATCCCCCAAGTGGCATCTCCACATCAAAAGAGGTAATGCGAGGACTGTTTCAACTGTTCCAGTACCTTTCTCAGATGGATAATCCCTATTAAGTGGCCAATTGTTGACAACACCCTTGCTTTCCTGGACCCAGAAATGACCCAGATATCAGGCTATTAAACTCTGTAGAGTGAGATCAGTGATAAACAAATTCAAGGCCGTTTTTGGCTCATGCAGCACAAAGTACAGTTTTATAAAGTTACTTTTCCTCTAAGATTATAAAACAATCTACTTGTAATTAGATTTTTACAATTAAATGGAATATAAGCTTTCATCATTTTACTAGCTTGTGCCAGGTAAAGATAGAAGTTAAGTCATTTTAATTTTATTTTGGCATCTTCATGGAGAATATAGCTGATCCTACACAGTGAAAACGCCTTTTGGACATTCAGACACGGTGAGAGCACACTATGTCACATATTTAATGTGCCACTTTTTAGGTCTTGCATTATGTCAATGACTTATTGTCCACAATGCAAATCAGAGAGTGGGCTTTGGGTCAGCGTTTTGTTTCACTTGCTTACCCCTGTCTCCCCACTCGCTTCCATTCATTCATGCACCCTGCCTTCCCACAGCCCCACGTGTCTTCTGATCTTGCCTCATCTCTCTTCCTTTGTGCTCAGCCACTTCACTTATCTCAGGGTCCATGCCTTCACTTCCTCTCCCCATCTCTTCACGATGCCTGGGCAGTCCTGTGTATGCTCCTGTGAGACCTGTATTTTGCTGATTAGTATTAAGGTAAGGTCTCTGTTGCATCTGTAGGTATTGTTTTATTATGATCTGTCTTGCCGGCCCACGATTCTGTAGACTCAGGTTTGAGACCCAAGTCTGGAACTTGAACAACATTGCAATCACAGTCCCTCCATGGTCAAAGCTCTGGTCAATAAATCACTGGCACTGTTTGTTCTCTGGATGCAAAGCCCACAGTCAGTGCCAATTTAGTGGACTCTGCATATTGGAAGATAACTCAGAGTACATCAAGTTTATTAGTGGCAGTGAAAACAGAGCAGAGGGATACTAGCTGATGAATTAAAGTTTCTCTTTCAGATCTAACTTAATATTAATGTAGTGCCAAGTCTTTTCAACTTTTCATTCCAGTATGTGTGAACAAGAAAGAGATGCACGTCTTTTATATAGCAGAAAGTCTCTCCTCGCCCTGCCTTTCTGCTCACTTCCTCTCATATCCTCAGGCTACACGCCTCCTCCTTCAGATGGAGATGCTACCCCAGCTCTTTTTGTCCTGGCTCCCCTTGTGCCCCACCACAATAGCTGTTAAATGTGCCAGGAGGCACCACAGAAAAAAACAGACACTACACCTTCCCACACATATTCATTTTTCCAACTACCTTCCATTGCAAAGCAGTGCTGTTTGCCTAAAATGTTTAAATCTGACTAATGAATGTGTGCATATTTCTATACATATATATATAGATATTTGCAAAGTCAGAATTTAAAAGGAGTACCGGAGCTAGCCGCCATGTCGTGAGGACGCATATGGTGTGGGCTTCTCCCTAGCTGCAGACCTCCCGCCTTTTGCAGCCACTGCACCTGAGATCTTGGGCCCCCGGCGTGCCACCAAATCAGTGAGCCTGGAGGGGACCACAAATGGCGAGTCGGCCATACTGCTGCAGCGGTGCATGGCGGAGCCCTTATGGGAGAGACACCTAAGGCAGGCAAGATGGCAGTCCTGCATTGGGAGTGGAGGCCGCGAAGATCGTAGATGCAGCATCCGGCCGGGAATCGGCTCTGGTGAAGAGATTGGCCACGGCACCTCCTCTGCCGCCCCTGATTAGGGGTTCTTCCCCCTTGTTGATGTATTTATTTATCTATTTATGCGTTTTTATATAGCGTGAACTTTACCCGAAGGTGTCAGAGTGCTTACAATAGGAACAGTTACATTACATAAGAGGACTTCAGAGTACATGAATAGCATAAAATATATGAAACAAATAAATTCTAAACTCACATAAAAATGGTAGTAAGTATATAGGTCTACTACAGATACTAGCGGTTAGAGTTACATATATACAGGTTGCAAATTCACTCAAGATTACATCTTAAGAAGAGTTGAAGCAATTAGGGTTGGACAAATATATATTACATATTTACAAAACATGATCTTCTTGCCATTGCTTGCGGTGCACGTACATTCAGGCCTTCAGGGTGCTGTTGCACTCACAGCAGTGATCTAGGGCCTGAAGGGATCCTCGAGCTGGATTTGTCCAGATGTCCCCCATGCCCATTGTCCTGGTTGCCTCAACAACTCCAAGGCAGCAGCAGAGATCCCCGGGGGGTGTTGATGGGGGTACGGAAGTTCGCTTCCGTGTTGCTGAACCCAGCACACGGACTGGGGGTTGAGATAGGGGGCGGCTGAGTGGGACGGTCCGCAGGGATGTCCAAGTCAGAGGAGGCCGCTGGCTCACCTTTGGCACCGAGTAGGTGCCTTCATGTTGACAGCGGTAGTCACCCTGCTACCAGTCGGCTGGGCACAGCAGAGCATCGGCAGTGAACCCGGGGCACACGGCCGAAGATCAGCGGCAGCTTAACAAACACCAGATGGTGCATGGCAGTCTCCCTTGCACCGGTCACTGGGCATGGCGGAGCACATCAGCGGACCAGGGATCACCTGTTGGGCGAGCCTGGGCCGGGCCACAAAGTACACAACCCTCCTACTGGAGTGGGCTTCACCACCAAGATGGTGGTCTCCCGCGTCTACCCTCTCTGTTGTTGCTGTGCTGTTCTCTCCGTGTCACCCTGTTCCACGATCCTGGGCTCCACTGTCCACCATGGGAGATCGAGCGATCATCTCCCTCAACTCCCGACACGCGGGGGCTAGATTGAGGGGCTCCGCTGTGATCCATGCCGAAACTGCGATCCCGAGCCCTGGAGCTCCCGATGGGAGCTCTTTAGCAGTCGGGCCCGCCGAGTTGTGAGCAATCTGCAGCCCGGTCCATGCTGTATGCTATAGCTCCTGCCTGCTTTTGTTATGTTATGTTATAGGCATTTATAAAGCGCGAGCGGTTACCCAAAGGTGTCCTGGCGCTAGCTGCTCTCAATCTGGGCATTGGGGTGGAAGGCATCTTTACAAGTTAAAGAGCCATGTCTTCAGTTCCTTCCTGAAGGTCAGGATATTAGTGGTATTTCTCAGATAGAAAGGGAGATCATTCCAGGCCTTAGCAGCACCGGCAATGAAACTTCGCCCGCCCCATGAAGCTTTTTTTATGGGTGGTACTGATACCAACTTAGCACCAAGGGAGCGAAGAGTTCTTTTGGGTTGGTACCAATGCAGATGCTGTTTAAGGTAGTCTGGGCCTGTGCCTTGCAGTGCCTTGTGCACGGTGCATAGAGCTTTAAAGCGTACCCTCTTCCTGACAGGCAGCCAGTGGAGTTTTTTGATTTCCTTGGAAATTGGTGTAAATTTCGGGGTGCCAGTGAGCAATCTTGCTGCCGCATTTTGCAACAATTGGAGCTTGTTCAGGAAACGTTCTTGAATGTTTAGGTAGAGACCATTGCAGTAATCCAGCCTAGACATGATAAGTGCCATGACAACTGTCTGCCGACTGTCCACTGGCAAGAAATGTAGTATTTTCTTAATCATTTTAAGGGTATAGAAGACGGCTGAGGCTACTGCATTAATCTGGTCACCAAAATTGAGCTTGTCGTCAATTATCACGCCTAGGTTTTTTACCTTCCTAGTGGGTGTAGGGAGAATGCCCAATGCATCCGGCCACCAACTGGGGGTCCAGAAGTTGGGATCATTTCCAAATAAAATGACCTCAGTCTTGCCTGAATTCAGTTTTAGGCAGTTTTGTGACATCCACCTCCCGACTGCCTCCATACAGTCGTGGAACTGAATATCTAATCCTGTTCCCTGTCCTGGTCGCAGAGCCACCACAATTTGTGTATCGTCAGCGTAGGAAGTAAGGTCAAAACCAAAGGAGCCAATTTGGGAAGCCAGGGATGAGACATATACATTAAAAAGAGTCGGACTAAGGGAGGATCCCTGTGGTACTCCGCAAGGCAGGGAGAACGGTTTAGAGTAAAATTCATCCAGTGCCACAATTTGAGATCTGCCAGTTAGGAAGGACTTCAGCAGCTTCCATGCCTTACCCTGGATCCCACATGCTGATAATCGGTTCATCAGTAGATCATGATGGACCGTATCAAAGGCCGCCGACAAGTCCAACATAATCAGGGCGGCCTTGCCTCCCGATCCAAAACTTCTCTAATCTCTTCAGTAGACTTAATGAGGGCAGACTCAGTGCTATGTCCTTCTCTGAACCCATATTGAGTAGGATCCAAGACTTGGGTTTCGCCTAGGAAGGCACTGAGTTGCACATTCATTGATTTCTCGACCAGTTTGGCTGGTAACGGGAGACGTGAGATTGGACGGAAGTTGTTGGGGTCTTTAGGATCGAGGTTAGGCTTTTTTAGCAGTGGCAGTATTGAGGCAATCTTCCAAAGTTTAGGGAAATACCCTGCATCAAGCATTGAATTGAACAGGGAGGTAAGTACAGGGGCAATAAGTCCCGAAGCACCTTTAATCACAGAGACTGGACAGGGATCATAGGGGGAGCCTGACCTTGCTGCCAATAAGAGCATCTCTGTATCGATAACAGATAGTGGCTCAAATTTATCAAAGACAGCAGGGGAGTCTACAGCTGAGCTCCTTCCTTCCAACTGCGTTACAGTTCCTGTAGTGCTTGGGTGGTGAAATGTCGAGAAAATGACCTCCACCTTATTTAAAAAGAACCTGGCAATGTTCTCACATAGTTCCTGGCTCGTCTGGATTTTTGCAGGACGGGGGGAGGCCAGATTAGAAACTGTTTTAAAAAGTTCTTTAACCGAGTTTTTTGCGAGAGTAATTCGGTTTGTAAAGAACTCTTTTTTTGCATTAAATATCATTAGTTTATAGATGGCAAGACTTTGTTTATAGCGCTTTTTCTCCGCTTCCTTGTATTCTTTCCTCCAATTCCGCTCAAGGGATTTACAGTTAAGTTTCTGTTTCCTTAGATCGTCCGTATACCAGGGGGCCGTTGGTTGAGATCTTTTGGGAGACAAAACTTTTTCTGGGGCTAATTTATTACAGGCTGTTTCTATCCACTTGGTGTAGTGCATGGTGGCCTCCTCTATACCTGTGGGTAGCTGATCCACAGTTGATGTAAGCGCATCTTTTAAAGCCGTACCCTCAATTTTATTCCAAGCCCTGCTTTTTAATAGGCTCTTCGGCCCCTTATTGCCCGCACAGTGCGCCGTGAGGGCCAACTCAAATTGCACAGCAGAGTGGTCAGTCCAGGTGAGAGGCAGTAGCCCCGAGAAGCGGAGTTGTGGGTGGTTAGAAAAAATTCCATCTAGAGTGTGTCCTGCCACATGTGTAGGGCCTATCACCTGTTGACTGAGGTCGGCGCTTTTCATCATGTCTGTGAGGGCCATCGTGTCTGGTTCCAAAGGAGCTTCCAGATGGTAGTTAAAGTCTCCCATAATAGTAAAGGAGCCAGTACAGAGCCCCTCTTCCAAAAGACTACCAATAGATGTTAGGAAGGTATTCTTAGGACCAGGAGGTCTATATAATAAAATACCCTTAAATGTGTGGTGATTCGATATACTAAAACTAAAGGAGAGTGCCTCACAATCTGGATTTGAGGCTGTATGAAAACCAGCTTTTAATGAGTCGTGATAGATAATTGCTAATCCACCACCTCTCCTGATTGGCCTGTTTAGGGTATGACAAAGAAATCCTGGAGGCGTAGCTTTCACTAAGTCTGGGCCTGAGGCTGCATCTGTCCATGCTTCTGTGATAAAAGCCAGTTCGAAATTTCCTTCCTCTATGAGAGTTGCACACTCTGGGGCCGATTCCGATCTCGGTCGGAGGCGCACCCAATACCATTCGGTCGGGAAAAAAGCCATGCGAAAGCCAGTTTCCCGACCGATCCGTACAGCACACCGAACGAGCAAGTACGATGCGCACAACAGCAAAAATTCCGGCCGAGCCGTACTCACCCAAACCAGGTCCTGTTCTCCGACCGAGGCGAATCCGGAAACGCCGAATCGAGTCGCACGGAAGGGAAAATGCAGCCCCGTCCGGCCGGACAAGTACGATGCGCTTTCCGTACGCGCCGAACCCGTCGCTACGCACGGCACGTCAAAGCATCCGGGAGAGGCGCACATAAGCTCCGAATCGCGCCACAACACGATCCACGGCTACGAGACGAACACAGCACAGACGAGGACGACGCGAAGCGACGAGGACGAAGCGAAGCGACGAGGACGAAGCCAAGCGACGAGGACGACGCGAAGCAACGAGAAGGACGAACGACACGAACCAACCATGAATCCCTTCGTCCCGATCATACCAATATTCTACATCTACTACCGGAACAGGCACGGACGCGTACGGCGCAGAAGGTAAGTCAGACACCAACCACAAAACACATACAACACGTACACGACACATCACACACATACACTGGGAATCTGAATATACTTGCAACAGCAGCACCATAGGGGCGGGATGCCCATCACCAATGCCACATATGCACACAGGGGCCTGAATGCGCGCCACCACCCCAACCCAGGGGGGCTGGATGCCCACCACTACTACCACCCTCACCCAGGGGGGCTGGATGCCTACCACTACTACCACCCTCACCCAGGGGTGGCAGGATGCCTACCACTACTACCACCCTTAGCCAGGGTGGCAGGATGCCTACCACTACTACCACCCTTAGCCAGGGGGCAGGATGCCTACCACTACTACCACCCTTAGCCAGGGGGCAGGATGCCCACCACTACTACCACCCTTAGCCAGGGGGGCTGGATGCCTACCACTACTACCACCCTTAGCCAGGGGGCAGGATGCCCACCACTACTACCACCCTCACCCAGGGGGGCTGGATGCCTACCACTACTACCACCCTCACCCAGGGGTGGCAGGATGCCTACCACTACTACCACCCTTAGCCAGGGTGGCAGGATGCCTACCACTACTACCACCCTTAGCCAGGGGGCAGGATGCCTACCACTACTACCACCCTTAGCCAGGGGGGCTGGATGCCTACCACTACTACCACCCTTAGCCAGGGGGCAGGATGCCCACCACTACTACCACCCTCACCCAGGGGGGCTGGATGCCTACCACTACTACCACCCTTAGCCAGGGTGGCAGGATGCCTACCACTACTACCACCCTCACCCAGGGGTGGCAGGATGCCTACCACTACTACCACCCTTAGCCAGGGGGGCTGGATGCCTACCACTACTACCACCCTTAGCCAGGGGGCAGGATGCCCACCACTACTACCACCCTCACCCAGGGGGGCTGGATGCCTACCACTACTACCACCCTTAGCCAGGGGGCAGGATGCCTACCACTACTACCACCCTCACCCAGGGGGGCAGGATGCCCACCACTACTACCACCCTTAGCCAGGGTGGCAGGATGCCTACCACTACTACCACCCTTAGCCAGGGGGCAGGATGCCTACCACTACTACCACCCTTAGCCAGGGTGGCAGGATGCCTACCACTACTACCACCCTTAGCCAGGGTGGCAGGATGCCTACCACTACTACCACCCTTAGCCAGGGGGCAGGATGCCTACCACTACTACCACCCTTAGCCAGGGGGCAGGATGCCTACCACTACTACCACCCTTAGCCAGGGGGCAGGATGCCTACCACTACTACCACCTCTACCCATGGGGGGCTGGATGCCTACCACTACTACCACCCTTAGCCAGGGGGGCAGGATGCCTACCACTACTACCACCCTCACCCACGGGGGGCAGGATGCCTACCACTACTACCACCCTTAGCCAGGGTGGCAGGATGCCTACCACTACTACCACCCTTAGCCAGGGGGCAGGATGCCTACCACTACTACCACCCCAACCCAGGGGGCTGGATGCCTACCACTACTACCACCCTTAGCCAGGGGGGCTGGATGCCTACCACTACTACCACCCTTAGCCAGGGGGGCAGGATGCCCACCACTACTACCACCCTCACCCAGGGGGGCTGGATGCCTACCACTACTACCACCCTCACCCAGGGGTGGCAGGATGCCTACCACTACTACCACCCTTAGCCAGGGTGGCAGGATGCCTACCACTACTACCACCCTTAGCCAGGGGGGCAGGATGCCTACCACTACTACCACCCTTAGCCAGGGGGCAGGATGCCCACCACTACTACCACCCTTAGCCAGGGGGCTGGATGCCTACCACTACTACCACCCTTAGCCAGGGGGCAGGATGCCCACCACTACTACCACCCTCACCCAGGGGGGGCTGGATGCCTACCACTACTACCACCCTCACCCAGGGGTGGCAGGATGCCTACCACTACTACCACCCCCACTCATAGGATGGACAATGCATGACACAACAAGCACACCACAACCTAGGGAATGCAAGATTAAGACATCCCCCCACCACCATGACAAGCGTGTGTAGGCTGTGTCAAATGCCTACAACACCGAACATGACTTTCAACATACAATGTGACCCCCTAGCACATGTGCCACACATATATGTGTGTGGCACCCACAATGCAAGCAGCCCATGACCATTGTGGCAATGGGGCCTAAACCCCCATCATCACAGTGACCAAAAGGTAAGTGTGGGGTCCATAGCTGAAGCACATTTTGACCATTGTGGCAATGGGGTCTAAACCCCCATCATCACAGTGACCAAAAGGCAAGTGTGGGGTCCATAGCTGAAGCACATTTTGACCATTGTGGCAATGGGGTCTACACCCTCATCATCACAGTGACCAAAAGGTAATTGTTGACAAAGAAAGAGCTGCAACTGCCAAACTGCATGGATCATTCCTGCTCACAGAACCAAAAACTCATCTGTGGCAAAGTAGTGTATGTGTCCCATTGCAACATAAATTGGGGGAGCCAAATACTGCAGTGCAAATGAAACATTCCTTTGGCCATGTGCAGACAAACAACACCCATGGGGGCTGAGACCGTCAACAGTCATCAATGACACAATGACAGAAGTGACCATCAGAATGCAGAACCACATATTTGCACCAATGGGCACACAAATGCAGATACCCTGTGGAGACAGCAGATGTGAGGTGAACAGATACCATACCATGGCAGCAATGGGACACACAAACCATGATCACTGTGCTGACCGATGACCTAGGAGTCCCAGGGACAGCAGGGGAAACACACCAAACAACATACAGCCAATGGCACACCCAAGATATGCCAATGCAGTGGTGCAGATGCACAAACACAAACAGGCAGACCAACACTGTCATCATACACAGCAGGTGAGGGGTGGGGGTGCCAGTGTCCCCAGGCAACCACACAACACATGAGGAGAGCTGAATACCAATCATACAGATGTGCATACACTGCCACACTAAGGTAACTCATGGATCCAAATCCCCTATGTGGGCAAGCAGGCATTGTCAGGTGAGAGGGAGCACAAAACACACATGTCACACAGGCACGTAGGAACAACAACTGACACAGCAAGTCACAGACACACCACAGCACCACCCCCAGGGCCCCCACAATGTGGTGACCCTGGGCTGAATAAAAATACCACTGTGATGACAAAGCTAAATGTCGTTCACACTATGAACCACAGTCAGGTGTCCTGAGCAACAAACTACCATCACACCTACACAAGCACAAATCAATCAGCATGGCCAGTAAGCCAAGGCCAACATGGAGGCAGGGGCCTAGCCGGGCAACAACTCTCATCTGCACACACTCAACACCACACCCCTCGACCTCCAACAATGTGCAGCAGTGAAGTACACATGCACTGGTGACATTGCACATGCACCCATGACTATTCCAGGGTGGTGGGTGGGAACCAAGGTGTAGAAACACATCACACATGGACACTCAACAAGACTCCTGAATGTCTGACACACTGCACACTACGCTGTACATGGACATGACGGCAATACCACACCGACCAATGGGATCCCAGCCACAGTCACACACCAATGAAGAAGCCAAGGTCACCCACAAAGAACACACATAGACAACTTCCAACATTGCAGCTCTGACCCTGAGGAGTGGCAGCAGTCACACACACAACATGTCACAATCACTGAAAGATAACACAAACTGGAAATCACATGACAGGGGCAAACAACAAGTGCCAAGGGGAAACCTGACTGTGACCCATCTGCGTCTGCACACAAACTCAGCCCTGACAGCAAACACACCTATGGGTGACACCCTGATGACCAGTAATGTGCCATGCACCCACATCACAGAGAACACAGGGAGAAGACTTTGGGGGAACATAGCTCAAGTCAGCAAGCATCACAAACAGGTACAACACTAGGGATCACAGCATGCGCAGATGAATGGAAGTGAACACACAGACATGCACATACAACACACACCTTGGGTGCAGGCAATGTCACACGTGTACACACTGCCATGAGGGGACTCCACTCCTGTGTGAGGAAAGCTGTGCCATATGTTGCCTCAGTAGGGCCCCATCATGTCAGCTGAGCACTTGGTCACACAATCAACAATTAGCACCAAATGAGGGCTCCCATCACATCAGCCTGGTCATGGATGTGCCAACGGAATCATCAGCACAGATCCAACACACTTGTATAGCAATGTTGCACTGACTACACGGATGAGTCCCTCCCCATTGATGCCCAAACCTGCATGTCCACTGGAGATGGCAACACGGTCAGGGAAGTAGACAAATGCAACGATGGCAGGCACAACAGATGTGCAGGGGTGGAAGCCACAGATATGAAATTGCCAATGTAAGTAGGAAACCCATTGCCAAATACTGAACACATGACACCCTCAGATGCTGCTATTGATGACATGGATACACCACATGATAGGACACATTCCCCTGGACCACATGGGTTCCTGCACAGTAACACTTCATAATCATGAGACCAGATATCACCATCACTGCAGCAAGGGCATGGTTAGCTGCACCAACAACATGTACATCTGAAGCATGAGCACTAGAGAAAAGAAAGTTGCTTTATTCAGCATATGTGTTGAGGCCAAACGAAGTCCTGAAAAAAGAGCAAAGGCCAATGGCCAGTCCATTGTCAAAGTTCAAACAGGGTGACACTGGCAGATGTCACCCTACGCATGCCTGCACAATACCAGGGACAATCCACTAGGAGGGGCAACCGGGGGGCAGGCCAGGCACCGCAGGGACAGGATCAGGGCTCACCAGGGGGAGTCAGGGAAGGGGTGGTGGGTGCAGGAGAGCCACTGACAACTGCAGTGGAGGTGTCTGACATGGTGTGTGCCGGCACAACTGGGGGGCATGACACAGATGTCGTGGGTGCCGGCACAACTGCAGTGGACCCTGCAGATGGGGTGGACAGGTCCGCCACTGCAGTGCCCAAGTCAGACAGGGCGGTAGTGGACTCCACTGCAGTGCCTACCTCCAGGGGAGGAGAATGGGGAACAGGCAAGGTGGGTTGGACAGAGGGGGGACACCCTCACCACATCAGTGGCACAGACAAGCGCAGCGGGGGTGTGGTGCTGGGAGAGCAAGTGGCAGGGGGAGAAGGCCGGAGCATCTTGGGGATGGTATATCTGTGGGTGGGGGAACCTGGGGCAGGGTGTGGTGGGGGCACCTGTGCAGTGGGGGCCTGAGGGATGGAGGACGGAGACCTTGTGCCTGAGCTGCAGGGTGGTGGCGGGGTCTTGCTCTTAGCACTCCGGGGGGACTTGCGGGTGGGGGCCTCAGTCCGTCTGCGCCTGGGGGAGGGTGTCCGGGGGCGAGGGGCACTCTGCTCCGTGTGGGTGGGCTTCCTCTTCCCCCGGGATGCTGGAGCAGCTTCATCGGTGGGGAAGAGGCCGAGGTCACAGAGGAAGAGCTGCTGTGACTTTGGGGTTGCAGGTGAGGCAAGGGAGGGTGCTTTGGAGGGAGAGGGAACTGAGGACTGCGCAGTGCATGTGGATGCGTGTGTGTGTTCCAGGGCCCCATCCCCTGTGAGTCTGGCTTCAGTCCCCTGAATGTGCGTGCGTGTGCGTTTTGTCATTGGCGTGTGTGTCAGTGTGCTGGATGTGTGTGTGCTGGTGTGTGCCTGTGCCAGTGTGTGTGTGCCTGGGATGGGTAAGGTGCTGGGGAGTGTGGATGGAGCAGAGGCAGGAGGGGTGAGGGACCGTTTGAGGAGGGACACTGCTGCCGTCAGGGAGGAGTCCATGGACCTATTGCCCCTCTGTAGGTCAGACATGCCCGATGAGATGCCCTCCATGAACGACACCAGCTGAGTCAACAGCGCGGTGTGCGCATGGAGGACACTCAGCATGGCTGTCTGCCCTACATGGAGCTGGCGAAGGAGGTACACAGACTCCTCACTCAGGGCAGCAGGGGACACAGGGGCAGGGGGTGCGGTGCCTGGCCCAAAGGAGACACGCTCCCGGACATGGGAGCCTCCACGGACCTGGGGAATGGGAGCCGATGGGAGGGCGGTGGTGGTGCTGGTGGTGGCGGGGACAGCAACACTAGCTGGGGTGTGGTGGCTGCTGACACCCGCCTCCACAAGGGAGTCATCCTCCGAGTTGCTCTGGTCCTCAGCTGAGGTGGATGCTGCTGAGGACTCCTCGGTGTGGCTCCCCTCGCCCTCCGTGCCACTGGGTCCCTCCGACCACTCCTCGGCTGCTGACCCAGTCTGGCTCTCCGGCTCCTCCTGGTCCGTGGAGCTGTCCCCTTCCGTGGCCGTGGATGTATCTGCAAACAATGGGGAAACAGACAGACATCAGTCACCTGCACCAAACGCACACACCACTGTGAGCACAGCACATTACAGAGCAAGCCCTGGCATCATTAGTTGTACATTGCTAAAAGTGCCCTAATTGAACAGGAGAAGTCAATTGTCAGTCTGATGCCAAGCATGGCACTCACATCCCACATGGCCTTGCACCCATCTGTCTGGTGTCTGTTGGATTGCAACACCCCAGTGTTGACACATGCACCAAGTACACAGTAGTTGGACAGTGCAGAGGACACGGTGTGGACACATCACAGCTCTTGCCACTGAGTCAGTACAGGTTTACGGATGTAAGGGATGCCCAGAGTCAAATAGGAAATGCATGTGATGCATTCCAGCGACAGACACCATGATGCACCCATGTCCTGATAGCCAGCGCCACTATGGTGTGCATGTAGCACATGTCACTCCCCTGCAGGATCACCAATCAGTAGACACATGCCATGGCGGAGGCATGACTGCAAAGTCATACATCACTGTCTCAGTGATGTATGACTTTGCAGCCAGACAACAACACTCTGCACTGTGTCACAATAGTAGGTCATGGGGAATGCAAGTCCTGGAGCTGCACAAGTGCACATGTACATCCCCCCACAACACATCCTCTTAACCCTCATCTGTCCAGGTCATACCTATTGGACATATGGGAGACCTGTGACACTACCCTCTGAACCTGAGCCCCTCACACTCTGCTGTGCATGGGGAACAGCTGCCTGAACTTCACATTTACATGCCCCAGTCTGCATGGGCAGCTGATCAGACACCTATGTGTCACACAAGTATCGTCTCCTATGGTCACATCTCCAGTGGCATGCTGAGCCCCTACCAAGAAACTCCACAGCAGTCCTGGCGACTAATCCACAGCACACTGACACAGAGGCAGACACCTGAGGGGTCAAATCACTGTGCACAATGTGTCCTCTGATACACGGGAGTGGGAGTACAGAGTGTATTGTATGGCCTGGAGTAGGCATGACTGTCCAGCCCCACATGAATGAGGGATGAGCCCTGGACTGTAGGCAGCTGGCTAAGTATGTGTGACACACGTCATATACATACTCCTGGGGCCCAAACATTGTTCCCACCCGCAGCATGGGTGTGTGCCAGGTACCCCAGCCACATGTGGTGGATCAGCTCAGCAATTGGACCACAGATCAAAGTAACACGCTGAATACATGTCAGAATACAGGCATTGTGTAAGCAATGGACCCACCCATGATGCCCACCACAGAGTCAGGGAAACAGATGCTGTCTCCCACCTTGAGTCAAGCAAACTGCAAGGACACAGTCCTAAGTGACAGAATTCCCTGCATGTAAGGGCCACACCTGGGTATCAGATGAGGAGTGGGCAGTGCACAATAGAGGGACATGGCTCCTGGACAACATGACTGCTGTACTGTGGCAGTTCAACCTGGCCCGAGGAGGGCACATAACATGTTAGACAGAGTACACAGTGCAGTCTTTGACTCACCCCCTCCTTGCTGCTCTCTGGCCTTCAGCTGCCCATCCAGGTCTGGAAAGACCACCGCCAGGATCCTGAGCATGTGGGGGGTCAGGGTCCGTGTTCCGCCCCTCCTGCGAGGAGGCGACAGCTTCAGCTGGACCCGTGCAATCCTCCGGGTCCAGCCCCGAAGGTCCTGCCACCTCTTTTGGCAGTTGCGGATCCGGCGCTTGTAGACCCCCACGGACCGGACAGCCCGGACGATGTCCTTCCAGATCTCATGCTTCCGATGGGCAGAAGCCTGTCAGGATGACAAAGTGATAAGGCCATTACTACACATGCAACATATCCGTGCATGACACAGTTGCATATACATGTCGCAATCACAGGGGCACATGGTGTACCCAGGCAGTGCACGGCTGCCCATGGACAGTTTTCCAGAAGTCACTACATGGTATCATAGCATGGGGAGTAAAACCCTGTTCAGAAGCACTGTCACTGCACCATACCTGTCCAGTGCAAGTCACTACACACTATGGGGGTGACAACTACTCAGTGAGCCTGCTAGCCAGTGGTGTGCTGACTCTCAGCCTTGCTAGTCAGACAAAATGCACATTCAGAAAGGCAGTGCACAGAACACTCACCTGCTCCCCTGGTGTCCCATACAGCTTGCTGTACTGTGGAAGTAGGCTGTCCAGCAGGGCCTGGTTCTCTTCAAGGCTGAAGGCTGGGGCTCTCTCCACAGTACGTGCCATTGCAGGGTCCAGAGGGGCAGAGACAGCAGCAGTGCAGTGGCAGATGTCGTCCTGGAGCATGTAGTGCAGGCAAGTGGGCTCTCAGGGGAACATGCAGCAATATATATGTGCTGGAGAGGCAGATACTGTCCCTTGTGTCCAAAGTGATAGGTCCAAGTCGTTTGCATCTTCTGAATCTGGCCAATCCATGGAATAGCAGCACCAAAACACGCCCACAGCATCCTTCAAAATTTCAACTTCATGACATACATGATTTTGCAACATTGTTGTGGGTGACCAACTGATTTTCCAGCAACCGACTCGTTCGAATATTCGAAAACGCGTCCGTTGCCAGGCAAGCCCATTGTCAATGGGTGCGCACCGATCGGTCCATTGAGGTACAACGCGCACAGGGGTACAACGCGTACCCGCACACATTGAAAGCAATGGGCCGGCCGGAGGCACCGATCGGTCCATTGCAGTACAACGCGCACAGGGGTACAACGCGTACCCGCACACATTGAATGCAATGGGCCGGCCGGAGGCACCGATCGGTCCATTGCAGTACAACGCGCACAGGGGTACAACGCGTACCCGCACACATTGAATGCAATGGGCCGGCCGGAGGCACCGATCGGTCCATTGCAGTACAACGCGCACAGGGGTACAACGCGTACCCGCACACATTGAATGCAATGGGCCGGCCGGAGGCACCGATCGGTCCATTGCAGTACAACGCGCACAGGGGTACAACGCGTACCCGCACACATTGAATGCAATGGGCCGGCCGGAGGCACCGATCGGTCCATTGCAGTACAACGCGCACAGGGGTACAACGCGTACCCGCACACATTGAATGCAATGGGCCGGCCGGAGGCACCGATCGGTCCATTGCAGTACAACGCGCACAGGGGTACAACGCGTACCCGCACACATTGAATGCAATGGGCCGGCCGGAGGCACCGATCGGTCCATTGCAGTACAACGCGCACAGGGGTACAACGCGTACCCGCACACATTGAATGCAATGGGCCGGCCGGAGGCACCGATCGGTCCATTGCAGTACAACGCGCACAGGGGTACAACGCGTACCCGCACACATTGAAAGCAATGGGCCGGCCGGAGGCACCGATCGGTCCATTGCAGTACAACGCGCACAGGGGTACAACGCGTACCCGCACACATTGAAAGCAATGGGCCGGCCGGAGGCACCGATCGGTCCATTGCTGTTCAACGCATCACTGTACATGTGACTGGCATATGTCAGCATGCCTGTCTCAGATGGACATATGCCAGCCACAGATAGCTCCCAGGAGTGAGGGGCACACCTACATCACGACAGCCTGTCCAAACCTTATCATAAGGCATGTAAGGCTGCATTTCCTATTGTGTGTATGTTGGTGTACATGTTGTCCTGTGGGTGTCACCTGTGGGCAGCCACCCCCAGGCTGTGCACGTGTTAATGGGGACAGGATCCTGGGTGTTACGTGTACGTGACCACTGTGATGTGCAACTGTTCATATCTGTGCATGTGCCATGGTCACATTTCACAGTGGTGTTTGTGTATGTCATGTCACATACCCCGTGAGTCCCATGTGGGACGGTATGTTTGAGCCAGGGTGTCCCAGTGGCACAATAGTGATGGCCCTCCACAGTCTTTGTGCATGTAGTGTTTACAATGTCTCTGATTTCATGTGCACAATGGGAGACAGTCTCCACATCCACGTTGTGTGTGCATGGACTCTGATGTTGTGCGTGTGTGTCACAGACGTCCATGGCTCTCCTGCCATGGCAAGTGTGGCCACTACCTGTGGGGGTCATGTTTGTTTTGTTGTGGTGTACACATGATACTCCAGGTGATGCCAGTGTCCATGTGGCATTACAGGGTCCCTGGGAATGTGCCTGTCGTTGAGCTGTGGTGCCTGGGGCACATCTGTCCTCACATGTCACTGGGGGGTGACTGTGACACAGCATCATGATATCCAATGGGCCAACCTGGGACAAATTGATGCCACCTGTAGGACCGTGTTGACAGATGTTGGCCATGTATGTACCATACATGTCGTTCCGGTACTGCACACTTCATGTAGTTGTGCCTCATGATGATGTATGTTGGGATCTTGAGTGTGTTCAATGCCGCATATGTGGGGTGACTGACGATCTTGCTTACTTCTCCTCTGCACTGCAGGGCTCCTGCTGTCCATCGGCCATTCCCAGACCTGGCAACGATGGTGGAACGGGACAGCATCCGACGGTACCGCTTCACCAGGCAGCTGATTGAGGATTTTGCAGTGCAGTTGTCCCCACATTTGCAGCCTGGCCGGCCGTATCCTACAGCGCTGACCCCCAAGGTGAAGGTGATGGCAGCCCTACACTTCTTTGCCACCGGTACCTTCCAACATACTGTGGCGTCTGCTGGTGGGATGTCACAGACCATGTTCAGCCGTGTGCTCCGCGATTTCTTGGCGGCAATGTTGCTCTTCCTGAACCGGTACATCTATTTCCCTAGACTGCGACGACTCACTGACGTGAAGAGTGACTTTTATGCCCTGGGGAGGATGCCGCATGTCATTGGCTCCATTGATGGGACACATGTGGCTTTGGTACCACCACAGGCCCAGGAGCAGGCCTACAGGAACCGCAAGCACTACCACTCGGTCAATGCACTGGTGGTGTGTCTTGCAGACATGACCATCACACACGTGTGTGCCCGTTTCCCTGGTTCAGCACACGATGCCTTTGTGATGAGGAGTAGTCGCATCCCCAGGTTGATGGCACAGATGCAGAACCAGCGTGCCTGGCTTGTCGGTGTGTACTGACTTTGTGCCATTGTGTGTGATCTGATCTGTAGTATTCCGCCCACTTTTCCAAGTCAGCTGATGTGCACTTGTCTGTCCGTAGGTGACTCGGGATACCCCAACATGCCGTGGTTGCTGACACCCCTCAGGAACCCTGTGACACCTGCCCAGATGCGCTACAATGAGGCACATGGTCGGACCAGGAGAGTGATTGAGCGGACCTTTGGTCTCCTGAAGAGCCGCTTCCGCTGCCTGGACAAGACCGGAGGGTCCCTCCCATATGCCCCTGCGAAAGTGTGCAAGATTATCATCGTCTGCTGCATGCTCCACAACCTGGCAGTGCGGAAGGAGTTGCCTCTCATCCAGGATGACGATGACCAACATCCGCCACCTGTGGAGGATCCTGGCCTGGACCACGATGCCAGTGACGATGATGATGATGATGGTGATGGTGATGTCCGCACACAGCTCATCACCAACTTCTTTAGCTGAATGTGAGTATCCTGAGGTGTCATGTCAATGATGTGAGTTGGCATGATGTGTGGGTGGTGCTCTGGTGCTGTTGGAGTGTGTCCATGGGCTACTTGACTGGATGTGTGTTGCGATGTGTGGTGACAGGTGGGCTGTACTCCCCAACAGTGTTGACATGCTAACTTGGTTCTGGGTGGGTATCTTGTAACATGTATTGTGCATGAGTTTTGCTGTTCTGTCCTGTACTCCATTGCTTTTGACTGTGTGTCATTTCTGTCCTTCACAGGGTACTTTCAGATTCGTTTGGTCAACTGTGTCCACCGACAACGTGATTGCACATCCAGGCTGGTAGCTGTTGTGTCCCTACAGGTGATGTGCGCCACACCCATGGACTTCCTTCTGTCTACAGTTGTTGACTGTGTGCCCGCTACCAGGTGGGGTTACCTTGCATCTGTAGTGGTTACGGCATGTTGCTACTGTGTAATAAACCTGTGCTTCACTTAGTGATGTGCGTTGTCTGTGGTCACACATTTGACTGCCATTTGCTTACTGCACCTGTGGGCTACTTGACTACAACTGGGAATGGGTGTGGTGTCTGTGCATTGCACCGTCTTCCCTGGCAACATCAGTGTAGGCAATGAGTCAGATGGCCTAGGTGTGTATGTGTTGTGTAGCCCTGGTGGTGTGTCTCCCTCATATGTGTCACGTTGCCTGTACTCACATGCCTGTGTTGTCCTTGCTGTTGCAGTTCGCATACACAGTGTAATTTTGTTGTTCATCATCCCCATAACAGTACCCACGTTGGAATCACGACAGAGGCAAGTATGGTGTATTATTGTGTTTATTGTGATACATCTGTGATAATAGTGCATAGGATGGATTGTGCTGTACATGAATCTTGCAATCCCAAGTTCCTAGATGAATAGAAAGTCCAGGTAGACAGGATCCCCAGTATCGGGGCCACAGTTGTCTGACACATTGTTCCAACTTGTACTCCCCATGCAATGTGTGGGAGTAGTGTTGCCATCAACAGGGTGAACAGTCTGTGCACAAAGGCGAAAATCCAGAACAGGTTCAGGCTTCCTGGGAGTTGCGCTTGGCCATCAGCCTCTCACTTTCCCCTCCTCGGACGACCCCTCTTCTTGGGGGGGCCCTCAAGTGCAGGCTGCTGCGGTGCAGGGGACTCTCCGCCAGAGTCCTCCTCCCTCCCTGTGGCAGTTGCAGTTTGTTCGGTACCAGATGTTGTTGGCACACAGGGAGGTGTGGACTGGTTGCTGTTCATCTGGCGGAGGCATTGTAAAATGTCCCTGTGCACCGCCGTCATCTCATGTAGTACATCCCACTTGGACTCCACGCGGGTCATGTGGGAGTCCACACGTGACATGTGGGAGTCCACACGTGACATGTGTGACTCCACATGGGACATGTGGGAGTCCAAGCGGGCATGATGGGCAGCCTGCTGCTGTTTGATGTCTCTGAGGAGCCCCACTACCTGGCTGAGCTCTCCCGGTGCTGGACTGGTACGCATCAGCTATGCGTACCAGTTGTGGGTCTTCATGCACACCAGCAACGTCTGCAAGCAGCGACCTCTGTCTCCCACCCCTCCCACCACCCCTGCTGACATGTGCAGTGTGTGCAGTTGCACGCACAGATAACCCTGGTCCACCTTGGGGGTTGGTGGTGGTGGTGGTGTCCATGGCCCCAGGTTGGTCCAGGGTCACTGCGCTGGTGTTGTTCCTTATTCTGTCCATGTCGGCAGGGATGGTATTCGTGGTGACAGTCGTTGGAGGGGTGGGTGCAGGGGGTGCAGCTGGTGGACCTGCTGGTGCTGCAGCTGGTGGTCCTGCTGGTGCAGCATGTTGACTTGCACCGGATGTGCCAGGTTGTTCTTCATCGTCCGAGGAGGACAGAGGCTGTACGACGCCAGTGAGCTCGGCATCCTCTTGAGCCTGGGACTGGGACTCCTCAGCGTCTGCTGCTGTGTCCCTATCATCACCTGTTTTTGGGAGACACAAACAATGTATGTCATGTTTCTGCAGGCATCAGTGGTTGACACACCTGACAGTTGTGACTGTGCCTCGGGGTGCGGGCCTGTACATTGTATTGTCCTAAGTCGTCACAGTCAGGGGTTGATATTGGTGTGGCACATTGTCCTGCATTATTTGGGCATTTCTATGTATTCTCTGGGGTGTGAACATGGTCTGCATTGATTGTGTTTGGTTGACAGCCAGACCTCCTTCCCACCCACCCACCCACCCAGTCAGTTATCCCACCATGGAACGTGCTTGCATTGCAGGGAGTGTAAGTTGTCTCTCAGGATGTCAGTCAGAGGTGTCCTGCTGTTTGTTGGTGCACAGTTGGCAGCAGGGCCTTGTGCTCCCCGCAGCAGTAGCCAGTGTCAGCCATCTTGTGAGTCCTTCTCCACTCCCTGTGATGTGAGCATGGTTCAGGGTGGTGTTGATGGGCCAGTTGTGAGGCTGAGCAATGTCTGTGACTACGACTCCCATCATGCTATTGCCTCCACCCCCTTCCCAGCATGCCCATGCTTCCTTCCTTTTGACTCTGCTTCCCTGTGGGGTGGGCTGGCTGTGCTGACAGGATGGCTGGGAGTGTTGTCCTGGCAGTTGTTTGGCTAAGAGTCCCAAGAGTGTCCCTGTGCTTCACACAACATAACCCAGGGTGGTGGTGCTTTGTGGGATCTTGTGTTAGGATGGAGGGCATTGCATTCTACCAGGTGGGTACTGTGGAGTTTGTGTTGGGGGGGTGTGAGGGGAGGTGCTGGTGACTATGGTCAGTGCTGCAAGTCCCCCTTCCCACCCAGCCAGCCGGATATCCCACCATGGAACGTGCTTGCATTGCAGGGAGTGTAAGTTGTCTCTCAGGATGTCAGTCAGTGGTGTCCTGCTGTTTGTTGGTGCACAGTTGGCAGCAGGGCCTTGTGCTCCCCACAGCAGTAGCCAGTGTCAGCCATCTTGTGAGTCCTTCTCCACTCCCTGTGATGTGAGCATGGTTCAGGGTGGTGTTGATGGGCCAGTTGTGAGGCTGAGCAATGTCTGTGACTACGACTCCCATCATGCTATTGCCTCCACCCCCTTCCCAGCATGCCCATGCTTCCTTCCTTTTGACTCTGCTTCCCTGTGGGGTGGGCTGGCTGTGCTGACAGGATGGCTGGGAGTGTTGTCCTGGCAGTTGTTTGGCTAAGAGTCCCAAGAGTGTCCCTGTGCTTCACACAACATAACCCAGGGTGGTGGTGCTTTGTGGGATCTTGTGTTAGGATGGAGGGCATTGCATTCTACCAGGTGGGTACTGTGGAGTTTGTGTTGGGGGGGTGTGAGGGGAGGTGCTGGTGACTATGGTCAGTGCTGCAAGTCCCCCTTCCCACCCAGCCAGCCAGCCAGATATCCCACCATGGAACGTGCTTGCATTGCAGGGAGTGTAAGTTGTCTCTCAGGATGTCAGTCAGTGGTGTCCTGCTGTTTGTTGGTGCACAGTTGGCAGCAGAGCCTTGTGCTCCCCACAGCAGTAGCCAGTGTCAGCCATCTTGTGAGTCCTTCTCCACTCCCTGTGATGTGAGCATGGTTCAGGGTGGTGTTGATGGGACAGTTGTGGGGGGCAATATGTGTGAGTGCGACTCCCATGATGCTATTGGCTACACTGACTTGGCCAGCATACACAGAATTCCTTCCTTTGAGTGGTCTTCACTGTGTGTTGGTGTTGTTGTGGTGGCTACATGTGTGGATGTGTGTGTTAGTTCTATTTGTGCCACTGCCTAGCTGTAGTTGTGGTTGTGTTTGTACATGTGTTGGCACAGTTGGATGTGACTTTTTTGATGGCATGTGTTGTGTTTATCTGACTGACATACACATTTTGGGATGATTCTGTTCTAGTTGCTGTGTAATTGCTATGAGTGCATGGTTTGACTCTCCCTTGACAGTGATGTGTGTGTTTTGTGGCAGTTTATTGTGTACATTTGTTGTGTACTCACCAGGCTCTGGGATGTCCTCTAGTCCATATACGCTCACTGGCGGAAGGATGGCCCGCACCTTCTCCTCCCAGGGCCTGAGGTATACTGGCTTGGCAGGAGGGCCACTGCCGGTGTATTGGCTCAGGTGGTAGTCTTTCTTGAGCAGCTCCCGGACCCTCCTGCGCACGTCATACCACCTGTTCTGGATGTCGGTCTTTGTGCGCCGACATGGTGATTGGGCGTTCACCCTGTTGATGATCCTCTCCCACATCTTGGTTTTCTGCGACATGGGGGTCTGTTGGACCAGAGTGCCAAACAGCTGTGGCTCCACCCTGAGGATCTCGTCTACCATGACTTCCAATTCACTATCTAGGAACTTGGGATTCTTCTTGGGGGGCATGGTGATGGGTGGTGATAGTGGGTGATGTGTGTGTTGGTGTGCAGGTGAGGGTGTGTGGGTGTGTGTTGTGCTGGGTGTATGTGAGGTAGGTATTTGTTGGTGTGCTGCTGGTGTGTGGCTTGTGTGAGGGATGAGCTGTGGGTGTGTGGTTGCTTTCTCTTGGGTGCTGGCAGTGGAATGGCATTTGCAAAGGCTCATGGTAGTGATTTGTGTCCTTTATATAGGTGGAGTTGTTGGTGTGTCTTTGTTCTCTGTCCCCACCCCCCCAGTATTTATTGGCTTGGTAATTGCTTGTTTGGCCTTTTTTGGTTGATTTTTCCTTTGTGCTGTTTGTGTATGTTGGAAACGTTCTTGTGACCGAGTCGGACCCTGCATTGGTCTCGTACGGTGTTTTCCGCTTCGTTCACGCTGTGTTTGTGCAGTTTTGTATGCTGCGTACGCGTCGGTCGCGGTGTATTGTGTTGCTTCGGCTCGGTTTTGTATGCGTGTCGGTCGTACGGCTTGTCCTCCGTCCGACTCGGTCGTGTTTTTCGCGCCTTGCATCGTACTTTGCAGGTTGGAGTTGGCGGGTACGATTCGGTCGGATTTGTTCCGGGTGCGTGTCGGTCGGTTGGATTCGGCGTGTTTTTCCGGCCGGATTGCTATTTTCCGAGCGGGTCGGTCGGTCGGCTTGGTTTCCTGACGTGTCGGTCGGATTTATCGCGGCTTGCATCGTACTTGGCGTGTCGGGCGCCACTGGTACGTGTCGGTCGGTATTTTTTCCGGATCCGAGTCGGTCGGTGCTTTTTCCGGCCCGAATCGGAATCGACCCCTCTGTGCTATGTTTCACCAGTGATCTGGCGTTGAGCAGTATACATTTTATCACTCTTTTTTCTGGCTCCAGCCTCTTTAAGTTTTTGTTCTTGATGTCCTTAACAGACTGGTATATCAGTTTAGGTAACACACAGTTGCAGTTGGGACAGGTGACTAAGGGAAAGGGGGGTCTGGTATTCAATGCGAGACATACACAGCCGATGGTCTTACCAACCGGCTTCAAATCTAATAGTTGTAATCTCGAATAGTTTAGATTAATCGTCTCACCTAAGTTAAGAAGAGCAGGGGTGCTGGCGCTGAGCGTGGTCCAAGCGCGGACGGGCGCAGACGGGCTTGCCTTTGGCGCGCCAGTGGCGCAGCTGCTGCGCGCGTCCGCTGCGCGGGCGCGTCAGCGCTCCCATTTGTATTGTCAGGGGAAAAGAACTAGCCCACTGACCCACAGTACCCTCAAAATGGCGGTCGCGCTCAGAAATTGCGGGAATCACCGATGCCCCAGAACATCCCAAAGACCTCCCAACTTATGCGGAAGCAAATTCAAGAACAAATACAACAGGTAAATGTTAAAAAGTTCATGACCATGTAAAAATATAAAACGCTCAATTTGTTAAAAATGCAGAAAGTGCAGTGCCTAAAACTAGCTGTGTGCTTGACTGCACTGTACAATAATTACCAAATGCAGCTTGCACAGTGCAAGTTAAGAAAAAATAAGAATCTCTTTCTTTATAGACTAAAATGCATATAGTTATTTCACAAAAGTGAAAATGGATACAGAGTGGCTGGTGATCAGACTGGTGTGGTCCGCCATAGGAGTGCTTGCCAGGATATCCTCAGAGGGTTCTCTGTGTGCCTCCAATGATGGATTCAGGTATGAGGTATGAGAAAAGCAGCAGCCAAAACCAACAGTATCAGGGCCCAAAATCGCTGGTCAGCCAATCACAATCACCATGTAAAAGGACTAGAGTGGCACTGACAACGATGTGGGCCCCATCAGCAGCAATGGAAGGCTCCGGGCATTTAGTCCCTGAGCCTCCATCATGGGTCACACACAGAGAACCCTCTGAGGACACCCCGGCCAGCACCCCTATGGTGGGGATCAAGTAGGGCGCGAGCAGCGGGGATACCTCCCACATTAACAATAGGTTTGATAAACCCTTTGCCGCGATTGATGCCTCTGGGGAGCACCTGGAGGGCAAGATCTACTGTGGTGGAGCAGGGCCTCTTCCAAGAGGAGTCTAAGAAGCTGTCAGAGAGAGTCGCCACCTTTGAGGTGATGGTGCAAATGCTGACACCTGAGGCCTAGAACGCCGTCTCACGGAGCTGGAGACTCATACTGGCTTGCAGCCAGGCTGGATGATCAAGAGGGAAGGACCCACTGTAACAACATTAGGGTTGTGCGGCTACTGGAGCGATTGAGGGTGACTCCATGCTGGGCTTTCTTGAGGAGTGGCTTCAGGAGGTGGTGGCCCCGGAGGGACTGTCCAAGTTTTATGCCCTGGAACATGTTCATAGAGTACCTGCACATCTGCCTCAGCCGGGGCCCCACCTCACCCAGTAGTCGCCCGCCGCCCACATTTCCGCAACAGGGATTTCCTGTTACAGCAGGCTTGCAATCATGGCCCCTTTAAAGTGGAGAACGCAAGGGATTCTCTCTATCCTGACTTCACACTCTAGGGGTAGACCGAGAGGGCTTCATTAATTGCGGTCAAGAAAAGGCTTCGAGAACTTGGGCTCATCTATTCTTTGCTATTCGAGCCAGACTGTGGACCCAGGCGGAGGATCAGGTTTATTACTTTACAGAACCAGCTTCGGCATGGAACTGGTTAGAACTGTATGATAAAGAGATGGTGAGGCCAGAGCAGGCGGAGCAGCGTCGACCGCCGTGCCCAAGACAACAGTGATCTCACCCCCAAGGGGAACACTGACTTACTAAGTCACAGGCGGGCATGGAGCAGACGAGGGCAGTAGAGACAACAGCGTCATTGGGAGCTGGTGAGAGTTCCCCACAGCGCGTGTCCCCTACCCGTTGGAGTTCAACTACCAGCTCTGAGGACTCAACAGTGCTGGGGCTGGAGGACACACTTCGGGGGACCCCGGGCACAGCCAATGGCTTCATTTGACTCCTGACTGGCCGATGATGGAAGGCTACGAGGCGACTGCCTCAAATGTACTATTGCGGGTGGTGGCTGTATTTATTATCCTTATGTTGACTCATCCTGATTTTTCCCTTTATTGGCTGGAGAGGAGCTGGCCGGAGGGGGGCTCCTGCTAAGTGTGCTGTCACACTGTTTTGCTCTTATTCCTTGTTTGAACAAGCTGATCTCTTTCCCTCTATTGACTATTGCTGTCACAGACTCAGTTGGTCCCTTTGTGGGGCCTTTAGTTAGCTTGTGAGTAGGCTGAATGGCGTCTATAGTTTGGACAGGATGTACGTATGTCATAGTCCTTGGGGGAGAGGGGGTTTACTATCTGGATTTGTTTGCTTCTTTATGTTTTACTTCCTTTTAGTGGGGCGAGTATGGCGGATGAGGCTCTGCTGTGTGACTGGCGAGTGAAGCTCTAATGTAATGGTGGGCGCGGTGTACGGAGGCCTGTGGATTTACGAATGAAATTGGCTTGATGGCGGCCCAGATTAAGCCGATCACTTGGAATTTGCAGGGTCTGTCCACTCCCTCCAAGCATTATAATGTCACAGCATATTTGAAATGCAGGGGATGCAGATTGAATTTTTACAGGAGACCCACCTGACTGAACTCGAGGGCAAAGCCCTCCATAAGCGGTGGAGGGGGGCAATTGTATAACACTACTTACTTCGTTTTTGCGAGGGGGACTCTTATCTGGATCAGACCCGGGGTGCCCTTTCAGCTGCATAGGGCAGTTATTGTCCCTAAAGCCTGTTATATGTTGGTGTTGGGCCGGCTGGATGGTAAAGCTCTGCTTGATGGACAGGCCTTGGGCCTCACTGGGTGAGCAAATTACTCGTTATTGGCTTGACAACGTGGGATCGGCCTCCTCTGTGGGGATTTCGTGGGAGGCAATGAAGGTAGTGGTGCGAGGATACAGTTTTTTTAACAAGATTGGGGTGTGCGCCCAGTTATACTCCGACATTAGGTGTCAGGAGGCAGTTCTGGACTTCTGGCATCATCTCTAGGTCACAAGGAATTCCACTCATAAAACTGGAGTAATTTTGCAACTCCACATTACTCTTTTAGCACGAAGTTCCGGCCAAATTCTGCCTATCGCTGCGTGGTGGATTTTTTTTTCCCATTCGAGCAAAAGCATGACAACGGGTACAACGCGAGGTTCCAGCTAGTGAGCGTGAGTGAGATTTGGCATCTCCTAGCGAGATTTCCGGTTGCTAGGAAGTGAGTGGTCGCGGTCAGAGGGCTGCTTCTTGAGTAGATATCCGAATCGAGAAGCAGCAAAATCAATCAAAATGTTTTTTCGAGTAGGCATTCCACCCGAACGGATGGTTCTGGTAGTTTTCTAGCACCAAACACATTTTTTTATTTTTATTTTTTTTCAACAGGAAGGAAGTGTCACAGAGACTCCAGAAGGCTCCTCCCACTGCTTTGTCCATCCCTTGGTCACTTTTCATTTGTATTTGAAGCGGAAAGGATCACTCTCTTTGTTTGCCCTACTGCATATACCATTGGGCTTTAATGATTTCTTTTTGAGAAGAATGAAAGAAGTTAAAGAACTTTTGAATACGTTTGTTGTTTGATGGAGGGCATGCACAGTCTTTTTTTATACCTTTTTTGTTTTTTCTTAATTTTTTTAATTTGATTATGGGTGACCATTTTTGTGTGGCCAGTGTGTGTTTCGCATAGGACACCATTTTGTCTTTGTTCTAGGCCTACTTTGTTTTTCATACCATGTGGCAGGGCGGCCATTTAGCGTAGCAAGTGTGCTCTTTGTTGTCCATGCATTCTTGCTTGTTGTTGTGAACATGTGATCAGCAGATATTTTGTGTAGGCAGTGTGCTTTTGCCAAAGGCCTGCACATGTTCTTTGTTGTCCATGTCTTTGCCCTTGGTGGTCATGTGGCAGGGCGGCCATTTTGTGCAGCCAGTGTTCTTTGCTCTTCCCATTGGACTGCATGTGTTCTTTGTTGACCATGTCTTTGCCTTTCATGGCCATGTGGCAGGGTTGCCATTTTGTGTAGCCAATGTGCTTTGCTTTTGCCATAGGCCAGCATGTGTTCTTTGTTGTCCATGCCTTTTTGCTTGTTGTTCTGAAGATGTGGCCAATGGACTTTTTGTGTAGCCAGTGTGTAAATCCTTTTCTTTCACTTGTCAAAGCAATTTTCTAGGGACACTGATAAAAGAGGCCAATGCTTTTTTTCGTTCATATTTTCCTTCTTCCCTGATATGAGTTTAATTTAATGTGTTTGAGGATGATTGTAGTACAGTGTTTTTTAAGCATTGTTTCCATTTCCCCTGCGCCTCTTTGTTTCCCATAGGATTTCTTAACGTCCCTAGGGAGAAACCGCAATTTCTTTTTTCCCATTGTTTGATTTTTCCCTGCACCCCCTGCCTGCCACAGGTGTCTCATAGGGCATAGGCGCACGCCAGCAATATTAATTTTGTAAGGGTTATTCAATTTTCCCCTGCACCCCTGCCTGCCATAGGTGTCTCAAAGGATCACACCAGGAATCATTTTTAGAGGATTTTTCCATTTTCCCTTGGACCACTGACTGCCATAGGTGTCTCATATGTCATAGGCACACACCAGCAATTATTATTCTAAGGATTATTCCATTCTCCCCTGCACCACCTGCCTGTCATAGGTGTCTCATAGGTGCACACCAACAATAATTTTGTTAAGGATTATCAATTTTCCCTTGCACCCCCTCCTGCCATAGGTGTCTCATAGGCCATAGGTGCACACCAGCAATACTTTTTAAAGGATTATTCAATTTTCTCCTGCACTCCCTGCCTGCCATAGGTGTCTCATACGCCATAGGCATATACCATGAATACTTTTTTAAGGATTATTCAATTTTCCCTGCACCCTCTGTCTGCCATAGGTGTCTCAAAACCCATAGGCACACAACAGCAATAATTTCTTTAAGGATGAATCAATTTTTCCCTGCACCCCCTGTCTGCCTTAGGTGTCAATTCTCATAGGCACACACCTGCAGTAATTTTGTAAGAATTATTCAATTATCCCCTTCACCGCCTGCCTGCCATAGGTATTCCATAGGCCATACGTGCACACCAGCAATTATTTTTTAAGGATTATTCAATTTTCCCCTGCACCCCCTGCTTGTCACAGGCTTCTCATAAGCCTTAGAGGCACATAAAGTAACCTTTTCAATCTGTATGTTATTGAACTATTATGTTTATGCATGGTTTGGAATTGATACACTATTGTTAATTACCTGTGATGACCTCACTAAACTATTTTGTCTGTAGATTCAAATTGCAAATGCCAAATTTCACTGAATTATTTTCTTGTTTGTTTGTTTTTAGGTGCACAAGAGACATCACACAGTACTGTCAGACAGAAGGCTGGCAGTGACACCACCTGAGTCCTCCTCTGCTTCCGCTTGTGCAACTTCCAGGGCTATGAAACAACTCGAAGATGGCCCCAATAAAGCGTGTTTCTTCCAAGAAAGTGGCCAGTGAAGAGGAGAAGAAGATTGTCACCAGTATTGTGCCACCCACCACCTTTTTCAGGAAATGTGGTGTGCTGCCGCACCCTCCTCTGGGCTGCAAAAGGCTGAGAACATCACTGCTGCATCAACGGCACCACCCCAAACTAAGGCTAAGCCCAAGCCCATGTCTCTCAGCAATGCAGCCACTTCCGTCATGGCAACGAGCAGTGAGTCTGTACTGGATTTGTCTCATCCGCAAAGTACCCAATCGTCACAGGAAAGTGGACAACAGGAGCTGCAGTCAACAACAGTTTTTCCTGAAGTAGGAGCAGAACAGGAGATTGAGCTTCCTGCTGAGCAAGATGTTACTTTTCAACCATTGGATTCACGATCTCCAGCATGAAAAAGAAAGGGTACTCCACCATGTTCACCAAGGCCCCCTTCTGATGATTTGGTCATGGATTGGCCAAGTCTGAGACCCACCCGAGAGACAAGTGAAAAGGAAAGTTACTTAAAGCCTTAGAATTATGGGAAGTGACAGTGATGACGACAAGCCAGTGATTGAAAGTATGGAGGGCGGCTCAGAGGACACCAAGATAACCCCTCCTGTTCAACTTGCTCAGAGGGATGTGGCTCCACCACCACCCCCGGCTTCCATATTTATAAGACCCCCACCGAGACCTGCATTCACCACTACTGCAGTCAAAGTACGCTCTACAGAGAGGCAAACAACACAGCCACCTACTTCCTTTTCTTCAGACATTTGTAATGGCACATTAATAAAGATATCCTCCCCAGTTTGTAACTTCTTTATGATTAGCAAGCAGGAGGATAACATTGCAATATGCTCCATTTGCCACGTGAGTGTTCATCTGGCTCTGAATCAACCATCCAAAACCCCTTCTCTGCCACTACTAGGAAGCTTACACTGGCTTCCTATCCGAAGTCGAATTAAGTTTAAAATGTGCTGTCTGATCCACAAAACCCTTAATACAAGTGTCCCCAGATATATGACTGATTGTCTTATCCCCTACCATCCTAACAGACAGCTACGCTCAAGTGGAAAGGCTCTGCTTGTAGTACCCCGTATCAACAAGTTACGTACAGGTGGCAAAGCTTTTGCCTATGTAGCTCCCCTTCTTTGGAACAAACTCCCCATGGCGTTACGGGTGTGTCCAGATTTGTCCAAATTTAGGAAATTATTGAAAACTGAACTTTTTTAGCCTGGCTAGTATTACTCCTCTCTTGTGTTATGCTTTCCTGCCAGCGCGGAGATACCCCTGTAGGGGTGAGTCCTGCGCTTTATAAATTCCTCATTCATTCATTCATCGAGGTAAGCCAGGTTCGCACTATGGTACTGAAAGCCAAACATCCCATCTGAAAAAGCATCAAACAATCCAGTGGGAGGAGCACATTAAAAAGATAGCTGGTGGTGGTGGTGATGAGAGAGAGGAAGCAGCTCAGTTCACAGTGATGAAAGAAGAAGGTGGCCATAAAAAAGGAGAGGATAAAAGCATTACACAAAGCAGCCCTGTCTCCTGTAGTGTGCCAGAATCACCCGCAACAGCAACCTCCAAATGGCAAAAGACTCAAATGAAGACACTGCTGCATACAGTGATTCTTGCAGGATGCACATTGAGTCTACCACCTCCTGGTTCCCTCCGGAAGTCTCCTGTGTCAGTGGCACCACAAACGGAAAAAAAATCCAAACTACTATTATGGGCATGTTTACACAGGAGGGGCCCTACTAACACGACCACCCTACGGCATGTTTGTACAATGGAAAGCTAGCTAAAATGTTAGCGCTTAACCTCCTGCCCTTTTCTTTTGTGAAAGGATTGGATTTTTAGAATTTGTTTCGGCCATATGCCCGAAATGCAGCCGGACCTATGTTGCCTGAGTTGCTGTTCCGGCGCTCAATTTTGATATGCTCTAATTGCAGCTACTCAGACTATCCACGTGACAACAGATATGTGGACCAGTTGCCAAGCAACTGATTACATGCGTATTACTGCACTCTTTTGTAGGGGTTAGGCAACAGCTATCTGCGGGTCTCAGCACTGATGAACATTTTAAGGGCATTTAGCGGAATGCAGCAGTAGCAATGTTCGCCATGGAGAAATCTCATGCAGCTGTAAATATCTTGTAAGAGTTTAGCAGCAAAGCGTGTGAATGGCTTCAACCCAGAGGTCTCAGAATTGGATTGGTTGCCACAGAGAACAATAGTAATATAGTCAAGGCCATGGCAGATGATGGATATTTCAGGGTCCTGTGTTTGGCACATTGCATCAACCTGATTTTGCAGGACTTTCTTTAAAAAAAACGACGTAGTCTGCAACATACTGATCACCTGCCAAAGAATCTGCACTGATTTCAGTCATTATTTTAAGGCCCAGAAGCAGTTGAGAGTTCAGTGTGCTAATAGAATATCAGTTAAAGCCCTCATACACGAGGTGCCAACATGTTGGAACTCAACCTACTACATGCTTCAACATCTGTTTGAGCAGTATAGACCAATCACCAACTATGTCCTTCAAAGATGAGGGGATGCAACTGGGAAAAGCATGATAATGGAGGTGGACAAATGGGGGCTAGTCAAGTACCTGACACAAATGCTACTTTCTTTTGAGCTTTTCACATGGGATGTCAGCAGTCACAGGAAAATACTGCCCACTGTTATTTCTTTTTCAGAAGGGGATTTTTCAGTTACAAGACTTTGATTGTCGATCAAGCGAGAGACCTGAAAGAAGAATTGCTGGAAGTTAGTGGCCCAGGCAGAAGTTCTGGCATGCAGCCTTCAACTTCCAGAGAGGGCAGTGCTGTTGACTCACAGAGAACACCCTCATCACCAGCATCACCAGCAACAGAAGAATCTGACCCAACCTCTGCAATATCTTGGTTTCACATAGAAGGGTTTAAGTCAAGTGCAGAGGCGAAGGCAACAGAGGTCGAGCAAGTGGCAGCGCCAATGATCATTCTGAGGATGGTCCAAGACTATCTGGATGATTCAAAAGAGGTCTACCTGGATCAAAACCAGTTCGTCTATTGGTAAGGGCAGATACAATAATGGCCAGAGTTCAGCAGGCCGGCAATAAATTCTCTGGCTTGTCCAGTTTTCATGGTGTCTTCTGAGCGTGTGTTCAGTGCAGCTGGTACACTTGGGTGAGTATGACCAGTCTCGCCTCAAAACGTAAAGAGAGAGACCATGATTAAAATAAACAAACATTTCATACCACAAGATTACACTGTTCCTGAAACAGTGCAGGAGGAGGATGAGGGCAATTTGGTAGACTCAATTGTGTTAGCTGATGAACCTTTGGGAAAACCCCCTGAGTTTGAGGATGAACTCTACTTCCCTAACTAAGTAACGCACAATGGAACTTGCATATATATAATCTAATTGCTTTGAAAAAAAAACTATATAGAAAAACATTTATATATTTGGTGTCTGGCTTACGCTGCCCCATTTAGTCACATGTATGAAGTGGACCAGTGTGCACATAAAAAGCCTCCATTCACTTAAAGAAAATGAAGACAATGCTTCCCATCCCTATTCTTCTTTTTTTCATTTCCTAGCTGGGCTGCCAGTAAAGATCATCATTAATTATATAAGACTGCTCTTATGTATCGCTTCCATGGGAAAAGAGATCAATCAATCAGGGGACTTTTAAAGCACGCTACTCACCTGTGAGGGTCTGAAGGCACTGGGGGAAGGGGGATTGCAGCTCCAGGTCAGCCAAAAAGCCAGGTCTTGAGGCTCCTCCTGAAGGTGTGCAGAGTGTGGGGAGCATCTGATGTTGACTGGGAGCTCGTTCCAGGCCTTGGCTGTGACGTAGGGGAAGGCTGTTCCCCCTGCTCTGGTTCTGCGGATCCGCGGATTTCTGCTAGGGCGAGGTTGGCGGAGCAGAGGTTTCTTTTGGGTACGTGGAAAGAGACTCTTTCATTGAGGTATTTGGGTCCGATGTTGTGGAGGGATTTGTAGGCGTGGGTGAGTAGCTTGAAGGTTACTCTCTTCTCGACGGGGAGCCAGTGGAGGTCTCACAGGTGTGGGGTCATGTGCTCATGTCGTGGGGTGCCGAGGACGAGTCTGGCCACGGTGTTCTGGATGTTCTGGAGTTTGTGTAGCAGGGATTTGTTGATTCCAGCGTGGAGGGCGTTTCCGTAGTCCAGTTTGCTAGTTATGAGTGCGTGAGTCACGGTCTTTCTGGCTTCAGGGGGGATCCACTTGAAGGTCTTGCGGAGGATGCGGAGAGAGTTGAAGAAGGTGGAGGCGACAGCGTTGATCTGGCGAGTCTTGGTGAGGGAGGAGTCTGGAATGATGCCGAGGTTCTGGGTGTGGTCTGTCGGGGTGGGTGGGTTTCCGAGGGCAGAGGGCCACCAGGTGTTGTCCCAAGCGGTGGGGGACGGACCAAGGACGAGGACCTCTGTCTTCTCCGAGTTGAGCTTTAGGCAGCTGCTGCTTATCCAGGCTGCGACATCTTTCATTCCTTCCTGGAAGCTGAGTCTGGTGTCTTCGGGGTTCTTCGTGAGGGAGAGGATGAGCTGGTTGTCGTCGGCGTAGGATACTATGCTGAGTCCATGCTGTCTGACGATGGCGGCCATGTAGATGTTGAAGAGCATGGGACTGAGCGATGATCCTTGGGGTACTCCGCAGTTGATCTCTGTGGGTTCGGAGAGGAAGGGTGGGAGTCTGATCCTTGGGGTTCTGCCAGCGAGAAAGGAGCGGATCCAGTTGAGGGCAGTTCCCCGTATGCCGGCATCGTGGAGTCTGGCTGAAAGAGTGCGGTGGGAGACGGTGTCAAAGGCTGCAGAGAGGTCTAGCAGGATGAGGGCCTCGGTGTGGTCCTGGTCGAGGAGCACGCAGATGTCATCAGTGGCGGCAAGGAGGGCGGTCTCTGTGCTGTGGTTACTGCGGAAACCGGACTGGGAAGAGTCAAGGATGGATTTCTCTTCGATGAAGGTGGTCAGCTGGGTGTTGACGATTTTCTCGGTGACTTTGGCTGCGAAGGGAAGGAGAGAGATGGGACGGTAGTTTTTCAGGTCCGTCGGGTCTGCCGAGGGTTTCTTGAGGAGGGGCTTGACCTCTGCCCGCTTCCAGTCGTCGGGGAAAATGCCTTTACTTTTTTTGCATTTCACAGGCCTTCTCTTCTTCTGCAGGAAAGGTCCATAACACTCCTGCTTACCGGACTGATTCAGCCCTGCACCCAAGACGGACATTCCAAGAAGAAGAATGCAAATGCATCATCCATTTTGGCATTTAAATACAGTATTATTTTTCTTTTCTTAACAATAACAATTTTCAGAACTGTGTGGATCTTCCCTATTTTGTATTTTTCAGCCATTGGTAACATAACAATTGGATAACTCGGGAGTCTGAAGGACTGTTTGCATTTGGTAACTGAACTGTGATGTCATTTTCCTTCCACAACAAATATGGATGATGTGCTGCTTATCAACTTGATGAATATTGTGGTTGTCTTTGGTTTGTCTCACCTTTCCCCAACTCCCCCTTCCCTTCCATTCATGAAACCCCTAACCCTCGTCCCCAGGTTGTGTGATCTATTGAGGTGTGACTTAATAATTTACACTATAAATGGATTACACACTTGGCGGGCGGATGTGGTTAAAGCAATGCCAACTGTTACAGAATCTTCTTAACTAAACAATAGCCCACGCTAGCCCTACTACCTACCCAGGGCAGGAAAGGGACATTATCATAATGCAGAGTCTTAAAACAATGTCTGTCCAAGGATAGGTAGTACTAGTGTGTACTATGGCCTGATTCACAAATGTAAAGTTACACTTTTGGTGTAAGTTTACTCTTGCAGTGTAACTGTACTACCAGTAAATTTATGAGTAGTAACTTTACGAGTAGTAACTAGAAGTAGCTCCTTTTAAAATATTAGGAGATACTACTCACAAAGTTATTACTTGTAAAGTTACTGATGGAAAAGTTTCTAGTTGTAAACTTACTCTGCAAAAGTAAAGTAACACCAAAATTGTGTAACTCACTTTACCTATGTGAATCAGGCCTTGTATTGCTTACAAACTCCATGCAACATGGAGTAACCTTCTCTTGAGTCCTGACTCGAGGTTTTTGTAAGTTTAGTTCACATTTTTTTAAATAAATTAAATACTAGCTCCCCAGATTGCTTATCAGTTGTTGTTTGTTTGAATTTTTTGTCATGGTGGTCTCAGTCTTGGGTCGGAGAATCCACTAACTCTGTGTTTTCTTTCATTTTAGTTACATGTGATGGATAATCCTTCTGAATAATCCTAAAGTTGGAGTTCAACTCACAAGTATCACTCGGAATAGGTGAGCCCACTACCACTAGCATTAGGAAGGCCGTTGGAGAAACCCTGCAATAAGATTTGGGAAGATTTAGAGAGGTAGCTGACATTAATCTATTCAGATAAAAATTAGTTAAGAACTTAGTACTAAATTGTTCTTGGGAAGGAGAGATTGTGACTTTTGTGTATGTTGTTGGCAGACCCCATTAGTGGTAGGTAGTTACAGATGGTAGGACAAGGGCAGTAACTAACTAGTACACAAGTATCACTGATAGGTGACTGGGTGCTGCAAAACCTCATCAAGCAATAAAGTCACACATATATATAGTCAGTTTTCCGTTCCCACTCTGGCAGGGGGCCTACTGGGCTGCAGGAAGAGGTACATAACCTACTGAAGAATAAATACATGGCAAGAGACTTCAGGTAGGGAAAGTCTAGGGGGAACAGGGGAGGTACAGTATAATGTGTGACAATTTCAGAGGTCAGCTTCTAGACCCGCTCTCGTCAGTAAACCCCAATACTACACTAACTAGCAATGCAAAGACAGATAGTAAAGGCATGGGAAACTCACTCACAAAAGGCCCACCCCCCAAGCAAATCCCCAAAAATGTCCCTTTGCCCAGGCCTTCCTCCCAAAAAGAAAAGTGCAATAAAAGAGGTATTTGGGGGCATTCAGGTCCTTTCGGACATCGGCCACATCCAGGGCCAGGTTCTACTGGCCATGCCTGATGAGCGCCAGCTCATGGAGGATGCGGTGGAGTAGGCGGTTGTAAGAAAGTGGCCCTGTATATACTGGACCAAGTAAGGTACAGTGTGCACAGAGTCCACAGTCCCCAGAGGTTTGGCAGAGGCTAAAGTTAGATATAACCTTACTCTCTAAAGTGGTAGCTTGGTCGAGCAGTAAGGCAGTATCAGAGGACAGAGTAAAGCATTTGTTGTACACACTCAGTCAGCAAATGAAACCACACACTCAAGAACTGAACTCTAGGCCAATGGTTTGTATATAAAAATATATGCTTGTTTTATTTTAGAACCAACAATAGGTATCAAAATATACTTTCTCAGATTGAGATGCTTTAGGTAAATACTTTCAATAGGCAATAGACTTTTGAATGTAATAGTTACAGTTGTTGCAATAGGCAACACAATTTTAAACACAATTATACATTGAGCTCACTGGGAATTTCTAGTTAAATGCAATTGATTACTTTTTGGATTACTTTTCTTACCACAGGACTGGATCCTAGATTCAGTCCTGGGACATCTCCTGTAAACAGTTGAGTAAAAGCGTTTTGGTTACAGTTGTGATTTTTAAGGAATATTATTGTATTTTAAAAGTTGACACTTAGAAACTTTTTCCCATAGAATCACCAATGTTATCCTATGGAAGGGAATTCACTTAGCAGGTAAGTGGGGTTATTGTTACTTTTTCTAACTCAGTGTTGGATCCTGGATCCAGCACTGGTGCATCTCCTGTAAACAGTTGGAAGAATGTGTTTTTGTTATACAGGCGATTTTTAATGAATATTTATAAGTTTGCAAAATTGACACTTAGAAACTTTTTCAGCAAAAACCAGGCAATGTTATCCTATGGAAGGAAATTCAAGTTACAGGTAAGTACAGTTATGATTACTTTTCAGGGTCAGTTCTGGGCACCAAAGTCCAGCGCTGGGATCTCTCCTGATAACAGGTGAGTACGTTCGTTTTCGTAATTCGGCTGATTTTAGGTTAATATTTTAAAGTCTCAAAACTCGACACTTCGAAGAATTTCCAAGTGAAACCAGTCAATGTTACCCTATGGAAGGAAATTCAATTCGCCGGTAAGTTACTTTAACGTTACTTTTGTAATCCAGTGCTGGACTCCTAGATTCAGCACTGGGACATTTACTTAAAACAGGTAAGTAATTACGTTTTTGTAGTTTGTACGATTTTTAAAGAATATTCTTGTATTTCAAAAGTTGACACTTAGAAACTTTTTCACAAAGAACCACCAATGTTATCCTATGGAAGGAAATTCAATTCACAGGTAAGTTACTTTTTAATTACTTTTGTTACTCTGTGCTGGACACCTAGGTTTAGCACTGGGGCCTTTCCTGCAAACAGTTGAGAAAATTCGGTTAGGTTATTTGTGCGATTTTTAAGGAATATTCTTAGTTTTCAAAAGTCGACACTTAGAAACTTTTTGGAAGAAAAAGTGTCCATGTTATCCTATGAGGAAAAAATGAGTTATCGGTTTCGAGGTAAGTAATCGGTCTTTTGAGTTAGGGTTCTGGGGTTAGACTCAGGGGTCTCCCAGGGTCAGTGATGCACTGTTGTTGCACCCTCAGCGGCACTAGGGCGGCCGGGTGCAGAGTGTTGAGGCCCAATGTTATCCTATGGAGGATAGGGGGACTCCGGTTGGTGGCTGCTGGCAAGCAGGCCACTGGGTTGTGGGAGCAAAGCTTCTAGGGTTAAGCTCAGGGCACGTTGGGGACCAAGTTAGCACAGAAGGGGCACCCTCAGCGGCACTAGGGCGGCCGGGTGCAGGGTGCTGTTTTGAGGTCGGGTGCCCTGTTGATTTCAATGGAGATTTTCGGTTTTGGTTTTCAGCTGCAGGCTCGGTCCGGGAAGACTTCCAGGAGGAACCAACAGCTGGGAAGGTAAGTTGGAGGGCTCGGGGACGTAGGTGCACCTCGGGTTCCTTTCTCCAGGGCGCAGGGCGGCTGGATGCAGGGGTGTCTTTTGAGGTCGGATTTCACCTTACCGGGCCACTCGCGGTTGGGGGGGGTCTCCGTGCAGAGGCTGCAGGTGACGTCGGGGAGTCCTGGAAGTGTCAACCCACAGTGGACTCGGACTCTGGAGAGCTGGGGGACCTCGCTGGGACCGGTGGGCCACTTGAACTCGGGCTGTAGGCGACGGGTGCAGTGGTGGTTCCAGGCGTCGGGTTTCTTTTTCCTCAGCAGGCTCGGAGTCTTTGTTTGGTGTTTCTTTTGAACAGAGCTGCTGTTCACAGGAGATCCGGTCTTTGTTGAAGGCAGTCAGTCCTCCCCGGGGTTCTGGAGGTCGCTGGCTGCAGGACAAGACTATTTTTGGCGCAGGATCTCTGGAAACTGCAGACGGGCCGGTAGGGCTAGGGCCAAGTCAGTTGTTCTCTGCAGTCTCCTCTGCTGGGCGTCTTCTTTCGTCCTTTTTCTTCTTAGGTTGCGGGAATCTGAGGAAGGAAGGTTCAGGGTGCGCCTAAATACTAGATTTAGGGGCATTACAGGTAGGTAAAGGGAAGGGACCAATGGGTCCCTGCCCTGGGGTGGGTACACCCCCTATCCTGCCACTCTCCTGTGGGAGGGGGCAGGAGCCTAGTCCTGATTGGGCAGGGCTCCCCATCTTCAAGATGGCGAGAGCCCGGAGATGTGCTTCACCTCGCCTCCCCCACCTGAGGGGTGGGGTTGGCAGAGGCTGGCACACCCCTTTCCTCCCTTGGTGTTTCCCGCCAGTCTTCCCGCCAGGATGGGGGAAGAACCGGTGGGGACCAGTTGCTGAGTACAGCAAGTGGTCTGGGAAGCTCACAAAGGCGGAATGCCTTTGAAGCTTCCCCCTGCCCATCCTGGGGGAGGAGGCCTAGCACCTCGCCCAGGACGTGCATTGTTGCAGGCCCGGGAGAGCGGATGGCTCTCTACCCAGGGGTCCAGCAACATGTCTGCTGTGTGGCAGCCTAGGCAGCCCCTCAGACAAAACGTGGATTGTAGGTTAGGTTCAGGGGGCAACTCTAAGTTGCCCTCTGTCGTGTATTTTACAGTAAATCCCACACTGGCATCAGTGTGGGTTTACTGTGCTGAGAAGTTTGATACCAAACTTCTCAGTCTTCAGTGCAGCCATCATGGTGCTGTGGAGTTCGTGCTGACGACCTCCCAGCACCATATACTGAATGGCAGCACTGCACTTACAGTGCCCAGGAATGGACCTGGGTACTGTAGGGGCACAGGGCTCATGCACCTGTACCCTCACCACTGGCATAGGGCACCCAGCTAGAGGGGTGACTGAGGTATGCCAGGGCAGTGTGTTTGTGGGCATGGCACACAGGGATGTGTGCCATGTCGACTCTCTGTTTTGTTCTGCACCAAGACACTCAGCCTGCAAGGGCAGTGTGTGTGTGTCAGGGTACAGGGCCTCTAAGGGTGGCACAATAAGTGCTGCAGCCCTTAGCGGTCTTCTCTGGTCACAGTGCCCTGGGTACCTAGGGTACCATTTACCAGGGGCTTACCTGTGGCCAGAAATGCCAATTGGGTTTAGGTTTTAGTACAGTTTTTAGGGAAGGAGCACAGGCCCTGGGTACCCGATAGGCAGGGACCCAGGGCACACCAAGGAAAAGTGCATCAGTTATCAGGCAAAAAGTGGGGGGGTTACTGCAACAGAAACCCACTTTCCTATAGCGGTCGGTTGATGATGACGAGGAGGGGGGCTCCTGGTGATCCAGTAGTGTGGACCTCAGCTGCAGGTTGCGGCGGGGGTGGCGTTATCGGGTTGGAGGCAGGCTAAGCTGGTGGCCCAAAGAACTCGAGGCCATGCCTCCTCCTCCTCCAAGGCCACGCCCTCCAACTTTTGGCACCACAACCAGGCAGCTATATCCTGCCGGGATAGTTGGCCGGTCCAACAGCAGGAGTAGCTATATGATCATGAAAGGAAAAAAAAGAAGAATTGTGATGCTCAGAGCAAACACCTGTTTATACTGTCTATAGTGGCACAATAGCAGAACATTGCTGGTCCCCTAGGGCCATTGGAATGTTTGATGTGATTAGTCACAGAGCCAGGTTTTTCCCACACATGCATCACATAATGCAATAGCACTGAATGAAAGGAATGAAGACACACCACCAACATAATCAAAAAGTGATTTTAGTTGGGTTTCATAGGGTGAAACTGAACACACACTTTGTGTGTTAATAAACAAATTAGCTGCCATTAATGAGTAAGGCGTATATATGCTGCACAATTACTGGACTCTATGTGTAGCATTAATGGAGCCATGCTGGCAGATTTTATACTCTGCAGCATGTTTTTGGGGCAGATGTTGGGATGTTAATAACTTATTATCATTAATTCCAATGGCCCTGCTCTTCTCCTACTCCCTCTACAATTCTACCCTGAGTCCAGTCTCCAAACTTAGGGGCTGATAGAGTCTGGCAGATGGGATACTCAATCACGCATGTGGTGGATAACAGATATCCCATCTGCCGTATTACAGTGCATACTCCACTGTGGTACAGCGAACATGATATATTATTTTATTTGTCATGTTTGTTAGAGTATCCCATCTGCCAAACTCTAAATCAGGCCCTTAGTCCCATGTTACACCCGGGCCTCCACCACAAATTATTTTCAACAAATACCTTTACTCTGCGGAGGGGATTTAGTCTACCAAAAGGTGAGTTATAGGGATTAGCCTAGTTATAGTTTTAGCTATGGAATGGTTGGGTGTCACTGATCATGTACTATACTTTTGCTTAGTGACATTGGCTGACGGAAGGAAAAAATTGGAACCATAAATCCATAATGTAAGCCATGAAATATAAGTCACTTGGGCAGAAAAATGTGGCAAATTCCGCATAGTGAAATTCTGCGAGTTCCGATCGCCCCAAATCTCTTCTTCCTGGTTTACATCAAAGGGTAGTGGTTTATGTTTATTTCTTGCTGCATGAAATTAGAACGTGGGTGGCAGGCAGATACCACATGAAAGTTCAGCTCATTTTACACTTGAAAGTACAAGAGGTACAAGAGGACCTCAAGCTGAGCCAGAGTCAGGTATCTTGCTTGCCCATGGCTCGATCTTTCAGCGGCTCCTCCATCTCCATTGCTTATAAGCTGTTTTCTAAAGCAATAGCTACACATGGTAAAAAAGTGCTTTCGCCCATAAACAGTGCAAAATGAGAATCCATCTTCTTGCGATGCCAATTCTGAGGATGTCAGGCTCTCGTTTTACCTCTAGAGCAGGGCTGCCCAGCCCTGGGGTCCTCGACCCCAACAGAAATAGGAAGACAAACACTGAGGCTATGTCTGATGGTGCAAGCTGCATACTCAGTTATCGACTGACAGCACTGCAAAAGACTATAACAACTTCACTAACAAAAGCACATTTGGGACACAAAAGGAAACTTACAACACACTCACTCTACTGTGGCCACACTTGGGAAATGAGCTCATCACAATGTCCCCAACACGACTTAGAGAATTAGATTGTTTTAACTGAAAACGAGTACCTCACATTTTGAGCAAATTGTATAGTTGTCATGCGAAGGGGTAGCCATGGAGAAAAGGTATTTAACCCATGGACAGTTTAAGCAAACATGGGACAATTGGTGTCTGGTTTCTGAGACAGCTAATTGCTTTCAAGCTGCTTCAAGCACCACAGGTCAGGGTGAGCCCTGAGAGTGGGATTTGTGATTTTGCTGAATCTCATTGCTCTAGTTAATGTTGTGTTATATTATGTTGATCTGTAAACGCACTAATCACCCGTGAGGGTATCCAGGACCTTGAGCAAGTGTGTAGGTGTGTGGTCCCCGTGGAGTTATTCAAACAGCCAGTTCTTCAGCTTCATGTGTGACTGAGGATGTGAGGAGGAGGCTCTGCTGTGTTGTGGGAGGTCCTTCCATTAATTTGCAGTGAGAAAGAAAAGCGACATTTACCAACGCTAGTCATAATTGCCTCCCTCTCCCTCCAGCAGGGGCGTAACAGAGGCCCCCGCAGCCCCAGCGGTGCGAGGGGGCAGGGCTCCTTGTTCTGGAGGGGGCCTCCTCACCCTCAAAGCCATGCCATTGTATGCCTTGCAGAAATGCGTGCAGTGGCATGGAACAAGAAATAGTTTAACGCTCAGGAAAGCAGTCTGCTTTACCGAGCAGGCCCCTGCAGTGTAGGGAGACCCGACCTTTCAGGGGGGCCTCTTTGAGCCCAAAACCAATGAATATCTGTGCAATTTGTGATACGCCGGGGTCCCTCATCACATTCTGCAGGAGGGCCCATCATTTTGCATTACGTCACTGCCCCACAGTCTTTGGGGGTGTACATGCATCGCCCACACCTTGTTAAGTGAATTCGATTGAAGGCCTAGTAACTTGAACGCTCACCACTGACATCTGTTGTCAACTCAAGGTCGCACGTTATGGTCTCGGCAATGCCTGCCTTTATGCTACTACACTACAGCCACAGTATGACCCTACAGCCGGAAAAGCACTGCAAGCCCCAGTCTCCTACAGTGGGCAATACTTCGACATCGTCCACTCGACTGTATGTCAAATGCACAGCTTTTTAAAATGTCTGAAATCAAAAAACATCAACGTAAGGTTCACACTGACGGCCGAGTGAGTTTACACTGAGGTCCTGGACTGTAGATGGGTTCTCCTGAATTGCATACTGCTGAGTGACACACCTATAGTGCACAATTGCCTTGTGTTCGGAGTTTTATATAGGGCGAACTTGACCAGAAGGTATAGGAATGCTTTAAATGAGCACCAGTTGCGTTACATAAGGACACATTCATTTTTTGCAAGGCACGGGGAGATTAAGTGATTTGCCCAGAATCACAGGATGTCGAGTGCGGTTGCCGAAATTCGAACCCGGTTCCCCCGATTTGATGTCGACCGCCCAGGCCATTAGGCCACATCCTCTCTGGACACCCGAAAGCCATCTTCATGCTTTTCAAAAACAGAATGATTTACGTCGCTACCTTTCTATATTATTAGGGCATTCGGATATCCAGTGACAGTAAGAAGTACCATAATACTGGGGTTTCCTTTTTCATATTGTGGCCATTCTTAAAATAGTTATGCCTAATGACTTTGCCGCTGCTTGGACGTATATTAAGCGGCCTTCTCTGTGGAGAACAAGGCACATTTTTGGGGTGAATGATTAATACATAAAATAAGTTTTCATACAAAGTCCAATCCATGTGTCCCTGCAGTACTTGTTTAACAACACATTTTTAGTAGTTGTTTGTGAAACAACCACATACATTCAAAAGCAGATATAAACAATACGTCTTGCCATAATCACCCCTACCCCTTCAACAGCCCAATCTTATCACATGAGCAATGTTGACAGCTGGCCCTTGACCCCCCCCCCAATGGCAATCCCCAGATTATGGACACCTACTTCTAGTCTCCTAACCTCATACCTCTCATCCATCATCTCAATCAATGAACCTATCGGTTTAATCGTGATCCCCCATTATTGCCCCCACACCTCCCATATTTTAATATACTTTTCCGGGTACCCACTTTCCCTGCAGCCAGAGCACAGTTCTTCTCCTGGCAGCCATATATTTTTGGCATATACCAGGATGGTAAAATACACACTGCTGCCCACATATCACATTTAGCTTGACTTTCATGCCACTGGTTTATGTAACCATCTACTGTCTTCCAAAAACATTTAATAAACCAGTTAGGTAAATCCAATGCTCCATACATGTTTTAGGGAGAAAGCACAGGTGCTCGAGTGTTTAACAGCGGTATAGCGCCTAGAGTTCTAAAGCCAGCAGCACCAGGCAGTGCCTAATTTGTTTTTTTTAAAAGTACGTGTCAGGGCCCTACGCAGGAGGCCACTGCAGGTTGCACAACCCACTCCCCCTGTCAACACTAACAATGACAGTACCAACACAATTATTAGATACCACAGTGAGTCCTACACGTGAGACAATTCAAATTATTCCACGCCACCCATAGCTGTAAAAAGGTGTGCACAGCAGGTATCTTTCATAATTAATGTACATTGAATTTTTTGACAACTGCTGTGCACATCTCAGAACTAGACAGACACCACCACTATGTCATAAATGCCGGTGTTGAGAATTAAGTGCCGGTGCCGAGCACCGGAAACCACAGGCTCAAGTTAAGTGCTGCCAAATAGGAAACAAATATTGGCAAAGGCAATAGGTCTCACCTTTGGGACCTGTTGGCTTTGCCGATGGTTTCAATGATACAGCACAGCATCCCCAATACTGTCCAGCATGGCAAAAATGGCTACCCAAAAAAGGCACTATGTAGCGCCTGTGTCTTTTTGTAGATGTACGCTCCACACATGCATGCGCCTGGAAAACAATGCTGGTGCTCTGTTTTTCTTTTTATTTACCAATAGAGCTCCATCTGTAGATAAAAAGAAGTAGCACAAAAGTTTTTGGGTGAGAAAGCTATTGGTGAAAGCAACGGGGTAGGTGTGGGGGGGAAGCAACATGGAGCACTGGGGCGGAAGCAACACAGGGGTGGTGGGCAGAAGTAACACAGAGGACTAGGAGAAGAGCACAACATGGGTGAGAGCAGTGCATAAGTCCTAAAAAAAGAAGTGGGGCGGGACAAACTAAGTATGGCATTATGCAGGTGACATCATGGCGCCTGACATCACACTGCGTGACATCAAGGCGTGTCACATCGCATTGCACATGGCATCACAGGAAGTGGCATCACAGCCCATGACCTCACACGAAGTGATGTCACAATAATTGACATCAGATCTTAAGACTTCACACATATGTTTAGCAGGTCTAGACTATCATGAATACATTTCAGTGCATTACAATATTTAACAAATTAGATTTTGCTTGGGGATGTGCGTGAAAGTGACGCAACCCCGATGCAAAATCTGGTCTCAATTTATACACTTATTTTTAAAAACCTTGCCACAGAGAAATTGGCAACAGGGAGACACGTGGCAGTAAATACGTTCTGCTTAATTGGTTTCAAAGTCCATTTTAAAATATCTTATGGGGTTAATACACCTGCTGCAGAGATCAGAGGGAAAATCTAGGAATAATAATAACGGTATTATAGCTTTGGAGGTTAACGTATTTTAACTTTGGAGATTAATGTATTTGCTAGAGAGATCTGTGTTTTGTCTATTCTCAGTTTTAATTCAAAGTAGCAAGGTTAGTTAATATGTATTCTGCTAATCACATTATGTAACACACACGTCAGATTTTTATTTCATGTAAATGGGTAAGTGGGTTACCGCTTTTAACACAGAGATCCTTTTGTTACTTGCAGTTCATAAATTGTAATCCTTCTAATATAGCACAGTAAACTATTAAGGATATGTGGCTACTACACATTGTAACCCTCACTGTCTTATGTAATGCATCCTGTACACTGATTTACGCACATATGATTTATTGTCAATGTATAATGTCTTTTGTAAAGTGCTCTGACACCCTGCATTTGGACGAGTAGCACTATAAAAGAAATAAAACAAAATAGTGATATTTTTAATTGTTATTTGGGTAAATCCTGGGACAGACCAACACATCTACCATTCTTACATGCATATCTCTTGTATACAGGGACGGAACAAAGTCAAAGGTGTGCCTCTCCTAAATACCTGCGAAGTTATAAGCTGTGTGCCTTTGTTTCCCCTCCATTGCATCTAGGTGTGAGGCTCCCGATAGCTCCCAGCCAGGATGCTTCAACAAAAAGAGGCCTGATGGCCCCTTAACTTCGACCTTTCTTATGGACCGAGCTGTAATCTGATAAGCCTCTTCCCCGCCTGAACTTTGCTGCTCTTTACGAAAGCAGACAACGTGCAGGTGCTGCTGAATATGTCCCAGTGTCTGAAAATTACACTGGGACACCTTTAGCTTATTTCTGTGGGGCCCAACTTTTTGGCAGGGTAGACAGCGTCCACCCTGTGAAAAAACTGGGTAATTGCCGTCTACCCACGTGTTCTCACAACTCGTGCCATGGGTGAGAGAGAGCGGCATGGAGTGCAGGGGAGAAGCACAGCGGCGTGAAAACAATGCAAGGGGAAGAAGCACAAGAGAGTGAACGCAACACAGAGGGGCTGCAGGAGAAGCACACAGCAAGAGAGAGCAACATGGAGCTCAACAGAGGGGTAAAAGAGGTACACAAGGGAGGCAGATAAAAAACACATGCACTCTCATGGGATGCTTCACCAAAAAGAAAAATTTAGTGCCTCGAAATTAAGCTGTGGGAAGATTCAAGTAATGTGTCCATGCTCCAGGGAGGAACAAACACAAGAAGAGGAAAGAAATCTTCACAAGCTAGTAAATGAGTCTGCGGTGGGGGGATGGGGGGGTGGTTTGTGCTTATTCGGGCCTGTTGCCCCCTATTTATCCCCCCCCTCGTTTTGTTCAGCTCGCCCCCGGATTGGGAGGGTCCGAGCTTGCCCTGGGGTGACCAATCCTGGTCGCCCCCCTCTAGCGGGCTATGCAGATGGGCGGGGAGGGGCTTCCCGCCTCCGGACGGCGTTTGCCCCGGGCCCCCACTCGGTCCGGCTTCGCCTTCCCCGGCCCGGGTTACAATCAATGGCAAGTAACGGGTGGGCTCTAAGCCCACTGTAAGCTGACAATAGGTCTTTTTGCAAACACACAGCTTTCGCTGTCTGATAGGAGAGACCTAAAAATGGGGGACCACAACAAATATGATGTCCTTTCTTACAAAGTGGAAAAAATATTCAGATGGTCCAAATTGAAAATGACAGATTATTTTCTTGAAATCATGAGTCTGCTAAGTAAATGGGGAGTGTCGGCATACTACATAAAACCATGAAATCTATTTATCACGTTATGCCTCATTTCTCATAGCTTCCAAATGTGGGAGCATTTAGCTATATTCTGTTTCCCAGTCTAGAGGTTTTCAAGAAATTTGGAAAGTGCACTGAGCATAAAATACGTACCATACTATGGTGTTCACTGTGTTTTTCCTGAGAAAACGAAACGAGCTTGTTGAAAAAAATGTGTGTATTCCGTATATACCAAAACAAGCGCACACTCGGGACGAAATCACAAGCAGTTGTTTTTAATCCAGTTACGCCTTTCGACTGCACAGCAGTCTTGATCACACATGGGAGGGGGAAGGGTTATATTTTACTAACAACTGCATTAGTTATTCAACAAATTGTGGAGGTACATTTTAAACAATATGTTCCATGCGCGGCCGATTTTCGCCCTGTGCGAGGCGTTTCATTAAGCGGACGGGTTCATGACGAGCTCAGCTCGTCATGCGCACACGAGCACTGCGCAGCATGACGAGCTGAGCTCGTCATGAGCATGGAAGGGGTTATAAGAAAAAGAGGGGGCACCCGAATTTGAACAGGGGACCTCTTGATCTGCAGTCAAATGCTCTACCACTAAGCTATACCCCCCTGATTGCTAGCAATCGCAGCTGGTTTTACTTGTCTTTGTTCTCAATGACGTGGAGTTTGTTTAGTGTCTCTTTCCGGCTTCCGAGATGTCTCGCTAATTGTCCGGTAAATATTGAAGCACTGCCAGAATGCTTCTCGTATTTCCTGGGAAATAATAAGAAGGGGCTTGCTGTGGGATTGAAAGTTAGAATGCTGTGATCAGCGTTGACATTCCAAATAGGTTTACATAATTTTATGACATGGAGGAGGGAGGGGAGTTTCTTTATATATTTCTTCTTTAAACCCTTCAAAAACACATCCTCCTCAATACGCTTTAATAATTCGGCGATAGAATTCTGATTTCTGACCACCATGTCCCTCTCTTCAAATGTCTACAGTCTGGAGATGTGGTGGGTAGGAAATTCCCTGCACTGCGCACAGCACTACAAGACGCGTCTAGGCGCTCCAAGCAACTTCTCAAGTTGTTATCGATCCCTGGGTTCTAGCTGGAGGCGCCCGTCCCTCTTCCTCAGTGACGAGAGGCTAGGAAGAAATATTTTTAGAGTGCTGGAATAAACTGGGCTCCAAGGATGTAGGCAACAATACATTTCTTGGGGGGGGGGGGGGAGGATGGTGCAGAAGGATACGGACATCCTTGGGGAGAAGGAAGCCATGGGTGGCTTGACTCCATGAGCCGAGACATCGAAAGATGTAAATCAGGCAACAAATGTCACGAAAAAAATGATAAAGTCTTAATAATGACACATTTATTTTTCAACATTTCTCAGTGTTTCAGTATATACGATTTTATATCACTGAATTCAGTGGCAACTATTGAAAATAATACTTTTAAATATGAAACTTTCAAGAATAAACCCATGCCTTGACGACGATGCTACGAGTTAACCAAAATGTGTAGGTTTGTCATGTTCTCTAACTTATACTGTTATTAAAGGTGTAGCATTGGTATTTTATATTAATCATGTATAAGGGAGTATTTTGCACAGTACAGATCCTGTACTGAACTGTGCTCCCAACTGGACGGGTAAAGGAAATGGTACACAGTAAAGCGATGGGCCCTGGATCACACAGTTTGATCAAATAGAGAAGCTGGGATTTAAGTCCAGGATTGCACATTGTTCAGTTCAGAGACTGTTGAGGTACATTCTTCGCTTTTCTGTTTACCACAAAAAAATCAGTGGTTGTGTCAAGGTATTTAATTATTGTTGTTTCGTTAAAGTATATGAAATTTAAAAAATACAGTTATCACACCTTAAATCCAACTGACACTATAACAAATATATATACATGCGCCGAATGACAAGAATATCATTCCCAAAATATCAAGCTGCATGAATACTGAGTCAAAAATATAGTCAATACAAAAATATTGAGGAACAGAATATAGAAGGTAAGAATATTGTTTACGTATAAAATATTGTTTTTAAAAGTATCTCTGTATATAATATTGTTTACTTTACTATAGGTGTATAAAACATGTTTTTTTAATTAATGTAATGTATATTAGTTATTACATTAATGTTAAGTTTTGGTGTTATAATAATAGATTTTTTTTAAAGTTTGTAGTTTTTTATGTAATTATATATTTTTTACATTTAGACATTTATACATTTGTAGCAGGTTGTTGGGTTGATAAGGGAATCGAATGGGAAGTTATTTAAATGATCAATTAAAAAATGTTTCATGTTAATTACATATTTAATTGTTAATTAAGTATTTTAATTGATAAATTGTTATTTTTATTATCTAAGTGTATGTTGTGATATTTTATTGTGTAATTTCATTTTTGTATAGCTTAATTACTATACTAATATTTGTGGTGTTTTAATTAATTGTTAATTTGTTGATAGGTGTATTCATTAATAAACTTTGTAAACTGTGTTCTACATTATTGATTTACATTTTATTTGTTTTATTTAATTACTATTTTAATACTAATATTGTTTTATTCATAATTATTTAATCTTTTTCTGGGTAGTAGGGAGGGAGGGAAGTGTGTTTATTTTAATTGCAATTGTTCAATTATTTTTGTATTATTACATTTCTTACAATTACATTTAATTTATTTATAAAGCAGATATTTTCATTTTAAATACATTTTAATACTTTTATATTGTTAGGTATTTTTGGTAAACTATTGGCAATCGTAATGGTATATTGAACCCTTCCTAACTACAACATTTTCCCTGCTTTTGCTTGGTGTGGGGATAGTAAATGTAACCCCCTCTAAAGTCCAATACTTTCCCTATTATTGCTTAGATTGGAGTAGGATTAGTAAGTGCCACTGAAATTATGCGATTCTGCGTCCGCAGCTTTTTTCGCATGATTATGATTTTGCCGCATTTGCCACATAATCCATCATCTGTTGTATAATTTTAAGATGTTAACAAAAAATGTTGTTTCTAGCTGAAACGAAAGTTTAAAAAAATGTGGCAGCATGGATTTGCGCGCAGTGGAAGGCCCTTTGCAAAGGTTTACTGGTCATCTTTCAGTTGCTTATTTGTGTATTTGGTTGTTAAACGGGTATTAATGATGTAAATCTTTGGCCAGACAGTATTACCATGTAATACTCTAAAAAATATGCCACATTATGCCACATAATTTGCCTTTTCTTGCTGCATTATCTAGTCAACCCTGACGTAGAATTTGATGCTCCTCTGCCGCTGAAATTGATGCTCCCCTGCGTCAAATTTTCAGTGGTCCTGGGAATAGTAAACCTAACCCCTCTAAAGTCCGACACTTTCCCTACTGTTTCTTATATTGGAATGCGAATATTAAATCTAAACCCTCAAAGGTACAACACTTTCCCTAATGTTGCTTACCTTAGAGTGGAAGGCTAGATCTAACCCTTCCAAAGTCCAACACTTTCCCTATTGTTGCTTATGTTGGAGTGGGAATAGTAAACCTAACCCCTCTGTTAATATTGGTGAATATGATGTCAATGTACACCATAAAATGTGCAGGCCCAACAGCGGCAATACCAGTAAATGCTCTGTTGATGTACGCCATAAACTATGCACGCATAACAATGTCAAAAATAGTAACAGCAATGTCGATGTATGCTATGACAACTGTACACACAATAATGAGAATGTTGGTAAATATGATATCAATGACCACCATGTTTTATGCACACGTAGCAATGAGCTAATATCATTGTTGTTGAATTCACCAAAGATGACCTTCCCATCAACCCCAGAGTTAGGTGGTCAGACAGGCCCTGCGACCCAAACCCAGGCCTCCTGATTGATAGGTCACAGGTGGGGATACATTCAGCCCGAAGACAAACGTGGGGGGAAAACCCTGATCATTCCCACAGATAGGCAGCTACACCACAAACAGGACCGAGGAAATTGGCCCCAATAAAACATGTTTGGCAAAATGCTCACGTTACCAAAATACCACAAAGTTAGGTGCCACATGATATTTGGGAACATTCAGCCAATTAGGACACAGCACGCACACCACACGTAGTAATCAGGCACTCCTCATGCCGGACATCTGGACACATACATACTGGCCCACTCTAGCTCTCCCCGAGGTCAAGAGCCACCTTTGTCCCCGTTATCAGATGGTTGTACTTATAATTTATGGATAGGCCTGGAATCACATGCTCTACAAGAATGTGTAAGCGATTCATTGTACTTCAAGAACTGTATAAAATGCCGGCCAAAACCTCTCTACATCGAGACTGTCTTCAGCCGCTACACTGTCGATGTTCTTCAGGCTGCTGCATTTAATTAAACCAACTTGTTCCTGTTTTGCCAAATGCCTCTTGTCTTTTCATTTTTCAAGATAAATTCATATCCGAGCAACACCTCCAATGTCCAACCCTTTCTCTGATTTTGCTTACGTTGGAGTGGGAATAGTAAATCTAATCACTCTAAAGTCCAACACTTTCCCTACTGTTGCTTAGGTTGGAGTGGGAATAGTAAATCTAACTCTCCAAACCCAACACTTCCTACATTTGTTTAAATTGGAGTTAGAATAATAAACCTGACTTCTTTGAAGCCCATCAGTTTTGCCAGTATTGTTTATTTTAGATTGTTGGTATTAGTTCTTTATTCTTTAATATTTATAATATTTATAACAAAATAATTATATATTTTTTAATTTAAATGTTATTTTTATATTTATAGTATTTCAAAATTAAGTGTGATATATGTATAGTTAATATATTGGGTTATTTTAATTTTTAAGTTATTGTTAATATTATTGTCATTTTTTTAAATTGCTTGTATGTTGTGTTGAATATATATATATATATATATATATATATATATATATATATATATATATATATATATATATATATATATTAGCAGCAACTCCTCTTCGTACTGCAATCAAACGGATGAAAAACAGGAGCCCGGACCACAATTTTGTGCAAAGCTGTAAGTTGTTTAATGCAGCTTGTTCAGACCTCAGCCATGACGCGTTTCGGGTCCGTAGACCCTTGATCACATATATATATTACCTACTGGCGGTCGCCAGTAGGTAGTTTTATAGTTAGGACCTCGTTTCTATTCAAAAAGCGTTTTTTGTTTTCCCAATAACTTTGGCGTCGTTTGACGAATCTTCGCGAAATTTTCAAAACTACTGGCCCGCTCCGGTCAGCTTCTGTCTTGGAAGTTTCGGGGTGATTCATAAAGCGGGGGCCGAGAAAAAAGGGGGGTCCCAAAACGCGTTTTCCCCATGTTAAATTCCATAGGAAACTTTAGACAAAGCTACAGCCCGAACTGCTGAACGGAATTACACCAAATTTGCCAAAAAGGTAGGTCTTGGTTCAGAAAGAGCCCTTTTTATTAAATGGTGTAAATCCGTTCAGTAGTTCCTGAGAAAATTAAAAAAGAAAAATATCGATATTTGAGCACCAAGGAGGGTTCGCGAACCCTCCCGGGCACGAAGCTCACTTGATTGGCTGCCAACACTCCAAACCAGGAAGTGTTAGCAGCCATCTTGTGACTCGGTAACCGAGTCACAAGAAAAGAGTGGAAAATAAGAAAAGAGGGCAGGGTAGAAACACCCTGACCCCTAGGCCTGCTCAGGGGTCCCACAAGGACCCCCAGGGCCCAAAAAAGCAATAAAAAAAAAACTGCAGAATTTGCGTTGGGGTCGCAAATCCTGCCGTGAAAATAAAAAAAAACGAAGCGCGGACTCCCGCGCTTCGTTTTCAAAAAGCCCCCGGGTGGGCCAGGTCCCGGAGGCAATGAGTGATTAATTTGCGGGGGCCCGCGTGGGTCCCCGCAGCCCCAGGGACCGCCACCTCCTTGGGGCTTTGTTTATAAAGCGCGGGGGGGGGTCCCAACCCCCCCATGCTGCCCCGGGGACCGCCACCTCCCCGGGGCATTGAAATTGAAAAGGTGGGGGGCCTCGCTGGCCCCCCAAGCCCCGGGGACCGCCACCTCCCCGGGGCTGAAATTGTTTTAAAAAAGTGTGTGGGGGGGGGCTCCTGCCCCTCCCCACACTGCCCCGGGGACCACCACCTCCCCGGGGCATTAATTATTCAAATGCGGGGGTCCGTTACGGACCCCCAGGCCCCAGGGACCACCACCTCCCCGGGGCTTTGAAAACATTGGAAGGGGGGCTGCGCAGCCCCCCTCCAGGAGCCCTTGATGGCCCTGGGGAACACCACCCCCCACGGCCGGCTCCTGCAGTGTCCCGGGGTGCCCACCCCCGGGACACTGCTGTTTGCTATGGCAGGGCGGGAGGACGGCTCCCGCCCTGCCATAGCAAACTCTGCTTTGCTTCGTCGAAGCGAGAGCAGGGAAACCTGCTCTCGCTTCAACGAAGCAAAGCAGGATTGCTTTTGAGCAAGGGGAACTGCATGTCAGCAGCTCCCCTTGCTCAAAAGCAATGCCGGCTCCCGCAGGAGGTGGGAAGCCGGCGGGATCGTGGGAGCATTGGGGTTCCCCTCACAGTCCTCAACGCAAAGGGCCAGCCCTGGGGGATGGGGTCCCCGGGCCCGAAGTGGCCCGGGAGGGGGGCCACGCGGCCCCCCTCCCTCAATGAAATAAAAACAAAAAAAAGAGGCACAGCCCCGGGAGATGGGGTCCCCGGGGCCAATAGAGGCCTCAGGAGGGGGGCCACGCAGCCCCCCTCCTTAAAAAATATTTTTAAAAAAAAGAATAAATATGTGGCCATGCCCCGGGGGATGGGGTCCCCGAGGCCGAAATTGGCCTCGGGAGGGGGGCCACGTGGCCCCTTACCGGTTTTTTTTTTCTAGAAAAAAACGGGTCAGGCCCTGGGGGATGGGGTCCACAGGGCTCCAAATATTGTAAAAGAAGGGGGCCACACAGCCCCCCTTCTAAAAAAAATAAATTAAAAAAAAAGCTGGCATCGCGCCGGAGGCCCCGCCCCCTCCCTGCAGCACTCTGCAAACACGCCCCCTGGCACATTGTAAATTGGGGGATTAAGTCCCCTTCAATCCTGAGGGTCCCTGGGGGCCAACTAGCCCACCAGGTACCTCCAGTATGCACCACAGAGCTGCGTTGCAGAGAGGTGGTCCGAGGCCACGCCCCTTTTTACACCACTCTGCAAATGTGACCTCTGGTGCACTGCTGGTGGGGGGATGAGGTCCTCTTGTGTCCTGAGGACCTCAGGACACAAGTGGACTTCATCCTCCGAGCAGCAGTGCACCAGAAGCCGTGTTTGCAGCGTGGTGTAAAAAGGGGCGTGGCCTCGGAACACCTCTCTGCAACACAGCTCTGTGGCACTTACTGGAGGTACCTGGTGGGCTACTTGACCCCCAGGGACCCTCAAGATTCAAGGGGACTTAATCCCCCAACTTACAAAGTGCCAGGGGGCGCCTTTGCACAGTGGTGCAGGGAGGGGGCGGTGCCTGATATAACAAGTTAGCAATCCTGCTGTGTGGGACTTACTGGAGGTAATAAAAGGGGTAGTTGGCCCCCAAGGTTGACGTTGGGGCCTAACTATCTCTCCTGTTACCTTCGCTAAATCCCAAACAGTGGGATTGCTAAAAGGTGTTTGGAGGCCACGCTCACCTTTCTCCACCACTCTGCAAACGCGACTGCTATGAAATTCACTGAAAAAACCATAGGTTTCAGGGACGTTATAGTTAGAAATTAGCATTTAAAAAACCTTTGAAATTCACTGAAAAAACCATAGGTTTCAGGCACGTTATAGTTAGAAATTAGCATTTAAAAAAACCTTAGAAATTCACTGAAAAAACCATAGGTTTCAGGGATGTTATAGTTAGTTAGACATTTCACTCGTACAAAACCTTAGAAATTCCGCCGTTATAGTTAGTTCAGCTAACTATTACTCGCGCCCCCGCAATGCACTGCTGATGACGTCACATATTACATCATTCATGACATGGTCAGTGACATCACTGATGACATCTCAAATGACATCACTGATGACACCATCCACGTGAAAATCTGATGCACCTCCTCACACCCTAATATAACCTTTGATACACCCACTCTAAAATACAGACTACCATTTTCGAAACCATAGACACACCAATACCAGTTACTACATACGCACTCACTGATTCCTAGGTCTACACACACATCCACTCATTCACCCATACAGTCACTCATGCATACAGTCACTCATCAATAAGACACTATCATATGCACTCATACACCTATACAGACACTCACACACCACCACTCATCCAGAGTTACTCACACACCTAGTCAGTCATGCAAAGAATCAATCACACTTCCATTTACTCACCTATACAGTTATACACACACCACCTCACTTATTCATACAGATACTAACGCATACTTACTCTCTTATACAATCACTGATACAAGTACATACTCATCCATACAGTCACTCTCACAATCACTGACTCTCACGTATAGTCATTTATATACTCCAACTCTCACATACACTGCCTTTTAGATATGTAGTTACTTGGACATGTACCACTGAGACATCCATTCACTCACCAACACACCCATACACACACTCACCCACCCATACAGCTGTTTCCACATGCACTCTTGAACCCATACACCCAGTGAGTCAACCACTCACACATCTATGCACAGAGTCACACACTTCCCACCCACCCACACATACACTTTGGCACCCATACAAATTCTCAGGCAACCAATCAATAACCCATATAGACACTCATGTAGCTACTCACCAACCCATGTAGCAGCTTACACAACAACAGACAGACTGATACAGACATTCACACAGTTTAGTCACTAACCCATGCATTCAGTAAGACACATTTAATCACTCACTTATACAGTCAGTCACGCACCTACTAAATCTTCCATCCAGACACTTATACACCCACTCATTCTTCAATACACCTTGGCATATATATAAAACATATTTAAACTTTATAGAAACACACAGTCACTGGATGATGTCATCAGTGATGTCATCAGTGATGTCATTTGAGATGTCATCAGTGATGTCACTGACCATGTCAAGAATGATGTAATATGTGACATCATCAGCAGTGCATTGCGCGGGCGCGAGTTATAGTTAGCTGAACTAACTATAACAGCGGAATTTCTCAGGTTTTGTACGAGTGAAATGTCCAACTAACTATAAAGTCCCTGAAACCTATGGTTTTTTCAGTGAATATATATATATATATATATATATATATATATATATATATATATATATATATTGCTGCAAAACGCCTCATCTGTTCCAAGAAGCGGAACCAGCACTCCGTGGGTTTGGTCATCTGGCTTTACTGTTCAAGTGAGATCATCCACGCGTTCCGGCCGTTTGCTCACGGCCTTGTTCACGATGACAGGACAAACAAAACTTTTTGTTTAAATACACACCTTTCCCATTAGTAACATGGTCATAGAAAGAGGACAACATTATTTTGCATCACAGTTCAGTTTGTAATACGAAACTGGCGGCCATCTTAAAGTGCATAGTGGTATTTCTAAATGTTTACATTTCAAAGTAATCAAAATATATTGTAACTTTACCAGGAAAGTTCCTTATACATTGTAAAAGTAAGCTTCTATTACAATACATGTTTCTTTTGCATAACAGATAGTTCCATTATTCTTTTATATTTTCTAAAGTGCATACCTTATTCTATAGCTGCCCAAAATGTTTTTCCTTTTTCGTAATAGATATTCACATCCTGTGATTTTACGCATCATTTTCTCATCTTTGTATTCTTAAAGTGCTAGTGCTCATAAGTGATCATAACGTGCTTTCACTACTCCTATAAAGTGCATGACTGTTTCCACTATTTACTTTCCAAATAAAACAAAATCCCCTTTACTACTCTTTAGGGAGATCTGTATATCCTTATCTATTAGTTTTAAAACTGTCATAATAAAGTGCTTAAGTGTTAAAAATCTAAAGTGCAAGTGCTCTCATTCTTCCTTTTTGTCCTCTAACAACCCACTAAACAAATTTTTGTTTTCTTTATTTGTATTTCCTTTGTTTCGCTCCTACTGATTTCTGTGCAGGTTGAGATATAACATTTAATATTTAATACAAGCATGTAAACAACTCCTTATCCATATTGAAAACGTAACACATACATGTAGCACAGAAGTCCAAGAAAAGCGCACATTCAGGAGAATCACAATGCAGTGCTTGATTTATTCAATCCAGTAACATGTTTCGACTGCAGACAGTCTTGTTCACCCACAGATTGAGTAGTGAAACCTCATTACATATCCTGATAAAACATAAAAGACAGACTAACAATGCACGTCAAGCACAAAACACGCACAATGAGGCGGCCATTTTAGAACATGTACATCATAAATTGAAGTATTGGCAAATGCATACAGATACTATTGTTTAAAGCCATGCATGTTAGAGCGTGAATCATGCAATTAACACATGCCGAAGGGTCCTCGATTATACAGTCATGATAAAAGTATAAATTAATATTGACCCTCAAATATGAAGGAACTGAGGACAGTCAGCACCATAAAGAAAGAAACATGTATATAGTGCCAGCTAGCGTAAAGCATGTAGTGTTTCTACTCATGCTACCTAGGTTTATCAGAAAGGAAAAATGATACTCTAGTGGGTAGGTAACCCAAACTGGACAAGGCGGTTTGAAAATTCTACCCGCACCGTACGCAAGTGCCGGAAAAAAAGTGAACCTGACTCATGGTCCATGGGAGATTCCTCTGATCAAGTTACACAGAGGAAAGACTGCTAGTGGAGGATCAAAGATCGCCCAGTCCTCACACATCAGCCCCCAGCGTCAATAGTGGATACTGTGTTAATCACCAAGCAGTTAACATTGGATAATATATAGGAGGCTGTACAGGAGGACAAAACCCAGAGTGGGAGCCAAATGGCTAATACCAGAGAAAGGGTGACATCCAAAATGGAGAAAACCCTTGAAGGGAAGGAAAGGTCCAGCAGAAGGCATTGAAAAGCCACAGTTAAAAAAAATTGACAAAATCAGGAAGAATGAGGTGCATGTACATTTACCACATAACAAACAAGCAAATAATAATAACACCCCTACATCGTAAACATAACCATTATGTCTTAGATAACAAAAAGAAGTACAAGACTTATTATCTCTTATGCTTATGTCACCTGATGGATGAATTCTTGAAGAAAAGGGTAGGGAGTCTGTGTTAATGTACCAACCAATATTGGGTCCCTTCCTTTCCTCCTGTAATAAAATACAAAGATGGTGAATTAAAATCCGGAAAAATACATGTTACGCTGTAGACTTAGTAACATAAAGAGATACAACATATAGGATGAGGAAAGATATGGAGAGTAGGATAAAAATATATGTATACTCATGCGAGGGAATGGAAACACTGGTATGTTAACATATGTTACAGAGATGTATCCGAGAAGTATCACTCTTCATGACGGTGTATTCCCAGTTCCTCATCAAGGTTGTGGCCCGCTGGGCTTTTGGTTTCTAGGTCCAAAATGTATCTGGATTCCCTCTGGCGTAACTTCAGTACCCTATTGCCACCTCTTAGATCTGTATGTACCTGTTCAATCACAAAGTATCTGAGAAGAGAACTGTTGGTAGTCAATGAAATGTCCTACTATAGCATAGTGTATATATTCACTGAAAAAAACAAAGGTTACAGAGACGTTATAGTTAGGCTCAGGTTTCACTCTTACAAAACCAGTGAAATTCAGCAGTTATAGTTAGCTGAGCTAAATATAACTCGCACCCCCACAATGCAGTGCTTATAACCTCACATATCTATTTTGAGAAGGCGCCCCCCTGAAAACAATATTGATAAGGTCTGGGAGTGAGGGGGAAAAAACCAATATAGCAAACAAAACCTCCCATGTGACATAAATTTCTTTGTTATTAGCTAACATGTAGCTTAGATGCGGGTCATTGATTAATACTTAACAATTCTCCACTTCAAAATCAATTTGTTATTTTTCAGTACTTTTATTGTTTATGTCATAAAAAACCACATACATCAGGTTCATGATTTACCCTCTACCATTTTGTATCTACTATTATTCATCTTTGATCACAATCATTATTTTATGCAAAAATACAAAAATATAATTTATATTACAACTTTTTACAATTAAAACAGCTTCACAAACAAAAACTTTTGCTTGAATAACAAAAACATTTCCCCAGATTTACACCTCATACATATAACCAACATTCATATCACTGACACATACTGCTCACATTCATACCCTCCCCAATACAACACAGCAAACACAGATGTAAAAACATGTGGGGTGTAAGAATCCACCCTCTAATGTTGTGCTGGTAATTGGGGCGTCACACTGTCGACGTACGTTTCGATGGATTTAACAATTTAGCTCCATCTTCATCAGGACCTTTAAGTTTCAATTTATTCAAACGGGTGGCCAAGTGGGGAATCTGCAATTGCTAATCCTGTGTCTTGTGGTACTACAGAACCACACTCCAGCCGGAGTGTGAGCCTTTAGGGTTAACGTCACGTTCGTCTCTATACAGGTGGAGCGTATTGGCTGTATCTATCTTCCATCCCTATTAAACGTAGTCATGATAAAGGCAAACCTTTTCACGTTTTTGTTGCCAGGAGATTTCCTATGAAATCTACGATGATACAGAAAGATTTAGAAGTTCTGTCCCACTAGTCACAAGTCTCTAGTAAGACGGGAGAGCTATCGAGGGGGCCCAGGTCGACGGTAATCCTGGTAGGTTCTTCGTAAAGTCTTAGTATGGTGTAAATATTCTGAAGTGACGATCCTTCTAAGCTACATGTTAGTTAATAACAAAGAAATTTAGGTCACGTGGGAGGGTTTGTTTGCTATAACCTCAAATATTACATCACTCATGACATGGCCAGTGACATCACTGATGACATCACTGATGACATCTCAAATGACATCACTGATGACATCAGACAGTGAGTGTTCTTAAAAAGTTTATCAGTGTTAAATATATATACCAAGGTGTATTGGTGAACCAGTGGGTGTATGAGTGCCTGTAAGGATGATTCCGTGGCTGTGTGACTGACTGTATAAGTGAGTGAATAGGTGTCTCAGTGAATGTATGGGTGAGTGACTGGTTGTGTGAATGTCTGTACCAGTCAGTCAGTTGGTGTCAAAGTGGCTGTATGGGTGTGTGAGTGGGTACGTGAGTGGCTGTATGGGTGAGTGATTGGTTGTCTGAGTACCTGTATGGGTGTCTGAGTGTCTGTGTGGGTGGGTGAGGGAAAGGTGAGGGTGTGTGTGACTGCCTGTATGGATGAGTGAGTGGGTGAGTCAGTGGCTGTGTGGGTTGGTGATTGAATGTGTGAGGGGCTGTATGGGTGAGTGTGTGTATGGCTGTATGGTTGAGTGAGTGGATGTATCAGTGGTATATAGGCGAGTAACTGGGTATGTGAAAGGCTGTAAAGGTGTGTGATGTAGTATACAAGTGACTTTATGGGTGAGTGAGTGAATGCGAGAGGGGCTGTATGGGTGAGTGTGTGCTTGTGTCAGTAACTGTATAGGTGAGTGAGTACGTGTTAGTATTTGCATGAGAAAGTGGGTGTGTGTGTAACTGAATGGGTGAGTAAGTGGATGTGTGATTGACTGTATGAGTGAGGGAGTAGGTGTGTGAGTAGCTCTATGGATGACTGACTCAGTGTTTGAATGGCTGTATGGGTGTATGAGTGGATATGTCAGTGGGTGTATTAGTGAGTGGATGTATAAGTGGCTACACAGGTGAGTGAATGGATGTGTGTAGATTTATGAATCAGTGAGTGGGTGTGTAAGTACTGGTATGGGTCTGTGAATGGGTTTGTGAATGGTTGTGTGGGAGTGGGTGTATGTTAGGTTCTATGGGGTGTGAGTGGGTGCGTTAGTCATTTTCTGGATGATGTCATCAGTGATATCATTTGAGATGTCATCAGTGATGTCACTGACCATGTCATGAGTGATGTAATATGTGAGGTCATAAGCAGTGCATTGCGGAGGCGGGAGTTGTAGTTAGCTCAGCTAGCTATAACTGACTGCTGAATTTTACTGGGTTTGTACGAGTAAAACCTAAGCCTAACTATAACCTCTGTACCTTTGGTTTTTTCAATGAATTTCTAAGTTTTTTAAAATTCCATTTCCTAACTATAATGTCCTTCTAACCTTTGTTTTTTTCAGTAAATTTCTAAGGTTTTTGTAAATGCCAATTCCTAACTATAATGTCCCTGTAACCCATGGTTTTTTCTAGTGAATTTCTATGGTTTTTTAAGTAGTAGTCGCGTTTGCAGAGTGGTGAGGAAAGGGGGCTGGGCCTCCGACCAGCTCTCAGGAATCCCGCTGTGTAAGACTTACAGGAGGTACCAGGAAGGCTTCTTGGCCCCCCAGGTCCCTCAGTAGTAAAGTGGACTTCATCCCCCAACCAGGAGTGCACCAGAAAGCGTGTTTACAGAGCGGTGGAGAAAAGGGAGATGGCCTCCGAAGACCTCCTAGCAATCCCACGATGTGGGACTTACTGGAGGTAACAGGAGGGGTAGTTGGCTCCCAAGGACGTCCTTATATATACACTCCACCGCGTCCTTATATATACAACTGGAAATTTCTTTAAATAACTCCAAAACTACTGAACGCATTTACACCACATAACAAAAAGGCACATCCCTGAACCAACATCAATCTTCCTGCCAAATTTGGTGTAATTCCGTTCAGCAGTTGCAGCTGTAGCCGTGTCTATAGGTCCTATGGGAATTAACGTGGGGAAAACGCGCTTTTAAGCACCCTGTTCTCAGCCCCGCTTGACGGATTATCCCGAAATTTACAATACAGCAGCTGAAGTGAGCATCATATCAGTTTTGAAAATTTTGTGAAGATTCGTCAAATGGCACCAACGTTTTTGGCAAATGAAAAAAAGCTATTCCTATGGAAACTAGGTCCTAACTATACCTACTGGCGAATATATATATTTAGTCCACGGTATTAAGCAAAACTATTTTTTATATTAATTTGAATGTTTAAATTGTTTTAAATATATTTATATATTAAAATCACGCAATCCTTTCACGTGTCTCGCAGAAAGGAAACCAAGCACACTCTGCCTGTTGGCGAGTGCTGTGACTTTAACTGAAGAGCATGGCAGTAAAACCCCTATGTGTTTCGGCGATGCTCACCTTGCTCGCATGACGTGTCCCGTCTGCCTTTTGCCAAAGTTTAATATTCAGCTTCTACTTCAAAATCTAGGGGGCATTTTGTCTCATGCTTTCACCCACTTCAAAATCTGAGGGGGGTGTCCCCACAGCCCCCCACAGTTACAACGCCCGTGAAAGAGATCCAGCATCTGGCAGGTACTCTTGCTGTGTCCTGCACCGTTTCGGGCCCAGTTCGTCTGAGGTGGCTTGGGGCAGACTGCTGACTCCGGAACCCAACAGCGGTGCCAATAAGCATTCACTGGGTGCTACGCAGCAGCGTGCATCGGGCTGCACATCAGTGGCGTAACACAGGCCCCCGCAGACCCATGGTGCGGGGGGTCCCAAGCTCCAGGGGGGCCCCTCAGCACAGTACTCTGGCCGGAGAGCTCCTGATTGAGTCCAGAGGGGGCCCATCCACGTGCCTTGCAGGGGGGCCCCCTCAAGTTTGGTTACGCCAGTGCTGCACATGCTGATTTGAGGCACAATCAGTCCCTTTTGTCTGAGCAGCGCCCTTGCTGGGAACAGTGGGAGTTCATAATGATGCCTAAGGCCTGGCCCACCAGGAGCAAGGAAGATATACCCTGCTTCACAAGTTGTAAGGAGGGGCAGAAACTGGGATCAAAGGTTTTCAAAGACTTTTTTTCAGGCTCTTGTAGATTCGTAAGATATGTCAGATATAACTGCCTGTGTGCGAGAGTATTTATAATAACATCGCACATAGCAAACAACACATCCTGATTGTTTGGGGACTTAATATATACGATTTTAATACTACCCAACATAATCAATGTTATTGACTTTAGAATAAGGAAAGATTGAGTTAAAATACGCAAGGCTTAAAATATGCGCCTTGCAAGTTGCATGCTGTTTGAAGCAGCCACATTACTCGTCCAGCTACTGCTAACATGATTGTCACTTTTGGCCTTCCGGTAACACAGGGGCTATTGCAAGAAGTTAATTAACCCACTGAACTATCGTACATAGACCACAAAGCTGTAGCCTACATGCTACACGCTTTTTTTTTTTCCATTTTCAAAAACCTTTATTAAAGGCAATCAATAATCAACACAGCGTGATGCCAACAACCCTGGCCGGGCCAGCAGCGTAGAGACTGACGGAGTCATCAGAGTAATCAGCATAGGAATACACAGCAAGTCACCTACAACCACTTCGGGCCGGCAGCGTAAAGTCAAACATTGCACGCAGGCCACGAAGGGCACGAAGGGCCTTCTAGCTGAGCGAGGCATGTGATTATGTAGTATAGTCAGGGACATGTAAGTTCGGTGTTCAGGGGCCCCGGGAAGGTGCAATCAAGAGTGAGGGGTCGAGACGCGTGGTCGCACCCCACCGGGTGTATCTGCCCCCAGGCATCCCTTGATGGGTTTGTTAGTCCACTGTGTCAGATGTACTACGTGTTAGAATGCGTGAGTGCTCCTATGGCCAGGGTGGCGTTAAGGAAAAGGAAAAAGAGAAAAACAAGTAACAACAATTAAACAGAGGCGATACAAGCTGCGGCGCGGTATGTGGCATGGGACGTCTAGTGTGTTCCGTGCACTAAAACGTGTGGGGGGATTGGGAGGGGTGGGGAGCAGTGTCCGGTGCATCCGGAACCATTCGCGGAAGCTGAGTGAAAGTACCATTCAATCGTTGGAAAAGAGTTGAAGGGCCCTCAGCCTCGGGGGGCTAAAGCAAGTGAACTCAATGCGCATTAAGTAAGAGATCAGTGGCTGCCAGATACGTTGGAATTTCTTTTCAGTGTTTGCTATATTATGAGAGAGTCTCTCCATTGCCAATATGTGCCACACTCTGACGAACCATTGGGCCACTGAGGGGAGCGAGGTTTGTTTCCATGTACACGCTATAAGCTAGCGCACTGCTAGGAGTAAGTGGCTTATGAGGGCCCAGTCCGCCCCAGTCATTGCCGCCAGTGTAGAGGGACGTATACCCAGTATTACCACGTGTTGCAAATGTGGGATCGGGTACCCCACGACGCCCTTAATGTGTCCCAGGACCTCCTTCCAAAAGGTGGTTATCACCTGGCAAGAGCACCATATGTGATATAGCATGCCTTCCTCCTTCCCACAACGCCAACAGAGGTTGGGGACTGTGCGGTAAATAGTAGCAAGACGATAAGACGTGTAATACCATTGGAGCATTAGTTTATATGCGGTTTCACAGGAGGCAAGGCTACGATAAGTTTTGAGGATGTCTTGCCATAGCTTATCCCACTGTTTGGGAGAGCGTCCTCCCGGGGTGGCGTCCTGCCAGGCGGTCTGATATTTATGAGCACGCATTGGGGTCGAGTGCTGCAGCACCTGATAGGTTTTAGAGATTAGTCCCTGGGTGCCCACAAAGGCCCGCACCAGTTTCTCGAATAGGGTGAAGGGGCTGAAGGAAGTGGCCCTTAGGGGCCACCCGGGTTACTTACAACCTCCTGTTATGCCTTCCCAAGTAATGAAGAGTCGGTCAGACAGTAAAGAATACAAACATACATTTATTAGCAATACTCTGCAGAGGAGTCCAATCTGACCTGCAGCCTAAGATGTGTGCCGAGGGACTGACCCCCCCAACGGTATGCAGTGAGTAATCATTCTTCCCAAGGAGCCTCCAACCACGCCCACAGTGGAAAGTTACCGGTTTGGGCCGAACATGAACAAAGGAGGCACAGGAGGATGGGCTACCACCTGCCATATGGGTACATGCTATCAGTGCTTCGAGGTCACCGCGCTGAGTCTCAGCGTCTCCCAACGTGGGAGCAGAACTACACATTCAGATAGGTATGCGAGGGCAGAATGGCCTATTCATTAGTGAGTCAGAAAACAGCCTTGAACAGAGAGAAAATAATAACGAAATACAGTGTTCTGCTGAGGCAAGCAATACGAATGATGAGGCCTAGTTCAGACATGGCCTAAGCGGCCCAATAGGGATTACGAAATACAAAATGGAGTCGCACTGGCTAACTACAGAAAGCTTGCACGTTGCAGGGATAACTCAGTGGGTTGCATAACGTAAACAAATGGCGTATATTTAGCCACACATCGCTAACCTAATATAGCATGATATGAGTGCATAGTAGGAATGGGATTTTCAAATCTAACAGGGCGCGTCGCCGCCGCCGCACGGATCTCGGGGGCAGAGAGCCAGTGCCTTAGTTGCATGTACTGATGTCGCACTGTGCGGGGCAGCGCATATTCAGATTGACATGTATCAAATGTTTTAATGTCATCCCCTGCAAATAAGTCGCGAATCGTCCGACATTCCCCAGCGCTCAATCTACTGAACGCCTGTGTTGGGAGGACCGGGCAGAATTCCGGATTACGTGTGATGGGGGTGTTCGGGGATGGAAAAGAAGTCAGCCCCTTTTTAACCGCTATTTTATCCCAGATCTTAAGGACTGTTTTGGTTGGTGCCGCAACATACGCACTTCGAGGTCGGGCGTGTTTAGGCAGCCAAGCAAGGTCCCACAATGGCTGGCACGCCACCGCATGGTCCATGTGGAACCAATGCTTCTCACTCTTCCGCACGACCTACTCGGAGATGTATCTTAAGTGGGCTGCCCAATAGTATTCCTGTAGGTTTGGGCATGCCAGGCCTCCTCTATCACGCGGGCGCATCAATAGTGAGTGTGCTACCCTGGGCCGTTTCCCATTCCACATGAAGTCACGCAGGTCACCCTGGAGCCGCTGGATGTCCACCTGTGGGATCGGGGTTGTCAGTGCTTGAAATAGGTATAGAACCCGCGGTAAGATGTTCATTTTAATAATGTTGATGCGTCCCTACCAGGAGATATGGAGGGGTTTCCACCTCTGAAGGTCGGCTAGTACTGAGCACCGGAGGATCGCCCAGTTTGTGCGGGACCAGGAGGCGAGCGTAGGGGTGATCTGAAGCCCTAAGTACCTGATGGAGTCTCTCGTCCATTGAAAGGGGGTCAGGCCCTGCAGCACTCTAGCCTCGGGAGCCGGAATATTGACTTTTAGGACAAATGATTTAGAGAGATTGATTTTGAAGCCGGAAACCGCTTCAAAGGCCTGCAGGCTTTCAACCACACATGGGGAGCGAAAGTTCAGGTTGAGTCAGCGTAAGCAGGAGATCATCAGCGAACAGGTTGATCTTGTGGACTTGGCCCCTAAGGATTAAGCCCTTGATCTCCTCTAGCTCTCTCACTCGGATGGCCAGAGGTTCCACCGCTAGCGCGAAAAGCAGGGGCGAGAGTGGGTACCCCTGCCTCGTTCCCCGGTGCAGTGATATCGGTCCTGTAGCCCGCCCATTTACTCGAATGCAAGCTGTTGGGGCCACATACGATGCCATGATCTTCAAGATGAAGTCCTGCCCAAGGCCGATCTTAGTCAGCACGGCACGGAGATAGGACCAGTCTACCCTGTCAAATGCCTTCTCTGCATCAAGCGAGAGAAGGCACATGGGGATATTCAGGCGTTGAGCTTTTTCGACAAGGTGAGCTATGCGGCGGACGTTCTCTGTGCCCTGCCGGTGGCTGATAAACCCCACCTGGTCGGGATTGATAAGGCTAGGAAGGTAGGGGTCGAGGCGCGTGGCTAATATTTTGGTAAAATTCTTGGCATCCGTATTGAGCAGGGCTAGCGGGCGGTAGGAGGAGCACTGCGCCAGGTCTTTGCCTGCCTTAGGGATAAGGGAGATCTCAGCCATTGCCATGGTGGGGGTGAGGCCTGTGTCGTCCGTGAAGGAATTATATAGACGCAGGAGGTGTTCCTGCATCTGTGGTAGAAAGGAGCGGTAAAAAAGCACAGGTAGCCCATCCGGTCCTGGGGCTTTGCCCAGGGGAAGACCCATAACGGCGGTACAGAGTTCTTCTTCTGTGATGGGGCTGTCTAGGAGAGACGCGTGGTGTGCGGACAAGGGTTCCCACTCACAGTCAGCGAGGTAGGAGTGGAGTCTCACGGGGGAGGGGTCTTCCAGAGAGTAGAGTCGCTGATAATAGTCTCGAAACGCCTCGGATTTGTCCTTTTCTGCTGTCGCCCAAGCAGTGGCACCTGTCTGGATTTTGGCGATGTGCGTTTTCGCCTGGCGCTGCCGCAGTTTACGAGCTAGTAGCCTGCCCACTTTATCCCCCCCTTCATAGTATTTCTGCTGCAGGGTCAACAGAGCGCGCTCCGCCTTTCCCACGCGGTGGGCTTGTAGCTGGCCGCGCAATATGGCTAGCTGCCTTTTAATACATCTGGTAGGGGCCTCTTTGTCCGAACGCTCTAGCAGCTTGATCTCTGCGGTGAGTTTAGATTCTACTAGTTTCGCTTCCCTCCGTCTAGCAATGGCAATAGACGTTATCGTGCCCCGGATCGTCGCTTTGAACCCATCCCACAGTGTGTGTATAGATATCTTGGGGGAGGTGTTGAGGTGGAAGTATTCCGTGATACTTTTTCGTATCTCTTCCACATCTACCGGATCCCGTAGCAGATGCAAGGGCATGTGCCATCTGGGCGGGCAGGCCGGTCGAGAGGACCGATCTTCTCATGTGAGTTTGAGATGAGCGTGGTCGGAGATGGAGATATCCGAGAGTTCTGCTGAGCGCAGGCATGTAAGGAGGGATGGTGTGACAAAGGCGTAGTCAATGCGCGAATAGGAAGTGTGCACATGCGAGTAGTAGGAGTAGTCCCGTACGTCTGGGTGTTTGTATCTCCAGGCGTCCACCAGGCCCCATTCTTCAATGTCCCTCTTGAGGTGCGCCGACATTGCCCCAGTGTTGTGAAATGTCGTGTTACTCCTGTCAAGGGTAGGGTCCCAGACCAAATTGAAGTCCCCACATACCGCCATGTCCCCGTCCACCCCTTTGAGCTGTTCAGCTAGCACGCGCCTAATGTACACGTCCTGAGCAGTGTTTGGGGCATAAACATTAAGTAACGTCAGCTGTCGATTCCCCCACTGTAGCTGCAGTTTTAGGTATCAGCCCTCCCCATCCCGGGTCACACGAGTTACGGAGGTGTAATAGTTGGCCTTGCACAGCACCCCCACTCCCAGGGTCTTAGAGGGGGCATATGCCCAGTATCGGTGGGGATACTTCGGATGCACCATGCGGTGTAGGTCTGCCTTCATCAGGTGAGTCTCCTGCAGCATTATAACATCTGGGTCATGGTGTAAGATGTAGCGCCATCTTTGCTTGTGCTTGTTTGGGGAGTTTAGACCCCGAACATTTAAGGAGAGTAGTTTAGTGTCCCCCATGGGAGGTGAATGAATAGGGGGGGCCTTTCCAAGTTATGTGTTGTGTCCCGTTTTGATAGGCCAATATATATTGTGTTATAGGTCGGAGCTACCATCCCCGCATCCTGTGTGTGCCTTTCCGCCGTTCTCAGGCCAGGCAAGCCCCCGCCCCCCAGGCTCCCATCCGTGTAAAATGTCAGCGCATGTGGAAGGGGGCACCAGCCCACCCATATCTCCTCTCCCCCACCCACAGCCACAATGACTCCATTTTCATTGCTACGGGTGCCGCCATGTGCAACTGATAAAACAACAAAGTTAACATAAAAACCAACAGCGGGCCAACTGGACCCAGCAAGACCTTCTCGGACCGCGGAGACCAGCACCAAGGTGCTCTGATCCCGCTGGAGGGGTCGCCCTCTTCACGAGAAGATTCGGGGAGGCGGATCATCAGGGGTGTAGTTGGAGTGTCAAAGTACATTCCAGGCAGGCCCGTGTGTCCCCGGGGCCCGCCAGTTACCTCTATAGTTCCTGGGCTAAGATCTTGTCGCCGCCTTCAATGCTGATTTGGCATCGCTGCTCAGTCAGGACCAGGTCTGCGCGTACCGGATATGGCATAGATTGGGGTGGGTCACCCTCAGGGAGATTCAGCAGTGGAGTGGGCAGGGGAGGGGCCCCTGCTAAGCGAGCGAAGGTGGTCGATGACATCTTTTTTGGCCGCATGGGACGATAGTTCTGCTTGCTGTTTATTGGTGTGGCGCTGGGGTATTGTTGTCCATCCGGGCTTGAGATCACGGTTCGAGGCGCCCATGGAGGTAGAGCTTTCTTCTGCAAGGGAGTCATCCGCTATGCCCAGCAGTGTCTTGGCCTCTGCCAGCGAGTGAAGAGAGCGGCACCTGCCCTCCCATTGAAACAGGAGTGCGAAGGGATGACCCCACTGGTATCGGATACCCTGCGCCCGCAGCCTGTCTGTGATAGGTTTGAAGTCTCGCCTTTTGCGGAGAGTGACTGCAGAAAAATCCTGGTAGAGCTGTACCACGTGCCCCTGGAACTTAATCTCCGTCTTTTTGCGGGCCGCCTGCATAATCTCTTCTTTTTCGGGGAAGAAGTGCACCCTGGTCAGGATGTCCGGCCTGCTGCCTTTTCGTGCCGTTCGGATGAAGCCTCTGTGGGCTCAATCAAGAGCGGGTGTGGATGCATCGTCGTCTCCGCGGACTGCCTGCAACAGCTCTGCCATGAAGGCCACAATGTCCGTGCCTTCCGCACCGGCCGGGACCCCCCGGATGAGAATATTGTTGCGGCGACTCCTATTTTCTAGGTCTTCCTGCTTAGTCTAGAGCTCGATGTTTTGGTCTTCAAGTGCACTGATGCGCTTCAGCAGCATTTCGTGATCTTCTGATCTGTTGTCGACCGTTCGCTCCAGGTCGTCCACCCTGTCTCCTATCTCAGTCACCTCTCTACGGATGTCGCGGAGGCCCGACTTAAACTCTTCTTTGAGGGAGGAGATGTCCGTCCATATCTCCTGTAGAAAGTGGTCCATATATCCCTGCATGATGGGTGCCGAGGGTTCCCCCCCCCCCCCCGCCGGCTTCGAGTTCGAGGCTGAGGTCAGCATTGTCTCCCCTGGCTGCGGGGCCTTGTTCCACAGGGATGTTACCGGATTGCCCTTGAGTGTCTTAGAGCGTGTCATAGCAAGTGATTGGCAGTCCCAGGGCACAGGACTCCACGTCTTAGATCGCTAATCCGCTATAGTTGCTGCCCGACAGCTAGGGTGGCTGCGTTGTGAGCAGATGGAGGAGCTCCTAGTCCCCAAAGGAGCTCTGGGGCATCCCAACTTGTCTAGTTAAAGTCCCAGGGCCCTCTTCTGGGCCGCAACTGCCCGGTACTGAGCTTCAGGGTAGGGGATTCGTGCTCCGCAGCTCCACAGGGGTGGTCGTCGAGAGGGCAGCTCCTCCCTAGCCGCTGCAGGCACACCAGAGGTCACCCAACTTCCGCTCGCCAGAGGCAGGTAAACCGGGTTCTGTTCAGCCTGCAGCCTCCCTGAAGGCCTGCCACCCGGCCACTTCACGTGTGCCGGCGGGAAGGGGTGCCCTAGTCTAGTCCAGGTGGTCCAAGCAGCAGCGTGGGGCATGCAGTGATGACATTCCCTCGGGGCTCTGGGTGTTGTGTGGCAGCCAGTGAGGGTGTCTAGCTCCACATAGTGCCCAGCCACAGGATCGCTGCTCTGTTCTGGCCCCCGCAAGATTTGCAGTGCCGCCGGGCTGCCCCCTGGGTGATCAGGCCGAAGTCCACTTCCGGTAGGCCGGCCAAACGAGGCCCGGTGCGCCTATGCTAAAGGGGGGGTCAGATTCGCCGCAGACACCCAAACTTCCGCAGGTATCAGTGGCCCAGGGGTGCCAGGCGTTGCCCACCAATGCGGCTCCAGGTCCCCACCAGCCCAAACACAGCAGGTTCAGGCACAGGCGATGATCTGCCTCAGGGGGGGGCACAGCACGGGTGACCAGTGCAAAATGGTTTGTTCCGCCCCCCCCCACAGGTCGCGTTGGCCCAGGGGTGCTGGACGCGGTCCAACAAGGCAGCCGCTACCCCAGAGACTCACCATGCAAGTCACAGCAGGCCCACGGAGAAGCCGCTAATCTCTGGAGTCCGCTCGCGGTCCGCTGGGTACGGTGCAAAATGGTGGCCACCGACCGCAGCTCCCCGCCGCTGAACATTTGCGTTGTGGGCCCGTCCCCGCAGCCCCAGGAGGGAGGGGTGTCGTCAGGCAAAGTCCCTGGGGGCTTGGGCACCCCCCGAAGAGACTGTCCCAGGATGAAGCTGCAGTCAATAACCCCCGGATTCCGGCCGCCAACGGAGCACCAAGATGGCTGCCGCCGACCTCCGCTCGCCACCGCGGACTCAGACAGCCCAAGGATCCAGCCGCCCGGTCCGCACGCAGCAGTCAGGTGAGTCCCCGCAGGCTCCGGGAGCGGTCACGAGTGCTCCCGACCGCCAACACTCCTCCGGTGCGCTGTGCTGCGATATAGCGGGCCCCAGGGAGACGGAGCTCGCCGGAGACACGTCTCACTCCATTGCTCCCATGACCACGCCCCCTGCTACACGCTTTTTGAAACAGACACATTAATACTCCATGTTGTGATTTTTGCAGGGCTTTAAACCTACGACCAGAGATGGCACACATAACTGTGGTGGATAATAAACATGCTTGAGGGATGTTTTACTACTATTATACCCTGAACCATAGCTCTTAACTCCATTGTTTTCAGAGGGCAGCCCCTGCTGGGAAAGAACCTGCAGAGACCTATTTTGTCCAGTAACTAAAAGAAAACGAAAACCTGTGTGATAGGTTTTGGGTCAATGCCGATCTGAAATTGGGGAAAGGGGAGAACGAGGGGGACCAGGAATATCAATAGGACCAGGAAGATAATTAGATTAAGGACCAGGAGCACAAATGGGACCAGGGCGACCTAGAGGACTGTGACTAAGATGACCAGGAGCACCAAACCAAAGAGGATCAGGTGAATCACGACCAGGAGAACTAACATCAGGAAGATCAAAAGGATCAGGTCCAGCAAGACCAGGCCAGATGACCAAGGCCAGAACAATGAAGATCAAGTGGAAGAAGGCCAGATGAACCAGGGCTAGAAGGGACACGACAAGGAGCCAGGGAACCAGACAGATGGGGAGCAGGAGTAGTTTCATCAGGAACTGGTGAACCTGCAAGAGCATAGGGTGCAAGTAGGACCAGGACCTGGAGGAAAACTACATCCTGGAGGATCAAGACCAGGATGAACAGGACCATGGGGGCCAGGAGAACTAGGGTAAAGAGGACTAGGCACAGCATGACAAGCAGGACCAAGACCAGGACCATCAAGAGGACAGCGCCAGGATTGTCAAAGCCGGGAAGACCACAATTGGCTGTATTTCACAATATTAACCACAAAAATATTTGGATACAAAAATATTGCTGTCAAAATATCGACTACAAAATATTGACTTTTTGAACAATATTTGTAAAAGGCAAAAATATTGCATAAAAATATTGTCATCAATAATATTGTTAAAACAATAATACTGAGTACAAAAATGTACAGAAGAAAAACGCTGTCAAATCTTAAAATTAATGAATGTACCCAAAATAATGCTAACAAAAATATTGTTTACAAAAATATCACTGAAATACATATAAACAAGAAAACAAGAAATGTGGTATACATAACCATGCCAGAAAAAAAGATCTGTAAAACAAACTTGCAGAAAACAGAGATTTTTACGCACCCATTAAAGACAAAATGTCACCTGCCTAAATGGACAAAGCCAAAAACAATCAAAAAAGTAGTTTCTAAAAAAATCACATAAAAAAGTGTAACAGTAAAATAGTCAACAAATAGAATCTTTCAATTAATAATTGAGAGGAATAAACAGAAGAGACGCCAAACAATCAAAGCCGCTGCATGGCTGCCGGAGGAGAGAGGCAAATATTATTCTCCCCGACTGAAGCACCATCCACTCCACCTAAGGCATGTGCACATTTGTTTATTCAATGTTAAAATAAATGTTTAATTCTATAAGTTTATAAATATACATAGAAATGAAAGAGTGCCGTTGAGAAATGTGATGGTCCAGCTCTAAGGTGCTCTTATAAGACAACAGTATCCTTTTCAGGTGTGTCCAAAATGAAAGGGGAGGGCTGTAGAGGCACCTGGAGCTATACAAATAATATTATTGTATGTACATTTTTACTATAATTTTCTGAAATTTTCTAGCTATTTTTAAACGCTTCAAAGAGTTGTTTACTAACTTTATGTACAATCACAAAGTCCAAAATTATTGTATGCACGGCAGCAGGGCCGGCATTAGGGCGGTGCGACCGGTGCCACAGCACCAGGTGCCGAACTCCGGGGGCGCTGTATTTTTAACTATGACATGGGGTCAAAAGCACCTGTTGCATTGTTCATTTTGCACCCATCAATTTTCAGGCAATAATAAAAAACGTCAAGATAACTATGGTGATTAATGTACCTGCTGGAGAGAGATCAGAGTTTTGTCTAGTCATGATTTTGAAACACAGTAAAGTAGCGCAGAGGGTTAATCTGCCTGCCGCTAAGCAAGTGTACCATGCAGATCACACAAGTGTTCTTTTTATGTAGATAGCTCAGTGGGTTATTGCTTTTGTCACAAACATAATTTTGTTACTTGCAGTTCATTACTCACAAACCTAATATAGCCTAGTGGGGTATCAACTATCAAAGAGCTGCATGCAAACTGCAAGATGTGGGTTAGAAAACAAGGTTTTTTTCCCCAGTGTTTCATTACCCTAAGGTTGATCAAAAGAATTTGTTTGGGTAGAAATACATTCTTATTGGTAAAGCCAAACCCAACCACTGTATTACGTTTTAAATACAGAGTTTGTGTTTCTCCAGACCAAGCATTCATAAAATATAACGCCTACCAATATGGATTAACTGCAACTCCTACACATTGTTGACCTCATTGTCTTATGTAAAATTTTCTATACACTGATTTACACATGTATGATTCTTTTTCTCTGTATAATATGTGGGTGATGTGAAGCACATAGACTCCCTACATTGATAAGAGTAGAGCTATAAAATAAATGAAATACATGTGAGAGAAGGACTATTGAGAGATGAGGGGCACCATTGGATGGTGATAGTGAGGGGAACTGTGGAGAAGGAGGTCATGGGAGCCGGCAACAAATATTATCGCACTGGGCACCCCTAGCGCTAAAACCGGCCCTCCATACCAGTACAGACAAACAGATATAAACCAACAGTAAACAGCCCACAGCCAATAAGAGTTTTGCAGCCTTAGGCCAAAGCTGTCAAGGCTTCAAAAATAAAGAGAACAAAGGAAGGAACAATAATGCATGTGAATGCAAATATACCATACTAATTTATATACATTTACATTAACAGAATTGGTATACGTAACTACTTCACATTTCGCTGGACTGTTCCCATTGGAGCAGGGTCCTGGTGTGCAAAACAACAATGGATTGGGATGCGGCCCGAGTAATTACCAGGGGCTGAGATTAATTCAAGCATTCTGTCCATCATTTTTTTGTATACTTTACTTTTAGAAAGTTGGAATTTTCTTGCCTTAACCATTTGGTGCCTGCAGCCTGAACCTTGATCACCTGACTAGGTGTAGTTGGCAGTTAGTCTTTGTGTATTACTCCCAGACAACACACAATAGAAGGTCTGGATGTTGGCAGAATGGGCCATCCCAACTTGACAAGGGGGAGTGGAGCCTTCACCTGTCACACTTACACTTAGAAGACACTGCCGCTGCTCACACACAAAAGACTTCCTACAAGCCTATTGTGCCTGCAGTCAGACTGGGTCCAGGACAGGGAGGGAGGACATTCCAGACACTTCTGTAAGGGGAAGACTCCAGATGTTTCTTCCACTTCAAATTGGGCCCCTGGGTATAAAAATGAGACCCTCAGACCCTGTCCTCAGCACGCTTCTGGACTTATGGATACTACTGAGGAAGATTGCCCAACTGCCAGAGGACTACTCTCCTGACTGAGGCCTGCCCTGTTCTCTGAGAAGGAAGACTGGACCTGCACCATTCATCCCAGGCTGAAGTGGCCCCCAGGGTCAGCTGACTGACTTCCTGTTCTGAGCTACATGGACACAACAAACTCCAGAGGCCTCCCTGCAACTGTCCAGCTGACCTACTGTACTGGACTTGCCTGGACCTGCAACTGAACCTGCCTGAGGCTTGCTGGGCTCTGCTGGAGTGAGTTCCTCATCCCCAAGAGATGCCCCTCAGGTCCTGGACCCTTGGTGTGGCATCAGTTGAGCTCCTCCTAAAAGAAAAGGAGAAATCCTGAAGTTTTTGGCTCTTTGTGACCACAAACAGGCCCATCCATGCCAAGATCTTGTCACTCACACTGACCGCCAACACGAAGCTCCAGTGAACCCGACTCTTATGCTACAGTGACCGCCAGCGGGGACCGGCAGTGCGAGATCTGCACTGCCCACCACAGCATCAACAGCCCACAGTGACCATCAATGCAAATCTCCAGCAATGACAATCTGCAACACCCGACTAGATCTTCGCGCCACAGCGATTACAGTCTGCTACATCCAGCCTGCTCTACCATCCGCTATGCTCTCACTGCTGCTCATCTCCACCGCAAACGGTCCTGGAACTGGCCAGCACTTCATCACGGTCGGCCCGAACTTGTAACTTTCACCCAGTTGCGTACAACTAGATAATTGCGAGTGGCGCTTTATGCTATTAGACACTAAACTTACCTTAAATCTTTGAAATTGCATATCTCCGGTTCTACTGATTGGTTTTTCGACATTTTGGAAGTCAAATAATTTCATAAATTTTACTCTTTTTTCTAAATTGGTGTGCGATTTTTCTTGTGGTGTGTTTTCACTCTATTACTGTTGGTGTGCTGCATAAATATTTTACACATTGTCTCTAAGTTAAGCCTAACTGCTTTTGTGCCAAGCTACCAGAGGGTTAAGCATAGGTTAATTTAGTGACTTTTGTGGTTCACCCTGACAAGGATTGTGACTGTTGTTTAAGAAGGGCTCACACCCCCCACTCAACCAACAACCCAAATTCTCACAGACATCAATGATGGCATCTCAAATGACATCAGTGGATTTACACATTGGAGCCAGACAATAACTGAGGTTCACCTGTGTTTTTTTCAATGAACACACACACATATCTATCTATCTGTCAATCTATCTATCTATTCATTCACTGGGAAAAACAAAGTTTTCACCTAACCTTAGAGTTAGGTGAAATGTTCAGTAAGAGCGTTAAATTATAAACTCTAAAAACCTCAGAAATTCACCAATTACAGTTATCTAAAGGTAAAAGTCGCGCCCCAGACATGCACAGTTTTCTCATCAATAATGTCATTGCAAATGTTGCAGTGATATTATCAATGATGTCATAGAAGAAGTCATGAGTGATGTAATATGTGGGGTAATTAGCAGTGCATGGCGCTGTTGGGGGGGGAGGGCCTGCAGCCAGGCCCTGCATCCAACCCCCCGCAGGCAGCCAACCCCTTGCTGGGCACGGCTTTCGGCCGTGGCGGGATGTTGGGTATTTGCCACATGGTGTAGCATTGGCCTTTCGGGCTCAATACAATTAAACAGGGGAGGGGGCCTGGGGCCCCCATCCACAAGCCTTCTTGGGCCCCAGGGAACCCATCTCCGGGGACATATTTAATAAAAAGGGGGAGGGGGCACATAGTCCCCCTCCCTGCGCCTTGTTAGGCCCTGGGGACACCAGCCCCCAGGGCTGAAATGTTTTTAAAGGGAGGTGGGCTGCGTAGCCCCCCTCCCCAAGCTTCATCAGGCTCTGGGAACCCCATCTCCCAGGGAATATCTATTTTGAAGGGGAGGGGGACGTGCAACCGCCTTCCCGAACCTATTATGGCAATGAGTAACCCATCCCCTTTGGCCCACATTATTTGATGGTAGGTGCACTGGTATCCACGCAGGGCACCCACGATGCAAAAAGGGGGTCGCTGGGGGATCCCCAGGGCCCCTGCGGCCCCAGACATCTCCCTGCATGCTGCAGGAGCCAGCATTGCTCCTGCAGAAAAGGAACAGCTGTTCATGCTGCTCCCTCCGGGCAGGAGCAATATCTTGATCTGTTTCCCTGCCTGAATCAGTGCGACCTGAGCATTTGAGAAGCATGCAACTAACTAGTTGCAAGGCAACTCTTTCTCGCTATGCTGCTGCTTAAATTGTCCTGCATGCAGTTCTTCCATTTGATTGGTCTTTCTTCTCTGACTGACCTGGAATACCTCTACATATGTTATTCTTATTTCTTGCCTGGTCCCATGCCACCTCCTGAACCTTGTTGGCTCATGACAGCCCTCCTCACCCCCTACCTCCCCGCAAGGTTCCCCGTTCCCTGCCTTTTGTGATGATTTATTGGGAAATCACTTCTGAAGTTCTCTGAAAAATCAGGGATCATGTACAAAATTGGAGGTCTTTCATGACCTGTTTAAGGCATCATAACTCTTTGAAGAAGACCTTTTCTCAATCTATAGTCTATAATTGCCTCTACTTCACATTTTTGATAACACTGAGTGGTTATTACTAGAGAAGGTATGATCTGTTGATTGCTCTGTGCTGGTTTAATAATGGAAACATGAAACAAATGGTGAATCCTCCTACTTTCTCAAAGCCTAAATAGGACTACTGCAGGACCTACCAGTTCTATGATGGGAGAGCGACCCATGAAGCAAGGGATGAATTTCAGATGTGACCCAGGGTTGACTTAGTGGTCTTCTGATAACCAGGCCTCTTGCATTCTGAATCGTTTGGTGCTGGAATTCTTTTTTGAGCCAGAAATACTTTATATGATTCTTTGGTCTTTAATAGATTGCGGACCACTAATGAGTACCGCTGAGAGGGATTGTACTGAAGGGGAATTAACGGATGAAAAGCTGGAAGGCTACCCTCAGGAGTGAAATGGAGAAAACACCAGAGAGCTATGCAAAGAGTTGTATGCAAATTCCGCTAGCAGTATCCAAAAGACCCACCCTTCCTGATATTCTGCTACAAAGCACCCCAAATATGGCACAGTGGTCTGATTGAGTCTCTTGTTCTGTCCATCGAGTTTTAGGATGATAACATGTTGATTTACAGGTAATTGTAACCAGTTGATAATAATGATAATTGTTTAGTTAGTTAAAACCTTAACAATTTATCGCATGAATAAAAGTCAGCAATAACATTTCTTCATTTTAAAAACTTAAAAGTTTTACATTCTCAATTGTTATTATAATGGGGTATGTAACGTACGGTAAGCACTTACTAAGTACCAAAGCATCAGCGTTCCGCAACTCAGTTAAGAGTTGTTTTTCAGGCCTAGTTGTAAGGTTACAAACATTCTCCACTTGGATATCATGAATAATAAAGTTTCTTAACATATCGTAGATTTCTCTGTCTGCTTTGTAGCTAGAGTTTCTGTTTTCAGTGCAAGATCATGACGGTTAAGAAATTTTATCAGTTGACAGTTCATTTGAGGATCAGACGGGTCCAACCCTGCCATTATGGCTGCTCTGCATGTCCTTATTCTTCTGGTGTTTAACGCTTTTCTTAATAAAGTGACTCGTGCTGTGCAAAGTTTGGGACATGTGCAGATTAGATGAATAAAGTCCTCTTTGTTACTGCCGCAAAGTCGGCATAGCGTCGGCCCTTTGTGGACCCAGGTTGTCTGGTCTGCGATTGATGGTAGTTTTCCGAAGCGAAGAGCCATCAGTTGTCTTTTCTGATTGATCGAGAATGTGATACTTAAATAAGGTGCCAGTGCAAGGATCTTATAATTTTTAATCACCATCCAGGCGTGCGTTCTCTCACTGAAGATGTTTTTATCAATTAGCAAGGAGTGAAATTTTGCAGTTTTGTTTATGACTTGCTTGAAGGTTGAATAAGTCAGGTTATTGTTCCAAAGCTCGCCCGTGCAAGTTGTTATTAGTGCTTTTTGGAGGTATTGATTGTATGGTGATTTTTTGTCGTTGTTTAGTTCCGCCCAGAGAGCTTTGTTCAGTGTAGAGTTAGCTATATTCTGTTTCAGTCGGTACCAAAGCTTAATAAGCGCGTAATCCTCACTATTGTTTTGTTTATTAAACCAAATTCGAGTCTCACCTGTGCTGGGGAAGCGGACTGATGTATCTGGAAAACCTTTTTGTATGTTGAGACTAGTAGTTTGTTCAGAAGTTCGGAGTCTTTGCCGTGTATAGCAAAACTGGTGTATGCTATTGTTGGAGGCATTTTGGCCAATATCAATGCAAGCAAAGGTTTGTACGATGGCCGCTTCAGTTTTTTTGCCAGGGTCCTAAAGGCAAACGTTAATGCACTGGTTCTCTGTAACATGTAAGTTTTCTGCTCTCTACGGTTTAGTCTGTTGTCCATTTAAAACCCCAAGTATTTATAATTTGCTACTTCCTCTAAAAAATTGCCCTCGAGCCATATGTTCTGTTTGGCAGTTGGGTAATTACTGATAAGCATTGTTTTGCTTTTTGATGTATTGATTTCTAGTTTATTGGTTGTTATGTATTCCGTCATGCCTGTAAGTGACCTTCGGAGGCCGGTCTTAGTCAGGCTCATTAGGACTACGTTGTCTGCATATGAGATTTGCGATAGTGATAACGTTCCCAGTTGCGGTGGGTGAGAGTTGATCTTGTCAAGCCGATGGGCCAAGTCCGACATAAACAAATTAAAAAGATGCGGAGCCAGCATGCATCCTTGTTTTAAGCCTTTATTTGTAGTCACCTTTCTAGATAGTCTTGAGCCTTCTCCCAGCTTTGCTCTCATCCATGTGTGGGAGTAAAGAAGCAGTATTCCTCTTAATATTCTCTCGGGAATATTCAAAGCTTTCAGCTTTTCCCATAAGAGGTGACGGTCCACACTGTCAAATGCAGCCTTTAGATCTATAAAGCAGAGGTGCAGTTGTTGTTTTCCCCGCTTGTACTTGTCGGCTATAAGTGAAAGAGTTAGGATGTTTATAATCGTCCCGATCCCTTTTCTGAAACCTGTCTGGTTGACAGGAATCAAGTTGAACTTGTTTGACCAATCTGTTAGATCTTCCACGATAAGAAAGGCATAATACTTTGCTTCTACGTAAGTAATGCGATTAACCTGTAATTTTCTGGACATGTTTTGTTCCCTCCTTCGTATATAGGTGTGATTATTGAGCCTTGCTAGCTAGATGGGATTTGATTTAGTCGCTCGGTTTCTTTAAATAGACTCGTTAGACTGTTACTCCAGAAGGATGGGTCATTTTTGAAGATTGCTTGAGGGATGCCGTTGGGTCCTGGCGCTCTGTCTCCTCTGCCTTTCCATATTATTCTTTTTACATCTTCCGATACGTAGGTGGACTTATCTGATTTTGCCTTTAGGAAGCGAGTGCCGTCTTTGTCGTAATTCCTTGTCATTTCTTCCGCTGGCAACACAGTTGTTACATTCCGATGGCAAGTGCTGTCTTTTTCTTATCTGGAGTTGTTAACATTTTCTTTTACCCCTTCTAGGTCCTGGTGATTTTCGTGTTCTCGCTGCTTACCAGCAGGGATTTTGGAAATTGTAGTTTCTGGGAATCTTTTTATAAGAAACATTGCCTACTCGTGTTCTTCTACGTTTGAGGTTAGAGAGTTAACGGGCCTATTCAAACTAGTAATTGTTTCCCAAAATGTGCTTGAGTTAGTTTTTTGGGCATTTTATAATAGTTTTGTCCAAAATTTGTCATCGCTTCTTCTTTTATACTCCCATAACTTCTTTTTGTACAGTTTCCTCAGGTTACATACAATGTCCCATCCTGTGTGGTCCTGGTCCTGTATGGTCCGTTCTTTTAAGTTTCCTGACTGCTTTTTTTAGTTCGCGTTTCAGTGTGAGGACCTCACTTGTTGGTGCCCTGTTGTTTTTATGTCTGGGTACCTGTTTTAGTTTTCCAGTCATTAGTGTTGTTAGTTTCGCTGTGAAGTTTACCCAGGCTTGTGTCTTAGTTGGGCCCTCATTTTCACTTGCTGTTATGGGCCCTTGTAATTTGTTTTGGAGCTCCTCGAAGGTTTCATTTGTCCATTTGAGCCGTTCTAGGTCAATTGAATGGATGCTTCCCTCTGTTGCCTGATTAATCTGGTGTTTGTTTAGGTTTAAGTTAAAATAAGTGTGTTTATAGGAGTGGTCACTCCTGGTGGTGAATTCAATTACAAATTGGAGGAGAAGAGGCATCAATGTTAATGAGATTACCGTGTAGTTGAGTTTGGATCGCGACGTCCCTCCGAAAAAGGTATGTTTGGGCAGAGTCTCTTCCGTTGTCCTGCCATTTATGACTCTCAAGCCCAGGTATTCTAGTGATTTCACCAAGTGTCACCCTGTGTGGTCAGGAAATGCAGTCTTAAGTTGGTATTGAGGTTGTACATTCCAGCATTTGTTATCAGCGGCTAGTTTCTCGTCTTCATCCGGGGTGTAGATTAAGTTGGAGTTGAAGTCTCCTATTAGCACTATGTCCCAGGAGGAGTTGGTGCTTCTTATGTCTGAGATTGTGGCTATTAGCAGGGCGTTGTGAGCTTTTTTCTTTTGGGCCTTTGGATGTGCATAAGTGTTAATCAATAGTACTGTTCTTGGTTTCTCAATAGCTTGTAACGTGAGTTTAATTAATTGCACAATTGGTCCGGAAGAGGCTATCTGCTCTGATTTGATGTTAAGGGCTGTGGACATGTAGACTGCCAGGCCGCCTTTTGGGCGGCCGTGTTTCCTGTGTTTCTCTGCTGGTGAGTTGAAATGTGTGAATCCTGAAAGTGGCAAGTCTTCCAGTGCCCATGTCTCCTGGAGGGCAATTATGTTGCATGTTGCCCAGGCTTGAGGGGGGCTGCCTTCTTCCAGCCATTTTTTCGCGCCGGCTATGTTTCATGAGAGGAGGTGGAAGTTTCCGTTGTTGGGTTTGGCAGTCTGTCTGTCCGATGGTCAGTTACCCTTCGCTTTATTCAAATCATGGAAGCCAGCTCCATTGGTCATTATCAGATTCTGTTTCCGCCTTTTTGCCTTTTGGTGCCCCATTCCTGTGCGATTGATGGACTTCTTCCTTTCGCTTTCTCCAGGACTGAGTACACATGTGATTTTCCTTTTATTTGTCCTGGTCCAAAGTTTGCCTTGTGGATGGGGTTTTCAATAAGTGGACCGGGATAACGTGGTATGGCGGGCTTGGATATTTTTATACCCCAAGATTCATATTGTTGGTTGTGGCTCATAATAAGCTGGGCGACTTCACCTGATTGCCATGTAGTGAGCGTTTGTTCGTTGTTATTTTCTTTTCCCTTCTGGCAAAATTCCACGGCCAGGGAATCGGTTGGCTTTAGGTGTTTTAATGCAGGGTTGTCGGTTAGCAGTTTTACTATGTTCGCCCTATTTAGAATGTTGTGCCGTCCCTGCGACTCATATTCTGGCGTTAAAACTATTTGCTGCGTTGATAGTCCGTACTGCCGGGTTTTTACACTGGTTGCCTCTTCTTGTTCTTCTTCCACTGCAGAAGGCTTTTGCAGTCTGAAGTTTCCCTGTTGATGCGTACTGCCCTTATTTATGTTGTATATTGAGGTTTCTGGTAGAGGCAAATTACTCTGAGTGGTCTCTTTATGTTTTATTGTTTTATCCTGTTCTAGATGTCCAGGCTCGTTTTCTTGGGGGTTTACCCATGGCCAATTCACTTGTTTGCATTCTGTTGGGCTTGTGTTGTTGTGGTTTTGTATGTAGAATCTAAGGTTTTCTTGTTGCAGAATGCCCCTTGTGCTGACTTTGGGAGATGGGGTCTTAAATGCAGAAAATGGTATCATCATTTGGTTCTTATCTTGGTGCATGTTTCTGCGTGAGCTCTGATTCCTGGCTTGTTCGTTTCTGTCATGCCTTGGCATTTTTTTGGCCATCCTTGCAGTGCGAGTCATTGTTCATTGAATCTTTGTCAGATTGGAAGTTAGGGACTTGTTTCTTCTGCGGTGTTCCTCCTAGCATATCTGTGGGCTTCAGGTTTGTTCCACAGGTCGTGGTGCCATGGGTTATTAAGTTTGCTGATTGTAGGGTGTTTCTGTCTTGTTGCTTTTTTCCTTTTTCCAGTATCTCTTTGGCTTGTTCGCTGCCTTGTGTCCTTTTTGTTGTTCCTTTTCTTGTGCAGAGTTGTAAGCCTCCCCAAGTATGAGCGGTAGTTTTTTCACAAAGTTCGGGGCCTGCGACGCTGTAGGTGTTAGTACCCCTTGATTTGTATTGGTCCGCTTCTTCCAGGGTATCCATATCCGAATTCCAGTCCTTTTGGTTTCCACTCGAGGTGTCGGCCGTGCCCGTGGATGTCCTGGTGAGGTCCGTTTTTGCTTTGGTCTCCCTGGTTGAGCTAAATATTGGGTATATTTTGGTTTCTTGCTCATTAACTCGGGTGTTATTTTGTTTCTTGCTTTCCTTTCACACTTTTTTTATCTTCTTGTTTGCTTAGTTGGGTTGTGTTCTTCCGATTTTACTGTTGCTGAGTCACATTGCATAGTCTCTGCAGATGCTGCCTTCGTTTTCAGAGGTCTTTTGTGGCTCAGTTGACGTTTTGTTACCTTGTGGTCTTCTTTCGGTGTGGCCTGCAAAGGAATTGCTATTTGAATTTCCTTTTTAGCAACAGTGTGCTTGATAGGAGTTGTATTTAGCTTTTTGAGAGCTATTATTTGTCCTAATAGAGTTGGTAGAAGGCTCAATTTGTCGATTATCGGGCCGCAGGCGCAGGGTCTTTGCTGTACTGAATATTTGGATTGTGCTCTTGTTATTAAATTATTAAGAGATTGTTCAATTTCATGTTTATCCCTATGATGTGTAGCGCTGTGATGTTCATTAATTCATTTTGAATGTCCAGTTTATCTGATTGTAAATTGAGTGCCTTTGTAGATGATTGGAGTGTATATAGTAGTGTTCTAAAGAGCTCCAAGTAGCTACTTGTGTCACTAGGGGGTCGATTCCGATCTCGGCCGGTAGGGCTCCGAATCGGATTCGGCTTTACCGGATCCGATTCGGAGCCCTGTTTCCCGACCGATCCGTACGTGCGTCCGGACGAGTGAGTACGATGCGAAATCGCCGACCGACTCGTCCGGGCATCCCGACCGCTCCGACCGACTCGTTCCCGGCTCGAACCGCACCGACCGACTCGCTCGGACTCGACTCGCACAGCGCAATGGAGACGTTTCCCGGCCGGGTGAGTACGATGCGCGCCGCGAGCAATCCGACCGAGCCGCGCACTCCGGCTCCAAAGAGCTGTCGGAGCCGTACTTCGGGGGTCCGTGTCGGACCCCCCTGAATGCGTAGCAGCGCAAGTCGCACACAGGGGGGACCCATGGGTCCCCCCTACCTGTGCGTGTACGGGCGAATCTCTTCGCCGCGTACACGCTGTGGGAGCGCCCTTGTCCGCATCGCACCCATTGAGTCAATGGGAGCCCGTGTACGCGTCGTACAACAGGCTCCCATTGACTTCAATGGGAGTCCGACCGAATCGAGTCCGATAGCATACGGACGCATCGTACTCGTTCGGTCGGGCTGCACGGGTCCGATTCGGTCGGAAATCTCTCCGGGTCCGGCTCGGTCGGAGTGATTTTCGGCCCGAATCGGAATCGGCCCCTAGGTGTTTCATCTTGTGTTGGCGTGGGTTTGGATTCCAGGTTTGTTGGCTGATTTCGGATGTATACTTGGCTAGTATCCTGTGGTGAGAGAACAACTTTGATTGTATTTTGCTTACTGTTTGAGCCAGTTGTTTCCCTATTACTTTGCATTGGGAAGCTGTAGGCATCCCCGCTGATTGCCTCTTTTAAATCTGTGTCTTGTAATGTCTCCTTATTAGATGTGGGGCTTATTGTTCTCAGCCATGAGTTTTCTGAGCCTTCTACTTCATCTAGGTTTGTTTGATGAACCTGGGCTACCGTTGTAGGCCCTTGTATTGTTTTGTGTTGTATTATAGGCTTGGGGGTGGAGTAGAGCGGAATTTTTTGGCACGTGCGTAGGTTTGTTGACTGAGCTCTTGCGTTTATGTTTTCTCCTCCGTTGCTCCCTTCTTTTCAGAGCTGAGACAGGTGCTCAACTGTGATCTTGTTGTCGCATGTGACGTCAATGTTGTTTGTTGGGCCCTCTATTATTTCCTCTATGTAAAGTTCCTTATGTGTGGGTGGTGTCCCGTTGGCCTTACACGTCTTCCTTGTTTCTTCCTTTGGGGTTCCCAGGTCCATGTCTACCAGGCCTAAGTTATGACAAATTGCCTGGCTGTTTGGGCTATTTGGGTCCTTTACGTTGTTTGTGAGAACGTTTTGCTTCTCTTTTGTGGTAGCATTGTAGGCCAACCTCTGAGGGTCTAGTGGTGTCGGAAGGCCTGGTACCTCTCTAGCCATCGAGTATTTTGTGGCCCCGGGGTTTTTGAGGAAGGAGAAACTGGAGCTTATTTTCTTAGTCCCACTGTTTTCTGAATCCCTAAACAGTGTTAAAATCGGCGAAATTAAAGGACTCTTTTGAGTTTTGGCCCGGGCTGCAGCTTTTGCAGGTTGTTTTGTATTTTGTCTTTTTGCACCTTGCTTCGTGTTGCTAGGCTTCTGGGGCTGATTTGGAGTCCGCCTGACTCTGCCTGATCTCATCTTTTTCTTCTCCTCTGTGTTTCATGAGATTCCTTCAGTTATCGTAGGACACCTGACACTTGCCCCGATCTAGCCTTCTTAGATCTGACAATCCTGTCGGTCTTGTGGCTGCGAGGTTTGGGCGAGGGATGAGCACGTAATTATTTGGTGTCCCTTTTCTTCGGGTTTGTGCTTGAATTGCGTTTGATTTGGTTTGTTTTCCTGTGTTCCTGTATTTTATTCTGTATTTTGTTGTAATTTGCCGTTCAGGGTTGGACCCTTTATTTATGCCCCTTGTATATGCCCTTAATTGCCCTTAATTGTATATTTTCCAAAGCTAGCTCTTGGTTTAAGGCTTGAGCTTGTACCAATCTTCTACTTAATGTTCCTTTTTGAGAAGGTGGAATCCTGCCTGCAGGTGTTGACCCCCTGGGTGCTTTCGGCTGAGTTAGGGGTGCACCGTTGGAGTAGGAGTTGTATGGTCTAGTACGTGTAGTACGTCTAGTAGGTCTAGTTCTAGTATTTCAGATGTGACCCAGGGTTGACTTAGTGGTCTTCTGATAACCAGGCCTCTTGCACTTCTGAATAGTTTGGTGCTGGAATTCTTTTTTGAGCCAGAAATACTTTATATGATACTTTGATCTTTAATAGATTGCGGACCACTAATGTGTACTGCTGAGAGGGAATGTACTGAAGGGAATTTAACAGATGAAAAGCTGGAAGGCTACACTCAGGAGTGAAATGGAGAAAACACCAGAGAGCTATGCAAAGAGTTGTATGCAAATTCCGCTAGCAGTATCCAAGAGACCCACCCTTCCTGATATTCTGCTACATAGCACCACAAATATGGCACTGTGGTCTGATTGAGTCTTGTTCTGGTCATTGAGTTTTAGGATGATAACATGTTGATTTACAGGTAATTGTAACCAATTATTTTAATCAAATATTCCAAAACGTGGCATGAACTGGGTCCACCGGTCTGTTATAATCACCTTGGGTAAGCCACAGAACCTAGTTTCTCGTCAACAACAAGAAGTCTTACTCTATGGAATAAAAGTTGGTAACTTCTTTTTCTGACTTGTCCATTCTCTTGCAACAGTTGTTCCTCATTTATCTTCTCTTGTTCCTGTCTTATCTGCTGACAGAACTATTTCTCTGTAACCAGGGATATTTTCTGAAAGGCTAAAATAGTATGAGGATTCTCAGGTGCATGTTCTTCTGTACCTTGGTGTGACAGCGCATTTGCCTTTCTCTGGCGATAAGTGATATTGTAAGAGAATCTGGAAAAGGAAAGCGACCAACGCTCATGCCAAGCATTGACACGTTTCATGCTTTTCCGAAAACTCACATTCTTCTGATCAGTACACACTGTGATGGGATGTGGTGAACCTTACAATCAGGGTCGGACTGGTGATACCGGGCAATACCCCGGTAGGCCGAATGGTGTGGGGGCTGGTTTTTTCAGAGGGGGCCGGTTTTGCTGGGGCCGCCGCCGCCCCAGCAAAACCGGCCCCCTCTGAGTGTGGGCGGGGCCGATTTTCGGGCCGTGACCAGAGTCAGAGTCAGACTGACCGGCTAGACTGCGGGGAAAAAGACTGGCATCCATGTGGCATTTATCATCATGGCCAGGCCTGAATCTGATCATGGCATGCATGATGCATTGATTTTGTGCCATTGGCCACCGAGGCCAGGCAGGTGATGGCGCCGGTGCGCAGCCTGCGCAGCCTGCGCAGCGTGTAGATCATGTCTCCGCGTCTGCGCGGTCTTAGGGTGGGGCTGCAATTGTCATGCCCATTGAGGCAGGGCAAGGCTCGCGCAATTAAAAGTTCGCGTTTGTGCCCTGAGGCTGTCTTCAGTTCTGCTCTGTCTGACTGTCTCCTCTTTGCCGCCCGCAGGCCGCAGCCGGTGAGTGTCCCTGTCGTGTGAGCAGACGTCAGAAATGGCGTCTCATCCATTTTACCCACATATCTCTGTTATGAGCCCTCCTTCACCAACCCATGGCTCCTCGTAAACAGCATTGTCTTTAATGCGCAAATTGTTTTATTCTTGCTAGCAAAAATCACGGGGCGAGAGGATTTGCATTCCAACTCAAAACTACTATGTGTATCATTCTCAATGGGAAAGATTGGAATAGCCTCTTTGTTTAGGCTTGTTTTGTGTACGTACATGCTGGAAATGCATTGTGCAGAGCCATACATTAATTTAAAGGGACGAATCCCCCAGTGTCGCATGGTTCTCATTACTGGACATGCCACCCACTCCCTTTCTAAATTACAGAATAAAACTAACTCCACTTCGTGTGTGGAGGATGAATCAGACACGGTCCTTGGGCAATTTGTGGTAATTAACTATTTTCTCTCAAATTCACGTTACACATATTTATGCATCTTCAGATAATCTCTGATGATGATGGCGTCGCTGTTAATTCTCGCACATACAAGGCACACACACTCGGACCCTGGAATATATCTTTGCACCTCCCCCTACTGTGCACTGTCTAATGGGTGAGAAGTTATTTTATGAAAGTGCAGATGAAGCCAAACTAGTCTGTGACGCAGTAATAGTGATGTAAGCCTTGCAAAGCAGGGCTCAGCCTTTCAAACGTTTGTTTCGGACAGTTTTTGGCGGGCCTGTTTATAATTCACACACTACCAAGAGTTATTATTTGAGACAAGATGAAGATGAGTTGGTAAAGGCAGTCAATAAATTGAGCTAGACGAGTGCGGAAAGGCATTAAGATGCACTGTTTGGCGCAGGCTATAGTATGTCATGTGACTGAGTCTTTTTTTCCCCAAATTAATGCTTCCTAGTAAAGACGCAGCATATGAATCACTCCTAAACCATTATGCAGAAATTTTTCACCCTCCTCTGCAACGATGCTTGCCTTCATTTTGTCCCATCTGGCTCTCATCAAGGCCCCGAAAGGCACGGCCTCTAGACTTGCTCCCGGATAATCCATCTCCGAAACATGGTTCCTTTGCTGCTGTGTGCCACAACAATCCCTCTTTTCTTATCTGTCCGCCTCTAGGCACTTTCCTGTAGACATGCTTAAGGAGCCCTGGAGCTTCTTTGCAACATCATTGTAGTGCTGTAAGTGTAGTATTCCCATACGTGGGTCCTAGGCTTGCTGTGCCTCTGGAACCAAGCAGCACCCGACTGATGGTGATAAGTCCCAATCAGAGCAGCACCAGTCTTGGGTTGCTTGTGTTCTGGTTCAGGGAGGACCTGGCCTGGCAGTTTGGGATGGACTGGTCCTATTTGAGCTTGGCCAAGACTGATTTGCTTATGGCTGGGCCAAAACTGAGGTGGCATGGTGTGAAACTGTTATGGACTGGGATGCGGCCCAAGTAATTACCTGTGGCTGAAATTAATTCAGGCATTCCATCCATCACATTTTTGTATTTTTCACTTGTTTGTATATGCTGATTAAATATAGGTGTCATTGGTCATGTTTTTCGAATTCCCAGCCGTAATACTCCCTTAAATGTCAGGCGATTTTACATCGTTCTGAGGGGTGCAAATAAGTGCCCAGGGACTTTTTTGCGACATCTCAAAGAGGGCAGCTACACACATAATTTCTCTCTGCACAGATGACATGATACTGTTTATGTGTGATATTTTTATGGCCCTGGTCCCCGTGGTGTACACTATAGAGGAATTCTGGAGGCTATTGGGGCTAAACGTTAATTAAATAATTGTTAGTATTTCCCTTCCGCAATGCCATCCTAGAACGCAGGATCCATCTGGGGAGTGGGACCTTAACAGGTTCTCCACACACCTTTTTCATTATATGCAAATCCAAATCCATCATGCATAGGTAGACCTGCTGGAGAGTAATCTGGGGAAAGCTATAAGATTGTTATGGTCACAAGTCTCCTTTTAGATCCCTCTCCTATTGTCGGTGGCGGGCCGTATAGTGTTGTCTAAAATGGTAATGCTCCCCCACCTCCTCCATTACTTTGCCAACCTTCCAATCTTGATCCATTCCTGAAAATTCAGTGAGTTGGACATCCTTTTAAATTATCTAATTTGAGGCATGGGCTGGAAACGCATAGCATTTGCAAAACTTAAACCCCCAACCTCAGCATGGGAGCCCCTGATTTCTCGAGCTATAATATTTCGCCACAACTGGAATGGGCGGCATACTGGTTGGCTGGATACAACCTCTTGGAGACAGACCTTATGCAATCTCAGATCTGGGAGCGAGTCCTTCATGGTGTCCTCTTCCCTGGCTCCAATAGTCCTGGTCACCCATTCACTTCTGCTCACTACTGCTATGGGCTGCTTAAAATGCTGTTTCTCTCGCAGTAAATCAACAAAGCCCTACGCCCTGGCCTTGCCACTTAAGGGAATCCCTACAGGGCATGGCACCATCGTGTCCAGGTTTCTGTCAGCATGAGAGAGAGTAGGTATTGGCATGATGGGAGACTTGTTCTCTGGTGGCTTGCTCCTAAGCTTCCAGGAATTGCTGGATCAACGGGGCTGCAAAGCAGCAGTTTTCTTTTATATGGCATGTAGGAAAGTAGGATCTGCTTTCATGGTCTGGTCACCCCCACTTTTTGCTGGTGTCATTATGTTTTTCTGACTAGTCTGACTGGGATCCTGCTAATCAGGACCCCAGTCTCTGTGCTTATTCCCTAAATTTGACATGGTGAGTACTTGGGTACACTCCAGATTGGCTACTGGGGTACCCTTGTAAGTCCCTAGTATATGGTACTAAGGTACCCAGGGCATAGGTACCCCAGGGGTCTCCCATGGGCTGAAGTATGTATTATGCCACCCATGAGAGACCACTCAAATTGTGACGCTAGGCCTGCCATTGCAGCCTGTGTAAGCTTGTGCTAGCACCATTTATGATAGATATAGGTTTCCCTATATCTGAGGTCACTACACTTAAAACCTACCAGTTGCCCCTAAGGCAGGCCTTTCAATACGGAAGGCGGGGTGCTGCGTCCTAAGTTTGAGGGTGCCCCTGCATGAGCGGGGCACCCCTACCCTGCTCCCCCTAGTAGTGGTTGCTCACTGCGCTTGCTCGCTACACACCATATGGGGGCTGGTCTCACTTTTACTTTGTTCTCTCTGATTCACTACTCGTGTCTATTTTTGGTGCTCTCTGTAAGAATGTCTATGGGTACACATATGACTGGGTGGGTAACCTGGTGCTCTTTAAGGTCATCATCTACTATTTACTGTGCATTGAAAGTTGATACAATTAAATATTTAATGAAAAATGTGCTGTAAAATGCACCATTTTGGTCTGTCTTTTTCCCAAATTTTCTTGGGGGGAGAACCCCCCCAAACCTCCGTAGTAGTGGTCGGGCTCGCTCGCTGCACTCGCTCACAACCAACGCACCGGACGGGGACTGGTCTGGCAAAATTTGCCAGAGCTGCTTTCAGTTCCCAGTCCGGCCCTGCTTACAATTCATGTTTCCAGTGTGTAAATGCTTCGTTGATAGCAAGAAGTTAGCAATTATAAATGATGCTTCCAGAAGCAGAAAGAGTTCAAGAAAAATTGGCTGCAGGAGGAAATTCTTGAGTTTCTGAATGTAATTACCAGTGGCTGAGATTAATTCAAGCATTCCTTCCATCAATTTTTGTATACTTCAGTGTGTCGCTCCTCAAGATGAGAAGTAATTCCATATATTGTGCAATGAATCTCACTGTATTTTTGTTCCCGACCTTTATAAAGAGTTGTAAGTCACACAGACAAACAAAGACAAGTATGAGGCCTCTGGTGTTATCCTTTGTTCGACTCTATCACGAGATACAATCCTCATCATGGTACCAACCTCCCTGGGAGTCCTCTGATCAGTCATAATTCCTCCCCTCAACACGACGATCCCCTAAACCTTGCACTGTACTATCTCCTCACCCCCACCTGAGTTTTCTGTTTTAGAGGCACCCATACATGCATATGATACGATGGAACGACATACCCCTCCAAACCCTCGGCCCGGACCACTCTTACTGACGCTCTTCCTCCACTAACAGGGGTTCGTATATGAGATGGTTTACACCTTACACCTATGATGCGCTCCACAGCGGAATCACCCCCGGATATATATCTTCATGCTGCTTTCCGACGATCCTGCTCCACATGTTATGCTGTCATTATTCTGTCATGACATATTGTACTGGTAAAATGCCTCAATAAAAAAAGAATTTGAAAAAAACAAAGACATGTAGTCCCATTGGGAAGCATGGAGCGTCTTCATGTCGATGAATTTGTACCGCCCTAAACCTTAATACCTAGCAACCCCAACCTGTCTGAACAAAAGTCACATATATCTTATTTGTTCCCCCAGACGACATAGCACTGCTGAGAAGGATTGGGTTTACATGTGCTTTTCTGCCAGTACAGTGCCGAAGACGTGGCCACTTCCACTGCTATTGATGTGGCATCTGTAGGGGTGGCTTCCTGTTGTCCCTGCACACAGCTGCTATTTATTCCTTACTAACTTTGACATGCACCTAGTACCTTCTTTGGATTCATGTTGAGTGATCTACGCTACCATCTCCTCTACTACAAAAGGGACTGATCTAATCGCAAATTTCTCTTTGTTACTGCAAAAGGTCATCAGGTCTGTAAGGCACCTTTGAAACACACAAGTAAACTGGTACAGCGACTGTGCTGATGTCCTATTTCTGCCATAAAGTAAATTGTTCATATGAGAGATGTATCCTGTGACTAGTAAAACAGAAACAAGACAAGCCCATTGGTGTTTTTATATTTGACTGCACTGCATGCCGAGCAAAATAGACGAGGAAATTAATTCAGAACCCACCCGGTTCAGGGGTGTCTTTGGAATTCTAGATTAATAACGAGGAGTGTGTAATAGGTAAGGACTCTATCAAAAGTTAGTAAACATGTGCTTTGTAAGATAAAACACAGATTTCACGAGAAAACCTAGCTTCACCACTGAGAGTTATGCACAAAGCAGTACGCATTTCACAAGAGAAATGCAAGTTAATTATTTAAGCAGCACTAAAACAATATTAAAGGCAGAAACAAAACAGTAAAATTCTAAAACAATGCGTCAAAAAAGCTAAATATAACGACATACAATAAGACCAAAACATCATAATTTTCATAAGAGGATCACTAGATTTGAATTCTTGAAGATAATGTCATAAAAATGCTCCAAGGAACAATAGGTGTGTCAAAGTCTCTGTTACTCCATGTGCATTACCATAAGCGAACTAAGGAGGCCCTGTTTACACTTAAAACTGGAAGATGTAAAGAAGAAAATGTTACTAACAAACTGTTCCGCCTCACAGAGGTCGGAAGGAGGGCAGGGTCAGTCACCTTTCAGGCTGGAACACTCAAGTGTTGCTAATCTTCCTAGTGCTTCTCTGGGGAACTCTTCAGTCCCTCCTCTCTGCTGCAGCGAAGAGCCCTAACAACTTCTTCCTGGTCACTATCAAGCCTCCTGAACAGCTAAGGGCCATATGGTTAAGGCTGCAGACTTCATCAGTTGGAGGCACACTCAACCTCTCACTCCAGCCAGCATCTAATAAGTTCCCATGCAGTCTACTCCCAACTAGTCAGCTAGTCCTTCAACACAGGGAAGCTGTTCTTCAGCCTTTTTAAGTTCCTGAGGATAAGAGGTCAGCTTTCCTGTCTCTTGAGAGCACTTCTAGAACTTGAGCAGCGGAGAAGCGGGCAGACAGCTGTCAGCAGGTAAACATCTTGTCCTGGTTCTTCTAGTCTCTGCCAAGTACAATGTGATCGAGTGAGCTGGTGCTGTGTAGCCATGTTTATCATGCACACTGGCTAGAGATTGGTCATAAGTCCCTATCCAATTGTAACAGAATTCCCACAGTCCAGCCTTCCTAATGTTTTAGCAGTTAGTGTTTGCTTTACTGCAAACTATCTCAGGGTACTAAGCCAGTGTTCTTCCAAGATGGTAGGAACCCAAGACCAGTGTTCAGAGCTAACAAACTCTGCCCACGGGATACCTCTTTGAACGGAGGATCCCCCGTGCTGTTATTCCAGAAAACATTTTCTCTGAACTGTGAGCAGAAAAGGAATGACTGGGAAGGATACTTTTACAAAAGCGAGGCCCTGTTTAGTATAAACATGTCAAGTGGCAAGGCTCAGCAGACTTATGGATTACCAAATAGGCAAAGTAGGCACCGGCCTAATGGTCCCTCTCCTTGTAGGTGCCCCGCGACAACGGATCAAAATAATATTGATTTGATCTTCAAATAGATCTTCAATGACACAAAAATGACTAAACTCACTTGGCGTTATGGCCACTGAATAGGAAGTCTTGCAAAAGGTAGACTTCCAAGGTATCCTGAAAGATTTAACCACAAACAAATTGAGGAAAGTGAATATTTAAAGTTTTGTTGGTATATTAAAATTACAACAAATTAATTTTTGTTTAATAACATTAATAATTGTTAATGTTTCGTTTTGTGTAATAAAATTGGTTTATTAAAATTGTTGTTTAATAAAATAAAAAATGTAAAAGGAGATAATTTGCGAGGGGGTCCCTGAAATTTCGATTCTTTATAGACCTCCACAGGGTTTAATCCAGCAATAAGGCTTAGTGGCTGGTCCTTCATGATGGCATCTGTTTACAGCACTCTGCACATTCCAGGATAATCAAACAATCGTTATTCCTCCATACAGTCCTGACAGCAGAGTGCTAGGACCTTGCTGTGTTCATAATAGACAAGATTTATGATTCTAATGCAAATCACAAAGCCTCCATGCCAAAGGAGATATGTGACCACAAGTTTAGAATTTGACTTGTAAGAGTGTTATGGGATCACGAGAGAAACATAACAAGCGGTATCTCGTAGGAGTGAGTAAAGTGTCTCGGGCAGATGCGTCTCATTGGACCAGGATTCACACACTCCCAGAAGGACACAGAAATGCTGGTTAAAGGATAGATGAATGGGCAAACAATTCTGGCCCCTCATACAGAACACTCCAGCCCGGGACTTTATTGGGTCTTGCAAGACAAATGTTAGTAGCGAACTGAGGGAGTATATGAAATCCCTTGAGCATTCGGAGAAGCTGGAGATTGGAGGAGATGGCCATGTGATGTTGAAGGATGCCTAGACAAGAGAATGTTAAGTAAGTAAAGCTGGAAGTTGTTCAGGCATATCCTTTACAGACATATCCGTTATCCATTAAAGACTTTTCACACCTAATCAGTTTGTTAATTAGTAACACTTAAGCAAATATAAGCCATCCAAGTTGATTTACTAGTGCCAGGGGTCTTAGGCAGAGACAAACTTGTATATTTTTAAATCATCTTTGCATTATTTAACAAAAGTCTATATTCACCACTGAATTAGATTCTTGATAAATATTCCCACAAAATACAGATGATTTCCTTTGGATTCTCCTAGCATGATGTATGAAAAGTAGACATACTTTTGCCAAAGAAAAAGCTAATTTGGTCTATCAATTGGAAAGAGTTTATGGATTCTATCATTGCAGTGACTTACCTAACGGAATATCAGGCATGTGCTACTTTTGTACATTATGCACCCAGACTCTGCAGGATTCAAGGCACTACCTATGCCAAGTGCCAAAGAGTGCCAGACACTCTCCAAGGGTTGCACTGACAAAGAAGATGTGTTAATCATCTTTCTAATGAGGGCAGACACAAGTATGGCAGGTGAGACTCTGCCCTCTGCCAATGGTTTCTAACTGGTATCCATTACTCCCTTGCCAATAATCGTTTCCCTGTTCCAGATTTTATTCTCTAAAGATACGTCCTTTGCACTATTTTCTAATAGTTGCCTTTTTGCTGTATGAAACTCCAAAATAAAAAATTAACAAATTACTTGTACATATTATATCAGAGGTCAATTACTGTGTGGTGTAGTGAAGCACTGAGGGACCCGATTAAAACTTCCTGTCCCTTAACTGGACTTTGGGCCATCAAGTGGAGTGGCCTACAATCGGTCAGTACTTGCAGGGATCAGTCAGCTTGTGGATTTCTTGATTTAGCGATGGGGCCTCTTTCAGAGGGAATAGAACATTACCCCTTCTTCAATTAATGAAGTGTTAAAAATGACAGTGGTGGATAGAACAAAGATGTCGGGTATGGTGTCACAATATCAACAGCAACAATGTCGATTGCAAGGTATCAACTTGCACAATACTGTCGGAAGATGTGAAGTTACAATAGTAAGTCTTCATATCCCCATGTATGTTTACTTTGATGATATTGTGCAAGCCAATATCTTGCAGTCTTTATTATTGCAAGTCAATATTTTTGTATTTGATATTGTGGCATACCAGAGGTCAGCAAACAGGTACAAAAGTCATCTCACAGCGAGGCCCATATCCAGATCAGTGCCTTTAGGATACTCTAGTATTGACCCAACGTCTTCCTCTCATGTATAAATTGCAAAAATTAAAACCTTGGAGAGGGAAGACCCTTAAGAAAGTCCAGTGCTTAATTTGAGCTAGTAGGTTCATCAGCACTCATTTCTGAGGGATCACTGACAGAATATCTTGGTAAACAATACCGTTTGACACAAATATTGTGTCAAAAATATTGTTTACCAACATATCGTATCCCTATACTTATAATGGTAAGTACAAACATATTGGTAATAAATATCGGTAACACTAATATTGCCTAAAAATATACCAAAATATCGATTTTAATATACATAAAGTTTAAAGTAGTAAATGCTAAATATTTTAATATAGAAAGTTAATATAATATAAATTAAATACATTCCACTAATATGTAATGCTTTTTATAAATATATAATTTTAGAAACACACAAACACATATGTGTGTTTGTGTTTATGTAAAATATATCTCTATATATAGTGAAGCATAATTAATACAATTATTTATTTTACATTATATTTTCGAAATATTTCGAATGTATTACTATGAAAATAAAACATACATATATGTATATGTATATACATATAGATGTGTAAATATATATAATACATACAGAATAAAACCATAAAAAATATCAACAATTGAATAACAAAAATATATTCATTAATTTAGACAATAAATTAAATATTACAAATTTAAAACCTAAAAAAACACATTAACTAAAAATACAATAAACAGTAGGAAAAGCGTTGGACTTCAGAGTGGTTACATTTACTATTCCTACTCCAGTCTGTATAACAGTAGGGAAAGCATTGGACCATGGAAGGGTTAGATTTAATATTTCCACTCCATTCTGTGCTACAGTAGGGAAAGTGTTGGACTACGGAGGGGGGAGATTTATTATTTCCACTCCAGTCTGTGCAACAGTAGGAAAAGTGTTGGACTTCATAGAGGTTAAATTTACTATATCCACTCCAGTCCGTGCAACAGTAGGGAAAGCGTTGGACCTTAGAGTGATTAAATCTACTATTCCCACTTCAGTCTGTGCAACAGTAGGAAAAGCGTTGGACTTCGGAGGGGTTAGATTTACTATTCCCACTCCAGCCTGTGGAAGAGTAGCAAAGCGTTGGACTTCAGAGGGATTAAATTTACTATGCCCACTCCAGTATGAGCAACAGTAGGAAAAGTATTTCACTTCAAACACACTACATATTTGAATAACCCTATTAATTTATAACAAATATAAAATTGTTAATATAAACAATATTGATTAACATAACAATATTTATATAAAATAAAAATAATTAAACAAATTACATGACTAATATAGGTTGTATGACGTTACAATGCATGCCATAGCAATGCATGCCGATACAACGCATACCTTTACCCCGACTTGCTGTCGGGGTGCGCTAGAAGTTGAAATAGTATAATTTACTATTCCAACTCCAGTGTGTGCAACAGTAGGAAAGGTGTTGTGGTTAACTCCAACACCTTCTACCCCCTGCAACAAGCTGTTCGCGTTGTAACGACATGTGTTTTAATGGCATGCGTTGTAACGCTTCTGTTGTGAAGGCTGTTTCCCCTAATAGACAATGTAATAATTAATTATCAGTTCAAAATAATTATGTAATTATTACTTAATTTCCCACCCTATACTCCTACAAACTGAGTAGCGCACACCTAAAATATACCTAAAATAAATAAATACAACACAATTTACATAATTAATATTCAATTAAATAATTCATTAATAATAAATTGTTCATTAATTATTACTTAAGACACTTCCCACCCTATACCCCGACTAACCCAGCAGCCCATGCCTAAAATATAACCGATAATATATGATTACACAATATACATGATTATTAATCAGTTAAAATATTAATAAAATTGATAGCTAAATATAATTATTGCTTAATTAACTTCCCAACCTATACCCCTACAAACCTAGTAACCTGCACCTAAAATAAAACTATAATAAATCAGTATTACATAATGTACATATTTAATATTAACCACAAACTTACTTACAAATTATTAATTAATTATTACTTAATTAACTCCCCAACCTATCCCCCTACAAACCCAACAACGTGCTACAACACTATACATTTCTATTAGCAATTAAATTAAATGATCTAAATCACTTAAAATTACAAACTATATTTAAATGAAATAATAACAATTCTACAAACAATAACACACAAAATTAATATGTAAAGTAAAACACATTAAAATAATTAAAAAACAATATTTTTTATAACTATATTATCGAAAATGATCTTAACAACAACGATAATCAACTATATTATTTACCTAAAAAAGATTTTCTCGAAAACTATATTTATATTCAGCATCACAATATTTTTGTATCACACTATTTTTTTCCGATATTTCTGTCTCATGGTATAAAAAACTCAAAATTGTGTCCAAACATCTTTTTGGGCACTGGCCCTTATTTTTTGTCATCGGAAATGTATTGAGAGCAAGAGAGAAAAACCCCACAAAAAAGGAAAGACAGAGAAAAAGAAAGACGGAAAAACTGTCTGAAAGGGAGAAAGCAGGAACCTGCAAGAGTGAGATAAAGGGATAGGAAGTGTCTGGTAGTAAATGAAAGAGGCATGAGGCGATTTGAAGACTATGAAGCCTTGGTATTCGGTGTGCCGACATTTTATAGTGCAGGTTGAGGTCTCCTGAGCAGAGCTATGGGCACCGGCACTTATTCTTTCACAAATTAAGCTCTGAGAAAGTCCTAAAGTAAGAAGATCAGGCACTTCTGTGACAGTACAAAGTTTAGCAGTGGACTTGATATCTTCCCTTAGGTTATTAATTTATTTTTGAAAGACAGCTACAATCCCATATTTTAAGTAGGTGTCTCTTCTGAGCACCACTAAAGCAACAAAGGATGTCTCTTCTACGTTCAATTAAAGCGGTTGCTAGTAACACCTATTATCTTCAGATGTCTGCTATGAAGCACTCCATAAACAGTTATGGTATTATTACTAGTAGCAGTAGTAGTAGTAGTTGAAGTAGTAGTAGAAGTAGTGGGACAGTAGTAGGTGTAGTAGTACTGTTAGTATTCTTCTTTTTTTTATTATTATGATTATTATTATTTTCACTATTAATATTATTATTGGTAGTAGTAGTAGTTGTACTAGTAGTAATAGTAGTAGTTGCAGTACTAGGGTAATATTAGTAGCACTACTAGTATTCTTTTTTATTTTAATAATAAATATTATTAATAGTAGTAGCATAAGTAGTAGTATCATTAGTAGTGTTAATAGTATTTGGTCAGCATTATTGAAATCACACCTTACTAAAGTGTAGCACTAACTCAAGTATTTTTCTCAGAACCTTTTGGTGAAATAATAGTTCAACTTCAAATTAATATTGTCTCCATTTGCCATTTCATAGGTGGCCAATTTTGTATGCTTCTAAAATGGAAAATTCTCTGCATGAAGCAAAAAACATTTCTCACTAAAGTAAGAGTTATTAAGACCACTATTCTTTCTTTTCACCAGACAGATATCCCTTGGGGCACCTACAACATGTTCTGATTAGATTTAAAAATGTACAATAGAAAAAATGTAGGAGAATAGTCTCTGTCAGGGTGATACTCAAAGATATCCACAGTTCTAATATTGGGAACCAATTTATCTACTGAAATTGCATTTCTAAGGCAATTTCTTAACATAAACAATAGCTGTGTTCTCTGTACACGTGCAGACAGGAAAACCACAGCGCACTTCGGCAGCTGGAAGGCCACACCAACCACGTTCCCTCACTCAGTTGCAATTGTTTTTAGGTAATCTCAGTCCTGTCGCATTGCATTTGCAGTTTATTCCAGGCGTGGACGAATGATTAGCTCAGTCCTAAAAAAAAGAAGACAGAAGCCCTCGCTGACCATTGCTATTACAGGGTTAAGGCCTGAAAGGAGTTAGATTGCTTTGTTAATGTTTCTCCCTCTTTGAATCATGTTTAATTGAAGCAAACCACAGAGTGAAACTGTTGTCTTATTGCTAAGGAATGCAGTGTTGTCTGAAAAATGCATCCTTTTTTCTTGTAATATGATGCATCATCTCTGTGGTGGATCCTGTAATAATGGGTACTTTTTGCGGTCACAGTGGTAATACATCCAATTTGTAGTGCACATAATGGGTGTTTAGAGTACAGTATACAGTCTAGTGCAGTCTCACAACAGCGGGCAGCGGTGGATGCAGTACCTAAAAGTATCCTTATTTTGCCTAATTGCATCTTTCAAGCCAGTGGTTTGTCACCCTTGGAGCCAAGCTCAAAGTGGGCTGGATCGTCAGAGCTCTCAAGTTTCCCATCTCCATGCTTGAGGAGCGTATGGAGTCCAGGCTTTTTTTCTATGCAGTGTGTGATTTATAGTATTCTTACTCCTTAATAAATTAAGATCTACACTTCTGAGAATGCAAACAATTACAGACGAGGGGAAAACAGAGTGCAGAAAAACGAGCAAAAAAGGGAAATACAGAGGGCAGAGAAACAAGCAGAAAAGTGAGCAGGAAATGCAAAACAGAGGGAAGAAAAATGAGCAGGAAAGTCAAAACAGAGCAGAAGAGGGCAAAACAGAGGACACTCAGACATTCACACACCCACTCACAAACTCACTCAGAGACCCATGCACCCACTCACAGGCCTACTAGAACACTCACGCACCCACTCACAGACCCACTCAGACACTCAGGCACCCACTGACAAACCCACTCAGAGATGCATGCACCCACTCACAGACCCTCTCAGAGAATCACGCACTCACTCACAAACCCACTCTGAGACTCTTGCACTCACTCACAGACTCACTCACAGACTCATGTAGTCACTTACTGACCCACTCAGATACTCACAGACCTACTCAGACATTCACACACCCACTCAGACCCTCAAACACTCACTCACAGACTGACACACACTCATGGAGGCACTCACGAAGCCACTCAGACACTCTGACACCCACTCACAGACCCACGTATCCACTCACAGACCCACTGAGACACTCACGCACCCAATCACACACCCAGTGAGACACTTATACAGCGACTCCCAGGCTCACTCAGACACTCACACACCCAGTCACACACCCACTGAGACAGTTATGCACTCATTCCCACACTCACTCTTAAAGGCTGCAGGTTACAGTTAGGATATAAAAAATTTAAAAACCTTAAAAATTCCAAAAAAAACCAAAGGTTACAGAGACGTTACAGTTAGTAAATAATATTAAAAAACATGGAAATTCACTTAAAAAACAAAGGTTACAGGGACGTTATAGTTTGGCTCAGTTTTCACTCATACAAAACCATTGAAATTCAGCTGTTATAGTTACCTGAGCTAACTATAACTTAGACCCCCGCAATGCACTGATGGCATTTCAAATGATGATATCATCCACAAAATCACACACTTACCCACTCACTCCCCTATACAACCTCTCATACACCCACTCACACATACACTCAACCACTCACATACCCATTCACAGAGCTGAGCTATACAAGTACTCATAGAACCACTCATCCTTAGAGCCACTCACACACCCACTGACTCACTCATACAGCCACTCACACAACCACTCACTCATCCGTACAGCTGCTCATACAAGCAGTCAGTCACTCACCCATACAGCCACTCCCACAGCCACGCACTCACCCATACAGCTACTCATACACACACTTATTCACCTATACACCCACTCATACACCCACTCACTCATACAACCTCTCAACACAGCCACTCACTCACCTATAAAAGCACTCACACACTCACTCAAACAGCCACACAACCTCACCCCACTCTACGCCGCTCCACTCTATGCTATTCCACTATATGCCATTCTACTCTACGATATTCATTCCACTACACCACAACACTGTATCTCACTCCACTGTATGCCACTCCACTGTATGCTATTCCACTGTATGCCGATCCACTGTATGCCACTCCACTGTAGGCCACTCCATTCTACACTTCGCCACTGCGCTCCACACCACTCCGCTGTATGCCACTCCACTGTATGCTATTCCACTCCACTGTACACCACTCCACTCTATGGTGTTCCACTATATGCAACTGCACGCTACACCATTCCACTCTACGCTTTTCCACTCTATGCCATTCCACTCTGCGCCGCTCCACTGTATGCTATTCCACTGAATGCCACTCAACTTTACACCACTCCACTCTATGTCACTCCAGTCGTCCCCGTTCTACACCAATCTACGCTATTTCACTCTGTGCCACTCCACTCTATGCCACTCGAGTTTACACCACTCAACTGTATGCCACTCCACTCTACGTCACTCCACTCTACGCAATTCCACTGTATGCAACTCCACTCTACACCTCTACACTCTCTGCTTTTCCACTGTATGCCAGTCCACTGTATGCCAGTCCACTGTATGCTATTCCACTGTATGTCACTCCACTGTACCTCACTCCACTCTATGCCATTCCACTCTACACTTATTCTATTGTACGTCACTACGCTGTACCTCACTCCACTGTACGCTACTCCACTCTGCATCACTCCACTGTACGCTATTCCAATGTACATCACTCCACTCTACGCCACTTCACGGTACACCACTCTACTCTCCGCTACTCCACTCTATGCTATTTCACTGTACACCACTCTACTCTACACTAATCCAATGTATATCAGTTCACTCTATGCCACTCCCCTGTACCCTATTCTACTGTACACCACGCCACACTATCCCACTCCACTCTACACCACTCCACTGTACACTATTCCACTGTAGGCCACTCCAGTGTATGCCACTTCAGTCAACGCCATGCCACTGTACCCCTCTCCACTGTACTCTATTCCACTGTATGTAACTCCACTCTACGGCACTCTACTCGATGCTATTACACTGTATGCCACTCCACTCTACACCTCTCCACTATAAACCACTCCACTGTATGCTATTCCACTCTACGCAACTCCACTCTAAGGAGGTCATTACGATGACGGGCGGACAAAGTCCGCCCGCCACCGTAACGGAATGCGGGACCGTCCGCAAGGGGTGCGGCGGTCCCGCACCTCACATTAGGATGCCACCGCCACCGTGGCAGTGGGACACCCTATTCCCAGCATTGTGGCAGGCGGTGCTCACTGCACCGCCCGCCACAATGCTGTGAATGCACGTTGTGCATTTGCATGCACAACGTGACAGGCACCGCGCGGTGCCTGCCACCTTGTGCATACAAATGCAGGGGGGTACCACAGGTACCCCCCATGTGCACCCCTCAACCCCTCCAACATCCTGGGGGCCCGCAACGGGCCCCCAAATGCAAAGACCGTATGACTTTCCATGGCGGCAACGCCGCCATGGAAAGGCTGATCTCCGCTGGCATCATAATATGGATGGCGGTGTCTTGGAGACACCGCCACCATATTATCCTTGTTTGCTGCCGGTCGACGAGTCGACCGGCGGAAAAGCGGCGGACCCCCCAGCCATCATAATATGGCGGGGGGTCTTTGCTGTGTGGATGGCGGGCGGATCGCCCCCGCCGGGCTGGCGGTGACAACCGCCGGCCCGGCGGGGACGATCCGCCCGCCATCATAATGACCCCCTAAGTCACTCTACTCTACCCCACTCCACTCTACACTATTCCAGTGTAAGCCACTCTACTCTACCCAATTCCACTTCACTCCACTCCACGCTACTCCACTGAACTCTTCTCAACAACACTATACTCCACTCAACAACAGTCTATGCTCCTCCACTCTGCCACACTATTATCCCCTCTACAGCACTCAACTGTACAACAATGTACTCCTGTCAATGCAAGTCTAAAACACTCTACTTTATGCCACTGTGCAATACTCTACTTCACTCTACAACACTCTACGCAACTCCCTGTATGCACTCCACCCCCATTACTATACTCTACTCTATGAGACACTACTCCACTCTACTCCACTACTAGACTCTGTGCCACTCTACTGTATGCTACTCTATGTCACTCAACTCTACAACAGTCTATGCCACTCTCCTCTAGTAAATTTACTCCAAAGCGCAAGAGTAAAAAAGAACCCCCTTCTTTTCTGATAATATTAGGTTTGTGGCATTCAGGGTTTGGTATTTAAGAGTTTTAACTTTAGCAATACACAGACACTTCCTATGTTGCACAATATCTGTAAACAATAGGGCAGATCATTAAAAAGGGCAGACAAACATCAAATCATCAGGTCAGTGCCTATATTATTTTCCATTTAGAAATCTCTCCATGACCCCATATCGTTTCACATTTTTTGGGACATTTCCTTTCCTTGCATATGGACATCTTCATGACCATACACCAATCCCTCTCTCGTCTTCAAGTGTCTATATGTGTAGTAAAGTCAATACCCATTCTCATCCTATGTCCCTAAGTGCTGTCATTAGACCTATATTTCACAGAAGTGTCTTAAAGATGTGCTATACATTTTCCCCTTTCATTTCCAGTAATGCCATTTTGGAGTTCAGTTCAACATGTTTTCATATAAGCTCATACTATATAGTCTAATCTACTGATAATACACTCTATGTAATATATTAGGGTGATCCAAATCCTAGGGCCTGATTTAGATCCTGGCGGACGGGTTACTCTGTCACAGCGGTGACCGATATCCCGTCTGCCGAAATATAAATCCCATTATACTTTATGGGATTTATATTCCAGCAGACAAGATATTCATTAGTGGTGTGATGGAGTCTCCCAAGATCTAAATAAGGCTCTTAGTCCTCAAACTGCCTCTGTCTTCCACTTGTGCCTCAAGCCTATCAGCTCATTGTTTTGGTTTTTGTTTGGTTACTATTAATCATTCCATATTATTTGGAGACCACTCTCCACCTCAAATTCCTCACTCAAGACTCTGGCTCCCAACGGCGAATGGTGCTGTACCTCCAACCAGTTTATTCTCTGGCTTTCCAGGGCATGTCTAAACCATTGGTGCTGAAAAACTTCCTCTGGTACAAGTTGAATGTAACTTGTATATTGAGAATGGTCTTCACTCCCTGAATTCCTAACGTCCATAATACCAATTAAATCCCACTGCTAATAATCCTGTAATGCCACTAAATCCCATGTAGCCCTACCCAGCCATAATGGAGTCTATCTAGTAACTATTTATATTGTAAATAACTGTATCTCAAGTTGATGAATTATCAGCAGATGTTTAGATAACATTGTAAGAAAGCTGCCTTTCATTCGGTATAAAGTGGTCCAATTTGTTCGGAGGTGCGAGGGAGGGCAAAACATAATGGGGATGCCAGAACAAGTGGTTCTCAGTTTTAAAATGGAAACTTAAGGCAACTTGACCGATGAAAAACAAAAAACACTGCTGAATGAAGCCACAGCAGATTTAGCTAGCGGTTGCTACTTGCTTCCATTTGGTGCTTTTTGCTGGTTTGGTGTATGTTTGATCAGCTCTATTTATTTTTCATCAGAAAACAAAGTGAATGCTATACATTCTTTGGGTCTCTATTCATCTTTTCGATGATCAAAAAAAACTGAAAAGCTACATTTTGTCAGTGTATGTGAACATCTCAAAATGTGACCAACTTAAATTATATCACATTGTAGTAACATATAGTTTCATTCACATAGTGTGTCATGACCCTTATGAGGCCCTGAACTGCATGTGTGGACAGCTGGAATACTCCTCCTTGGGAGTGCTATGGATGCAAGTGTGTATGTGTGTGTGTGTGTGTGTGTGTGTGTGTGTGTGTGTGTGTGTCACATAACATACATGGGTGGTTTTTCACTGTGCATGAGGACCAGGAGCAACCCATAGGAAAGGCCATTATAGAGCCAGTATTAGTAAATGGTCTGAATGGTCCACCCTGGAGTGGCAGAAGGGCAAACATTCTACTACCATCCCTACTGAATGCCTAAAGACTTCTCTAATGAGAGGCAAGGGCCTACCCATAGGATCAGTAACTATATACCTAGCCATGGTATATGCTCTGAGTAATCCATGCCCAGGAGGAAGGAGGAGGGAACCCATATGTATGTGGTTGATGTCGCCACCCCAGAGGACATGCCCAGGTGGGTTGTATGATGAAATATCAGAGAACAAAATATAAAAATGAAAACATGTCACCAAAAAAATATCAAGGACATAAATATGGTCTTCCTGTATGTAAAGGAAAAAATATTGGCTACAAAAATATAGAAGACCAAGATATTGTCACAAAATAGGTAAATTATTTACTTTAAAACTCATATTTGCTTCAAAACATTACATTAAAAAAATACAAAGACTTTCTAACTTACAAACATGAAATACAATTATATACTTTAAATTAAATGCAAAAAATAATTAAAGTTGGAAAATAAACATTCATATTTACATAAAAATACGAGTAATAATTAACCATAATTAAAACACTGTATATCAAATAGTAAATTTACAATAAAATCATGACAATTAAAAAATGGCATATTCAACATATTATTACATCAAAAATACAATATACAATAAAACATTTAATTAAAATAACTTTTAAAATAAAGCACAAAAATACACATTTAAAAAATGTTTGAAACATAACAATTCACATAAACAATCTTGTAAGGGTCAAACTGGCTATCCTAACTACAGAGTGAGCAACAGAAAAAAACATCAGATTTAGTATTCCTACTCCAATGTAACCAAGGGTAAGGAAACTGTTGTACCTTGGCGGGGTCAGGTTTACTATTTCCACTCCAACATAAACAACAGTAGCAAAAGTGTTGGACTTTGGAGCGGTCAGATTTACCACTCCCTCTCTAACATAATCAACAGTAGGGAAAGTGTTGGACTTTGTAGCGGCCAGGTTTACTATTCCATCTCCAACATAAACAACAGTAGGGAAAGTGTTGGACATTGGCAGGGTCATATTGACTATTCCAACTCCAACGTAAGCAACAGTAGGGAAACTGCTGTAGTTTGAAAAACCTTAATTTACTATTCCCCCAAATTGAAAATATATATATATAAATATACTTAGAAATAATATCATAAAATATATTTTAACAGATATGTTAAAAACATGATTTTTTTTGACAATACAAAATGTATTAAATTAATGTTAGATGCCCCATTCTTCTTTCAGCCTAAAAAAATTAGGGTAAAGGACAGTGTGTTCCATTTGCGATCGTGAACAGTACCTGTTTATTACTCGAGAAAAAACACAAAACAAAAAACAAACACTTCTTGCCTTGGGCATGGCCGGGATGATGATGTCTACTTGGAGTTTAAACCGTTGAGTGGACTAATATGTCCATTGTTCTGTGGGATTTCTGTTACCACAGAGAGCAATAATATTCCAAATTATGGGGGAAATGCTGTTTGTTGCGTTTCCCTTCATTTGAAAACTATGAATGCTTTGTAGTGATAGGAAGTACCGTAGAGCAATTAAATTGATGCTGATTTATGGCTGCGCACATTCATGTCTATTACTGCTTGGGAAATTGATGCATATTAATGCTACGGCCAGTTGATTATACTCACTGCTAAGGGACTTTGAAATCTACCAATGCTGGGGCCACTGATACTCATTTGTGTTGCCATCATTCAGTCTTATTACTTCTTTGACCCAATGATGTTCATTACTTCATTGGGCTCCTGATGCTCGTTCCTGTTTGGGTCTATTAAGCCTTGTTGGAGGCTGAGGACATTGACGTGCAAAACTGCATGATGTAGAGTGCCACCCGGCCTCTACAATACATAGTATCCACCATTGCATGCCGAGGGCCCGGCCCGGTCCGAGGCTATAAATAAATGGGCAATAGGTCGCTCGTGGCCTTTGCCGATACCTGCACTTACTGTGTGCATGTGTGTATGCATGGAGCGACCCTTGACCTTGCCAGGTAGGTTGCTCCCCCACCACACAGCTCCGCCTGTGTTGTCTGCCCGCTGCTTCTGCAGGTAAGATCGCCCTCCGCTTGTGGCCCGGTGCCCGTATTTTCTGCTTGTCTCCCCATTTTCCTTTCTGTGCCCCTCGCTGCCCCATTGTCATTGTGCCCGTGATTTTGTCTGCTTGTCTCCCCATTTTCCTTTCTGTGCCCCTCGCTGCCCCATTGTCGTTGTGCCCGTGATTTTGTCTGCCTTTCTCCCCTTTTTCCTTCTGTGCCCCTCGCTGCCCCATTGTCGTTGTGCCCGTGATTTTGTCTGCCTTTCTCCCTTTTTCCTTCTGTGCCCCTCGCTGCCCCATTGTCGTTGTGCCCGTGATTTTGTCTGCTTTCTCCCCTTTTTCCTTCTGTGCCCCTCGCTGCCCCATTGTCGTTGTGCCCGTGATTTTGTCTGCCTTTCTCCCCTTTTTCCTTCTGTGCCCCTCGCTGCCCCATTGTCGTTGTGCCCGTGATTTTGTCTGCCTTTCTCCCCTTTTTCCTTCTGTGCCCCTCGCTGCCCCATTGTCGTTGTGCCCGTGATTTTGTCTGCTTTTCTCCCCTTTTTCCTTCTGTGCCCCTCGCTGCCCCATTGTCGTTGTGCCCGTGATTTTGTCTGCTTTCTCCCCTTTTTCCTTCTGTGCCCCTCGCTGCCCCATTGTCGTTGTGCCCGTGATTTTGTCTGCTTTCTCCCCTTTTTCCTTCTGTGCCCCTCGCTGCCCCATTGTCGTTGTGCCCGTGATTTTGTCTGCTTTCTCCCCTTTTTCCTTCTGTGCCCCTCGCTGCCCCATTGTCGTTGTGCCCGTGATTTTGTCTGCTTTCTCCCCTTTTTCCTTCTGTGCCCCTCGCTGCCCCATTGTCGTTGTGCCCGTGATTTTGTCTGCTTTCTCCCCTTTTTCCTTCTGTGCCCCTCGCTGCCCCATTGTCGTTGTGCCCGTGATTTTGTCTGCCTTTCCCCCCATTTCCTTTCTGTGCCCCCGCTGCCTCTCGCCATTCCCGCCGCTGCGTCCCTGCGGCCCCGCCCCCTGACTGCCCATTCGCTGCCCCTGCCTCCAACCTCCCAGCTGCTCCTCCCTCCCACCTCCCCATATATGGCGCCCGCTGCGCGGTGAGGAGAGCGACCCTTGACCTTGCCAGGTAGGTCGCTCCCCCACCACACAGCTCCGCCTGTGTTGTCTGCCCGCTGCTTCTGCAGGTAAGATCGCCCTCCGCTTGTGGCCCCGGTGCCCGTATTTTCTGCTTGTCTCCCATTTTCCTTTCTGTGCCCCTCGCTGCCCCATTGTCATTGTGCCCGTGATTTTGTCTGCTTGTCTCCCCATTTTCCTTTCTGTGCCCCTCGCTGCCCCATTGTCGTTGTGCCCGTGATTTTGTCTGCCTTTCTCCCCTTTTTCCTTCTGTGCCCCTCGCTGCCCCATTGTCGTTGTGCCCGTGATTTTGTCTGCTTTTCTCCCCTTTTTCCTTCTGTGCCCCTCGCTGCCCCATTGTCGTTGTGCCCGTGATTTTGTCTGCCTTTCTCCCCTTTTTCCTTCTGTGCCCCTCGCTGCCCCATTGTCGTTGTGCCCGTGATTTTGTCTGCTTTCTCCCCTTTTTCCTTCTGTGCCCCTCGCTGCCCCATTGTCGTTGTGCCCGTGATTTTGTCTGCCTTTCTCCCCTTTTTCCTTCTGTGCCCCTCGCTGCCCCATTGTCGTTGTGCCCGTGATTTTGTCTGCCTTTCTCCCCTTTTTCCTTCTGTGCCCCTCGCTGCCCCATTTTCGTTGTGCCCGTGATTTTGTCTGCTTTTCTCCCCTTTTTCCTTCTGTGCCCCTCGCTGCCCCATTGTCGTTGTGCCCGTGATTTTGTCTGCTTTCTCCCCTTTTTCCTTCTGTGCCCCTCGCTGCCCCATTGTCGTTGTGCCCGTGATTTTGTCTGCTTTCTCCCCTTTTTCCTTCTGTGCCCCTCGCTGCCCCATTGTCGTTGTGCCCGTGATTTTGTCTGCTTTCTCCCCTTTTTCCTTCTGTGCCCCTCGCTGCCCCATTGTCGTTGTGCCCGTGATTTTGTCTGCTTTCTCCCCTTTTTCCTTCTGTGCCCCTCGCTGCCCCATTGTCGTTGTGCCCGTGATTTTGTCTGCTTTCTCCCCTTTTTCCTTCTGTGCCCCTCGCTGCCCCATTGTCGTTGTGCCCGTGATTTTGTCTGCTTTCTCCCCTTTTTCCTTCTGTGCCCCTCGCTGCCCCATTGTCGTTGTGCCCGTGATTTTGTCTGCCTTTCCCCCCATTTCCTTTCTGTGCCCCCGCTGCCTCTCGCCATTCCCGCCGCTGCGTCCCTGCGGCCCCGCCCCCTGACTGCCCATTCGCTGCCCCTGCCTCCCGCCTCCCAGCTGCTCCTCCCTCCCACCTCCCCATAAATGGCGGCGCGCGCGCTGGCGCGCTCAAAGGCGCGCCTAAGGCAAGCCCGTCTGCGCCCGTCCGCGACTGGACCGCGCCCAGCGCCAGAACCCCTGGATCCCACCGATGCAACACCACTCGACGGACCTACGACGCCGCCACACTCACCGCACTCAATGCCGGCCGGAACCCTGCCTGCTACCGAGCCTCACCGAGACGCACCCACGGACCCTTCACCTGCCAAACCTGCCGATTCACCTGCCCCCGGACGTGCACCACCTCCGCCAAGTCGAGCACCAGCAGCAACCACCTGAAATGCATCCTGTTGAACACCCGCTCCGTCCACAGGCACGCCGTGGAACTCTGGGACCTGCTCGACGCAACAGCACCGGACATCGCCTTCCTCACCGAAACCTGGATGAACGCCTCCTCAGCGCCCGACATCGCCATAGCCATCCCGGACGGATACAAGATCACCCGGAGGGACCGCGTCAACCAGACGGGAGGAGGCATCGCCATCGTACACAAGAACACCATCCGCATCTCGACTAACTCCGACGAGACCTTCACCGCCGCCGAACACCTACACTTCCAGATACACACTGACCCCAAGACCACCCTCCGAGGCACCCTCATCTACAGACCCCCGGGACCACGCACACTATTCAGCGAAGACATCGCAGACTTCATCAGCCCGCACGCCATGCCCTCCGCCGACTACATCCTCCTAGGGGACCTCAACTTCCACCTGGAGAACAACAACGACAGAAACACCACCGCCCTGCTGGACAACCTCGCCAACCTCGGACTCAAGCAACTGGTGAACACGCCCACCCACTACGCCGGCCACACGCTTGACCCCGTCTTCTCGTCCAGCAAGCACATCTCCTTCAGCCACGCCACCGGACTCCACTGGACCGACCACAGCTGCGTCCACTTCAGCTTCAGAAAGACTGCGACCCACCACCACCCGCAACAGGCTCCCCGCCGGAGCTGGAGCAAGATCACCGCCGAGCAGCTCACCGCCTCCCTCAGCCAGAACACACCCACCAACACAACGGACCCAAACGAAGCAGCCAGCAACCTCGCCAAGTGGCTGACCGCCTGCGCCGACGACCTCGCACCACTAAAAACCCTCCCAGCAGACCCGGAAGCAAGAAAACCCCTTGGTTCACCAACGAACTCAAGGAATCCAAGAAGAACTGCCGCACTCTCGAGAAAACCTGGCGACTCGACCAGACCACAGACAACAGGACCGCCCTCAAGCACGCCACCCGCAAACACCACCAGCTGATCCGTGCCACCAAGAAGTCGGCACTCAAAGAACGACTGGACAACAACGCCCATGACAGCAAGGAACTTTTCAGCATCGTCAAAGAGTTCTCCAACCCCAGCGCCGGAAACAACGACATCACCCCCTCGCAAGACCTCTGCAACTCACTCTCCGCGTTCTTCCACCGCAAGATCACCGACATACATAACAGCTTCGACGCACAAACCACGCACCCTACCGCCGAACCAACGCCCGCCACCACCACCCTCTGCAACTGGACCCCGATCAGCACCGAAGACACCACCCGCACGATGAACTCCATCCACTCCGGATCACCAACCGACCCCTGCCCACACCACGTCTTCAACAAAGCCGACGCCACCATCGCACCCCATCTCCGGGACATCATCAACTCCTCCTTCCACACCGCCACCTTCCCGGAGAGCTGGAAGCACGCCGAGCTTACCGCCCTCCTGAAGAAACCAACGGCGGACCCCACCGACCTCAAGAACTACCGTCCCATCTCGCTCCTTCCGTTTCCGGGCAAAGTCATCGAGAAGACCGTCAACAGACAGCTTGCCGCCTTCCTCGAGACGAATGGATCCCTCGACCCCTCGCAGTCCGGGTTTCGGGCCAACCACAGCACCGAGACCGCCCTTATCGCAGCCACCGACGACATCAGAACCCTAACCGACAACGGGGAAACAGCTGCCCTCATCCTCTTGGACCTCTCCGCGGCGTTCGACACCGTCTGCCACCGCACCCTAGTGAAGCGCCTCAGCAACATCGGAATCCGAGAGAAAGCACTGGAATGGATCATCTCGTTCCTCGCCGGAAGAACCCAGAGAGTCCGCCTCCCCCGTTCAGATCCGAAGCCACCGAAGTCATCTGCGGCGTTCCACAAGGATCTTCACTCAGCCCAACCCTCTTCAACGTCTACATGAGCCCCCTCGCAGCCATCGCACGCCAACACAACCTCAACATCATCTCCTACGCCGACGACACCCAGCTGATCCTCTCCCTCACCAACGACCCCACCACCGCCAGAGCCAACCTACACGACGGGATGAGAGACGTCGCCGACTGGATGAGGAACAGCCGCCTTAAACTGAACTCAGACAAGACGGAAGTCCTCATCCTGGGCTCATCACCCTCCGCCTGGGACGACTCCTGGTGGCCCCCGGCCCTGGGCACCGCGCCCAAAGCCAACGGACCACGCACGCAACCTGGGCTTCATCCTGGACTCCTCCCTGTCGATGACCAGACAGGTCAACGCCGTCTCATCTTCATGCTTCAACACCCTGCGCATGCTCCGCAAGATCTTCAGATGGATCCCCACTGAAACCAGGAAGACCGTCACCCAGGCACTCGTCACCAGCCGACTGGACTATGGGAACACCCTCTACGCCGGAACCACAGCCAAACTTCAAAAAGACTCCAGCGCATCCAGAACGCCTCCGCACGACTCATCCTGGACATCCCCCGACACAGCCACATCACCGGACACCTGAAAGACCTGCACTGGCTCCCCGTCAGCAAGAGAATCACGTTCAGACTCCTCACCCACGCACACAAGGCCCTCCACGACCTGGGCCCAAAGTACCTCAACGACCGCATGACCTTCTACACGCCCACACGCCAGCTACGATCAACCAGCCACGCCCTCGCCACCGTACCACGCATCCGCAGAACCACCGCCGGAGGAAGATCCTTCTCCTACCTGGCAGCCAAGACCTGGAACTCCTCCCCACTCACCTTCGGCGAACCCAGGACCATCTCTCCTTCAGGAAGCAGCTCAAGACCTGGCTGTTCGAGCAGTAACTTACCCCCTCCCCCAGCGCCTTGAGACCCTCCCGGGTGAGTAGCGCGCTCTATAAATGCCGTGATTGATTGATTGATTGATTGATTGAGCTCAGGGTGCAAGGCCTAACCAAGCGACCAGGTCCATGCTGGCCCGCTACACTGGCGACAAGGCCGGTACGACCCTGCTTGATCCCCCCTGCTGCCTGGAGCACATCAATGCTGCTGCCTGCAGGCCGTCCAACCCCGCACATCAAGCTGGTGCCGGTGTACCTGGGAGAATTCACAGCAGCCTGGATGCTCTGCCCGTTTTAGGCCGCCTCAGGAGGTGCTTCAGCCAGTGTCGCCTACCGCTGCCAATCACAGGCCCGTGGCTCTGCCAGGTTTGCTGTTGCCTTTGTAGGTCTCTGCTGGACTGTGCCGGTGGCCTCCCCTGCTCCTGCTGCCCGGCAGTGCTCCTGCTCGTGGCCCCGCCTGCTTCCCCTGTTTCTTGGCCTTTCTTGGCCTGGTGTGTTGGCGTGGGCTGTCATTCCTGTTCCCCTGTGGGCGAAGCCGAATTACGACCTGTCCTGGGAGTTCCTGGTGGCTTGCCTGAAGCAGACATCGTGTTTCCCCTCCTCCCACCCCTCTCAAGGTGGGTGAGGCCTGTGACCTGCTTTGGCCTTCATTGTCTGCAACTGGAACTCTTCTGCTGGGTGATATCGATATTGTGTGTGTGTCCTGCACTTTTATCCCTGTTGCTCTCTCTCTGCAGGGTGAATCTGTCCTTGGCAGGGGTGTGGACATCGTTCCTCTGGCCATCAAGCTTCCTGAAAGTGCCCAAAAAGGGGAATACATCTCTGTTGGTGAAGGACACTGCCTGGCACACCCTAACAGGGATAGTGGGGAGAAAAGACTGGGGCCTCTGACTGTGAGTATTTGCCTGCATGCTGGTTTCTGCTGGCTGCAAGCACTCCCTTTTGCTCTCCTGTTCACCGTAATTCACTGACAAGAGCTCACACCCTTTCATTGTTCCCCAGTTCTTCACCTCCTGCGCCTAGTGGTTTAGCAACATGAGTGAGCCACCTCAAAATGCCAACCCACTGGCTGCTGCATGGGTGGGCTCAGCCCCATGTGCCCACACCTCTGTGATGCTGTTGCCACCATTCAGTGAGCTGTCCGATCCCACTAGGGTGGCACCAAGATGGCGTTCCTAGATTGGGCACCTGCAGCATTATTTCCGTGTGATGCAGAAAACAGATGGGTGAGTGAAGTGATCTCTACTTCTACACTTTGGAGGTGCAGAAATATATGACTTCTTTGAGACTCTAACAAATGCAGGGGTTGACATTGATTATGACGCAGCAGTGAGGGTGCTCAAATTATCACTTTGACCCTCAGCTCAAACCCAATTACGACTGTTTCAAATTGTGCCAGGCCACATAACTGAGCACTGAGTCGGTGGAAATGTTTTATGCTCGGCTGAGGAAGATTGCGAGCACCTGCACATACATAAACCAGCAGAAATCCGAGAGCAAATCATACAGGGGTGTTGGTCCTCTTTTTAATGACTTCTGATCCTCCACCAACCAGGCATCTCGCTGGATGACATCCTTATTCTGGTTCGCTCGCACGAACTGTCGAATGCCCGGGCAGATGAAATGGAAGAGGCCTTAGGCAAGACAGTATCATCCTCCATCTCACCGAAGCCTCCTGCTGTCAAGATTGGGCGGGCCGATGCCATTTAACTACGGCCGGGGACTACACGTCGGGAGCCGCCCCCAAAACCTAGGAGTGGCTATGGAAACTGTGACCTTGAACAGAAAGGAGCGGGGACATGTGCTACAAGAGGGAAGATATGCTCGAAGTGTGGGAAGGCCCACCACTGTGCAAAGGTGTGTTGTGATGGAAGACCCCATACGATGCCCGAACAACAACAAATGCCATCAGCAGCTCTGCGTCAACTCTTGCTGAATGACACCACGAAGGTGGGAGAGCCTAGTAGCCATGGAATGGACACTTCCCTGGATGAGGAGGAAGATGATGTCTTTGTGGTGGCTTTTGCAGGTCGTGCAGGGCGGAAGAGGCGGCTGCCTCCCATGTACATAATCCACATCTGTGGCACTCCAGTCAATGTTCTCAGGACTGGAGCATCAGTAAATGTGGTGGACTCTAAACAATATTACCATTTAACACCACATCCCCTGCTAGCTGCTAGCCGGGTGAAGATCTACACATATTGAGGGATGTAGCCTCTGCCACTCCGGGGAACGATTGCTGTTGATATCACAAGTGATGGACGATCCTTGAAAGTGAAATTCCACATCACCAAAGGTGAAAAGGGCACGGTGCTCGGATGTCATACCGCTGAGGACCTCAAATTGGTGTTCTTTGAAACACAAGTACACGAGTCACACGCACACACCCTCCTTCCCGAGTTCCCGCAACTATTTCATGGGTTGGGAAAGTAAAAATGAAAACCAGTTAAGCTACACATCGACGAATCAGTCAGGCCGACAGCATTGAGACACCGGAGGGTTCCTTTCCATCTTCGGCCACAGGTAGAACAGGAACTGAGGGCATTAGAAGAATTTGGAGTCATTGAAAAGGTGCCTGGCCCCATACCCTGGGTGTCGCCACTGGTCATTGCGCTGAGGCCAAAACAGCCAGGTGCAATACGCCTTTGCGTGGACATGAGGCTCTGGAATCAAGCAATTAGAAGCGAGCGTCACATAACACCAACGATGGACGAAATCATAGCTGACATCAACGGGGCAAAATGGTTCTCGAAGTTGGACTCATCAACTAGTACTGGCCCCTGAAAGTCACTGTATCACAACATTTTCCACACATGTTGACCTTCGCCGCTACAAGCGGCTGAGCTTCGGCATTTCATCAGCCGCGGAGGTGTTTCAGAATGCCATTAAGGAATCCCTCTCTGGGAAGGTCAAGGTGTTATCAATCTGAGCGATGACATCCTCATCTATTCAGAAAGTCTCGAAAAACTCACGTTTGTCTGAGGGACACCCTTCAACAACTTGCTGACGGCAGCTTGACACTGCATAAAAGCAAATGCTCCTTCAATCAAAGCTCTGTAGAGTTCTTCGGATACATCTTTTCGCAAAAAGGGCTCCAAATTGATCGACAGAAGGCTGCTGCAATCTGGGCAGCAACAGTACCGCAAAACCCCACTCAAGTCCACAGTTTCCTGGGAATGACAACATACTGCAGGAGATTCATTCCGAATCTCGCTACAATGTCAGAATCGCTCAGGGCCCTTACGTGCACCACCGTTCCCTGGGACTGGACTCCCACCGCTGGCAAAGTGTTCCGGTCAGTCAAGGAAGCCCTCCTTGACAAGGTCACCATGGCCTTTTTACACCCTCAGAGAAAGACAGAGCTGAAAGTGGATGCCAGTCCTGTTGGTTTGGGTGCCATTCTGATGCAGGAAGGGTCCAACCGAGAGTGGGTCTGAAGGAAGTGACCCGAAAAGGGCCACCCGGGTCACCCACGACCACCTTCTCTGCCTTCCTACAAATGAAGAGTCGGTCAGACAGTAGAGAATACAAACCAGATTATTTATTGATATTACACTGCAGCGGAGCCCAGTCTGACCAGCCTCCTGGGATGGCTGTCGAGGGACTGGGCCCCGTAAGCATACAATTACATTATGTACGTTGCGAAGTCCACAAAGGCCTGCCTACTATGGAAAAACACTAACAGGTGTCGTAATACAATGGGGGTACAGAACATATGTTTCGATTCTGTAGCTGTCAGGACTCACGGGAGGTTTCCTCCTTCTAACTGTATGCTGGCTACCATTTTCCCCCTACAAACTTACCAAAAGTCAGATAATCCCTCAAGCTGGAGTGCTTGTTGGCACCGATGGAACTCCAAGATGGCTGCCAACATGCACATACTGCGACAGCACACCACTGTTAGCAGTCTAGTCTTTTAGGCTTCATGACATCAGGTGAAGTGTGCTTCAACATTCCACTGTGCACTTCACTGAAGAAATAATTTGAAGAGCACCTGTTTTCCCAGCGTCGTGGAAGTCAGTTAGGGTAGTTGCGATAAAATCGGGGTTAGCTTCGTCGGAACTACATTCCCTCACTAATCAGGTTAGTGTTAAACTTGTAGCTAATATAAAACATTCTGTGAGAAAAGGTTATTGTGTCAGAGGTAAATTTCTATTTAAAGAGAAAAAAGGAAACAAGTCAGAATATATTTTCCTTCGTTTGAAAACTGGAAATACTTTTTTCAGTAATTGCTTTCCTTAGCTGAGAAGATTAAATAAAAAGCTTTTTGAATCAGCTGTCTTTTTCAGCTGTTCCAGAATCTGTCAGACGCAGGCGTGACCTTTCAACACGCAGTGTCTTCTTAGACTGAAACTTGTTCACTCTTCTGAGAATTAATTAAAAGGTGAAGTCAGGGTCAAAGGCCCGGCATGTTTCTTTCTCATGCCATGTGTTAAAGAACTCCAGTAATGTTCTCCTCACGTATGGCAGTGCTTCCAGCAAACATTAAAACCAAAGGCCTGAATAAAAGGAACGCTTCCTTTTAACATTTAACCTAAGTTCTGAAGCATTGTTTAAAAAACTAATTAAAGAGAGAAAACCAGTCATCCTACTACAGAAACCCCAGTTCAAGGCCCACTCCAGTCTCTTAACAGTGAGTTAATAGAAAGAAAGAGAAACCCAAATAATACATAAATTAGGAATACAGAAATAAATACTTACCTTATCTTTCTTACATTAAGGAATAGCAGGATCAAGTGCAGATTGTACCTGAGAACGAAAAGGAAAGAGATCTGAGTGAAGACTTCTCATACAACCTAGCAAACAATACATGAGAAGTAGAAGAGAAGTAAGCTTCAGTAAACATTCTGGTAAGATAAGTTATTTATACACCATAGAAAAAACAGTAAGTTAAAAGGCACAATAAATAAAGGTTTTTTACATGTTAATGTTGCAGTCCAGTAAGAAGAAGAAGACGTAGCTGAACAGGCAGAATATTGGAGCAGTCTCTTCTCTGTCCCCAACCCCTTTTCCCCCTTAGAACTTACCTGCAATGGAATACTAAAAGACCTAGCAGGGTTGGTTCTGAGAAGGGTATTGGGACCTAGCGTCATTCTGCTCCTGTGTGGTTCAGACAGCAAAAGGGATTTAGACCCTGACAGAGTGAAGTGCCCACGTTGGTACAAGCACCTGAGCAGAATGGCAGAAGGACTTGATTTAAAAAATTTGGGCGAGATTTTGAGTAATATACAAAGGGACTTGGAGGCAGTCAGAGAGGAAAATAAAATACTAAGACAGGAGATAATAACCTTTAAAACGGGAACACCAGCTTTGGGATCTAGGCCAAGCACCGCATCCTTTGAAACCCAGAGTCCTAACATCAGCACTTCATCCTTTGCCCCCACACAAGTAATCCACTCATTATCCCCAGTAATTCCTCTTGCCCCTCCAGAGCGATTTAATGGAGACCCGCAGAAAGCGCAAATTTTTTTGACCCAATGCTCTCTGCATTTTATGTGCCGTCCAACGATCTTCCCCGATGCTCAATCCCGAGTGGCGTTTATCTTGTCCTACCTTAGTGGGGACGCCGCCTCATGGTCCATGCCACTAGTAACCAAGGATGACCCAATTTTGTACAGTTTAGATGACTTCAAGAAGGAATTTCTCCGAATTTTTGATAGAAGAACAGCATCTCAAGCTTCAGACAACGAACTGTTGGAATTAAAGCAAGGAAACCGAGAACTCGTGTCTTACCTAGCCCAATTTAATAAACTAGTGGTCGAGACCAACTGGCCCGAGGATAAAAGAGCAGCAGTATTCTATAGAGGATTGCGAGAGGAATTGAAGGACGCTCTATCTCAAATCCCTAATCGACCCACCGACATCTCTGCCTTAGTGGATTTAACCTTAGAGATCGATTATCGGCAAAGTGAGCGGAAAGGAGAACGGCGGAAGGAGCTTAGACCAAGTGTTCCTCGTTTTGACCGTGTCAAAACAGAATCCACACGGACAGTAGAGAGTTCTTCGGGAATTGAACCCATGCAAATCGGTGTAGTCAGAGGTCCACTCTCTAAAGAAGAAAAAGAAAAGAGAAGGCTGAACAAACTGTGCCTATATTGTGGAAGAAGTGGACATTTTGTCAAGAATTGCTTAAAAAGACCAAAGTTGCCTGCTAAGGAGAAGGAAAACTAGAGGCACCACAGGTAAGGGGAGTTGGACCTGTGGATGCGAATGGAAAAACGACTCCAACAAATCACCAATTGGCAAACACACTACAAGTCTCCTCTCCCCATTTGGTTATGACTGTGACCTTAAGGTTTAGAGATGTGGTTTTGACAGGAATCATCGTCATGGTAGATTCTGGGGCAACAGGTAATTTCTCCGACCACAAATTCGCTAGCCTGATCGGTTTACAAGCTATCAAGAAGGAGAAAAGTGAGAAGGTCAGAGCGGTGGATGGTACGGATTTAACTTCAGGGCCCATAACCAGTCATACTGAATTGGTACACATGACTACTGTCGAAGGACACCAAGAGACCTTGCAATTTAATTTAATAGACGCCCCCAATTTCAACTGATTCTAGGTCTACCATGGCTAACGGAACACAACCCGTTAATTGATTGGGGAGCCCGAACTATTCAATTAAATTCAGACTACTGCACCAAAAATTGTTTCGACGACCAGACACATTCTTCTGTAATCTGCGCTGCCACCCAATTGTGTGAAGGTGGAGGTTCGGTATGTGCGATCCAAACTACCATGATACCAGATGAATACCAAGACTTTGCAGACGTCTTTGATGAGAAAAAGGCAGAGACGTTACCCCCCACAGGCCCTATGACTGCAAAATTGATCTAGAACCAGGGGCTAATCTACCATGCAGCAGAGTTTACGCATTAACGGAGAAGGAAAACATCCATTTGAAGGAATACCTAGCTAAGAATCTGGAGAACGGATTTATCCGACCGTCGCAGTCCCCTGTCTCTTCCCCACTTTTTTTCGTGCCGAAAAAAGGGGGAGATCTCAGGACTTGTATTGACTTTAGAGCGATTAACAGGATAACTGTGAAGAATCGTTATCCATTGCCTCTCATTTCAGTACTAATTGATCAAGTGAAGGAAGCAAAGATATACACTCGCCTAGACCTACGAGGAGCGTACCACTTGATTAGACTCCGGGAAGGCGACGAGTGGAAGACTGCGTTCAGGACCAAATTTGGCCTTTATGAGTATCTTGTGATGCCATATGGTCTCTGTAACGCACCAGCGGCCTTCCAGTACTTTATCAATGATGTTTTAAGTGAATTCATTGACCGATGCGCTATAGTATACATAGATGACATCCTGATTTATTCCAACACGGTTGAAGAACATCACAACCAGGTCAGAGCAGTTTTACAACGTCTACGAGAGAACTCTCTATACGTTAAATTGGAGAAATGCCTCTTCAACACAGATACAGTAGAATTCCTAGGTTTTGTGTTATCACCTGCAGGAGTTCGAATGGATGAGCAAAAAGTGAAGGCGATAACAGACTGGAAATCTCCTACCAGTATCAAAGAGGTTCAAAGCTTTATCGGATTCTCTAATTTTTACAGACGATTCATTAATGGATTCTCCAATAAGATACTTCCGCTGACTCGTCTTCTGAAGAAAGGAGTTCCGTTCCAATGGTCAGAAGAAGCAGAAGAAGCTTTTCAGTTGATGAAGGACAGTTTCACCACAGCACCGGTGCTGCTTCATGCAGATCCCTCTGAGCCTTTTTATTTGGAGACAGACGCATCGGACCTAGCCATCGGGGGAATACTTTCTCAGAGGCACAAGGACACGGGACAGTTACACCCGGTGGCATATCGGTCCCGCAAACTCAACCCTGCGGAATGCAACTATACGATTACAGAAAAAGAACTCTTGGCAATCAAAGATGCCTTCAAAGATTGGAGGCATTACTTAATGGGGGCAAAACACACTGTAACGGTGTTTACGGACCACCGCAACCTAAAATTTTTGCGATCTGCTCGAACTCTCACACCACGTCAGCTGCGTTGGTCTCTTTACTTCGCGGACTTTGATTTTGTTATCACTTTTCGTCCCGGATCCAAGAATGGAAAGGCTGATGTCCTCTCTAGACTCGACACAGAAAATCAAACTTCAGTCATTGAAAACCAGCAAATCATACCTGATGGAAAATTCATTGGAACTATCTCCTTAGAACCTTTTGAACATCACGTTCGAAATTTGATGACCGACCTTGAAATGGAGAACTGGGCCACAGAAGATCCACAACGTTTCATTCGCAATGGCCTCCCCTATTTAGGTACCACCCTGTATTTACCCACCAAGGAGCTTCAGCTGAAGGCAATGCAGGAATGTCACGACAACCCTCTGGCTGGCCACAAAGGTGTTGTGAAAACCGAAGAATTACTCAAACGTCGTTTCTGGTGGCCATACATGTGCCGAGACGTCCGTCAATATGTGTTAGGCTGTGAAATTTGTGCACGGGGAAAATCGGACAGACAAGCTCCTAAAGGTCTCCTACAACCCATGCCAACCCCCCATATCCTTGGCACACAGTCTCCTTAGATTTGATTGTTGATCTACCTTCTTCCCATGGGTATGATACCATTCTTGTAGTTGTCGACACTTTTAGTAAGATGGCACATTATATACCCTTCAAAGGTACACCCACTGCTAAACAATTGTCCCAACTTTTCAATCAACATGTTATTCGCCTTCATGGGATTCCTAGGGTCCTCGTTTCAGACAGGGGCTCTCAGTTCCTATCACGATTTTGGAAGGCTTACATCAAAGGCCTTAATATTGACCATCGTTATTCCACCAGTTTTCACCCAGAAACTGATGGTCAGACTGAACGCATTAACCAAGACCTAGAACAACACCTCAGACTTTATTTGTTAGATGAGGAGGGTGACTGGCCTGACCACTTATGGACTGCGGAGTATGCTCACAATAATGCTCTAAATGTATCCACTGGCCACTCCCCTTTCTTTATAAACTCAGGCAGACATCCCAATTCTCATGCTAATTTTGATGATATTAATGTTCCTGCTGTTCAAGATATTGCCCGACAGTTAACTAAAATTCATCACTCAGTAACCCAGAATTTGTCGATCGCGAAGGATCGTTACAAACACTTCGCTGACCGAAAACGTAAAAAAGAACCTGAGCTTCATGTAGGAGACTTAGTCTGGTTGAGTACAAAAAATCTCAGACTCAAAGGTCCCCGTAAATTTCAGCCTCGTTTTATGGGTCCTTATCCAATTGAGAAGGTCATAAATCCAGTCACTTATCAACTATCTCTTCCTGGTTCTACCAAAATTCATCCAGTATTTCATGTTTCTCTCCTTAAACCAATTCAACCGGGGTTGCGTAGGGTTTCCCCTCCTGATCCTCTGATGGTTAATGGTGAGGCGGAGTACGAAGTTAAACGAATTTTGGATTCAAAACTCATCCGCAATGAAATTTTCTACCTCATTGATTGGCAAGGTTATGGACCTGATGAACGTTCCTGGGAAAAGAGTACTAATGTCCATGCCCCCCGTTTAATTAGAGCCTTTCATGCCAAATTCCCTGCCAAACCACGACCGGAGGAAACCCCGTTGGGAGGGGGTACTGTCAGGACTCACGGGAGGTTTCCTCCTTCTAACTGTATGCTGGCTACCATTTTCCCCCTACAAACTTACCAAAAGTCAGATAATCCCTCAAGCTGGAGTGCTTGTTGGCACCGATGGAACTCCAAGATGGCTGCCAACATGCACATACTGCGACAGCACACCACTGTTAGCAGTCTAGTCTTTTAGGCTTCATGACATCAGGTGAAGTGTGCTTCAACATTCCACTGTGCACTTCACTGAAGAAATAATTTGAAGAGCACCTGTTTTCCCAGCGTCGTGGAAGTCAGTTAGGGTAGTTGCGATAAAATCGGGGTTAGCTTCGTCGGAACTACATTCCCTCACTAATCAGGTTAGTGTTAAACTTGTAGCTAATATAAAACATTCTGTGAGAAAAGGTTATTGTGTCAGAGGTAAATTTCTATTTAAAGAGAAAAAAGGAAACAAGTCAGAATATATTTTCCTTCGTTTGAAAACTGGAAATACTTTTTTCAGTAATTGCTTTCCTTAGCTGAGAAGATTAAATAAAAAGCTTTTTGAATCAGCTGTCTTTTTCAGCTGTTCCAGAATCTGTCAGACGCAGGCGTGACCTTTCAACACGCAGTGTCTTCTTAGACTGAAACTTGTTCACTCTTCTGAGAATTAATTAAAAGGTGAAGTCAGGGTCAAAGGCCCGGCATGTTTCTTTCTCATGCCATGTGTTAAAGAACTCCAGTAATGTTCTCCTCACGTATGGCAGTGCTTCCAGCAAACATTAAAACCAAAGGCCTGAATAAAAGGAACGCTTCCTTTTAACATTTAACCTAAGTTCTGAAGCATTGTTTAAAAAACTAATTAAAGAGAGAAAACCAGTCATCCTACTACAGAAACCCCAGTTCAAGGCCCACTCCAGTCTCTTAACAGTGAGTTAATAGAAAGAAAGAGAAACCCAAATAATACATAAATTAGGAATACAGAAATAAATACTTACCTTATCTTTCTTACATTAAGGAATAGCAGGATCAAGTGCAGATTGTACCTGAGAACGAAAAGGAAAGAGATCTGAGTGAAGACTTCTCATACAACCTAGCAAACAATACATGAGAAGTAGAAGAGAAGTAAGCTTCAGTAAACATTCTGGTAAGATAAGTTATTTATACACCATAGAAAAAACAGTAAGTTAAAAGGCACAATAAATAAAGGTTTTTTACATGTTAATGTTGCAGTCCAGTAAGAAGAAGAAGACGTAGCTGAACAGGCAGAATATTGGAGCAGTCTCTTCTCTGTCCCCAACCCCTTTTCCCCCTTAGAACTTACCTGCAATGGAATACTAAAAGACCTAGCAGGGTTGGTTCTGAGAAGGGTATTGGGACCTAGCGTCATTCTGCTCCTGTGTGGTTCAGAGAGCAAAAGGGATTTAGACCCTGACAGTAGCCGGGCACAGGCTATCTACTGCCCAAGGTCGTCTGGCCTATCCTCCCTACCAGACAGGTGGGAGAAGGACTCTATCTAACGAGAAAGGCATGCACTAACAAGGACACTTGCAATTACAGAAGGAAAAGCTCAACCTTGGGAAACAAAACTTACCAAAGACTGCTTTCTCAAAAATAACCAAGCAGCAGTTTCGATTATAATACAAAATGGCGCCGGGTTACAAGATGGTTTCGCGAATGCTAAGATATACTGACAGGAGGGCCCCTCAGTATTAACAAACCCTCCTGTTAGCATGAGCTAACCATCTACAATCGGAAACCAAAGCAAAACATAAATGAATAATAAAGCACATAGCTGTTTTATACACATGTCATGTCGTCAACAGTAGGAGTGTGCTCTAGGAGAAGAGAAGATGTTTCGAAGATACCCTCGTCTATGGCCATTATTTCATCTATTTCTTTCTGTAACATTATTGCAGCATTGGTATCATGAATCGATATCTTCCCCTTTGGAGTCAATACAGAGATACAATATGTGCAGCACATTGGAAGACATTGAATAAGGACACAGCAAAGTATTAATATAGCAACGAGATATATTGCTTTTTCTATTAGCCAACCCTATGTTCCAAAAAGGGACCAACTCCAACTACCTAGTTCCATGCTTTGACATTCTCAATAATGTCCAAGATATGCTTAGTGATATTCTTTTCCATATTGGTTATTCCCATTATGCACTGATCGCCAATAACTGAGCATGCACCACCATTGTTTGCTAAAATAAAATCAACTGCATATCTAGTTTGTTCAGAATAGATCCTCATGCTCTCCAATTGAATGGTGATGTCACGTTATGCTGCTACTGTGGTATTGGACATTATCTGCAATTTACAGCCAAAATATTCCCGGGCCTTTTCAGTCCTACTCATAGCCATTCCCCCAACGTGAAAATAGCATACAGGATATAACCAAAAGTAATACCATTGCTGTAACTGTTGATCTCAATATCCATTACTCCTTTGCAAAATTCCTTTGTGAGTGTTCTCTTCACCCATTTTACCTGTCTGTGAGCATATTTACAAGGGACCCCCCGGGGCAGCACCATCCCAAGAGCTACATCGTTGGTGCCATTATGAACATTTGAGTACGTTCCATTAGTTAAAAAGAAGAACCCAGGATGGGCATATATCGGTCTGTCATAGTTCAAATCTGAACAGCGAGAATTACCTGTAATGGTGTTAGAACCTCTCGAACCTTTCAAAGGGAATGTCTCTTTGGATATGATCACCCCTGAGCAATTGATATACAATATGGTATCAGTGCTATTTATGATGGGGCAACAGGCAGGGTAATAGCCAGTTTTTTGAGGAACCGTCACTTCTTTATAATGCCAACCCACCAATGTAATATTTTGCTCTTCCAAGTAGAAGTTATCACAATATGTATTATTGTCACAATCGGGATAACCTGTTCCTGTGGGCTTACGATGGTACAAGCATGGCCCTGGGTAGCCAAACCCAAACTCCCCTTTTACCTCAACAACATTTGTCGGCTTAGAATACGTGTAATTTATCAAAGGATAAGCAGTCCATAGGCTAGTCACAGATTCAGTAGGATAACAAGTGAAACCATTACCAAAAAATCTCTTATGAGTATCTAGAAAAACATTATTAGAAAGTATTCTCTTCCGTATTGGAGTGAAAAAGATATCATTGTCAGGAGTAGGCGAGTTACATGCATATTCTAACGCCCAAAGAACCCCACAAAAGATAATCATCAGCAGAATAGCAAAAAGAAGGAATATTACTCTCCGCTGTTTGACCCATGATGATCGTGGCAAAACAACAAGACCCAATGGCTGTTCTTCATCAATTATTGGCCTGCCAAAAAGATGCATGATAGCAGAACGAAAAGGTACTATTAATATAACCTCAATGAAACCAAATAAACAATCTTCTTTCCAGCGTCCGTTTTTCTTCTCCTTTGAGCCTCGCTGGCAGGCTCCTATTGTTCATCCACGTTGGTGCTATTGGGCACTTCTCGTTGGAGCTGCACGATTGCAGCCCTTCGTGAGGAAAATCCACTTCTCTCAGGATAGGGTACCCTCCCTCCTAGGAAGACACCCCAAACTTATCCTGTCCAGTGTCTCGGACAATGCACCAATCTCCCTGTCCCTGCTCTATCGTCCCTATGCTTCATCCATGAAGTCCATCCCTACTAATCTGACTTTTCCTTTGGTGCACTGTCCCTCCGTTGAGGATGCAAATTGTACTTAACAACTCCAGGAAGAGTGGGATCAAGATACAAAGGCTCACTTTCAGCGGGATTGACTGATTCAGACTTAGACACAGACGGGCCAGCTGACTGGAGCTCTTGGCTAGCCTTAATCTCAGGTGGCATTGCTTCATTCAGGACTGCATCACTCTCCTCCTCAGAAGGTGCCCATGTTATTCTGGCACTGGAGAAAAAAATTAAACTGGGAACCTTTTCCGTCTCAGAATCCCCAATGCCGTCGAGCCTCCATTGATCATAGGGCAGAGGGAGTGGCACCCTCTTGCAGAGTGTTGAATGAATCCAATTTTTCCGACCGTCCACCTTCACCGCTGTACGGGTAGCAAGGAGGATCTGGAAAGGCCCCTTCCACCGGGGATCCAGACTGCTTTTGCGCTGAAAGTGGCAAACCAACACGTAATCCCCAGGCCGAAGGTCGTGGCCTGCTCCCTCTGTAGCGGATGGCAAGGCCTCTTGAATCTGCTGATGAATAGAACGCAAATTTTTAGTCAACTCACATAAATAATCTATCAACAAAGGGTGATCTATCTCGGAAAAGTGGCGGGGTCTCGGAATGCCCCAGACATTAGCGGGCCTACCAAAAACAACCTCATAGGGGGACAACCCTATTCTAGTATGGGCTGTAACTCTTGTCGACAGCAAAGCCAATGGTAAAGCATCCGGCCACTTCAATCCTGTACTCTCCTGAATTTTGGCCACCTTTAGTTTGAGAGTACCATTGTACTTCTCAACTAAACCTGCTGACTCAGGGTGATTCGCAGCATGAAAGTTTTGCTTAATGGGCAGGCCATTGCACACCAACTGGATGACTTTCGAATTAAAGTGGCTGCCGTTATCACTCCAAATCAAACGGGGCAAACCAAAGCGAGGGAAGAACGCCTTCAAAAGAGCCTTCGCCGTCGCCAAAGCTGTATTCTCCTTGGTAGGATAAGCCTCAACCCATTTACTGAATGCACAGACCACCACTAACACATACTTCAGATTATTCACCCGTTCCATCTCAATGAAGTCCATTTGCAGGACTTCAAAAGGGAAAGAAGGGGGTGCAAAATTACTGGGAGGTGTGGGAGTGCCCTTTCCTGGATTGTACATCATGCACACCATGCAATGTTTTACTAAATGGGCAGCCGTCTTTGGGATATTATCATTCTGCCATACAGGATCTAGAAACTTACAGATACCCCTAGCACTAATATGAGCTGGTCCATGAGCCATAGTAACTACAGGAAGAACATATGCATCTGGCAGCATCCATCTCTGCTTCCCCGACTTATCTATCCAGCACCCATCATCATCCAATTGCGCTGTACTTTCCTGCCATATTGCTAATTCCTCAACCGTCACCTCGCTCTGTATTTCCTTCACGTTATCTAGTGTATCCTCAAACATCGTAACTTCTGGCACCCATCTAGCAGGACCTGCTACAAACATCTTTTTCATCTTAGATCAGGCCGTCTCCTTAGCTGTTTGATCTGCAAAAGCAATTCCCCTCCCCACATCATCAGTAATTGCTTTGTGAGCGCTACACTTCACTATTGCCAGTTTCTTGGGCAGGGTCAAAGCCGACAAAAGTCTATTTATCAAAGGGCCATGCTGAATTTTCGAACCATGGGAAGTGAGAAATCCTCTCTCGGCCCAGAGCCGCCCAAAATTATGAGCGACTCCGAAGGCATACTGGCTATCAGTATAAATATTAACCACCAATCCCAGACTCAACTCGCAGGCTCAAATTAGAGTTACCAGCTCTGCAGCTAGGGCCGACTGATAGGGAACTCGTGATGTCTCAACTATTGTGTGCAATGTTGTGATTGCATAAGCAGCAGTTGTGGTGCCATCTGGTTATTTAAAACAAGAACCATCGACTTATAGTTCCCCTTGGGGGTCAGATAAGGGAACATCAGTCAAGTCTACCCGTCCCTTCATCTCCTCTTCCGTCTGAAACATACAATCATGTATGTCTATTTCCTCACTCTCCGAAGGGACGGGTTGTAACGTGGCAGGGATCAGAGTGGCACATCTTTTAATCGTAATGTCTGGTGCAAAAAGGGTTAGCTCATAGCCAGTCAGACATGCACTGGTAAGGTGCTGTGTCTTTGTTCTGTTCAAAAGCGTATCCACAGCATGAGGTACCATAACTGTGAGATCAGTATCAAGAACAAGCCCTGCCGATTGTCGAATAGAGACGGCCACAGCCGCGGTCGCTCTTAAACAGCTCGGGAGAGCTTTCGCGACGGGATCAAGCACAGCAGAAAAGTACGCACACGGCCTCTGCTTACCTCCAGAGGCCTGTGTTAAGACAGAAAGCGCACAACCGGCCGACTCGTGTACATATAACACAAACGGCTTGTTGTAATCAGGTGTCTCAAGCACAGGAGCCGAACAAAGCGCAACCTTCAATTGCTCAAAAGCTTGTTGACATTCAGGCATCCAAGGCAAAGGTTCAGGCACATCTTTAGTTGTTAGATATAGCAATGGCTTTGTTAATAAAGCAAAATTCGGTATCCAATGACGACAATAGGAAGTGATACCAATGAAGGCTCATACATCCCTTTGGGTCTTTGGAACAGGCATGTTAATTACGGCATTAATACGCTCAGGAGTTAGTTTCCGACCCTCCTTCGACAGTAGGTGACCTAAATAGGTGACCTCCTGTCGACAATATTGAAATTTAGAAAGGGACACTTTGTGTCCATATTGAGCCAAATGCAGCAATAATTTTACTGTAGCTTCTTTACATCCTTCCTCAGTATCGGAAGCAATCAAAAGATCGTCCACATACTGTAACAATACATTACCTGGGGGAAGGGTGAGGGAGTCCAATTGACCTTTCAAAGCCTGGCTATATATGCTAGGACTCTCAGTGTACCCCTGAGGAACTCGACAAAATCTAAAACTACGACCTGCCAAGGAGAACCCGAAAAGGTGCCTGCTATTTGGATGAACAGGGATGCTAAAGAAGGCATTCTTTAAATCAATAACAGAATAGAATTTAGCAGAAGAAGGAATCATAGTCAAAAGAGCAGTAATGTCAGGGACCACGGGGAACTGAGGGACCACAATTTTATTAACTTCGCGCAGATCAATCACAAAACGATAAACATCAGCAACATCATCAGAGGAACCCGGAGGTGGCCTCTTGAGAACAGGAAGGATGGGACTATTACACACATTCGCCGCTGTCTCCTCTACAACTCCTGACTGAATCAAATCTTGTATTATGCACAACAACGCCTGTTCTCCTGCGTGCAAAATTTTATACTGAGGGATACGAGGCAATATTGCATTTTCTTTAACCTGAATAGAAATTGGAGGTATTTGCAAACGTCCTACAGCTGTGTCACTTGTGGCCCACAACGTAGATGGGACATCCTTAAACTCAACTGGGAGGGTGGCATCTTTAGACAAACATTGCCTAGTACTAACCACACTCGGACCCATTGTCATATGGACACCATCCGGAGAACAGTAAATAGTAGCATGTAACTTCTTCAACAGATCTAATCCCAACAAGTTCTCTCCACAATTTGATGGTAATAAAAAAACAGCGAATCAACGGTGAAGGGACCTATAGTCAAAGCAAGGGGTTTGGAGATGGGGCTTACTACCGGCACACTAGAAAAACCAACCGAAACATTGTTATGGCCAGACAGGGCTGCCCCAGGGACCAGTGACCTCGAAACAGAGCTATTCATTGCTCCTGTATCAACCAAAAATGTCTTTTCCGAGCCCTGCAAATCCACACTAATATATGGTCCATGCTGATCTACAGGTATCGGAACTAGTCCCTTACCCTGTCCCTGGCTGTCCTAGCTGTAAGACATCCCCGTCACCTCATCCAAATCATAATCATCATGATAATACTGTCGTCCCTGAACGTCATCAAAGTAATTCTGATCAGAACGGCCCAGTGATGTCCCAGTAGCCTGATCTCCACCCTGACTGCATGCTCCCCGTCCTCGCCCTCTCTCCCCGTCCTCTAGGAGCCACAACCTTTTGCAGCAAAACTGGGCACTCGCTGCGCCAGTGCCCTTCCTCCTTGCAATACGCACATTGATTTGGGCCCACAGGCACAGCATTTCGGCTCGTACGAAGAAGCTGCCTGGCCGGTCCAATACCTTGACCCCGTCCCTGCCCAATGGATGCCTGCTGCATCAGTCCCTTCGACTTCAGCTCCTTCGTCTTCTTTTCTACCTTCTTTTTCTCCTCGTTCTCTCTATGCTCATAATACTGAGCCATACTCAATATCACTGAAGGGGTAGAAGTAGTCCACGTGCTCTCAGCAGCCTGCAACCGAGTTGCAATCTCTGGGAGCAAATTTGTGACAAACCTATTGACTAACAATCGGATACCCCCTTCCAAAGACAAATCCTGGCCACTAAAATCCAAGAACACACCTTCGAACCGGGTAAAGAAATCAGACACACTTTCATCTTGCTTCTGACGACATGCGGCCAGCTTATCCCAGTCCACCTTCCGAAGTGGAATAAGAGAGTGCATATAGGTAATAATGCGCAAAGCCGAGATCTCAGCCTTGGGCTTTTCACCAGGCTTCCTCTCCTTATCCCACGTCCTAATCTCGTCCCAAGTACCACCCAATTCTAGGGCATGGTTCTGAGTATGCACCTGTCGCCAGATATCCACTGGCACCAATAAGTCAAAAAACATTTCAATATCTGCCAACGTCATTACCGTCGATGCAGCAGCCTCTGTCAATTCTTTATAGTAAGCAGTAAGATTTTTTCTGGGGTCGGGTAACCGAGCCTTAATTGCAAAGACTTCACTCCTCTTCCATGGAGTATAAACCCATTGTTCTTGAAAACGGGCCTCTACTCGTTGTCTAGTCACCTGATCTTGCTGATCACGTAGCTTTGGTATCTCCGGGTGGAAAATGGGGTGAACTTCCCTCATCGGGAACTGAGATATCATCGTTGGAGATTTCTGATGCAATCTACCTCGATATCCAATCAATGTAGTAACACTAGCGAAAACCTCATTGGGAGCCATGCCCATGGCATACACTTGGTCCCTAATATCATAAACAGCCTGGGGTGCAACACCTTTAAAACACTGTTCCCATAGTCCAATCAAAGTAGCCGACATGTGTTTAAGGGCCTGCTGCTGGACAAACGGCTCATAGTCCTTCAACACACTCCATACATCTTCAACACCATAAATAGGATTACGGGCCCACTGGGCAGCCTGATTGGCCACCATATTTTTCTCCATATCACCCACATCAGACCGAATCAACACCAGTCCTAATCGCTCCTTTGCAACTGCCCCATCCTTGTCGTCCTGGCCACACACCGGTGTCTCTGCACCTAACAAGGGGGTAGAAGTGAGAAGAGGGGACAACACAGTAAACAAAGGGGGGGCATCAAGGTCAACATCAGCTGAGTAGTAAGTGTCTGTGAAGGAGAAAGTGACGCCGTAACAACAGGAGTGGCAGGACGACTAGCAGTCACGGCGACTGTGGGGGACGGAGCCAAAGAAGAAGCCGGTGATGCCCGAACCAAAGCACTTTGAGCAATACCAGAAACAGCAGGAACAGGGGGGGCAGAGGCAGATGACAAGGGCTGTGGGACGACAGGATATATTCTATGCAGGGCATAAGGGGGAGGCGGTCTGTGTTCCAATAATTCTTCCACAAAAGTGTCTGCCTCCTCCCTAGCAACATAAGACTTATCACATTGCAATCGAAACCTCCTATCGGCACATTCTATACCCTTCTCCACTTTCTCTTTATCATGCGCCATTGCTTTCTGAGTCAGTGTCTGTGTTCTCTCCCTCCGTGCCTCCCTTTCTGCCCTCAGCCGTCTCTGTTTAGCTTCCTTTCGCCATACCTGAAGATAATCAAACATCGACTGCCTGCTACGTTTAGCGAACAATTTTTCCTCCAAATAATTCAATTTCTGTTCATCAAAGGTGCCCGTTGGCGGCCACTGCAATTCAGCATTATCCCTGGTATATTTGTGCCATAATGTACTAAATATAATAGGGCCAAGACCGTATTTGACATACATATAATTTGGAGTACCCTCCGCAGGTGCGGGCTGTCTTTCCTCCAATCGAGCATCAGCAGAACAACAATGACACCTCACCCAACACAACTTACTCCAACAAGGCATTCTGTTCACACAAAGAAACACATTCACCACACAATTACACTAAAATGCACTCGTGCCTTTATCAAAAGACGCTTCCGCGGATTGCATCAATCACAAATTAAGAAAATGGTACCATTTTTCAAAAGATATTCAAAATCAAATGCAAGCGCTTGTCTAAAACTAATTCCTAGACCAACCAAAGTACCCACCAAACAAACGTCATGACAACAAAGAACCAAACAAGCTCACCTGGTGCACACAGGTCAAACGAATTTATTCTCCACTGCCGACTCTTCGGACCAAACGGTCAGATCCAAGGGTTTCGCCTTTCCGGACCCCAGCCGGGATGACCGCTGGGCGAGGCACCGCCCGATCAGACAGGCGGAGCAGCTGCGAGAACTAAGCTCTATCGTGTGGGGATCCCCGATCCGCCCATCCGACCTGACGCGGCCCCGTCCTCCACACCCGGTTCCGGGAGAGATTGGTCAGCCCGATGGAGTCCCTGTTCGGGCGCCAACTGAAGGAAGTGACCCGAAAAGGGCCACCCTGGTCACCCACGACCACCTTCTCTGCCTTCCTACAGATGAAGAGTCGGTCAGACAGTAGAGAATGCAAACCAGATTATTTATTGATATTACACTGCAGCTGAGCCCAGTCTGACCAGCCTCCTGGGATGGCTGGCGAGGGGCTGGGCCCCGTAAGCATACAATTACATTATGTACGTTGCAAAGTCCACAAAGGCCCGCCTACTATGGAAAAACACTTGCAGCTGTCGTAATACAATGGGGGTACAGAACATAAGTTTCGATTCTGCAGCCGGGCACAGGCTATCTACTGCCCAAGGTCGTCTGGCCTATCCTCCCTACCAGACAGATGGGAGAAGGACTCTATCTAACGAGAAAGGCATGCACTAACGAGGACACTTGCAATTACAGAAGGAAAAGCTCAACCTTGTGAAACAAAACTTACCAAAGACCGCTTTCTCGAAAATAACCAGGCAGCAGTTTCGATTATAATACAAAATGGCGTCCAGATTACAAGATGGTTTCGCGAATGCTAAGATATACAGACAGGAGGGCCCCTCAGTATTAACAGGTCACAGTGGCCTCTGCCATCAGGGTGTTATCTGAAATGGAATCCTGCTATGCTCAAATTGAAAGCGAAGCTCTGGCCAATAAGTGGATGTGCCAACATTTTCATTTATACCTCTGCGGCCCCTAGTTTAAAGTTGTCATTGACCATAAACCGTTCCTTCGCTATTTGCCGGTACAACCCGATTGGCACCTCCAAAAATAGAAAGAGCCGTCCAACTGCAACCTTACGCATTTGAGGTGATTTATCGCTCCAGTGCTAACAACCATGCTGATTACCTGGCATGGCACCCAAAGCCGCAGGATGAGACGAGCTTGATTGCTGAAGAGGAAGGGATGGAGGACTTCATCAGGATGATCATTAGTTAGGCTTGCCCTAAGGCGCTGACCCTTCAGAAAATATGTGAGGCCACCAGAAACAACAGGAGTCTGACAAGAGTGAAAAAAGCATTAGCCAACAGGCAATGGCACCGTTTCCTGGATGGAGTTCGCAACCTGACGTCAGACGAGACAGCATCCAGGCAGTAACTAGGGAGAGTGAGGAGTGAGCACAGCGAAAGTCAGGATTGCTGTGTAGACAGTTGATTGTGATGCCTATGAGTCTCTGGGCCCGTGTGATCGACCTGGCACACCAGGGACACTAAGGGACAGCGATGATGAAGGCCCACCTCCGCAGCAAGGTGTGGTCCCATGGCATGGACGCAATGGTCGATGACAAAGTATGCAGTTGTCATTCGTGCGCCATCATGAGCGGAGACCCCTGACCTGCGCAAATCTTGATGGAAGAACCCAGTCTTCAGCCCTGGTCAAAGATCAGCATTGATTTTGGGAGCTTCATGGATGGGCGGATCACTGTAGTGATCATCGATTTATAGTCGAAGTTTCTGGTGGCGGAGGTAGTGTCATCCACAGCATTCTCCCACATAAAGTTCGTCCTCGAGAAGACATGTGCGATGATGGGCCTTCCTGATGAGGTGAAGTCAGATAATGGACCACTGTTATGGGGATGTGATTTTCAGGAATACTTGGAGGCTCTGGCCATTCGTCATCGGAAGATCACCCCCCAGTGGCCCCAAGCAAATGAGGAGGTGGAAAGATTCAAGCGAACACTCATTCAATCCTTGAGGATTGGAGTTGACCTTCAAGAGAATGCTGAATGCTGTTTACATAAGTTCCTGCGGGCCTACAAGCAAACCCCTCATAGCACCACCAAATGTGTACCAGCAAACCTACTGTTTTGGAGGCCGACACGGGACAGTATCCCGGCTGATACGGAGTGGCGTCCTCCTGACCTGAATGTTGAAGCCGCTCAGTTACGGAGAAGAACCACCAATGACAAGGCCAGTCAGTGTCGTCTAGCACAGGAGCCCACTCTGCGAGTTGGAGCACCTGTTATCACGAAAGATAGATACCCCGGGTGGAAGTTGCGGACACAGTTTGAGGCTGAAATCTTGGAGGTGGTCAAGATTGATGGGACAATGATAACGGTGCTGCGAGGCGGGCGACAGGTGACCAGAAACGTTTCCTAGTTCAAGTGGTGCCTGCTGCCATGGTTCACCCAGAGAGATTGGTGGATGAGAATACAGCTGATGATGATGAAGGGTACTCCATGGTCCCCACCTCACTGCCAAGGAGCGAAACCCCAGAGAGATGTAGAGTGCCCCCCATGTCTCTACTATACATATACTATCCACCATTGCACACCGTTTGTGCCCTTTGCCGGTACCTGCACTTACTGTATGTGTTTGTTCGGGGTTAAGAGTGCAAGGCCTAACCACACGGCCAGATCCAGGCTGGCCCACTACACATACACATAGGATATACACTGATTCTTCTTACTGAGTGGGCATATTCATAATCATTACTAGCTATGACAGGTGTGGCTCATTATTGCCTGAGGACATTGATGCTCATTGAGGCACATTACTGCCTCAGCACTTTAATGCTTTTTTGTCATTTGAGGAAATTGCCTCAAAAATAAAGTTTGGAATGTAAGGCCTGGGGTAATTCCTGCTTGTTGTGAGATGTATGTAGTATGCGTTTGAGTGTTACAGTTACTTATTTTAATTATTCACATTTGTAACGCACAGCTGCACGAACAAGGATGTATCCAGATTGCATTTAATCAGTGAGACGAGCAGAAACACGAGAGACATTAGGAGACAAGCCAGCCCTTTTAAAAAGGGAAAGATGTAGAGTGCCCCCCATGTCTCTATAATACATAGTATCCACCGTTGCACACCGTTTGCAAGGCCGAACCGCGAGTCCCATGCTCCGGAGTCAGCCGCTCTGGCCGTTGCGGCACACCACTCCCTGCTGAAACAATGAACTTTGCATGTGCCGCAAGCGAGCTATCTGATAGTGAATTTGCATGGATCCAGCTTAGAGTTAATGAGAGAACCAATAATCACTTTATGATGTTGAATGGTATGTTAAGCAACTTTGTCATTCTACCTGGACTATGGGCATGCTCCTATTTAGGCCGTGGAAGTGCCTCATAGGGAGATTGAAATTAGATCAGAATACTGCTGCTCGCCTTCTCCTAGGAAATCTGATCTGGTTCTTTCTCTCACAAAGGAACAAGTACTGCTTGTGCGCTGGCTATTTTCAGGGACATTTCACAGCCTGGTTCCTACCTGCATCCACACTGTGCCATCATACCTCCGCCCACACACACTTTTCCGCTTGGAAAAGAGTGTAAAATGCAGGTCTTCCTCCAAACATCTGTTCTGATTCCCTTTCACTTCTGTACCACGGGACTGCCTGAACACCTTTGGAAAGCTATTAGTGTCAGAGCTATGGACATCACTTAGAGGAGTCAGCGCTGCGAACCCTGATCTTTACTGTGGTACACCTGCACTGGCCCTGCTATCCCCTGGTCTCAGGATTCATGAAAGTAGTAGCATGGTCAGCAAATATTGTCAAAGCTAATAGGCTTGCACACTAAGTTATATGCCAGACTTATTGTCTTTCCCACTGCTTGTTTTATTACTGACACCATACACACACACACACATACACACTGGTGGTGGGGGTAATAGTGGTAGTGCTAATGGAGTTGGTGCAGGTAAAGGTGATGGTAGTACTAGAGGTCCTAACAGAGTTGACAAAGATGGTTGTGATATTGGTGCTCATAGTAATTGGGGTGTAATGGTGGTGGTACATGTGGTGGTTGTAATTGTGATATATATAGAATGATTGTATTACATAAAGATTTAAACATGTGATGACAGAGTACTCTTTAAGTGTAAAGATCTGCCTATTTCTCTTCCACCCAATGTCTCTTCCTCAATCCTACACTCCCTGTGTCTTTCTCCCACTCTTGCAGGTTCCTGTCACACCTGCTTCCTCTCTTTGTCATTGTTTTCTTATCTATCCTTCCGTCTGCCTCGTCTGCGTTTCTCTCTCTTGCACTGGGTCAAAGTTTGAGGCTGAAAAGCTAGCCCTTGGGTCCAGCACCCTCAACCAGCAGCACAAATTAGGCACTGAGTGTATATTTATTTTAGGTGGAAATCCTGAAAATCAGGCCTGGATATTACTGTGTTCTAAAATAAACTCCTCTAGACGTTCTAAGGCATGGGCAAAGTGGGCAATTGCTCAGAGCCCCCACCGTCCCAGGGGCCTGCTGCTAAAGTGAGCGGGACAGTCGAAATATCTGCGATAATAATGTATCTCATAAAAATTAGAAAACAGCTTCTAATTGTAATTTGACAGCTGAGGGTGCTTAACAGAAGCTTATGGGCAAATTACAAATGCTTTGCACAGGGGAAAATTCATGTCAAGTGACGTAAAGTCGAGTAAACTCTTGGAAGGGAAAAGGTATTTTGTGCTGGAAAGGTGCCCTTATCTCAGCACAAATAGCTTGATGTTGCAAAACTTTGTGTCAAAGGGGCATTAGTTGGGTGTAACTTTGCCTAATTAGTGCAAGCACCCATAGTTTGCTAAGATAGCCAGACCGGGATTTGTGTAAAAAAAAATGCCTCCTTGAAGCAGGCGCTAACGTGGAAAAATATTTTCATTTCTCCAAATCTTCCACTATACATATTTAAGACTTTTTCTAGGCATAAGATTCTATACTGGAAGGGTATGCTTCAAGTACAAATCCTGTGCTGGACAGCAAGCTCACACCTATGCTTTGGTGCAGTGGTTGTGCCTGGCACTAGGCAGCATGTTTATGCACCATCGCAGAGGTAGTGAGCGTCAGTAGGCCATTTTCACTGCTGTCTCCACATTGTAAAATGCAGCGCAGCGATTTTGGTATCTTACTCGACTTCCTGTTTCTCTACCTCTCACTCATGATTTTGCTCCTCGCTGTATCACTCTCCATACCTACTTACATGTATATCAATAACTCTTGATCCCCTCTCTCCAGCTCAACTCTCTCCCCCTCATCCCCCTCTCTGGACCTCATTGCTGTTTTTCCATCCGACCTCCCAGTATCTCTCATCAATCTACTTCCCTTATCACGCCTTTTCATCTCTGTCTTTACCTCATCTCTCTTCATGTCTCTACTACTTCACCTCTCTAGCTCTCTCTTAGCCCTTTCTCTACCTTACCGCTCCCTTTCACCTCTCGACCTAATATCTCTCTCTTCCTCCTATCTCCGTCACTACCTCATCTCTCTCTGTCCGCATAGCACTCTCTCTGTCACAACCTAACCTCTCAGTTTACCTCACCGTCAGTTTACTACCTCTCCTCTCCAACTCATCTTTCTCACGTTACCTCTTTTCCTTTCCTTCACCTCTCTAAATATGTTACTTTCAGGCAACCTCTGTCTTTCAAAGAAAGAAACGCATATCTGTCTCTGGACCTCCTCCTCCAATTCAACTCATCCACTACACCTCAACTATCTCTCAGATTTTCCTTTTTATAGATTTCTCTACCTCACCGTTTCTTCCTCTTGCAACTCTTTACCTCTGTATTACCATCATGTCTCTTTATTTCACATATATCTCTCAACTTCTTCTTTTCGTTCTACACCGCATTTTTATTTCTACCCTTCCCCTCTCTGTCTACCTTTTTTCTTCAACACTACCCTCTTTACTTTGCCAGTTTTTCGATAAATCTTATCATTTTGTTCTGTTTTTCTTCAAGTCTTTCTGTCTACCTATACCTCTTGCTGAATTGACCTCTGTCTAATTCATCTCTTTTCTACATTACCTCTCTCTCTCTACCTCACCCCCTCAGGGTACTACTGTACTCCTCTGCCTCTCTACATTTCTTTCCCCCCATCCCTGCATCTCTCTACTGCACGCTAAAACCGTACCTATGTCTCTACCTCTCTTTCTTTACTTAAATCGTCCTCTAACTCTTTATCTTTCCCTCTCATACACAACCTTTCTCTATCTACTTTACTTCTCACCCTACCTCACATATCTTTCTATATCTGCTTTATCTCTACCCCCTTCTCCTTCTACTTCGCGCCTCTACTTCTACTGTTCTCGCGGGGGGAGCGCAAGGCTTAGAAATGTAGAAAAAATATATATTTACTTACCTTGCCGCCTGCGCCGGGTCCCGCATCTCTGCTCCTTACTCCTGCTCTCCTCGTGGGACAGAAAGCCAGGAACAGCCAGGCTCCCCTGATCAAGCACAACGCTGCAATGCAGCCTTGTGATTGGTAAGCACCCAGGCTCCCCTGATCAATCACAAAGCTGCTTTGCAGTGTTGTGATTGGTTTTGAGCACCCTGGTTTGATGCTTAACCAGGGAATGGGGGCCTGGGCTTGTTCTCCACGCAGGCTGTAATGCAGCCTGCATGGAGAACGGGGAAAGGGTGCATGACTGGTTTGGGCGGCCCAAGAGGGCCGACCAAACAGTCATTGCGCATTTAGTAGTGGGCAAGCCACTCCTCCCCTGCTCCGTGAGCAGAGCAGCCCGCCCACCTGCCCGCAAAGGAAACATAAAATGATAATAACTTAAAGTTATTATCATTATATATTTCCTTTCCTTTTCACTGCTCGAACGCAGTGGGGCGACGCTCCTTCGCCATAGCAGAGGAGCCGCCACTGTATTATACACTAGCCCACTAAACATCTAACAAATCTCCCTTCACGTGTTTTCCTACAATGAGAGTAACACGCTGGTAAGACACTGAATTCCACATAAAATGTTGCAAGTAAAAAACAAACGTTTATCAATTTTAGCTCAAGATTTCTTTTGGTAATATTTGGCTGGGGGACACAAGGCAGGTTTAACTTCCAGCTGTTTAGAGTGTCCCTGTTTCTGAAGGTTTAACATATAAATATTGGACTTGTGTAGAGAGGAAATCTGGGTGTATAAAGAGTACTAGCATCTTATTTATAAAGTTTTAATTTGACAAAATAGGGTATTGTACAGTGCGCTGTGCAACAGTATGTAGCACAATATCCACCAATGAACACAATGGATGATGTTTTATAAATACAAAAGACACTAACTATATCTTTGTTAACTTTTTGCGTATGCTATTGTCCAATGGAATAAAGACCTAAGCCGAGAGTAACATAGAAGAACGTGTTGTTTTTAATCAGCCTGAAGTGGAGAGCCCTGTGGGCACAAAAACACACCACTCACAAATGGCTGCCCTGGCAGGCAGGGCATCGTGCCCTGATGTTGTCAAGCCGTATTCTTACGATTTAACATCAGCTCGAGCCGGGGGCGCCGATATTTGCATATGCTTCATGCATTTAAACATGACCGCCACATCGCAGTGCATCATGCAAACAGAATCATTACTCTCCTACTGTGAGACAATCAGGCGGCTCGGTCCTTTGAAGTGAAAACGTAGTCAAGCCACGTATAACATTTATAATGTCACGCGGATTGCTCTCGACCCCAGGAGTGCTTTCGTCAATGGGCGCCGCTTCGTTTGTCTGCTTTCCGTCAATGCAGCATGTCAGTTCGTAAGAACCTACCAAGGAATTATATAGATGGGTACAAGCTAATCAGGGTCCAAACAAAGCACTGATATCCTTAATACAATCATTTATTAAGCTCAAATGAACAAGCGCCGTCTGACGTCGTGCGCGAGCTTTCTGATTAGCAGACGCTGACAGGCTGTCAATTACAGGCGCAGGTGAATTGAAGACAAGCGCGCGGCGCTCTTACTGTGAGTCATCAGCACTCGGTCAGATAAATACATCCAGTCAATCATGAGGGTCTCTGCGGCTGCACTCTGACCCTTCATGCTAATGCCGCGCTGTCAGGGTGACCCTTATGGCGGAGAAGAGCCCCACACTGACAGTTTCCTCACACGCTCCAGAAACGTAATGTCTTGCGAGTGCTGTGCGAGAGCCTCGAGAAGCCCAGGGTGTCCACCGCAAATCCAGAAGGGCAGCATCAGTGGCAGATTTTGGGAATGCCCACATGAGAAAAGGTGAACTACGATTAAACGAAATCAGAGCCATTTATATATCCAATAATAAACTGCACAAGGCCCATCCGGCCCCTCTTGCCCCGGCACCATTGCACCTGCTGCTCTGTTGGTAAGCCGCTTAGGGTTCTCCGAGCTGACACTGAAGAAACTGCTGATGCTGCAGTTGCGCTCAAAGAGTCGTAAGACAAAGGGGCCGATTCCGATTCGGGCCGGAAATCTCTCCGACCGAGCCGGACCCGGAGAGATTTCCGACCGAATCGGACCCGTGCAGCCCGACCGAACGAGTACGATGCGCACGTATGCCATCGGACTCGAGTCGGTCGGACTCCCATTGAAGTCAATGGGAGCCTGTCGTACAACGCGTGACGCGGGCTCCCATTGACTCAATGGGTGCGATGCGGACAAGGGCGCCCCCTACAGCGTGTACGCGGCGAAGCGATTCGCGCCGTACACGCACAGGTAGGGGGGACCCATGGGTCCCCCCTGTGTGCGACTTGCGCGGCTACGCGTACAGGGGGGTCCGACACGGACCCCCAAAGTACGGCTCCGACAGCTCTTTCGAGCCGGAGTGCGCGGCTCGGTCGGACTGCTCGCGGCGCGCATCGTACTTACCCGGCCGGGGAACGTCTCCATTGCGCGGTGCGAGTCGTGTCCGTGCGAGTCGGTCGGTGCGGTTAGATCCGGGATCGAGTCGGTCGGAGCGGTCGGGACGCCCGGACGAGTCGGTCGGCGAATACGCATCGTACTCGCTCGCCCGGACGCGCGTACGAATCGGTCGGGAAATAGGGCTCCGAATCGGATCCGGTTAAGCCGAATCCGATTCGGAGCCCTACCGGCCGAGATCGGAATCGGCCCCATAGTGTATAGGAAGCTAACCTGTTGCTCCTTCATAGCCAAATATCTGTGATATCTGCATCTTGATGCAACTGTTCTGCTATTCCCTGAAAGTCTTAAATCAAGGATTGAACTACTTACTATCAGGGGATGTTGGTGTGCCATTGTCCATGCCACAGCAGGCAAGGCCATGCCCCCAGACACACCCAGGCCTGCACGCAGCTCTGACGCCCCCTGACATGGAGCCACCCGATTGGTCGTTCCTTGGTTGCGCGAGACACGGGAGTCTCGGCGGCCATCTTAGGGCTGCGCACAGAGCCATGCATCACTTGACAATCGGATTTGGCTCCCGAACTTGCAGCATTTAATTCATTTTCACCCGTCATTATTCAGCTCTTGCCTTCTTTGTTTCCCTCTTTGCAGCCAGGGTCATTCCAAGGCGCTGAGCCTTACTCTGCATTTTCCAAGTATTTTAAGCTAAGTATCTTGTTTTCAACGTGTTCGATAGAGCATTGAGGGGAACTGCCATCAGCATTCTACAAGGCTTACGTGTAAAGCGCTTTTGTCAAGACTTTCTGCTTATATGACAGCGCTTCAGAGATCCATCGTTTACACCTCAGATATGCAATTGGTTTGCTACCTGCATGGTTGTAGGTGTGCGAATATCTAGAGCCTTACTAACTAGAGTCTTATTACCAAGAGATTATCATTTGATGTTTACCGGATTCCAAGAGTCCTTTAAGTCATATAATACCGAGCAATTCATCGATATACCTGATGGCTTACATTTCTATCTTCTTTTGCTGATGTGTGTGCAGTTGTATATATGGAAAGGGCTATGGTGGGAGTGAGTGTGTGAGTGAAAGATTGTTTCCCCTGCATTCCCAGGATTGCACTTACTTTATGCTTGGATCAGAATTAAGAGCCTCAGACTCCTTCTTACGCTCTGATTTCAAGAGCTTCAACTGGATCCTGAGTCCTTACTACCTGACACCGTCCCTGAGTCTGTTGCATCTGTCTTAAATTCCACTAGAAGACGTCATGCACCTGCACAAACCATTATGCTTCTGAAACACCTCTATATTTACACAGTTTGAGGTATTACTTTACAAGTTTATAGGTCATTAAATAGTACATTATTAGTAGTATAGTTTATGTTCATACACTTTTCTCTTTTTCAGGATTATGCGAGTCCCAGGGATAGTGATTCTTCTATCTGGTTTGTGACACTTCAGTTTGCAAGCCAGCACTCCAGAGGGCAGCCAAGAGCAGAATCAGAGGGGACAGACGAGCAGTTTTCTCTTCTCCCACTTCCCTTGTTTTCTTCCTCCATTTCACCTCGGTGCTTCCTTCTGGTGGAACGTTTTTCACTCATCAGGGTGAGCGCAGGGGGCAGCGGAGAACTGCCCTTCAAAACATCGCTCCTGCTGGGTACGACATATACAGGTCAGTGCTACGTGGTTTTCTAGCACTGAGCTATCTGACAACCACATAGCTGGAATAAACCGCAGATCAAATTGCAAAGTTTGATGTTGTATATGACATCTTAATTGACCAAATCAATTCTCTGATGTACAGGGTTAGATGGAACTGTGTCTCTAGAAATAATTGTACCCTTCATAGACATTCGTGCCATCAAGGAATCTACCTTCACCAGAGTACGGAACTCATCTCCTAATACCTGCAAACTATAAAGTTTGGACAGAAAACGCGGAAAGGAATGTTTATAAATGTCCTTCCATTCTCTTTCAATCTGATTTCGAATTGCCTTATGTAACAGCAGCAATTCAGACTCCTTTTCTGGTAATTGGTGAAAAAATCCTCACCTTCATCAACCACTGGGGCAGTGGCGGCTGGTGATTGTAAAAAGTGGTGAGGCGGGAAGGTAAACATAGATATAATTTTTACCCTACTCAATAGTCTTTTTTTTATCGACCTTAAGAGGATGAAAGACTGAGTGGGGAGCTGAAGTTCAAACTGTGGTGTTCTTATGCTGGAACATGGTATCAGAATGTTATCTGCATTCTATGCTAGTGAGGTTCCACACGGGCGGTTGGGGATTGAAGGAGAGGTTTCTGCCAGCTGTGGTTGTTTAAGCTGTCTTCTCCTAATAAACCTGCTTTCGAGATCCAAACTGTGTCTAAGAAGTTACTTCACAAACCATGGGGTCAAATACAGACCATCGGCCTTGGCGGAAGGCTTAATGGATGCATTAGTCCAGTGAGCCTTCAGACTCAGCTAAGAGGCCTGTAACTGACTAGTTTCCCTTCAAACCTTCACCAGTATTACCAGCTTATGCTTCGCACCATTTCTCATCAACTCACATTCATCCCTCCACCCATACACTCTCATTCCCCAACTGAACCATACACTCCCATCCACACACTCACACATTCTGCCATTTACCCTCTCACTCGTACTCATTCATTCAGTCAATCAAGCATTGTCATCTACCAAACCACTCATTCACCTAATTCACACTGCCTCTCCCACTCACTGTTTTACTTTCATTTATTAAAATATATTATTGAAGGCAGCAGGTTGTATTTCAGTCAATTCATGGTGTTTTAATGAGCTTTCGTCTACCCATCCTTTCATGCCTAGTCATCCACTCAGTTACTTACTCAGCTACTCAAGATCATTCACTAACACCTACACAATATAGACACTAACCTATACACATTCAACAATTCATTCACTTTCACCCACCTTACATCAATAACCTACCCACTCATATTCACCCATGCGCATCAAGCTTCCCACTATCATTCACCCAACTCATTTAACCAGTCATCATATTTTACCTACTCACTCAGTAAACCCTCCACATTGAATAACTCACCCCTTTACACATACACAAGAAACACTTCACTCATTGAGTAACGAGCTACATTTAGTGGCTTTGCTAGTGCTGGTTTTATTCTGCCTGAAGATTCCATCTAGATGTCCCACTGTCCCAACAACAAGCACATATAAACTGCAGTGGAGATAAAAACAACCACATGTAGCTTTGGCAGTAAAGAGTTTAGCTCTGAACCCATTGTTGCTGCAGAGGAGAGAGAGAGCAGAAGTTAGAAACGGAAAGAGGAGAGGGAACAGATTTTACTTCCCCCAACTTATTTGTTTTTGAGGCAGCTGCTGATCTGGTCATGTTGCTGGAAAAGGTCACATCACCAAAGCACAAACGAATCTAGGATTCATGTGCGTGCTCTACCGATTATAAAAGGTGCTCCTTTTCGGATTTGAAATACACTAACTAAAAGATCATCTGACACCAAAGACTGACGAAATATGTTTGTCTGTGGCGTCTTTTGCATGCTTCCCAAGTCTACCCTTTCCCATCACGTCACAGGATGGGTGTGGTCAGTGAAGCTTAAGGGCCACACCTCACCCTGTGGGGAGATGGTAAAGGCTGGAGTTACTACTGCTGAGTGGCATGCAGACTTGTACAGCCCGGGCTTGGAAGCAAAACGCCTGAGGCTGTTTTTAAGCAGTGCTCTAGCGGAAGGTAGAGAAATGAGACTGACGTCATAGCGCTGTGAGAAAAGACAAGGGCTGTGCGTGGGTAAGCAAAACTGTTGCCAATGCGCACTTAGCTTTAACAAAATACACAAGTTATTCCATGAGTTCATATGTTGTGCTGCAACCACCAAGCGCCGTGTCCATAGGCGACAATGTATCAAGTAATAACAGGAATGCAGGAGGGATGTCCTTCCAGCAGGTGGGAGCACAATTCAAAATACCACGAGGTATCTACGTAATTCAATTATTCTTTACACAGTAATAAATCTTCAAACATATATAGTCTGACTTCTGTTTGTTCTTCAGTTGCATTTATTCGTCATGCAGTTTCGAACATCAATGTTCCATAATTCCAACAATACTCTTGCAATAAACCCAATGCATTTCGGGTCCTATCAAGACCCTTCGTCAGGGGTATTCAATGCAATTCTACAAAATGAATGGAAACAAGAAACCATTCGTCATCCAGTCCATTATTAAATAAACGGGTAACAGAAGGAGAATTCCACAAGGTTACTATGTGTTTAATGTGAAAAACAAACCGGATCTAGTGAGTTCGAGTGCTCATGAAACCTTGCTAAGAAAACAGAACCGTAGTAATCAAGAATGTAAAGAAAAGAAAAGAACTTAACGCTCAGTAACCGGCCGTGGAAGGGAGATGTGAAAATTCTTGAAAACAACATCAGTCAGCTGAATCACATCCATGATCCCATAAAATTCACTCATCAGATCGACAAGAAGAGCATAACATTTCTTGATGTATGGATTCAAATAGATTCAGGTACAATCAACACAAGTGTCTATACAAAAGCTACAGACAGAAATAACTTCTTGCATTTTTCCAGTTTCCATCCTAGCCCACTTAAACAACACTTACCTTATTCTCAATTTTTCAGACTGAAAAGAATTACATCGGACCCTAATGTAAGTAATGTTGTCATCAAAACCTTCTCTGAGAAATTTCGACAGCGTGGCTACCCGGAACCTACACTAGAAAATGCCAGGCAAAGAGTTGCATTAGTAGATAGAACAACCCTGTTACGTCGCACTGCACCTAAACCATCCAATTTAACAGTCTGTGTTTTGAAATATTCGACACAATCAAACTTGATTAAATCAATTATAATGAAACACTGGAGTATCATACAGACGGAACCTGATCTACATAATCTTTTTTCACAACGACCTACTTTCGCCATGCAGCGATCTAAGAACTTGAAAGAATTACTGAACACAAAGCAAAAACCAGTTCAGAAAGATTTTAAAGGCATGCAAAAATGTATGAACTGTGTGCATTGAAACAATGTAATGGTTGGCAACCAATTGATTCATCCAACTAAGGGCAACACTATTCAACTGAAACACTCAAGTACGTGCGATACGGCCAACGTGATCTATGCATTGAAATGTCCGTGTGGGAAAATTTACGTTGGGAAAACGGAACGGAAAGTTAAAGTGAGAGTGGGAGAACATAAAAGTAACATTCGTAACAAGAATGAAAAATCTACAGTTGCTATGCATTGGGTGGAAGCCAGACACAATATAGCGCAATTGCGTTACACTATACTAGAGGCGCTGAAACTACAACCAGATACGGATCCCCAAAGAGCGTTAGCGCAATCTGAATTTTACTGGACAAAAAAATTACAGACTTTACAACCACAAGGGCTAAATGATCGAATTGAATTTAATTGTTTCCTGTAAATTTTTCTGTCTTCTAATACTTTCACCCAATATTCATATTGTTGACAGATTTTCATTATTTGGAATGATGTATGTGTAGTAAGGATAGTACTTGTGGCGTTTAAATTTCAGGCATTCTAGTTTGACCATACTGCATAATATGTATGCTTTATCTGAGTAATAATATTCAAGACTGTATTTTGCACTCCTTTTTATGCTAGATGCATTATACTTTCCAATAAGAGTTCCTAACACCTTTGTGTTTCACTTATTTTCGCATTCTTTATTTTGTTTACACGGGTTTTCCGTTTCATACACGTCTTTTCTTTGACTTTATTATCCGACACGGGTTCTTAAGTGCCTGTCCCTTTAACTGATTGAACACACGTTATAACGTGAACGCGTAACTGCGTCAGTTACACATCACCACATTTTCGCGGTGACTGAGTCGGAAAGATTCTGGTAAGCGTTTCTCTCGACCACTGAAATCGGGCACTTGGAAATATAGTTTGCACTGTATCAGCATGTATATAAGCAATGTGATGGAGATTTTGGTGCGTTGGGTACTTTGCGAGCACGTCTTTATATGTTAGCGAGCCTCACTATTTGGAAACTCATCACGAGCACTGCCGGTTACTGAGCATTACGTTCTTTTCTTTTCTTTACATTCTTGATTACTACGGTTCTGTTTTCTTAGCGAGGTTTCATGAGCACTCGAACTCACTAGATCCGGTTTGATTTTTCACATTAAACACATAGTAACCTTGTGGAATTCTCCTTCTGTTACCCGTTTATTTAATAATGGACTGGATGACGAATGGTTTCTTGTTTCCATTCATTTTGTAGAATTGCATTGAATACCCCTGACGAAGGGTCATGAGAGGACCCGAAATGCATTGGGTTTATTGCAAGAGTATTGTTGGAATTATGGAACATTGATGTTCGAAACTGCATAACGAATAAATGCAACTGAAGAACAAACATAACCTACAGAAGTCAGACTATATATGTTTGAAGATTTATTACTGTGTAAAGAATAATTGAATTTCGTAGATACCTCGTGGTATTTTGAATTGTGCTCCCACCTGCTGGAAGGACATCCCTCCTGCATTCCTGTGCGTGGGTAAGCCCTAGCAGTGCTCAATCAGGCACATGCTCACGCAGGCGCAGAAGGCCTTCTAAAAATGCCAAACAATTCCTACTTTTAGGATCTTCATTTTACTGTTGTTTATTTAAATAAGCTTATGTTATGAGCCTTAAAAGGAGTGGGGGCGCAACCCCTGCGCCCTTATACACGAGCTGCTGCTGCTGGGGCATCCGAAAAAGCCATATTGTCTCTGATGTGTTTGCAACACCTCATTAAGATCTGACCCCTGAATGAAACTCCCCTTGACCTCCTCATCCAACTCCATATCAGAGTCTTGAAGGTCTGGGTTGTCCATTTTAGGTCTCTTGTTAGCAGCAAGAGCCTCTGTAGGTTTAAATGCGACTGCTACAGCTTCCTGAATCATAAGCTGCAAATCTGCCACAGTAGGAATAACTTGAGAGGGCTCCTCCTCGTCTGGATACAAGTTCTTCCTCATAGACACATGCTTGCCTTCCTCCGTTTTAACATAAAATGAAGGCCTTGTGCTTATTTCCCTAAATATTTGGCTCTTTGGAAACGAGCAACCAATGAAAACGCTGAACAAATTGGCCAGAATTTCTTTTGCCACTTCCTGAAACTATTCATTTGCCTGGCAACCTATCTTCCAATCAGGAATTGTGGGCAGAGAAGTCTTTTGCTATCAGGAAAAAGGTGGACCGATCCGCAAACAGAGACGGAGATCCCCAATAGCCCCGTCCCTTACACATGAACAAACAGACAAGTCGGAAATGCCGACAGATTGGCGGGCACCAGTAGCCTATCTCCCAGAGCAGTGACAGGGTTCCCATTCACTATTACCTACCCCTACATCTGGCCCTCTGTACACCCTGTTTGGGAGTGCTACCTCCAAATACCTGAGCTTTCAGCATGCCCTGAGTGGTAGCCCTTCCAGCATTTCCAATACCGGTGGCAACTCATTCACCAGGGTACAGTCAATGGGCATCTGGGGACTGACTATGACCCTTCTTTGGGTCACCTCCCCACCCCATTCCAGTGACAGCAGAGCCATAGGTTGGAAGAAGTCATGCCCATGGGCCAGAGTCACCCTTCACACCTGTCCCCTGTACTGATCTAGGGAAACCAGCCAGTGTAGCATCATGGTCTGCCTTGCACCAGTAGTCATCAGAACAGTGATAGGAATCCCATTCACTGTAACCTGCTGAAGTGATGACTCACACCTTCAGGGATCACCAGCTCACCCTCTGAGTATGTCTCCCAACTAAGGGAAATTAGGGCATGTCCTACCGCTTTTCCCTGGGGACTACTTACCCTGAAGCCCATATTGACCACCTCACCAAGAGGTCCCACCAGTGGATGGTTTTTGAGGACACACAGAGTCCCCCTGCTTGTGTCCTAACTAAGAACAATCAAAACACCGGGCTGGAAAGGAGGCGCTGTGGGCCACTGGCCACCAGAAACCTCCCTCCCTGTTTCTCAGAAGGGGCATGGGAACCCTTTCCCCTCACCTTACTTTTGGACTTGTCTGTGTCACTCTGGACCTGCCCCTTACTCTGCTGGGGGGGATCTTGAACTGTTCTTTTTGGAGTCACTCCCAGGTACCTTCTAAGATACTCTGGTACTAATCCAGAGGTCTGCCTTCTTTGCAAGCTCCCTGTGAGTCAGTTAGCTTGCTGTCAATCAGGTGTTGGCCCAGCTCTGTAAAACAAGTACTGAGCATGTGCTCCCTCAAAGTGAGATTGTGAGGCCCAGTGAAATAATTCACTTTTCTGCCCCTCACTCAACCACTCTGTGCTTTGCTAGAGAAGTCTAAGAAATTGACCCAAGCCTCGTTTGGCAGTTTATGGCTGTCCCTGAACCTGACGCTGTACTTCTCTGGAGTCAGTCCAAACTTGGCAAGTAAAATGGCTTTCATAGTAGCATACATAATCTCATCCCCCAGCTCTAGTGTCAGAAGGGTGTCCCTCCTCACTGTGCGCTTGTGTTTTCACAAGCTTGCTCCCCAATCCTCCTCTGGGACCCTGTGCATTTATCTGTGTCATCTCATCTCCCACCACATAGCTGGGCACCAGGTCTTGTAGCATGCAGACTCTCACCTCTACATTGGACACTGGATTAATGCTGCCACCATTGCTGCTGGACTCTTGCTTGCTTTGCTTTAATGTCCAGCTCCTTCAGACTCATGAGCCAAGACCAACTTCCTTTCAGCCAAGGTTGTCTCAGCCTCAGCTTTCTCCTTCTCTAGATCCAATTTCTTTTCCTCAAGGGCCTGAGTGGCCTCCTCTGCCACCCTCTTGGCAGCAACCTCCTCGTTAACTGCCTCCAATTTTAGTTTAACCAGCTGCAGCCTGAACTTTGTATCAGCTCTTCTGTCCTCTGGCTCTTCTGGGGACAGACCACGGGAAGACACACTGCTCCATTCCTGGGGGTGAGTTGTTCTCTTTCTCTGAGTGCTGAGTCCTCCTCCGTAGCCTCCTCTTCCTCCTCCACTGTGGCTTGCAATTGGTGGGCTTTCCCCCAGGCCCTGAGGGCCTTCTGGATGTTCTGCTTCCTGGAGCCCCTATGTGCCGGAAGCATCCTCTCCTTGTAGAATGCTGCGAGCTCAGCAGCAGTGTAGCTTTCCATGTTTTTTTAACTTCAAACTCCATGCTTGCAGGTAGGGTCACAGGCACAGACAGCCAGGTAGAATGAGAGTAAGTTTGGAAAAATTAAAAATAGCCAATTAAGGAGATTTTAAAAGGAGGTTGAATCTGGTATCAAATTATTTCTAATGGGATTTTAGTGTTACACAAAATCACTGAATGGCACTGCACAAACACAAGTACTGAATCCCAACACTGTCACCAATGTGAGAAATTGGGTTGTTGGTTCAGGGGAGTGTGGGCCTTTCTCAAGCAACGGCCACAATACGTGTCAGGGTGAACCACAATAGTCACTAAATTAACCTGTGCTTAACCCTCAGGTAGCATGGCACAAAAGCAGTCAGACTTAATTTAGAGGCAATATGTAAAGTATTTTTGCAGCACACAAACAGTAATAAAATGAAAACACCACACAAGAAAACTCCCACACTAATTTAGAAAAATAGACTAAAATTCAATAAATAACATGAGACTAAATGACAGAAATCCAATTGGTAAAACCATAAATATGCAATTTCAAAGATTTAGGTCAGTATTGCGCCCAAAAGCACAAAGCGCCACTTGCGGTTATCTGGTCATGCTAGACAAATCACAAGTCCGGCTTACCACGATGGAGCATGGCCCTGATAAAGGGACCAGGTTAGTCCCACTGAAAAAGTTATCTTATAAAAGTCCAGCGCGAAAAGTCCCGTTTGTGGTGGAGGAGGCTGTGAGAAGTGGGAGAGCATCATGGACGGTCGTCGCTGTAGCTCAAAGTTTCAGTCAGGCGTCATGGATGGTCGTTGCTGGAGCTTTACATAGGCGGTCAGGTCACCACGGGCTACCTTCACTGCAGTGTGAAGTGCAGACCTTGCATTGCCAGTCGTCGCAGGCGGTTGCGGTAGCACGAAGAGTCAGGTTCATCAGAGCTTTGCGTTGACAGTCGTCGCAGGAGGCAAGATCTCATCGTGACTCTCTGTGTGAACCTGGCAGCTCTGCTACCGATATTCTCTTCACTTTTTCAATCCTGCCATCAGTCCTTGCCAGACCTCCCAAAAATGTCTCAAATGAACCCAATTCTATTGAATGGTATTTTGGCATCACTCTCGTACATGAAGGACACAACTGTGATTTTGACATCTAAGTAATAGAGAGAGCTGCTGTAGGACGATGTTTGTAACCTTCAGCTCTGCAATTAAGATGGGTTTGCTTCAGGTAAAATGGGTCTCTTTAGCCATTGTGCATGTCACGTTTTCTGAATTACCTTAATAGAAAACAGCACTACAGAATCTGTTGAAAGTACGATAAAGTCAAAAGAGGGATAGACAATATAGATGACTTCCATGAGGCCAAAAGATAATCAGGTGGAGAAGTCCGAGCAAATGTGGACATATATCAACTGAATCTAGCCATTTAGAGAGCGGTACATGAGAGTGGTACACAGCTTTCCAATCAAAGCCATGATACCCCAGCTTAAGAGAGATGAGTTCCTCTTTAAACCCAAAACTCGACAAAGAGTATCATCATTTGTTAGAACATCACTTTTACCACCCACTTGGGTCTATTCAGGTTCAAGCATTTCAGCTTTGGTGTATGTTATACTGCAGAAGTTTTCCTGGAGGATATACAGAGAGTGAATCAAAGTATTTCCAACTGTTTCACTTACAGGGTAGATAGTCTAATGTTTGGAAGACGAAGGGACTACAGAATTACACCCCAGTATTTAAGGTGAATCTCATGGAACACAAGGAGAAGTTGCTCTCATCAGACCATCTCAGAAGATCTGGTTATAAATTCTCGCAGAATGTATGAGGCAAAGTGAATGCCCTTAGGTCAGCGGTGAGTAGTCACAATATCGAAAACAAAATATCGACTGGACAGAATATCGAGTTTTTTATATACAATGGACAGAATATCGAATTGCAAAAATATAGTGGTGCAGAATATCGAAATGCAGGTAAGAAATATCGATTTCCAAAATATCGAAGTTAGTAATATCGATTTTTTTTAGTGTTTTAAGTGTTAGTATATGTGTTAAAAGTATGTATTATTTTTGTCATGTATGTTTGAATTTTGTAAAAGTAATGAATTTTATGTTAATTAATTTTTGTGTAATTTAATTCCGTAGCGGGTTGTGGGTTTATAGGGGAATAGGGTGGGAAGTAATTTAATTATAATATATATTTTTAGCATTATTTAGAATTAATTAATTATACGTTTAATATTGTTTGCGTAATTTAAGTCTGTAGCGGGTTGTGGGTTTATAGAGGAATAGGGTGGGAAGTAATTTAATTGAAATGAATTAATGTATTATTTTATTACTTAAAAATGTAATATTTAATAATTTATATTGTTAATTAAGTTAATCAATTTATTACTAATTAATTATAAATTGATTAATAACAATTAATAATTAATTGGTAATTATGTTAATTGTGTATTTTTTTAATTAATTAGTAATTAATTAGATATTCATTATTAACAATTAATTTGCAAATATGTTAATTGTGTACTTTTTTATCAGTGGGTTGAGGGTTGATAGGGGAGTAGGGTAGGAAGCACTTTATTTTTATGTATTTTTTATTATTTGTTATATTATAATTTTTTAAGTGATTTTATAGTGTTAATTGTGTGAATTAATTTAGATTTGATTGTTATTAATTATATTGTTAATTGTAATTAGTTAATTAATTAATTGTTAATTAATTATGTTAATTTATTAATATGTTCCAATATTGTAGGTAATGTTTATAGGGGAAAATGGTGGGAGGTAAATTAATTTAAAAAAATTTATTAATTGTTAATTAATTTTAAGTATATTGCAGGAGTGGGTATATTAAATTATTCCCCTACGCTATCCAACACTTTCCCTACTGTTGCACTCACTGGAGTGGGAATAGTAATTTTTACCCTCCAGCTATCCAACACTTTCCCTACTGTTGCACTCACTGGAGTGGGAATAGTAATTTTTACCCTCCTGCTATCCAACGCTTTCCCTACTGTTGCACTCACTGGAGAGGGAATAGTAATTTTTAACCTCCCGCTATCCAGCGCTTTCCCTACTGTTGCACTCACTGGAGTGGGAATAGTAATTTTTACCCTCCCGCTATCCAACGCTTTCCCTACTGTTGCACTCACTGGAGTGGGAATAGTAATTTTTACCCTCCCGCTATCCAACGCTTTCCCTACTGTTGCACTCACTGGAGTGGGAATAGTAATTTGTACCCTCCCGCTATCCAACGCTTTCCCTACTGTTGCACTCACTGGTGTGGGAATAGTAATTTTTACCCACCCACTACAAACACTTTCCCTACTGTTGCACTCACTGGAGTGGGAATAGTAATTTTATCTTTTACGCTATGCAATCTTTTCAGTATTGTTAAATTTAATGTAGTGTGTAATATAATTAAAAAAAAATTAAAAAAATTAATGTTTTAACTTATTATATATAATTTATTTTTATATTTATATTATAGGTTTATTTATATATATATATATATATATATATATATGTAATTATATTTAAAATTATGTTTTTAACATTTAATTATTAAAAATATTGATTTTTTAAAAATATTAAGTTAATATATATGTAATAAAAATTAAAAGGCATGTTTATTTTTTGTATTAACTTACATTTATTATTTATTAATTTTAAGGTTATTTAAGTATTTTTAAGTAAGTTTTACTTAATTATATTTATTTAATTAATTTTACATTACTTTTAACACATTTAAAAAATTCGATATTTTAGCAAACTATATTATTTACAACGATATTTAGGATTCGATATTTTTGTACTTACCTGTTTGTAGATAGGGATTCGATATTCTGGTAGTCGATATTTTGTCACCGATATTTTTGTAGGTCGATATTTAGCTCCTCGATATTCTGTCAGTGATTCAGGTCAGCTCCACCACCAGAGAGAATATCATCTCTGTTCCTTCCTGGGCAGAGGAGGCATCAGGGATTCCCCATACCCAAAAGTTCAGTTCTAGATTCTTCCACTCTCAAGCCACTCCCTCTCCCACACCCGCTGCGGTAGAAAAACAAGACAAAACGCGAGCTTATGGTGCGACCGTTCCTAAACAGGAAGGGAAGTAGACTGCTGGTAGTTGTTTGGAGTCCTATTTTTTCTTGGGAAGCATCAGAATTAGCAGTGAAGTTTAAAACTTTCCATGAAGGATCTCACCACAGCTTCAGATGTGGCAGGATACCAGAAGGGAATCGTAAAGTAGATAGGTAACCAGCGTTTTCATGTCTTTTTAAATGTGTCCCTCTCATTCCTCAAATCATTGGTCTACTTTTCCATTGCTGTAATATCACCTTATAGCCTGCTGCCCAGGGCTAAACCGGCTGTTAAAGGCCCTGAAACCGAGTTATAGGCCTGAGCCGCAGGCAAGGGCCTCCTCTAACGATGGTGAAGGCCTTTAACAATAGGTATAGCCCAGACACAAGGGCTATAAGGCTATTAGAACATTCCACTTACTAAGGATATAATGTTCTGAATTAAAAAGAGGGAAACAGAAAGACAAACATTGGAATGTAGGAGAATAAGGCTCATACCAGCCATTATAAGCCTGTAGACACTCCATTGTCTTCAATGGAGCTCTCAAAATTCCAATGTTCTAACTGTCCCTAATGACGTCGATCCAGTCATGGAGGAGGGGAAAGCTCCTTTCCAATTAACAGTTATCACCTGTCTACACTATATTTGTGATAAGTATCCAGCCGTCATGCTTTACATTTCTCATTGCATATGGTCTCAGTAAGGTTGTCTGGCAGAAGATGTCCCAGAGTCTTTTTGACAAAGCTCCATACCGCGTTCCAAAAATGTTTTTAACAGGGCCAACGAAATGACTGTGTGTACAATGTTCTTTTCTCAACATAAGATTCCAAGTCCAAAATATTGATATCTGATTTGCTATATTCCAAGGATAGCTCCATGTTAAATGTGTTGGTGTTCAGGTACCTGTGCCACGACACAAGTTAGTCTTCAGTTCCTTTCCACGCTATCAATACATCATCTATATATTGGACCGATAGGGCCACACATTGATATCCCTCATGGGCTTGTTCATTCCATGCATGCTCCCTCTCATACCAGCCCATGAACAGGTTGGCATAAGAGGGAGAAAACTTAGCACCTATTACAGTCTCACAAATTTGGTGGTATAGAGTGTTCCGATATAGAAAATAGTTGTTATTCAATACAAATTCCACTAGTTCCAGAATCATCTTGGAATGGCTGTAATAGCTAGCTGATTACATACTAAAGAAATACTTTAATGCTCGTCAGCCATCTTGATGACTTATGCAAGTCTAAAGGCTGTTTACATCCATGGTAACCAACCACAAGTAATCACTCCAGGGAATATCCTGTAATTTCTGTAACAAGTCATTTGTATCTTTTATATAGGATGCTAGATTCAACACTAACAGTGCAAAAAGAATCTATATACTCTGATAAATTCTCTGTAGCCGACCCAATTCCTGAAATAATAGGCCTACAGGGAATGTTCTTGCCCTGCTTCTTATGGATTTTGGGCAGGAAATAAATAATCGGTATAGTCAGATTTTTTCCTTCTAAATACCTGTATTCCTCTTGGTCAAAAAACCTTTGTCCAACCATTTCCTTAGTAATTTGGATGCCTCGGTCTGTATTGTATTGTATCTTAGTGATCTCATAATCTTTTTTACTAGATAGTTGTTTAGTGGCCTCTAAATTATAGTCCTCAAAAATCAAAATCACAATGTTGCCTGCCTTGTCTGCTTGTCTTATGATGATACTCAAATCATTCTTCAGGAAATATATAGCATTTCTTTCTTTTATTGCTAAATTATTTACATCCAACTTCTTATGCATGCAATCAATATCCCTGCAATCAAGATAAAAAAATATGTCTATAACATTTTCTTTAGGTAACAGGGAATTAAACGTGATTTACTGGACAGACAGTTTTCCTCAATCACACCTTCTTCTATGCCAATTCTTTGTATTTTGTCATCAATGTCTGGTACTATTTATTCAGTAAGACTAATCAGTGTTTGTGTGTCCTTTAAATCTTTAATTGTCATACTGGAAATCTTAACTTGTTCCAGGTTAGAGCTTATTCTTCTTGGATTCCAAGCCAAAATCTTTTTTAAGTTAGAGAATTCTCACAAATTTATATAAATCGTTTTTTAATTCAAATGTATTACAATGTCGAGTTGGTGCAAATGACAACCCTTTGTTCAATAAACTCAATTCTTCATCAGTAAGAGGCCTAGCTGATAAGTTAACAAGATTTTGTGTTATTTCTGCACTCCCTTCGTTTGGGATCGTTTTTTGACCCCTGATTGCTTTTCTCCCTGACCGGCTTCTTCCACTCCTTGTTCCTCTAGTCCTTCTTTTCACTGTTGTATCGTGCACTCTCTGTTCTGTGCTGTTTCCGCCAGGCACATTTTTTGATTTCTTCTAAAAAAGATTTTGATCTTATTGTGTCATTAGTATTGTCGGTAGTAACCGATTCCCTAGTTCCTAAACTCGAGGCATTAGAAGATATTACACTCTCAACGGATGAGGTCCTTTTAATAGGCTTTTGATTTTGAAAAGTGAGATCATATTTCCTGGCATTAGAGTACACTCTGCCAAATTTGTAGTCCCTCTCGTCTCTCTGTATCTTCTATTTCTATCCTTCTTTTACTTCTTCCTGGTATTTTCCAACACTTATTCAAGAATCTCATAATTCTTGCTCGTACCCTCCTCCAGTTTCCAATTTGCTATCTCTATTTTAGTTGCCTCAGTTTCTTGTCTCAAACTCTCTAATTTGCTTTCTGCCTTCTCAATCAACATGAGCATCAGGTCTCTTGAAGTTTGACTGAGCTTCTGTTCCCAATGTTCAGCTTGAATTGAATCCAAGTACCCAACTGCAAGAAAGATATTAATTCTAAGTCCTCGTGGAATTTTATTGACTTCTAAATACTGCCTGAGTGTAACAGTGCCCCACCACTTCTGCGACTCTTTCTTCACGAGCCTTTCCAATTTTAAAAAGTCAGTAGTCTTCCAAGCCAAGATATAAATAGGGGTTGCTAGCAGAGAAGATCTTGTTTAATTTCTTTAAGTATGGGTCTTGAGATCAACATTCAAAAGGGATATAAGATCATATGAGGTCTGCTCTCCTTACGAATGAGTGTTGTATTTTGCTGCAAGGAGGAACACAATCTCTTGTAAAAAAACTTTAGCATTAGTCAGACTATCTGTCTGTGGTGATTTGTTGTGTTGTAGGCCTTTAATCACTTTTACGACTTACATATCAGAAATTAGTTAGATCTGTGCTTGTAACACTACAACATATGTCTTTGAACAACTTGAAACAACAATAAGGTCTATTTCTGTGTAGAATATAGCAGTTACTAACACCTCCTTTACTTTGATATGATTTCACTGGCTTTCCTTTAAACTGAATAAGGCCCAAGATGGCTGCTGGGACTATTCTGGGCTGCCCGTGTCCTCACAGCAAGCTCTCCAGCCTTCTGTGGGTTTGCGGGGTCTGTCTCATTGCCAGGCCACTCACTAGCTTTTCCCCCGTCCACACCACCGAGACATAACTTTTTAGGTGAGCTCTTGCCAGTGTTAAGGAGCCCATGCTGTGCATTAATAAGGGAGCTACCCCCAACCCACCTAGAGCATCATGCTCGCTTCGGTGCCGGCCACACTCCCTGGACACATGTTTTTGATACATTAGAAGCTGATATGTTTAGCACAACCATGCTTACATGTGCACTGGTGCCAAGAGTGTTCGCTATAGAGGCGGAATGCTGAACAGCAGTCCACATGTTTATTTTTGTTATAAGAATTAAAGTAAAGGGTACTAAAAAGTCCTGTACTTTCTCTTTTTCACTGCCTTTTTATGTCACAGTTTGGCAGTTAAATGCTATCATTTTGTTGCCCATTGCTGTTACTACAAACCTCACCACCCATTGCCATGCGCAACTGGTGTGATGTACTTGAACAACTGCAATGCAAACCTGCGAACTCTGCATCTTTAACAAGAAATTTAAAAAATATGGGTTAATTAAATTAGTACAATATTAGACTGTGCTTCCAAAAGAGCACCTGAAATGGACAGGGCAGATTATCAGACCACATGAGGCCACCTGTGACCAAACCCTTCTATGGTGCACTTCAGTTTAGTGTGTGCCATTTATTGGTAAATTGGGGCTACTACATCTGATCAGCATTTGTGGGTATATGAGAAAAAGCACATAGTAAAAAAAAAGTATTGAAAACATTTCTTCCTCATTTCTATTCTTCATCCCTGTATTTACAAGTGATCAGGCCCGCCTCCCTGCATACACTTTTAAGCACTGCCATTCAAAATAAGAGGCCTATCCTTCTCCCAGAATACCCTATATAAGGGCACACAGCGCATCCCACATCCTGTTTTTGTCTGCTTGGCAGACCATTACTTTACTATTGTTAGGAATGGGTCCCCCGTGGTCTGGAAGTGCCAGTAGCCTGCAGGATTGAGTCCCGCTATGGTGTTGCTGGGAGTACGCAACCTATTCGTTGCTAGCCTTAGGTCAGGTGCAGAATACTTTCTTAACCTCTCTTTGTTTGTGGCCTAATAATTTCCCCTTTTGCAACTCCCTTCTCTGTTGGATGGGAACCGATGGGGCAGGTGTGTGTGTCCTCCTATGCAGCTCATCGGCAGTGGTCATGTTGGATTCCGCAGCAGACACATTGTGCAGCTCAACATGTGCGCAAGCACACGTCAGTTCCTGGAAGTTGGGCTAAGCGAATAACAGGAGCTGAAAAGCAAGATCTCTTAAACATTAAGATCTGCATTGCAGGTCTGTGTTACCTGTGGTTGTTTGCCACAGAGAGGATATTTACTAAGTATTGTTATTTGCCTTTTTTACTTGATAAAGGGCAAGCACTCTGCTAACAGGGAGGGATAGAGGGTGTCTCAGAGGTTCGTTTAAGGGCCCTTACGATTGAAACCTTTAAAGAATTCCTAGCTCAATATAAGTGTCCCAAACTGGATTTGTTGGGATCACCTGTCTCTCTTCATTCCACTTGGTCTTCACTTGATGGTGAGGATGAATCCAACACGTTACCTTTGCGAGACACCAGAGATCGTTTGGTGATAAAGAGGGTTTGAATCTGGTCATCTCTTACCTTAGGAAGAATTTGGGGCTCTCGACAGATCCAGTTTAATCCCCTTCCACTAGTTCTGCTATCTTTTCGCAGTTTCATATGCCACTTCCTAGATCCCTGTCTATGATGCTTGTTGTCAAAGATGCCATCCTACAAGAATGGAAACACATGAAGAAAACCACTGCTTCCCAGTTTTTAACTAGAATGTATCTGGTGGATGAGCCAGATCATTTGTTTTCCATTTCTGTGGATCTGATATATCCGAACTTGGAAGGTAGATTACCAGTGATTAGGGAGGAATTCTCCCCTACAGGTGTAGTGGTCAGAAAGGTGGATGGGTCCTTACGCAAAGCCTATTCAGATCTTAACCTGTGCAGGAGGGATTCCACTTACCTCTCACATACCTCTAAGTGATAGGTCAGCAACTTCCAATCTCTTCCCACAGCTACCTTTGAGTGTAAGGATTTTGCAAACCTTATTTCCCAGATGCAATTACAGGCTAAATTATTGGCAAATGCCTCCCTTGGCACTCTGAGAGCTATAGTGATTTCCTCCGAAGCAATCGGTGCTGCTCAAAGCCATGCCTGCACCTGGGATTGCAAGGCAGAGGGTATTCAGAAATCTGCAGTTCTTCACCTTCCGTTTCTTGACTGATCTTTCTTTGGCTCTTAATTGGACGATCTCCCAAGTCTTTCAAGAAAAATGTTGCCTAGCAAATAAATTGAGTGTGGCGATTTACATAGACAGCCAGTACAAATTTTGAGTAGTACATGATTTCAGGCAGCAGTGGTCACAAACAGGCTTCATGGCATCCTCTGTTAGGTACTTCCATTAGCAGTGGTTCATACATTCTAGATGTATTAGAGGCAATTCATCAGCCTAGAGAAATTTCAGTGATAAAGTGTGTAGCCCACACATCTGTTGATAACATAGGGGCCCATTACGATACCCGGCGTAAATAAATCCGCCAGGCATGGAAGCGGCATAAATCCGCCCGCACACACCGCCTGAACACCGACCACGCCATTATGAGTACACAAACCGAAAACCGCCATCGGCGGAAAAATCACACAAAATACCGCCCGCCATCGTCCGAGTCGGAGTCAAACCGCCCGCCACGGACGGAAACACGCACGACAACACAAAACCGCCCGCCCACACGGCCGACACACCGCACGTGAAATTACGATCGCACCGCCATGAGCGCGGAAAACAACAAATATACCGCCCGCCAGCGCAAACAACGCCGATGAGAATCGACACGGCAGAAGCCATGGCGCCAACGTACCTGCACAGAAACCATCCGCACACAAAACCAATAGCACACAACATGGCCAACAAGTCCACACAGCAAGGCACGCACAAATACACAAGCACAGTACACATCCCGAAAACACCCCCCGGACAAACAAAAAATACAAAGGCCAGAACCCCAGACACAACACACCTGAAAACAACAGACCATGAGGACACACCCACATAGGTGAGTACAAAAGCAGCACTCCCACAGACCACAACCCCTTGCTACATTGCAAACCAGAGAGGAGAGGAGAGGACACAGTGACACAGCAAGGACAGCAGCACACCACAGAAACGCACACATCACAACCACCACCACCACCACCAAACACCGGCACCACAAACCCCCTGCACATTACACAACACACACCGCACCAGCACCACAAACACCATGGCACCACAAAGGATGCCCAAGTTCACGCCCATGGAGCTGACGGTCATGGTCGACGAGATCATCAAGGTGTACCCACAAATCTATGGGAACATGGTCCAGCACACACCACTAGCCACCAGAAACAGAATGTGGAACCGGATCGTAGACCAGGTCAATGCAGTCGGGACCCTGCCCAGAAACAGAGTCGAGATAAACAAACGTTGGAATGACGTAAAGAGCCTGGTCAAGAAGAAAGAGGGCAAAAACAGAGAGCTGGCTGCCGTCACTGGCGGAGGGAATCCCGCGCTCTTTAAGACCTTCAAAGCGTGGGAGGAGAAGGTGCGAGTCGTAATCCATCCGGAGATCCTCGCCGGATTAGCAGGGGGAGTGGAGGCTGGTAAGTACAAACTAATGTATACCAGCACACCGCTATGTACTCACATGCGCAACTACCATGCCACAGCTCCCAGGGACAAACACCCCCATGTCCAGCACACAATACACAACACATCACACACACATGCAACAGACACTACCACACACAGCCCAAACCGAACAACTGTAAGATGCGTGGGGACATGTGTACACTAAGCCAGCCACGTAACCACCAACAGGTCCCCAAATATGCCAGAAGCGCCACAACGAGCACCCACCACACCCATGTGTCCGCCACAGCTGCACTAACCGACAAGTAACAGGTAAGTGGCAGGAACACAAAGTGCAGTGGGTGGGACGGTGGACAGCCCAAGTACAACACACACCAGGCCCCAGTCCCACAGCACAGCAAGGAGGAGCATCCCCCACACCCCACAGCCACGTGTCAGCCACCGCAGTGCACAACGACAGCCGAAAGGCAGACATCACGGTCCACAGCAATCGGTCACCCCCACAGACCTGCAACATGGAGCACCCCCCGCTTAGAGCCATGTGGCATCCAGTACAGTGCACGCACGAACAACTTGCAGGTGGGAAACTGGACAGGGCTGGATTACTGGAGGCATGAGGACCATAACACCACCAACACATGGGACATGTCACGTAGCAGACGAACACGCAGCACCGCCCACCGTCACGAACAAGTGAACAATGTGCACACGGACATGAACAACAGACTCACACCCCACATGACCCATCACAAACACAGCAACACCCAAGGAGCCACGTCTGCATGCACAAGCCACACTGAATATAGTCCCACACGGCAGCCACTGTGCAACTCATCACACACAACCGAAACACCATTGAAGTCCTGTCCATGTAGCCCCCACTGCCTGTCAACCCCACAACTACGCCTATGTAAGACAAACAACACTAGACGCAACAGAGCGGAACAACAGAAATGCACACGAACACCACTGAACCCATCAAACTCACAGACACACCATGCACATACAACATACCATCCATCCCATCCGTCAGCCCCAGTCTCATGAAAGGCATGTCATCCGCACAGCTGCCACACATACAGCAGTCACGCTAAGACACATGCCCATGACCAACCATGTGCCAGAAGTCAATTAAGCGCACGACACACTGTGAGCAACAACACACAACATGGGCCACACCCCCCCCGAGCACTGCAGTGATGCACATGGCACAGGGCAGCACGCACACCAAGGAGATGGGACAACTGCAATACGTTGGCTGGCACACAACTATCACTCACTCATAACGATGCGTCCAATGCCATGTCCAGTAACCACAACAGACAGCAAATATGCAGGGCATGTCAGGCATGCACACACCTCAGACCATGCACTGTCATGCTGCCACAACACATGTCACGTTCGGCACCCATGGCTCACAGCATGTACCCCAAAAGCATATCCCTCCCAAATGCGAATCTGGGGCATGGCCCCCATGTTGCCATATGCGTTCCTAAGCGTTCCATTTGAACCCCAAAAGCATATCCCCTCCCAAATGCGAATCTGGGGCATGGCCCCCATGTTGCCATATGCGTTCCTAAGCGTTCCATTTGAACCCCAAAAGCATATCCCCTCCCAAATGCGAATCTGGGGCATGGCCCCCATGTTGCCATATGCGTTCCTAAGCGTTCCATTTGAACCCCAAAAGCATATCCCCTCCCAAATGCGAATCTGGGGCATGGCCCCCATGTTGCCATATGCGTTCCTAAGCGTTCCATTTGAACTCCAAAAGCAAAGTACAAACCAGACCCAGGATGGGCCAGGAGCCCGCATACACCAGAGTCACAATGAGTAGGGGCACAGCAACACACCCATCGGCATGGCCAATCCGTCCCATGCCACATGTGCACAGCACACAGTCCCATTGCCTAGCACACACAACTACAGATGCCACAGCCACACACTCGCCTCCAGGAAACCCATGTACGAGATTGCACGAACTGCCAATGTCAGACGACTAATACATACTTCGCCAGGTGCAACACAATAACAAATCTCATTCTCTCCACAGGTGACGAACTGCCGGATGCTGGGGATGGAGACAGCAGCCAGCACAGCCAGCCCACAAGCCCCCAACGAGGACACACGGATCTGGAGGATCTGTCCACCTCTTCGGACACGGACCACCAAGCTGGCCCATCTGGCGTGGCAGGGCCCAGCCGCTCCCCAGGACCCCTCCTACCCACCAACCCATCATCCAGGGATGCTGAACAGTCCCAGTCCCCTGCTGCCACTGTCGTTGCGGCCACACCCACGGTCATTGCGGCCACTACCACTGCCGCAACCGCCACCATCGCCGCACCGACCACCACCGCCTCCACCACCACCACGTCTTCGCTGGCACCAGCCCCAGCGCAGGTGGTGGCCCGGCCGACTGGATCCACCCTGGGAGCCACAGCGAGGACCGTGGTGTGCAATGTGGCTAGTGGGCAGGCCGGTGGCAGCAGGACTGGTAGGAGGAGCAGGGTCAGGGAAACGCCAGCCTCTCCTGGGAGCCATGCCCTGCCTCAAATGGCCAGAGTCCTTGGGGCCTATGAAGAGGCCCAAGGACAATGGGCCAGGTCTGCTACTGACACGCGGGAGGTGCTGGGGGTGCTGAGGTCCATGGACGCCCATATGGGCCAATTTGTGTCCCGTATGGACCAACTCGTGGACCTCATGGGCCAGCTGGTGGTGGCGGTGGGGTCACAGGCAAGGCCAGCAACACCACCTCCGCCACCACCTGCTAGGGCGCAGGCTCGGGCAGCAGTGTCCACTTCCCCTGCGTCCACAGCCAGTGAGCACACCTCACCCACCACCAGCAGGTCGCCACCACACACCCCCTCCCAAACGTGGAAGGGGCCGTCCGAAGAGGAAACAGATCTCCCGGGAGGACTTCGCACGCTCCAGTCGCAAGTGAGGCAGCCAGCCAGCCTTCCGCCAGCCTTCCTTGACCAGCCACTGCATTGACTTGCTCTACGATCCCACTCCACACAGCCATCTGGATGGCATGTGTGTGTTGGACTATGGACATAGAACCAGTGGGTACACCCTGATCATCACGCAGCCATGACCGACAGCTCATTGTCACTGCACGCACCACTTTTGTCATCACCTTACACACAATCACATGTCACAGTTTGTAATAAATGCACCTTTTTCACTAACTGCTGTTTGTGCCCTGTGTTTTATTTGTACGGAATACAACGGCCACCTTGGGCGGAAAGGCACCTGATGCGTGGCATGGCAATGGAATCCGGAGGGCCTGTAGGGACCTAGGGGTGGGAGACAGAACAGGAGCACATTCAATGAGTGTGTCACACACCCATCACACAGTACATGTCAACAACTACAAGCAATGTACACACATCGCACAGAGCAATAGGGCACAATGCCACAGTCACCAACAGTGGCATACTACCCTGGCCATGGAGCGTTGACACACTGCACGCAGTGAACATACGGCCACCCTGACACAGCACACACACACCTGCACAGATACAGACACATCATCCGTCGTACATGGACACTCACCGTCAAGTGAAGTAGCGGGCGATGAGCTGCTGGCGCACATTCCCAGCTTCCTCCTCTCCGCTGTCCACCTCACTCGAGCTGTCCTGGTCTGCGGGCTGGGGCCCTGGTTGATCTCCGTCATCCACAATGAGGGGGATCTGCTTCCGAATGGCCAGATTGTGCAGCATGCAGCACGCCACCACTATCTGGCACACCTTCTGTGGGGAGTACGCCAGTGCACTCCCGGTGAGGTCCAGGCACCTGAACCTGGACTTGAGGAGGCCAAAGGTACGCTCGACCACACGTCTGGTCCTCCCATGTGCCTCATTGTATCGATCGTCTGCTGGGGTGCGAGGATTCCTCAATGGACTGAGCAGCCATGCCCCATTCGGATACGCAGAGTCACCTGGGTGTGAGGGACACAGAGAACCGTTGCTATTCCAACTGGACAGGGGACAGCATCGCACAACCAGCACGCTACACCACTCCACATACTCACCGACAATACAGCCACGATCCTGTTGCAGATTGGCCATCAGTCGTGGCAAGATGCTGTTGCGCATTATGTGTGCGTCATGTGCCGAGCCTGGAAACTTGGCACACACGTGGGTGATCACCATGTCCGCAAGGCACACCACTTGCACATTCAGGGAGTGCGTGTGCTTCCTGTTGCGGTACAGGTGCTCAGTGGCCTGTGGTGGAACAAGGCCAACATGTGTGCAGTCAATGGCTCCCACGACGTGTGGGATTCTGCCAAGGGCATAGAATGCACCCTTCACTGCCGCCAATTCACGAGCCCTGGGGAATCTGATGTACCTGTTTCGGCACAGCATCATGGCTGCCAGTACATCCCTCAGCACCTTGCTGAACATGGGCTGGGACATCCCTCCTCCACTGCCCACTGTGTGCTGGAATGACCCAGTGGCGAAGAAATGCATGGCGGCCATCACCTTAGCCGTGGGGGTGACAGCAGTCGGATACACCCTGCGGGGACGGAGATGGGGCTCTAACATGGCACACAGTCGATGCAGAGTTGGCCTGTCCAGCCGAAACTTCCTGATTACCTCTGTATCGTCCATGTCCGCCAGCAATTGGTATGGGCGGTCAATGTTCGGTCTCCGCCTGGGTTAAATGGCAGAGGACACATGTCAAAGCAACACGGCACATAGCAATTTCGCATACACATCACTGACATGACTGAGCAAGCACATGAGCCACAGCCCAGCTGTCAAGCTGGGACGGCACGGCCACAATACACTTACACAGGTCTCCCAACAATGGCAATGGCAAGTGAGACATACCACTGCCATGTGCATGCACATGGGGATCTAGGCCCCAATGACTTGCGGGGCGTGCTGATGGGGACTGACTGCATATTCGTCAAGCGGCAACGCCACGGCAACATGAGTGTCTGCTGAGCATGGAACTGCTTCCGAGGCTGGATGAGTATGGCACACGACGACGACGATGTGGGCACGGGCTGAGCGGCCAATACAAGTGGGACCTGTGGCACGAGGGGATATGAGACAGTAGTAGGTGTCAGCACTGCACCCTATGTACAGCACTGTACGGATCACACCTCCCGAAACATTGACTGGTGTCCACATTGACAGCCCCATGCCAAGACGGCTGTGTGCTTGCAGTCACACGTCACAGGTGAGAGGTTACATTGCACGTGCCAGGTGGCAGACGTACATAGTGGGAGCTGGCATGTGTGTGCATGTGTCTCCTGTTCAGGATCCACCAGATGGGCGCTGACTCTGTACTGACCATTGGACACAGCATGTTCCGTGGAAGGCTTGTGTGTGTGGGATGGTGGCACTGGATGTGCCTCCGTTGGGTGGGGGCCATGCACAGGGCGGGTACGTCGATGATTGCGCATTGTTGGTCACGGTGGGTGCACCAACTAAGATGTGTTGCCCTGTGTTCAATTCCTATGTCCGCATGATGATGGACTGTGGATGTGGGCAGACTACACATTGGTCGATGTGCTGTCTATATGCATGTGCCTTCACACCAGGCACAGCTGCCCCTGCACATGTGACCCCTGCTGGACTAGCTGCTGGGTCTGTGGAGCTGATGCACCTTCTGCGCGTGGAGGCGGACAGCTCTCCTCACTTCCCTCATTGCGCATGTCATGTCTTTGCCGCAGGTGACATGGATCATGGAGGGCCCACATGTACGCGTGGGTAGGCTACACATGATTGTTCACTGGTCGCCACCCCCAGTCAGTGTTTCGAATGGGAAGGTTGTCGTGCTGGTGGTATGTTCGATGTGGCGGATGGGCGGGCCTAGGTGCGGGCTTACATTCCGGACATGGGGGTAGTTGGATTGGCGACTAGTTGCAGTACACACGGGACACGTCTCTTCCTTTCCACATCTGGGTCATCCCTTGTACTAACTGGACAGTGATACAGTCATCTTCGCCCCAGCCCTCATGTCCTCCCCTCGCCCCCCAATATGCATGCTCACCTGCGAGGCTAGCGCTTGCACAGGCAGCCCCACGCTCGCACCAGAGAGGGCAAGGAGTGTATGTGTGGGTCCAGTTGCACGAGTGGGCTGTCTCAGGGTATGATGTGTGGCGGGACGCCGTCCACCTGCGTGGTGCCCCAAATGGAGACCCGGCCTGCATGGACTATGCATCACAGTCTTCGCCTTCCGGATCCGCCACCTGCGACACCCAGTGGCTGTGGCTGCCCTTGTGGCCAGGCCGCGTCCGTCTGTGGCTGTTGGCCCACACATTCACTCTTTGGCCTCTCTGGGGAGGGCTCGGGGTGGTGGCGCACGCGCTTGCACTTAGTCGCAATGGCATGTGGCGTGGTTGGTATGATGGGCAATGGATGGGATGGTGCGAGCCACCTCCCGTGACGTCAGTGCTGCTCGTGCTGTGGTGCGTCCCCTACACTTCCATTTGACTTGTGCCATGCTAGACGTTGAGGTTCTATTGCCTGCGTGATATGACCAGGAGGAGCGCGAGGAGACCTCTCACACACCATGCTCCACTGCCATCCCGTGCCCTGTATCGCCTGTGCGGATTGACTATGTTGGGGTTACACCTGGTCGACTGGGGCTGTGTGTGCCTTGTCAAGGGGCATGGCGGGCGCACAACAGGATCCAGCTTGTCCACAGAGGGTGGGCTGAGGTGCGCCTGGTACCGCTTTGTACGTGTGCCCGGCTGCTGTGCACACACGTGTTCACTCCCCCGACAGGTGTCCTCTCACAATGCCCAGGGAAGCGGTGGTGTACTGTTCATGACCCCTCCCAACACGGCGTGCTCCAACTTGGCATGTGCGCATCTACCCGTCGCACCCACCCACCTGAGCACTGCGTCCATACGACTTCACACGACACATGTGTGTCTTCCACAGTTGTGCTACTCATTTGCGTTGACATCCAATACCAGTGGACTACATGGTCATGTCACGACTGCCGTGTACTTCACATACTCTCATCCTCTCTCATTCGTACTTGTGAAATGAGTCAGCGGAGACAGTTTTGGTTTCAAACATTATATTGAGTCTTCTGTCCTCTGTGATGCAGTATAGTGGACACTACTGGCAGCGGAATACATGTTGAGGATATACTGAGCATGATTACAAATGGGATAGGGTGTGGGGTTACATCTGCTTGGCCAAGGCTGTGCTAATGTACATTTACGTATAGCTGCGGAGCTGCGGACTTTGACACAGACGGTATACATGTTGCCTACCAGACCGCTCGGCATCATGGGCACAGTCCATCTCAGTTCCATGTGACAGGTTTGCTGCGGTTGTTCCTCATGCACGCGTGCATGTGAGATGACATCAGGGCATGTGCTTGCGTGCATGCAGCGGCGTGCCACTTGTTGTTGCACTGTGGTGGTTACTGGACATGTCACAGTCACTGGGGTCGTGTTGTTGTTGTATGCACTTGTCGTCAATGCAAAGGTCCTGGTATGGGATTCCCGGGGCGGGGGAGGGAGGGGTGCAGCACCCACAGACTCCAGGCGACCTACTCATGTCCACTGAGCGGTGTGTGTGTCCATGTGCGCTGGATCCATGTCGTGTCCTGGTTGTTCGTGCAGTTCCGTCCATGTGGGTGCGATGCACAGAGCCCATGCCACTGCCTCCCACGATGCATGCGGTGTTCCTGGATGTGATGGGGAACAGTGTGCATGTCCCGGTCATATCCGATGTCATGGCGATGTCGTTGATGGTGTGGTTACAGTTGCCGGTCGTTTGGTATGGCTGTTGTGGTGGTGACTGGCCAGTCCGTGCGGAAGCTGAGCATGGGTGCGGGGTTGGACTTCATAGGTCACTCGGGGAACCTGCGTTGTGGTCCGACGTATTTACAGGTTGTCAGGTATGCGATGCCGTCCAGCAGGGCTTCCATGTCATTGGTGGTGTACATGTTTGCCAGCCAATGAAGCGGATGGTGGCTGTCAAGGTGTTGTTCGTAGGTTGTCCCTTGGAGGACCATGATGGGTCATGCTGGGTGACATTCGATGTAGCTGTTCTCGATGATCCGTCGTGTGGAGGCACAGTGGTTCCATTTCAGTGCGGGTGCGATGTTGGCCACATACGCCATGCCCCCATAGGCAGAGCAGGCCCTGTCGTGTGCGTCCAGAGGGAGGAGTAGTGGTAGCAGGTCCGCCTTCAGACATGCCGGGTTGGAGAGGCATATCTCGACGGGATGCTGGTAGGGACACCTCCGACAGTAGAAGACGGGCATGACGCAGCTGAACAATGTGATGCGGTAAGTCAGTCGGTAACTTACGTTCAGCAGGGACAGGAGATCGCATCCCAATGTATGTATCGTGTTGGTTTGGTACAGCTTGAGCTGTTCGGCGTAGTTGGGTAGGTGTGTTGCGGTTGCCATTTTGCAGCGGTTCGTTGAGGTGGCGTGCTCCGGCTGTGTGTGCAGTCTGCAATGTGCACGCTCCGGGGTTGCTGTGAGCTCTGTGTAGTCGTAGGGAGACAGGACTTGTGTTCTGTTGGCTTGTTTGGAGGACACGGGCCCTCTTCCCACATGCTTCTCAGACAGTCCAAGGTCAGTGCTGTGTGACTCCTTCCAATTAACTTGCATGTGGCCGACATGGGGGAGTGTTTTCTTCTTTCTTCCCCGTCCGTTGTGTGCTTCTGTGATATGCGCTATCTGCCCTGTGGTCGGTCTCCTCGGCATGCCTGTGTTGGTCTATTCTTGGACAATGGCTGTATTCACCGGCTTCTGTCGTAGGGCTGTGGTTTCGGTGTTGGATTGGAAGGTCATTCAGTGCTGTCTGCTCTCCCTTGTGTGGGCGGCAGGCTGCCTTTCCGCTCTGCGTTGGGCCTTGTGTGTGAATGTTATTCTTGGGCCACCTGTTGTCGGTCCCCGGGCTCTTTGGTGTTCCGTTTTATATGTCTTGTTCATATGTGCAGGGTGGTATGGGTTTTTCAGTGTGGTACTGGCGTTCCTCTTCCCGAAGGGGCCCTGCTTCTCCTAGTTGGTGTTGCCGCCGCTGTGTGCTACGCCATGTTTGTTACACTGGGGTGTGTCCTGCAGTTGCGTGTCTTCACTGACATGTGTGCGTCGGTTGTGTGGCGTTGGGTGTTGTCCGTGAATTGGGCATTGGGGACATGTCTGTGGCCGGCCTGTCACGTGTCATGTGCGTTCGGGGTGGGGCTGATGTGTGTGCTGCTTGGTTGTGTCCCTGTGTCTGTGTGCGACGCATGCATGGCGCTGCGGTTGGCCTCTGCGTTGTGCGCATGTGTGGCGGCGTCATCGGGCGCTTTGGGGCCGTGACGGGGTGGTTGGTTCCTAGTCCCAGGTGGTGTGTACACATGTGTTCCGCGATGTTAGGATTTGGCCTGTGTGTCATATGTGGATGCAATGGTGGATGTGTAGTGTGCACGCGCTGGTGGGGGGTTGTCCGCTTTTTCCGCCCTTGCACTGTGTGCGCTGTTTGCGTGCACTTGTTGTGTGTGTGCCTACCTGCGTCTCCGCGGTACGTTGCGTCCTTGGTGGTGCATCAGCAGAAGCATGGGAAGGGCCTGCAGTGCTGGATTCATGCCCGGGGTGCCGCTTCTTCGTTGTCCGTGCTCTGCGTCCGTGTTTCCGCCTCTCTTTCACGTGCGGTGTCTCTTTGCCGTGGGAGCCGTTTGTTTGCGGCATCGTAATTTATGCGCCGGGCGGGACGTGTTTCGTCGGACGGTGTGTGTCAGTTGTGCTGCGCCGCTACGTGTGCGGGCGCACTTTGATGGCGGACGGTGTTGCTGGCTTGCCGGCGGTGTTTGGCCTGCTTTTCGCATCGTAATTGTGCGGGCGTGTGGACTGCTGCGTGCCGGCGGTAACTGGTGGTTTTTGCATCCGCCAGCACGGCGGTTGTGCTTCCGCCCGCCATCGTAATGTGCCCCATAGTAACAATGGGCAATAATTATACAGATCAGGTTGCAATGTACTACACCCTTGAAAGTTCATCTGTAAGATCAAATGAGCAGAAACAAATGCAAGAATCAGAACAATGTGAACCCGATGGAATGATTGATGATGATGTAAATAAAGTCATTTATTTCTTGTTTGAATCCAATAAAGATTGCATTGAGTGAGTTATGAGAGCTGCAGGAGGAAGTACCAGAAAATAAACAGAAAAGATAGGCACTAACTGGTTGTAAGTGAAACTAAAATGATGTTTGGGTGACTTCAGATCATCAATATATTCTGCCAGACTCTATGCTACATTCTATGGCATGGTATTTAGGTGGATGTAGTCATGTGGGAAGGAAGTGGATGGTCGGGACTTTCATAAAGTACTGGCACAGTACAAAATTGTAGCACAAGATTTGTGTCAGTTGTGCATTACTTGCCACAGAAATAATTTGGGAAAGAGAACACTGGTATACATGTGTCATATAGGTAAATCAGAAGGCCCATTTACTAAACTTCTAGCAGACTTCATGGAGATAACTGTGTATAATGGGCTCAGATATGTTTTTGTGATTGCTTGGTTTTTAAATGGGTTTAAGCCTATCCAACATGGAGAAGTGACATGACTGTGGCCAAACTCCTGTTGAGGGAATTATTACCAAGGTTTGGGTGGCCTACTACTACTGAGACAGATCATGGAACTCATTCTGAAAATAATGTCCTAAATTTGTTGTGTACTGTTCTTCAAACTGAGCAAATGTTTCACTGTAGTTATAGACTACAAGCATCAGGAATTGTTGTCTATAGAAGATGAATGGCACCATCAAATCTAAACTTACAAAGGTGAGTGCCTCCACAAATGTTTAGTGGCATGATGCTCTTCCTCAACATTAGAAGTCCTCCAAATAAAAAGATTGATCCCTCATCCCATGAGATCCTGATGGACAGAGCCATGAAAGTTGCATATATAGTTCTCCAGAAACACTTGTATCAATAACTGATGATATTGTTTTGGATTACTGCAAAGGTCTGACTGATGTGGTGAATTCAGTCTCTCAATAGGTAAATTTGGCAACAGCACCGAAGAAATAATCTAAGTGCCACCCACTCCAACCAGGTGACTGGATTTTGATTAATAAGCACGTCCGCAAGGGCTGTCTTGAACCTAGATGAAAGAGGCCACATCCAGTTGTGCTTGTGACCAACACTGCTGTGAAATGTGCCAGAATCCCTCAGTGGATTCATGCAGCTTACACAAGGAGAGAGAAGACTGCAGATGATGAAGTGGTGACAACAACCACTGGTTCACAGAGTCAAGCTCAAGCTCTAATCCAAAGGAGCTTGGATCCAAAGGAGGGAGAAGTGAATCCTGAAACTGGTGAAGCAGAAGATCAGAGTGAAGGTCCTGATGGAGTTACAAGTAGTCAGCTGCAGTTAGAAAACCATCTGTTCACAAGTCAGGGAGAACTGCTGCAAAGTCATGAGGAACTAGAAGAAACAGTCTCTGATCCAGCTTGTGAAAAGGTCGAGCAGAAATTTAGAATCTCGAGAACCCCCAAGGAAAACGATTCACTTTGAGTCATGTTGCTGATGCTGATCAAAGCAAAAGTTCAACTGTGAGTGAAGAAGACTCAGCAGTAGTCACAAGTGAAGGCACAGAAGTTGAGAGAGTGCCTCAAGGAGACAAGTGGCCTGAAGCAGTGAAAAGAACCAGTAAAAGACAACACTCGCAGAATCAGAGACCAGGGTCTGTTAACGAAGAAACAGAGACATCTAATATCAATGCTGAAAATAGTGGTAGTGAATCGCCTGTTGCATAAACACCAGCAAGAAGAAGAATCCCAAATAGAAAGTCCTCGTCACCTGAGTGCCCCTAACTGTGTCTGAAGAAGAAGAATCAGACGCAGAAATCTACAATCCAATCAACTGTTGCCAATTTATCTTCAAAGACGAACCAGGAGAAGAAGAAAAGCTACCTTGAATTTTTGTTGAAATCCTGATAACTTTGAAACTAGGAATTTGAACTTTGCAAGGAAACCTCTGATTTTGTTTTTAAATGCATCCAGGTGAATGAAATAGAATTTTTCAATTTATGAACTGAATGAAAAAAAAATCCTAAAAGTCTGAATTTTATTTTTGATTAAAAAAAAAGATTAATTATTGCTTTAAAACATAGAAGGATCCTAAAGTGTTGATTTTTGATTCCTGATTTTAAATTTTGTTCTTGTTCTTAGTAGAAGATTTTATACAGCAAACGCTGTAAACTTTTAAGAGTGGTTTAAGGGATATTATTAGTGTTAATTGGCCTAATGTGTCTAATTTCTTCCTTTGGCTATGACTCTACTTCACGATTTGAATTACCTACAGTACATAACAAAGTAGAACACAAGACATTAACATATAGTAGCAGAATAGTGAGTAGTTTCGGGTAAAATGTCTCTGCTAATTTATTAGATGAGTATGTATAGGATCATGGGTATAGGGAATTGTTTTGTGTGCATGTTTCTACCTTCTTCTGCAGGTGAATGAGCAACCTAGTATCAACTGCCATTATCTTATAGTCTAGCCTGTAATGTTTTTGTTACTATTTTTGATAAGCAACAGATTCTGTCGCCATATCTTTAAGATTTCAAAGCTTCGCTAGAAGAGCTTCCTGTTCCTGAAGGCTCTGGGAATCCTATTACTATTCTAAATATCTACAACTGGTTGCACAAACTAGCTTGAAAGCTAAAATGACTAAAAGGGAGTATGTTTGTAGTTTAAAGTAAAGAGCAGCATGAATTTGTTAAAGAATAGAATGAAAGGAAAGTGAAAGTTTTGAGAAATTGGAAAGATGAGACCAAGATCAAAGAACAGATTGAGATTCAAAAGAAATTAGAATTTGCTTCCTAGATTGAAAATGGAGCATGAGAAAAAGGGTGAATTGTGTATGGTGCATCATGAATCTAAAGGAGTCAGCTACAACTCTCAATTGAAGTTGACGGCCGAAACGTGCGTGGTAAGACAGCTACGCTTCATGGAATTTCACACTCTTGGTGAGGGGAAATGGCATTAACCATGCGGGCTAAGCCACGTGTGCAATTACCATGCAAGCAGAACACCGCTTGCCTTAACAACGCATATGCCTCAACCACGTATATGCTTGGACCACGCATATGTGTTGTTAAGGCAGTCAGCGGTCTAGTTCCAGTATTGGTATGGGCGGAGAGAGGAACAAAAAGGATTGAGAGAGGAAGGACTGGGATGCGGCTTGGTAAGTAGGGCTTGGGGGAGGGGGGTAGTTTTCTGGGGGCTAGTTTTCAGGGGGGTAGTTTTATGGCTCATACAGGGGGAAGACAGTTTTCAGTGCTGGGGGCCGTTTTAGGACTCAGGGCGGGGGACTAGAGTCAGGTTCGTTCTTTGGGCTGGGAGCCGTTTTAGGGCTCAGGGCAGGGGGCTGGGATCTGGGTCGTTTTTTGTCCTGGGGGCCGTTTTAGGGCTCAGGGCGGGGGCAGGGGTCGGGTCATTTTTTGGACTAGGGTGTGGTGCATTGCAAGCCTAGTGGACAGTTTTTAGGGCTCGGTCGGGGGTCTAGGTAGTGTTTAGGGTGGGGGTATTGCAGTGCTGGGGACCCGATTTTAGGGTTCAGGGCAGGGGGTCTGGTGTGTGATCTTTACCACGCATGCCTTTACTAATCATGCCTTTACAACATTTGTTGTAAAGGCATGCATGGTAAAGACGCAGTCGTGGTTGAGACCGCGTGGTTTATGCATGCGTTGTTGAGGCATGCATTGTTCTATCATACAACCTCTCTGTGATTTCTTTGTTAATAAAGGCTTAATGTAATATGCCAAGTACCTGGGTGATTCCCCTTCCAACCCAATGCACACATTTACTTATCACCAACTCGCAACTCTTTGAACGATCTCTACCTCTCCTTTCCAGCGGAACCACCTGAAGGGCCGCTGCTTACAATGTTTCTCACCAATCCCTCAACCGCCAAATTAGTTACTTGTATGTTCAACAAAATCGTCCACTCCCTGCCGAATGTGGACCTACACGTGAGATCTGGATGGGAACAGAAACTGAGGCATGAAATAACTGACAAAGCAAAATGTGTTTATTTCAAAATGACACTGTTCTTGAAGAAATCACCTAGTATAACATTTTTTCAAGAACCTTCACGCTTCCATGCGGTATTACATGCATTCACAATGGGTCATTGTTGTTCATGTAACTAGTGTGTTCTGATACCTCGGAATGATATTAGGTCAGATGGGGCAGAATCAATATTCATGGTGGGTTAGTGCTATGGTGATAGGGTTATAGAATGTTTTTTAAAATCTATAATTTGATTTCTTGGAAATGTATTTCTTTTCTCACACCATGATGAGTGTACAGTTCTATTACTTTGTAATAGAGAAATTGGCTATATAAACTCCTTTTTTTGAGGTTGAGCCAGATCATTTTGAGTTTCTACTAGGGCTGCTGTCTGATTTCTTACCGATTTTGCTGCACATTTGAGACTTAGCCTATTATTAATATTGCCTATTATTCTGCATTTGTCCTATTGCTGAGCGCCTACATCGATACCACAGCCTAGCGGTAAAATGAATTTAGTATGATTGAGGTCACCTACTTGTATAGCCTGTACACTGAGTGCTGAGAGCAAGTAATGTTCAAACATTTGCCTTCAACCTCATTAGGGGGCACCAGGGGGCGCAGCTGCAACTCCTGGCTTTCCCTTTGCGACCCCTCCTGCCACAGTGGCAAAATCAATGCAAAGGACACAAGGGCAGCTCTGCATTCCTTATATTTTGCCTGTTTTTTTTATTATACTAATAGTAAATAATATTCTTTTATTCACTACTAGTGTAATAAAAAATGGAGCACACTTAGCTGGAAGGGGTTCTTTGGTGGCAGCTGTGGCAAAAAAAATGATTTTAAATCGATGTGCGTGCTTGCGTGTCAGAGTGTTTTATGGATGAGAGTGTGTGTGTGTGTGTGTGTGTGTGAGCATGTGTGTCTGTATGTGTAAGCATGTGTGTGTGAATGAAAATGAGTGAAAGTCAGTGACGGGGGATGAGTGAGATTGTGTGAGAATTGCTATTCTTTGACGCAAGGCAACAATGCACCAAAGTTGCTGCGCTGCATCAAGGGGAGAGTGAGAGAAATGTACTATATCTACTAAGATATGGCACATTTTTTCTCCCCTCATGTGCTAGTGCAATTTTGGCAGCCATGCACCTACGCACACAAACTTGTGCCATGGTGCAAGTGTGAGCGCATTCCCTGAAGCATAGGTTTTATATGGGAAGGTATCCCTTCCAGTACAAACAACTATGCTTTAAGGCTTTTCCCACTTTGCATGTGTGCTGTATAATGCAGCACACATGCAAAGTTGGAAAAACAAGGAGAAATGAAAACGTTTCTGCTCGTTATGTCCACCTCGAGGAGGGGTAAGATTTTGGTACTAATTCCTGTCTACCAATGTTTGTAGATAGGGATTTGTGTCAAAACCCATGGGTGGTTTCATGGGAACTCCCATGCACCACCCATGCAACGTCCCCTTGATGCAAATTAACATAAAGCAGTGCATAGAGCAGCCTTACTTTACTTTGGGATACTATCCAATGCAAATCCTGATTTATTTTGCAAAGTTAATCCCACCTTAACACTTTGCGCTGGGCCTGAGTGCCAGTAAGTATGAGTGAGTGAGAATGAGTGAGATTATGAGTGAATGCAAGTGAGTGAGAATGAATAAGGAGGAGGATAAGGGTGTGAGAGAGTGAAAGTGAGTGTGAGTGATAGAATGGAATGAGTGTGAGTGACTGTGAGTGTGAGCCAGAATGTGATGTGATGCTTGTCAGTTTGTCGTTGTACCTGGCACACTGAAGCTAATTATTCTCTTACAGAGACACCCCTTTTACAGATATGCCCTTAATACTCCCCTCTAATTCGGCAAAGGTCCTGCCCTTGACCAAGTAACAATGCTCACATTCACTCGTAACCAATATCTCAGCGGTCATGTTTCCTTATCATACATAAGCATCCCTTCTTGGCAACATCAATGCTCAACCTAGGGGGTGGTTCCTTTAAAATGTCCTTTCCTTTCCCAATAATGTGCTCTGAACTAACTTTCCTTTCCCATTTCTCGTCGTCTGATCTTATCATCTTGTCCAGCTCATCTACAAAAGTTATTTTTTCTTTGTTGATTCTACAGGTTGCATCATGCATGTTTTGGTTAGTAGTGCTTATGTTAGTTGAGGGACTAAAGAATTTCATCATTAACTCATGCTGACCCCTTGATCTAAAGGCTTTGAAATAATAAAAAACATGTTTAGTAGCCCACAAATTCTTATTTGCATCTGTTACAATTGGTGCACTTTCAAAAGGCTTGTCGTAATCAGAATAAAATAGCATAATAGAGTTCTGCTGGTAGTATAAATACAGAAAGACAGAACAAGAGACTGCATAAGACAAAGGCAAATAAAAATACAACGCCCCTTCAGTCACAGAGTCTGGAAGGTAGGAGCAGGCATAACAATCTTCTAACTGCATCACTTTAACACACTCGGCTAATAATTAAAAAAACATAATTTATTTATTTGGCGGCCGATTCCGATCTCGGCCGGTAGGGCTCCGAATCGGATTCGGCTTAACCGGATCCGATTCGGAGCCCTATTTCCCGACCGATTCGTACGCGCGTCCGGGCGAGCGAGTACGATGCGTATTCGCCGACCGACTCGTCTGGGTGTCCCGACCGCTCCGACCGACTCGATCCCGGGTCTAACCGCACCGACCGACTCGCACGGACACAACTCGCACCGCGCAATGGAGACGTTCCCCGGCCGGGTAAGTACAATGCGCGCCGCGAGCAGTCCGACCGAGCCGCGCACTCCGGCTCGAAAGAGCTGTCGGAGCCGTACTTTGGGGGTCCGTGTCGGACCCCCCTGTACGTGTAGCCACGCGAGTCGCACACAGGGGGGACCCATGGGTCCCCCCTACCTGTGCGTGTACGGCGCGAATCTCTTCGCCGCGTACACGCTGTAGGGGGTGCCCTTGTCCGCATCGCACACATTGAGTCAATGGGAGCCCGCGTATGCGTTGTACGACAGGCTCCCATTGACTTCAATGGGAGTCCGACCGACTCGAGTCCGATGGCATACGTGCGCATCGTACTCGTTCGGTCGGGCTGCACGGGTCCGATTCGGTCGGATATCTCTCCGGGTCCGGCTCGGAGAGATTTCCGGCCCGAATCGGAATCGGCCCCTTAGTGTTTTATAGAGCGCGAACGTGACCCGTTAGGGTATCAGAGTGCTTTACAGGGATAACACGTTGTATACAAGTATGAAATAGTCTAGAAAAAGAAACATAAGTAGGGGTAGAAGGAAGTGAAACATTTGGGGAATAACAGGGTGTATACAATGTTCAGATCATAATGCAGAGAAATCCAGCAATTACATTTGTGGGAGTACAAGGTCAGTACAAGATGGATAGCAGCCAGTCAGTCCAAACTCTAGCAGCAACAAAAAATAAGCAAAGCCGCTGAGCAGTGTGTGCAATGCATGATTTATTTGAGAAACTTGCCCATTAGGAAGGTTTTGGCTTCTTTTTTAAATAATGACAGAGTGGGAATTCTTCTGATGAAAGACAGCAGCGAGTTCCAGATTCTTGGTGCGGCCCCAGAGAAAGCACGATTGTACGTTTTTTCCTTTCGGAAGCGGGGTGGCTGGAGCAAAAAGTCTCTGACGGACCAGGAGTTTCTGGCTCCTCCAGAAACCATGATTTTCTGGGCGAGATATGCATTGGGATTTCGTGTGTAGCACTTTGTGGGTGATACATGCCAGTTTGAGTTGGATTCTGGCTTCAAGAGGAAGCCAGTTCAGTGCCTTCAGATGCGATAAGATGTGGTTGAAATTTTTTGAGCCTGTTAAGAGTCTGGCGGCGGCGGCGTTGAGGCAAGCTTTTAGGGGGCCCGTGGAGATCTTGGCCAGGCCAGAAAGGGTTGCGCATCCGTTTTCGATTCTGGAGATAACTAATGCCTGGACTGCGATTTTTAGGTCCGAGGCATCAAGGAAAGGTTTTAGGGGCACATGCATCAAGCTAGGCAATTGCGATTCCTTAATAGCTATTATTAAGGAATCGCTATTAAGGAATCGCAATTGCCTATGCATGTAGAAATCGCTCAATAAATAGCGATTCCTAAACATTCCTTAATTGCTACTCGCAAATTGCGAGTCGCAATTAAGTAATACCTACCCATTCATTCCTATGGGCCATGAGGCCCATAGGAATGAATGGGAAGATATTCACTATTAGCGATTCGCTATTAAAGAATGGCTAATAGCGGAGCTATTTCAAGGGTGCCAGGGTGTCAAAAGGACACCCTGTTGCACCCCTGAAATCTGCATATGAGTACATCTTGCACACACACATGCCCCAAGGGCATGTGTGTGTGTAAATGGAAGTTTGAAAAATGAACTTTAGTGCATTTTTCGAAGTTTTTGCAAATTACCATGCAGTTTAACTTCATGGTAATTTGCTCTCCTATTAGCGAAATCGCAATTTTTTTAACTTTAATGCATTGCATTTAAGGAATCTCAATTTGTGATTCCTTAAATGCAATTGCAATTTAAGGAATAGCAATTTTGCGATTCCTTAAATTGCGATTTCTGCATTTGGGATGATGCATCCCAAATGCAAAAATACTGGTCGCAAAGGGGCAGATTCTGAGAATCTGCCCGTTTGCGACCAGTATTTCGGTTGATGCATGTGCCAGTTAGTTTCCTCAGGTAGCTCAGGTGAAACCTGCCAGTTTTAGCAATCAAGTTGATGTGGTCTCGCGTATTCAGGTTGCTGTCTTGGATTATTCCAAGAGATCAGGCAGATTCCACTATGGTCGGTGTGTAGTTTAGTGCTGTGATCGACTTGGTCCATTCCCAGATGTCAGTGTTACTTTTAGGGGGGGAGATTAGAAGGAACTCCGTTTTTTGTGCATTTAGTTTGAGCTGGTTGCAGGCGAGCCATTGAACAGTCAGCTTTAGGGCCTCATTCAAAGAGTAGATCTCCTCTAGAGATGAGATTTTGATGTAGATCTGGGTATCATCGGCATACATGTGGAAGAAGATGTTGGCGGTACATAGTAATTCAGCTAGTGGTTCAAGGTAGAGATTGAAGAGGGTTGGGGAAAGAGTTGATCCTTGGGGGACTCTGATCGTTATGGGGGAATGTCAGGGCACACAGAGCGTGAGCGCACTGACTGCGGAAGCGGAGATGAACGGGACAAGAAACTACAGTTCCCGTCATCCGCTGGCGCTGTCACCGTACGCGCTGACGTTGCACGCTGTAGACGTGCCGTCAGCAGAATCGGATAATAGGATATGGCGCCTTCACGAAGACGCCGATTATTCTGTGGATTCCCGAGTACCAGGAAGTACGGTCGGGTAAGGGTGCGACCTCGCACCAACTGCTGTTCTTGTGCCTCGCTGTTTTGGCGCTACGGGGCTTCCTGAGCGCTTATCCTCTGTTCCTCCCGTTGGAGAGACACGTTAATTCCTACGGTCTCATGCGGGAGGAAATACTGTTATTACTGTTATTATTGCTTGTGTGACTCAAGAAAAGGAACATTGACACCACTCTCGCTTTGAGGCAAAAGCGGGAGCGCATGATTTATTTACGTAATGTCGGCATAAAAAAGGATGACTGAAGTTCTTCCAAAAAACCTTGGTTTAAGTTGAGGGGTACCTCCTTATAGGAGTTCTCTTCTTCAATGGTAGCGGATGAGATATTGCTGGCTACCTACTGGAATGGCTGACTGACAAGCCAGAAATGCTATACTCATGCGTGATTGCCGTTAACATTGGCTTTTTGTATTATACTCTCGTTCTTTAGGGAGATCTGCCGAGGGTGTCCAGTACTGAACTGATATAGTCTGATGGGGTCAAGCACATTCTAAACGAAGGTATAAGCACTACATTCAGAAGATCTTGAGTACAATAGAGGGTGCATTTCTCCATTTGCTGTGTGACATGTTATTAACTCAACCTGTTTCTTTATTAGAATAGGAATGTGCTGTTACCTTGTACTCACCTTCACATCTCACCCGGCAGAAAGCCCTTCTTGTTTTCTTTACAGGTAGATTGAGTTCCCCTTTCTTTTGTAGAACCTTCTGCGACATAGTAGCTAAAAGTTACAACAGTGTTCTTTACACTAAAAGCTGTTTTCTCTCTTTGTCTGTTCTCAGGTCTCCCTCCCCGCTGTTCCTACCCTTTCCTTCCCTCGCTTGACCATCCCACTAGTCCGAGAGGATTAATTCTATCCGGACTTGGGGCTGTCGAGAGGTGGACCCCTTTTTGCTTCAACCCGATCCTGAGGATAACCTGGTGATCGTGACAGGGAAAGAGCAAATAGATTACTGTTGACTAAGAATCTCTAGGAGCGGTTCAGGAGGAAGGATCTAAACCATTCGAGAACGGTTCCCCTTACTCCCATCCTGAATTCGAGGCGTTCAAGTAGTTTCTCGTGGTTGACTGTGTCGAATGGCGAGGATAAATCCAATAGAATTAGGAGACATGTTTTGCCTTGGTCAAGGGCTTGAAGAGCATCGTCCACAATATGGAGAATAGTAGTTTCCGTGCTGTGCCCAGGTCTGAACCCAGATTGGAATTCGTCTAGCAGATTGAAGTTTGTGATATGTTGGCTCAGATGAAGTTGCACACATTTCTCCAGAACTTTCGCTAGAAGTGGGATATTGGATATTGGTCTGAAATTGTCTTGAGTAGCAGGATTCATGGTGTTTTTTTTAACATGGGTACGACTTGATCGGCTTTTAGAGAGTCAGGTAGGTTCCATGTTAAAATATAGATTACAAAAATATAGTTGAAAAAAATATCGATGTAAAAATATCAATTACAAAAATATCGAATTGCTATACTTAAACAGGTAAGTACAATAATATCGACTCAAAAATATAGATGTAAAAAATATAGATGTAAAAAATATCGATTTTAAAAATAAATTAAAATAAATTAATTAAAAAATATTAAAATTATTAATAAAATAAATTAAATTTAATATATATTTAAACTAATTATAACAAATAAACTTAATTTATTAAATATAAACACAAAAAAATATTTACATATACATATATTTACTTAAATACATTTTATTAACTATTATATTTATTTAATTTATAAACTTTTTTAATTATATAAAAATAAAATAAACACATATATAAATAATTTCAAATAAAATATTCTATATTTAATTAACATATTAAACTATTTAAAAAAATAATACATACATTTAATAACAAAATAAAAACATTAGTAGAAAAAGCGCTGGATAGCGAAGGGGTAAAAATTACTATTCCCACTCCAATGAGTGCAACAGTAGGGAAAGCGCTGGATAGCGGAGGGGTAAAATATACTATTCCCACTCCAGTGAGTGCAACAGTAGGGAAAGCGCTGGATAGCGTAGGGGTAAAAATTACTATTCCCACTCCAGTGAGTGCAACAGTAGGGAAAGCGCAGGATAGCGTAGGGGTAAAAATTACTATTCCCACTCCAGTGAGCGCAACAGTAGGGAAAGCGCTGGATAGCGGAGGGGTAAAATTTACTATTCCCACTCCAGTGAGTGCAACAGTAGGGAAAGCGCTGGATAGCGGAGGGGTAAAAATTACTATTCCCACTCCAGTGAGTGCAACAGTAGGGAAAGCGCTGGATAGCGTAGGGGTAAAAATTACTATTCCCACTCCAATGAGTGCAACAGTAGGGAAAGCGCTGGATAGAGGAGGGGTAAAAATTACTATTCCCACGCCAGTGAGTGCAACAGTAGGGAAAGCGCTGGATAGCGGAGGGGTAAAATTTACTATTCCCACTCCAGTGAGTGCAACAGTAGGGAAAGCGCTGGATCCCAAAACAATAAAAAATAAAACCATCAACATTTTTATTAAATTAAATTTCCAATATTAACATAATTAATATATAAATTTAAATATATTATTATTAACAAAGATAATAAAAAAAATTAATTACCCATTATTTAACACTATTAAATCCACAACACACACCTACAATTAATTACACAATTAAATTTAATAATTACTAATTAATGAAAATTAATTTATTATTTATTAATTAATCAATAAAAAATTAATTACTTACCACCTTTCACACCATTTACACATATTAACACCAAAACACACACCTAAAATTAATTACACAATTACAATTAATAATTAATTGATGGTAATTAACTTAAAAGTATTTAATAATTAATCAATAAAAAAAATTAATTACTTACCACCCTTCACACAATTTACACATATAAACACCACAACACACACCTAAAATTAATTAAGCAATTAACCTAATTATTTATTAATTGACTAATTGAAATTAATTAACAACTAATTATTAAACTATTATTAATTAATCAATTAATTATTCAATAAATCTTATAAAATTAAATTACTTCCCACCCTAATCCCCTATAAACCCACAACCCGCTACGGAACTAAAAACACAGAATTAAACTTAAAATAAATTAATAACTAGTAAAACTCTAAAACATATAATAAAATAACAAACAATTCTCATTAAAAACACTAAAATACATAAAATTATTAATAAATCGATATTTTTGTAAACTATATTTTTGTAAACGATATTTATTACAAAGATATTTATGTAATCGATATTACTTACCTGTCAGTCGATATTCTTGTCAGCTATATTTTTGTTCTCAATATTTCTTCTCCACGATATTTTTGCGGCGATATTTCTGTCCCGCGATATTTTTGCGGCGATATTTCGACTCTGCACCGTCAGGTATGGTCCCTTTTAGTAGGGAAGCGTTGATTATTGTAGTCCAAATGGGAATGATAAATTGGGAGGTCGCGGCCATGCAGCTGGAGGGGAATGGGTCATTGAAGTGGTTATTCGGATTTATTTAAGGAGGATAGAATTTTCGAGATGGAATGGTTGTCATATAACTTGAAGTTGGACCAGTGCGCTTGGTTCTTGGGTGTTGTCTCGGGGGGAAGAGAGGAGAGATGGGACCCGGCAGGAAGAGGTCGGATGTTGGTGGCGGAATTAAGTTCATTTTCTAGGGAGGTAATTTTGGCTGTAAAGAAGGAGGAGAACTCCTCACAGTTTATTAGGGATTTTGAGGTTTCTTTAGAAGTTTTAGCCAGTTTGTTAGATTGGTGTTTGACCATTTCAAAGAGCTTGCAAGGTCTGTTCTTAGCGTTTTCCAGTTCCGATCTAAAGAACTCTTTTTTAGATTTGAGGATGTTCCTATTGTAAGCATTTCTGGTCTGTCGGAGAAGTTTTAGTTGGGAGGCTGAGGGGTGCTGTCTCCAGGTTCTTTCTGTTAGCCGGAGGGTTCTCCTTTCATTTTTGAGGGATCCGTAGAACCAGGGGTTTTTGTCTTTGACTCGGGGTCTTTTTAGCTTTAGCGGGGCAAGATCATCAATTATGTCAGACATAGTCGAGTTGTAGTGTTCTGTAAAGTCGTGGACCTTTGAGAGATTTGGGTGGGGGGGGAGGTCATTCTCGCAGCGTGCAGCCAGCTTCCCGAGATCTAGGCTCTTTGTGTCCCTGAGCCAGAGTTTCGGTTTCACGGGTTGCGCTGGCCTTGTCTTGTGGGTGCCAGGTAATAAAAAGTTAATAGGAAAGTAATAGCGTGGTGGTCAGACCAGTCGCATGGATCTATTGAGTTAAGCCTAACCGCCGTTGCCTTAGCAATAGTAACTATGAACACTCTCATGCTGTGGGAGATGTGAAACTTTGTTATTATATATTGAGTTACCGACAACAGGTTTAATTGTGGTGATTACCAGGGTCCGAGGTAGAAGTGAGAATCTGCGGCATTGCTACGTCATGTTAACTTAAATTAAATCAAGGAAATAGATTGAAACCTCAAAATGAAGCAATTAGTTCTCTAATCTCTATCCTGTTGTCTTTACCTTATCTTTGAAGTTACAGTGGCTTTTATTCTGTGTAAACAGGAGCCTATGGCTCTAACGCCCTCTTACGGTTACCCTAACTCTCTAGCTGTCCTTTAGACATTTGTCAGTGACTTTCGTGAATGTCTTCCCTTTTACAGTTGCCCTGCCTTCAGGGAGGCCCTGTCAATGTCAGTCAAGCAGTCATCAGATTCAATATCAGTCTTTGTGAGATAGGTCCAATCCAGATCTGAATATTTTAGATTGACCTTTCTCTCTCTCTTGGGCTATTTAGAAGTCCTCAGCTCAATGCCTTTGTCTACAACGTCAAGTTGCTCAGCATGGTCTAGTTTTTCTAGCTTACTAACTTTCCTTATTGTCTCTGGTCTTCTCTTAGTTGTCAATAGTCTCTTTCGGCTTGTCGTAGTCTTTGGCCAACCTTCCTCAGTCGAGCCACGATCTTTAGAGATGCTTGTAATTTCTAGCTCTAATAAGGCAAACTCACTCTCAGAGGTGGAACTTCCTTGAGCCATGCCACTTTCAGGTTCCTGTGCTCTTGACTCAGGCAGGGTCGATTCAGCCTTCCATTAAATTTTCGCTGTGTCTGTGAATATGTTTTCTCAACCCAGTGGTTGGTATCACAGTTGTTGCTGGAATGATGACGCCACCACCTGGCTCTCGTTCTTGTTGATGCTCTGCTGTGGGTGATTGCGTACCCTCTGACTGGTGGTCTTCTTTTTTGGAAGCTTCAGAAATTTCGAACCTAGGGCGACTCGAAGAATTAGTGGATGTTGGCTGTGCTTCTTCCTCTTCCCATCTTACCCTCTTGATATGGGAGGCGTGTATCCAGTTCGGTCGACCAGCACGCTTCACAGCAGTGCTGGTGACCAGGATCACCTGATACGGCCTTTTCCAATGCTCCTCCAGATAGGACTTTTAGACGTGCTTCTTATGTGAACCCAATTGCCGGGGTTCAAATCATGTCCTGGAGACTCTCGAACAACTAGAGTAGCGGCATCAACCTGATGGAAGATAGAAAATATCACATCAGCTAATCCATTGCAGTACTTGAGAACTAGATCATCTGTGATATTCACAAGAGCAGCTGCTGAAACTGAGGGAATTCACCTTGTGAGGAGATAATCCTGTTCGTCTACAAGGGGTACCTCAAATACTCATCAATACCAAAGGAAGGGCATCTGGCCATTTAAGGGAAGTAGATGCACAGGCTTTGGCCAATTTGGCTTTGATGATCCCATTTAGTCTCTCTAGCACGTCTGATGCCTCAGGTCTGTAGCTACAATGGAATCTCTGGTCAATCCCTAGTGCAATGCACAATAACTGTATCACCTCGTTCTTGAAGTGACTTCCTTGATTGGATTCACGATGAACCGACACCATGAATTGTGGTATTAACACCCACAATAACAACGTGGCAACCCTCAGGCTGTCACACGTCCGCGTGGATATGCCTGGACTAATTGGGAAAACAAACACACAATATCTAGGATATACCTCAATTGGTTACATCGGGGCATCTCCACAAAATCGATCTTGAGTCAGTTGAAGTAACCATCAGACTTTCCAATGTGGCCCATGGTCACTACAACCTTTTTGTCTACATTCTGTTTTTGACAGGTTACACAACATTGACACATGCTTTCTGACATTGATCGAAAATGGGGATTGTACCAGTACAGGCAAAAGGTGGACACCATCCCATCTCTTCCTACCTGTGTTGGACCATGCATGTGTCATACCATAGTAGATAGCATGGAATCAGGGAGCACTGGCTTCCCATCACTAGACACCCAGATCTCACTGGCATCCTTCACACATTCCATCTTTTCTCATTTGGCTTTCTCTGTTTCTGGGGCACTGTGTTGTAATTCCCTCAGCTCATTGAAAGTGTGTACAGTGTTCAACAGCATATTTGTCACCGTTTCTCCTTTCCCATTACAGGGCTCATCCACGTGAAAGGTGCCAGACTCAAGAGCACAATATTGCGCAATTTCATCCGCATAGTGGTTACTTCAGGTTACAAAATGATTGCCGCTATTGTGCACAGCCTATTTCACCACTGCAATATCTTTTGGCAATTGCAAAGCCCCAGCAGAGGTTGTGAAACCTCACTGTGACCATAACTGCCCAAAATCATGCACTACAGCGGATCCATACTGGGTGTCAGTATAAATGGTAACGCTTGAGACTTCTGATATACAGCAGGCTCTAGTAAGGGCAATCAAATTGGCTACTTGTGCAGACGTTACAAGGCACAGGGAGGATACTTCCACAATGCAACTTAATGTGCAAACGGCATAATCAGCTATTAAAATTCTGTGTTGGTCTCTCAAACAAGACCCAGCAACAAAAAGGGTATGATCAGATTCGGGAAAGGGTACATCCAATATCTCAGGCCTTGGTTTTGTGAAGAATTTGATAACGTTGACACAGTCATGGTCAAAGTCACCCTCCTCATCTCCTTCTGGAGTTGGTAGCAGAGAAGCAGGGTTTAGGACATTGTATCTCCTGATAGGGACATTTTCAGTAGCCAGAATGATTTTCTCATAGAGGGTTAAGCAGCTGCTTGTCAAAAGCTGCATGCATGTGCGAGTTATGAGGATTTCAATTGATGAGGGACCATTACAATTAGTGGGTAGCCCATCACTATTCCTTAGGCAATGCTGTGATTACAGGATTAAGAGTTGCTGAGAAATACCCAGTGGGGTGCTTGGTCTCCCCATGGGCTTGCGTTAGCACTGATAAAGCACACCCATCTTTCTTGTGGCAAAAAAGCACAAATTATTTTGTATAGTCTGGCATTTCGAGAACGGGTGCGCTGCAAAGCAAATGTTTGAGTTCCAGGACGGCTTCCATCTTTTTACCATCCTTTGGTACCGGGTCATTGACATTAGTGTGCGTCAGCCTCAGTAAAGGCCTTCCCACAAAGGAAAAGTTTGGGATCCGTTGTCAGCAATAGCCAACCAAACCCAAAAACATTCGCACTTCTTTCTGCATGGTTGGAAACTTCATTTTAAGGACTGTTTCAATGCATTCGTGGAACACTCGTCTGACTCCCTTTTCTATCTGGTGCCCTAGATACATGACTTCTTTTAGACAGTATTGTAATTTCTCAGCTAAACAGTTGAGCTTAGCAATGGTGTCTTGTCTGCAAGCTTCCTTTTTCATCAATGCGATCAGGAGATCGTCGATATACTGAATTAGGGTCGAGCTACATGGTAACTGCAGAGACTCTAGATTTTTTAAAGTATCTGATTGAAATAGGATGGACTTTCGGTTTACCCTTGGGGGCGCGACATCACACGAGAGTCTTCTCCTGGAACCGAAACGCGAAGAGAAACTGGCTCTTTTTGTGAAGGGGAACCGAGAAGAAAGCCTGGTAGAGGTCAATGACTGTAAACTGTAGGAAACTGGCTCTATATATACTACACCAAAATGAGGTATATTGTGTATAGAGTCCAGGTGACCCCAGAGGTAGGCAGAGGTTAAAGTTAGATAGAACCTTACTCTCTATTTGTGGTAGAGTGGTCGAGCAGTAAGGCAGTATCAGAGGACAGTGTTAAGCATTTGATGTACACACTCAGTCAGTAAATGAATTCACACACTCAAGAACTGAACTCTAGGCCAATTGTTTTTGTATAAAAAATATACAGTTGTTTTATTTTAGAACCAAGCAAGCCTGGCACAGGTAAGCATAAAATACTTTGCAATAATAAGTTGCTGAATATAGAACAGTTTGAAAATGCAATAGAAATTGTACTTTGTTTGATTTACATGGATGCAGTAGGTTGCAACACTTAGCAAATACAGTACATTGAAATGAATAGGCTTTTTCAGTAAATTACAGGTAAGTTACTTTTTACGTTACTTTTCTAACTCAGTGCTGGATACCTAGATTCAGCACTGGGACATTTCCTGCAAACAGGTAAGTAAATACGGTTTGGTTATTCGTGCGATTTTTAAAGAATATTTTCAGATTTCAAAACTCCACACTTAGAAACTTTTTGGAGCAGTACATTGAAATGAATAGGCTTTTTCAGTAAATTGCAGGTAAGTTACTTTTCACGTTACTTTTCCAACTCAGTGCTGGATACCTAGATTCAGCACTGGGACATTTCCTGCAAACAGGTAAGTAAATACAGTTTGGTTATTCGTGCGATTTTTAAAGAATATTTTCAGATTTCAAAACTCCACACTTAGAAACTTTTTGGAGCAGTACATTGAAATGAATAGGCTTTTTCAGTAAATTGCAGGTAAGTTACTTTTCACGTTACTTTTCCAACTCAGTGCTGGATACCTAGATTCAGCACTGGGACATTTCCTGCAAACAGGTAAGTAAATACGTTTTGGTTATTCGTGCGATTTTTAAAGAATATTTTTAGATTTCAAAACTCCACACTTAGAAATCTTTTGGAGAAAAAGTGTCCATGTTATCCTATGGAGGAAAAGCAGGTTATCGGTTTGTAGGTAAGTAATCGACTGTGGGAGTTAAGGTTCTGGGGTTAGACTCAGGGGTCCCCCCGGGTCAGTGGTGCACTGTTGTTGCACCCTCAGCGGCACTAGGGCGGCCGGGTGCAGAGTGTTGAGGCACAATGTTATCCTATGGAGGATAGGGGGTCTCAGGTTGGTGGCTGCTGGCAAGCAGGCCACTGGGTTGTGGGAGCAAAGCTCCTAGGGTTTAGGTCAGGGCAAATAGGGAACCAAATTAGCACCAAAGGTGCACCCTCAGCGGCACTAGGGCGGCCGGGTGCAGGGTGCTGTTTTGAGGTTGGGTGCCCTGTTGTTTTCAATGGAGCACCTCCGGTTAGAAGAAACGCTGCAGGCTCGGGGACGAGGATCTTCTGGGTGCGACCACCACTTCGAGGGGTAAGTTGGGATGTCTTGGGTTGGTTAGGCTCCGTTGGTTTGGGCACACAAGGCCGTGGGGCGTCGGGTGCAGTGGTGCCTTGGGCCGTCGGAAAGCCTTACCAGCTCTGGTCGCGGTAGAGGGGATCCTCTGGATTGAGGCTGCAGGCGTCGACTGGAGGCTTGAGGCAGGTCAGGAGTCACCGGATCTCGGGTCAGGATCGCCGAGTGACCTCCTCGTGGTGTTTTTCCACTCGAGCTCGGGCTGGGTTCGGCGGGTGCAGAGTGGACTGGATTCGCGGTATCCGGCCGGAGCCAGAAGCTGCAGTTTGAACAAGTCCGGTGTTCACGGGAGAAGCAGTCTTGGAAGTAAAGGCAGGCAGGTCCTCCGGGGTTTTTGAGGTTGCTGGCTGCAGGACACACCGGGATTTCGCAGGAGCAGGTTCGAGGGGAGACAGGCCTGTAGGGCTGGGGCCAAGTCAGTGGACGTCGTCCTCTTGTTAGCTCTGCACGGCTCTTCATCCTTCTTCTTCTTTTCTTCTTGTTGTCAGGCTGGATCTGAGGAAGCAAGGTTCAGGGTGCCCCCTAAATACTAGATTTAGGGGCGTTACAGGTAGGTAAAGGGCAGGGACCAATGGGTCCCTTCCCTGGGGTGGGTACACCCCCTATCGTGCCACCCTCCAGTGGGAGGGGGGCAGGAGCCTGTCCCTGGTTGGTTGGGTCCCCCCATCCTCAAGATGGCTGGGACTCAGAGTTGTGCTTCACCTCTCCTCGCCCACCTGAGGGGTGGAGTTGGCAGAGGTGGGCACACCTCTTTCCCTCACTTGTTTTTCCCGCAGGTTCTCCCGCCCAAAGTGGGGGGTAGAACCAGTGGGGACCAGTTGCCGAAAGCAGCAAATGGTCTGGGGAGGCTCACAAAGGCGGCATGCCTTTGAAGCTTCCCCTTCGTGAACCCTGCCCATCCTGGGGGAGGAGGCTTGGCACCTCGTCCCAGGATGTGCATTGTTTCAGGCCCCCGAGAGCAGCAGGCTCTCGACCCAGGGGTTCAGAAACATGTCTGTTGGTGGCAGCCTAAGCAGCCACTAAGTCAGGTCACTAGAAGTTGGTCGAGTTTCAGGGGGCATCTCTAAGATGCCCTCTGTTGTGCATTTTACATTAAATCCCACACTGGCATCAGTGTGGGTTTAATGTGCTGAGAAATTTGATACCAAACTTCCCAGTTTTCAGTGTAGCCATTATGGTGCTGTGGAGTTCGTAATGACAAACTCCCAGCACCATATACTCTTAATGGCAGCACTGCACTTACAGTGCCCAGGAATGTACTTGGGCACTGTAGGGGTACAGGGCTCATGCACCTGTACTGTAGTGTAGTTCCTATTTCCCTAATAGGCTCTGCGCATTGGAATAATATACCCTATAGGTTTGACATAGGACTGAGGTCAGTATGTCCCTATCGAGTATATTAAACTTAATTACTTTGTGCCAGCTAGCTCAGAGGCCACTAGAAACTCCTTGAAAACAAGAAGGGAGTAGTTTCTGGCAACCGCATAAACATGACAACTTCTTTTCCCTTTAGAATCGGAACACTCTCAGAATCGTGGAAACAATAGATAACAGTTTCACTCAGCTAATCGTGCATGCTTAGTTTCTTCAGAGTTACACAGAAAGAATAGACGGGTGTTGCAATAAAAGGATTTATTGAACAGTCTTGTTTCTCGTGTAAGAGATATGAGCTGTTATGATCACAAGACAATATGCAAGATATATAATGTACAGCGTAAGCAGTAGAAAGAAATAATACTGCGCTAGCATTATCTTTTAGCTATCACACATATATTCATATACATAAATAACATAAGCTAAAAATGCGAGTGCTCATACGATGCGTCTCTAAGCTAGTTCTACACCTGTGTACCTAACCTAGGTGTAGGACAAGGTAAGAAGTAGGTGATGTATTCTATAGTATGATATACTAAGAGTCTGTATGCCAAGAGTCCCTCTAGGTTCTAGTCAGCTCCATACCTTGAGAATGAGAGAGGTGGGAATCTCTTTCCGGACTCGAACTCTAACACCCCGCGAAGGGAGTCAGAACACTGGAAGCTGGATTCTCTGCGAGCAGGGATGACAGCGTCTCTTCTCAGTGCGTCAGGCCGGGACACGGGCTCCTCTAAAGTCGAGGTCTCCTCCTCACTTGCTTGGGCAAGGGAAGGTATATTTATACCTGGAAGGTGCCTTGGAATGTTAGCATTGACGTGAAGTCGGGCAGAGGAAGACATCAGGAATGAACCCTTAAGGTATAGCGGTTCATGCATAATAGATGAGTTCTTGGAGAAATCAATAATCCTGTGCTAGGGGAACTCCCAAGTGCTTAAGGGTCTGGTTTCTAAGAACTCGTTGTGACGTTGTGGTGGACAGATGTCGGTGACCATGCCTGTATTTGGAGTGCATGGCTCATGCCTAAATAAGGACAGGGTTTTTATGCCTATATAAGGGCAAGGCGAATTGTGCCTATATAAGGACATGTTTCGGAAAAGCCTATATACGGACACCTAAAGCGGAATACAACAGTACCCTCACCACTGCCATAGTGCAACCAGCTAGAGGGGTGACTGATCTATGCCAGGGCAGTGGTTTGTAGGCATGGCACACAGGGATGTGTGCCATGTCGACTCTTCACTTTGTTCTGCACCAAGACACACAGCCTGCAAAGGCAGTGTGTGTGTGAAAAGGTGCAGGGCCTCTAAGGGAGGCACAATAGGTGCTGCAGCCCTTAGGGGCCTTCCCGGGTCACAGTGCCCTGGGTACCTGTGGTACCATTTACCAGGGGCCTACCTGTGGCCAGGGATGCCAATTGGGTTTAGGCTTCAATGCAGTTTTAGGGAAGGAACATAGGCCCTGGGTACCTGATTAGCAGGAGCCCAGGGCACACTCAGTCAAAGAACATCAGCCATTCAGCAAAAAGTGGGGGCATACCATGCAAGAAAGAGGGCACTTTCTCACATAAACCACTCAGTTTCTAGAGGAATTTAGAACAAGATCACGGCAGGATTTGGTACTACAGGATAGCATGGAACGATAATATGGTTAATTTTCCGAAGATCCGGAACTATCCATTACTTTTTGTATGCCTTTTGTAAGGCCATGATTAGAGAGTTACATGGACTCCCGATGACTTCCTTCAGGACGCCTTGTTTTATCCTGCTCTCAATTACGGGAGTGATTCCTGCAATGGCTTCTGGGTTCATTTTGTAAGGGTGTGCTTGTGGAAAAACTGTGTTAGGTCAAAGGGTCTTTAAGGGATTTACGCCTTTGATCAATTCAATCTCTCTCCCTGTATAATCCCAAACATCCTCTGTGACTGTCTCCCTTAAATCGATGCGTAAGTCCTCTTTGGTAATAACCGGATACAGTCTAACAACAAGCTTCGGTATTTGCAGCTTGAATACTGAATCGGCTGCTTGGGTCTCAATCCCGACTCCATCCTGTGTGCAGTAAATGACACAGTTAGGATTGCAAAGGAGATCCCTTACTAACAAGTTTACAGGGCTCAAATCACAAACCACAAACTGATGTCATTCTTTGATATCTCCTATCTTTACTGGGACATGGGCTGTAATCTGATTGGTACACTGCTGATTACTAATGCCTACAACTTGGACTTGCTTTCCCGCCTGAGAGGGGTAGGGTTGGAACCTCAAGTGTTCTAATAGTCTATTGGGAGGCACCTGTGTCTATCAGGAAAGATATGGGATGTCCTTTAACCTCTCCTTCCACATACAGTCCACTCTGGTCAACTTCTAGGATTGTGCGAAGCACACACTCCTCCTACCCCCTCAGGCACAGTCATTGGGCCTGATCAAAGTCTTTGGAACTCTCAGACATCATGGAACCGAGCCATTCTAAGGCACAAATGGGTTTTGGGGAACTCTGTTACTCTGTTGGAAGTGGGGATTTCCTCCCTTCATCTGCATGGGGCCGGGTGAACTCTGTGGCATGCCACATTTTGGAATCTTTGGGGTTGACATAGGGGGTCCAAGTATTGGAGGAGGAAGCTCTCCCTGCACTGCGAGATTCGCAGCTTGGGGATTGATCATAACTCGATCAGGGTTATAACGACACTCCAGCTTCCAATACCCGACATGTTGCAAATATGGCATGGGGTAACCTTCTTTAGGGCACTTATGCTGGTTCCTGGAGCATTACCTCAACCACGTCCTACTCCCAAGGCATTACCTCTATACACAATGGAAACTCCTTGCATGCTGATCCCAATGCTGGGGTTAATTATGAGTCCCGGTGATGGTGCATAAAGTCCCTTCATTGCTCCATTTTGTGCCAGTTGAGTCTGTGCAATCATGTACTTCTCCCTTATCCCCTTTCGCTTTACTTCTAGCAAGTCACTACAATATTTTGCGTATTGCAGGATCTTGTCCAGCGGTTTACTCTGCCAACAAACAACCACTAAAGATAAACATACTCAGTTTCTTTAGGTTCGAGAGAGGTTCGAAAAATCTTAGGCAAATGTATTCCTCTTTAAAGGATCTTAGTCTTTAAATGTACTATGACTTCCTCGTATTTGGTTTTAACCAGGGACAAGTATGCATTTTTACCCTGTACGTTAGGAGGCTCCTGAGTAGGCCATTCAGATGCCCTCTTGCATTCCGCCCACAGGTCCTTTGGGACCGCCACCTCAAATAACACATCCAGATCTGCCCACAAGACTTTGGAAATGGTCATTATGTGGCCCATCTGTGTGTACCACTTATCAGGATTTTTCATTAACTTAGGAAGAGATCTTGTAAAGAGGAAAAATCTCTTTGGGACCACAGGACATGTACATCGTCCAACTTCCCTTAAACCGTATTCCCTCACTGCTTCTCCAGCAGCATCTCCCTCATCTTACTTGGCAGCCTCATTTTTTCTTATTTGTCTTCTTAGTCTTGCTCCAATCCCTAATGCTCTCAAGCAATTCTCTTACCTGGGTTCTCAATTTCCCCTGCTTTAGCAGCTTCAATTCCTTTTCACCCATCATCATCCTAACATTCTTCTGCAACTTCTCTCTCTGCGTTAAATCGACTCTACATTCATCTAAACAGAAATCTCTACAATGGCGAGAAGACTACCTACTTTCACACAACGGTAGACTCTCGATCGGTGGGAGTCGCGATTCCCAGTGCGCTCACTCCTGTGCACCAAGGAATGAACTGCCACTAAGCTTGATTAAAACACTCATACAAGGAGAAATTAGTTACCTATCTTTGTGTGACAGATAGCACCTCACAATACACCTCAACTTAGCAGACAAGTTCAACAATTCAGTAATTTAACTTGAGGTACCTCTCTCCAGTTACCTACCTTACATATAATAATCCACATTTATCGAATTCAAAAGTCAAAGAATATAATCAAGAACACAATAACTACTATCCCCATATATCCATGAGCTAAAGCTACATAATTATTGTTCTCAAAGTACGTCCTCTGTATTCCACCACGGTACGCCTATATACTCTGCCTTGCAACTCACTTCTCATTCATCATTCGCAAGCATGCAAATCCCTATTATTACTCATGTCACCCTTCTTCTGCCACCTCATCTTCCGGAACCAGGGTTGGGTTGGGACTGGGTCAATTTGAATGACGGTGAACAACCAGCTGACCGTGAAGGTACAGTAATAGGTTGTATAGCCAACTGGATTTAACTAGTACTGATAGGATCCAATTGGAACCATCAGCTCTGGTACCAGATCTATCAGCACACAAACTAGTCTCCTCTTAACTCTACCAAGGGCACATCAACGTCTTGGACCGAGAATGGTGTAGTCCCTATATGGACTTTGGTGCTCCCTGACTAGACTCGTCTCTACTTCTATAGAGCCCAAACTAAGAATCAGAACTGTAGCATTTTCAGTAAGAATGGCAGACACAGGTCAAGATTTAAGGAGTTTTATATAAAGTATTATTAAGCAGAATACATGAAGTATCTCACAAGCAGGGCACAAGTCCTAAAAAAAGAAGTGGGGGGACTAACCTAGTTAATCAGTAAGCAAGTGATATCATGGCGCGTGACATCACGGCGCGTGACACGCATGGCATCACAAGAAGTGACATCAAATCTTAAGCCCTCACATACATATTTAGCAGGTGTATCATGAGTACATTGGAGCACATTTCGAGTATACTTCTCCTGCATTAGGCAGAAGATTCACACTTTTGTACGCTACACATATACACATAAAACAATGGTGCCTTTGTCAGCGTAAAGCTTCCTCTAGCCATAGTGCTTTAAAAGAAAAAATAGTGATATTTAAATTATTACAACGCCTCCTCAGGGGTAGTAAGCCCTATATAAATGCTATTTATTTTGTGCAAATACTGGGAAAGACCAACACATCTGCAGTTCTTACAGTGCATGCATATCTCCTAAACAGAGTCTGAACAAAGTGAAAAGCTGCCTCTCTTCAGTATGTGTGAAGTGCTAACAAGGTGTGAGCCTTTGTTTCTCCTCTGCTGCATTTGCTTCTGGGTGTGAGGCTCCTGACTGCTGCCAGCCAGGGGTCTCGAACAAAGGAGGCCTGATGACCCCTCAGACTCGGCCTTTGTTAAGAACCAGCAGGAGTTAGAAATAAGAGAGCCCCGTCCCCGCCTGCACGTTGTTGCCGATCGAAAGCAGATAACAACGTGCAGGCGCTGCTGAAAGTGTCCCGGTGTTTAGATATTACACTGGGACGAATTCAGCATCTTTATCAGTGGGGCCCAACTTCTTGGCAGGGTGGACGGCGTCCCCCCTGTGAAATAAGTGGGGGGACGCCGTCCACCCGCGTGGACCCCCGACTCGTGCCCTGCTCACAAGCATGATTAGCAATAAAGAGTACAAATCATAAGTACAGAGAACTCGATAAAGTTTAATGCAAAATCCAGCATAGATTCACCTTACTAAATGGGGAATAGGGTGTCCTAGCTGCAGAGGAAAAATACATCCTTTTATAGGACTTTAAACAAAGGATTTCATCCATTACTAAGCATGTACATGGTTCTCAAGATGTGCACCAATAAGGAACAAGCTAGAAGAAACATTTTAATACACAATACATTTGAGGATCTTCTCATAATACTACTACATTGAATACAGTCGCACTCACAGTTTACTCAAACATGTGAGTTGACACATTGTATAAACCATGGCCTGGGACAGTTGGGATGTCCTTGGTTCAATCAATCAATCAATCAAGGTTTATACAGCACGACCGCTCACCCGTGAGGGTCTCAAGGTGCTGAGGTTGGATGGGGGCTGCTGTTCCATCTGGGTGCTGAGGTTCAGTCAAAGAGCCAGGTCTTGAGATCCTTCCTGAATTGGGTCAGCAACGGGCTTGCCTGAGGTGGAGAGGCAGGGTGTTCCAGGTCTTGGCAGCGAGGTAGGGGATACTGCGGACAAGTCTGGCTGCAGCGTTTTGAATGTTCTGTAGTTTCCTGAGGAGTTTCTGGGTGATGCCTGCTTAGAGTGCATTGCCGTCGTCGAGTCTGCTGCTGAAGAGGGCGTGGATGACCGTCTTTCTGGATTTAGTGGGAATCTATCTGAAGGTCTTTCGAAGCAGGCGAAGCATGATGAGGAGACGGCATTGATCTGGCGGTTCATTGTGAGCGAGGAGTCCAGTATGATGCCGAAGTTTAACGCGTGGTCCATGGGTGTGGGGGGTGTTCCTAGCGTGGCGGGCCATCAGGAGTCGAACCAAGTGGAGAGGGTGGGTCCCAGGATGAGGACTTAGGTCTTATCCAAGTTGGATTGGGTACAACACGGTGAGAGGCTCCTGGTAACATTCACTGTATTTTAGTAGGAAGACTGCAATTCTTTATTTAGCCGAGAAAAAACAACAGCAATGATCACGTGATTTTGTACTGCGTCACAAAACATAAAACAACATACAGATGGCATAAATATCTTTCATGGCACACAGTTGCACATAGGATTTCTACCTTTAAAAGAGAAAAATAGCGGCAATTTGATGTTGTTTTAGGATTTTGCAAAGGCCAGGCTACTATATAGGAAAGCCCTGCCAAGTACCATGCATCAGGCATTAGATTAACGCATAATTTTAGTGTGGTGGTCCACATCACCGCACTAAAATGCATAAGTCACGCATATATAGCACCTCCTGACACCCTTGGCGCTGCGTGGCATAAGCCGAGACAGATGTTGGAGCTGCGTTCCATTAAGTAAAGTAGTGCAAGCCTGGTGAGTGCAGTGCACACACTGTGTACTGCCTGCCCACAGCCTGCTGCATACAAATTTGGAAGCATTGCAACCAGCTACTAAATTAGAGTTGATAAAGAAAACAATTGGTCCCAGACAAAATTATTTACAGTTGAGTTGTAAATGGTTTAGTTGTTTGAGAAGATATCAGAATGCGATTTCTTTAGCATATGTACATAAGAGGCATATATCATTTACCCCAGAGAATGTGTATGCGTACTCTACAGTATGACACAAAACAAAAGGCACCCAAACTTAATTGAATTGCAGAGACTGAATTGAATTGCAGAGACTAATTTATTTCTATTGCGTCTTATTCAACTAGTGACAAACATAAACATAATCATAACGCTCAGAATAATTTGTCAGAGAGGTTACTCCAAGATGGAGGGAAGGAGTGGAAGTTAGTGCTCGTGTGTGGTATAGAAAAATAGAAAAAGACGGACCGCTCTGCGGCATAGAGCAATTCAGAAACATTGCCCACATGGATAGACTACCAAAGGGGATGATGGACGGAGTGTTAGAGCAAATCAAACACTCACCCCCAGTCAACTGATCTGGGTTTAATCCATCATCATTCTTTAGCTCACTCCACCACCCCAGTTCAGACATGGCCATATGCAAATCAGTCTGACCCTGTGCCTCATGGGAACAGTCCAGCCCGAACTGCCAAGCCATGTCTTCCCTGGACCGGAAACAAGCATCCTGGGACCGGTTTCGGGTTCAAAACCCTCATCAGCCAGGCTATCTTGAATCCAGTGGCAAAGTGAGCAAGGGACCCACATCTGGGCATACCCTGCCAACTTAGGCGAACAAAGCGATACCAAAGGGGATGATGGACGGAGCGTTAGAGCAAATCAAACACTCACCCCCAGTCAACTGATCTGGGTTTAATCCATCATCATTCTTTAGCTCACTCCACCACCCCAGTTCAGACATGGCCATATGCAAATCAGTCTGACCCTGTGCCTCATGGGAACAGTCCAGCCCGAACTGCCAAGCCATGTCTTCCTTGGACCGGAAACAAGCATCCTGGGACCGGTTTCGGGTTCAAAACCCTCATCAGCCAGGCTATCTTGAATCCAGTGGCAAAGTGAGCAAGGGACCCACATCTGGGCATACCCTGCCAACTTAGGGCGAACAAAGCGATACCAAAGGGGATGATGGACGGAGCGTTAGAGCAAATCAAACACTCGCCCCCAGTCAACTGATCTGGGTTTAATCCATCATCATTCTTTAGCTCACTCCACCACCCCAGTTCAGACATGGCCATATGCAAATCAGTCTGACCCTGTGCCTCATGGGAACAGTCCAGCCCGAACTGCCAAGCCATGTCTTCCCTGGACCGGAAACAAGCATCCTGGGACCGGTTTCGGGTTCAAAACCCTCATCAGCCATGCTATCTTGAATCCAGTGGCAAAGTGAGCAAGGGACCCACGTCTGGGCATACCCTGCCAACTTAGGGCGAACAAAGCGATGCCACTGGAATCAAGCTATCCTGGCTGAAGAGGGTGAAACCCCGAAACCGGTCCTAGGATGCTTGTTTCCAGTCCAGGGAGGACCTGGCTTGGCAGTTCGGGCTGGACTGTTCCCATGAGGCACAGGGTCAAGACTGATTTGCATATGGCTGGGTTCAAACTGGAACGGCATGGTGAGCAAAAACGATGGATTTAGGCCCAGATCTCTGTACTGGGGTGAATGTATGACATTGTTCTGCATTCTGTCCATCAACTGTTGTTTTTGCATTTGTCACCCCGAGTGGGACGGGTATGCCCAGACGTGGGTCCCGTGCTCTCCATGCCACTGGAATCAAGCTATCCTGGCTGAAGAGGGGTGAAACCCCGAAACCGGTCCTAGGATGCTTGTTTCCAGTCCAGGGAGGACCTGGCTTGGCAGTTCGGGCTGGACTGTTCCCATGAGGCACAGGGTCAAGACTGATTTGCATATGGCTGGGTTCAAACTGGAACGGCATGGTGAGCAAAAAACGATGGATTTAGGCCCAGATCTCTGTACTGGGGTGAATGTATGACATTGTTCTGCATTCTGTCCATCAACTGTTGTTTTTGCATTTGTCACCCCGAGTGGGACGGGTATGCCCAGACGTGGGTCCCGTGCTCTCCATGCCACTGGAATCAAGCTATCCTGGCTGAAGAGGGTGAAACCCCGAAACCGGTCCCAGGATGCTGGCTTCCAGTCCAGGGAGGACCTGGCTTGGCAGTTCGGGCTGGACTGTTCCCATGAGGCAATGGGTCAAGACTGATTTGCATATGGCTGGGTTCAAACTGGAACGGCATGGTGAGCAAAAACGATGGATTTAGGCCCAGATCTCTGTACTGGGGTGAATGTATGACATTGTTCTGCATTCTGTCCATCAACTGTTGTTTTTGCATTTGTCACCCCGAGTGGGACGGGTATGCCCAGACGTGGGTCCCGTGCTCTCCATGCCACTGGAATCAAGCTATCCTGGCTGAAGAGGGTGAAACCCCGAAACCGGTCCTAGGATGCTTGTTTCCAGTCCAGGGAGTACCTGGCTTGGCAGTTCGGGCTGGACTGTTCCCATGAGGCACAGGGTCAAGACTGATTTGCATATGGCTGGGTTCAAACTGGAACGGCATGGTGAGCAAAAACGATGGATTTAGGCCCAGATCTCTGTACTGGGGTGAATGTATGACATTGTTCTGCATTCTGTCCATCAACTGTTGTTTTTGCATTTGTCACCCCGAGTGGGACGGGTATGCCCAGACGTGGGTCCCGTGCTCTCCATGACACTGGAATCAAGCTATCCTGGCTGAAGAGGAGTGAAACCCCGAAACCGGTCCTAGGATGCTTGTTTCCAGTCCAGGGAGGACCTGGCTTGGCAGTTCGGGCTGGACTGTTCCCATGAGGCACAGGGTCAAGACTGATTTGCATATGGCTGGGTTCAAACTGGAACGGCATGGTGAGCAAAAAACGATGGATTTAGGCCCAGATCTCTGTACTGGGGTGAATGTATGACATTGTTCTGCATTCTGTCCATCAACTGTTGTTTTTGCATTTGTCACCCCGAGTGGGACGGGTATGCCCAGACGTGGGTCCCGTGCTCTCCATGCCACTGGAATCAAGCTATCCTGGCTGAAGAGGGGTGAAACCCCGAAACTGGTCCTAGGATGCTTGTTTCCAGTCCAGGGAGGACCTGGCTTGGCAGTTCGGGCTGGACTGTTCCCATGAGGCACAGGGTCAAGACTGATTTGCATATGGCTGGGTTCAAACTGGAACGGCATGGTGAGCAAAAAAACGATGGATTTAGGCCCAGATCTCTGTACTGGGGTGAATGTATGACATTGTTCTGCATTCTGTCCATCAACTGTTGTTTTTGCATTTGTCACCCCGAGTGGGACGGGTATGCCCAGACGTGGGTCCCGTGCTCTCCATGCCACTGGAATCAAGCTATCCTGGCTGAAGAGGGGTGAAACCCCGAAACCGGTCCTAGGATGCTTGTTTCCAGTCCAGGGAGGACCTGGCTTGGCAGTTCGGGCTGGACTGTTCCCATAAGGCACTGGGTCAAGACTGATTTGCATATGGCTGGGTTCAAACTGGAACGGCATGGTGAGCAAAAAAACGATGGATTTAGGCCCAGATCTCTGTACTGGGGTGAATGTATGACATTGTTCTGCATTCTGTCCATCAACTGTTGTTTTTGCATTTGTCACCCCGAGTGGGACGGGTATGCCCAGACGTGGGACCCGTGCTCTCCATGCCACTGGAATCAAGCTATCCTGGCTGAAGAGGGGTGAAACCCCGAAACCGGTCCTAGGATGCTTGTTTCTAGTCCAGGGAGGACCTGGCTTGGCAGTTCGGGCTGGACTGTTCCCATGAGGCACTGGGTCAAGACTGATTTGCATATGGCTGGGTTCAAACTGGAACGGCATGGTGAGCAAAAAAACGATGGATTTAGGCCCAGATCTCTGTACTGGGGTGAATGTATGACATTGTTCTGCATTCTGTCCATCAACTGTTGTTTTTGCATTTGTCACCCCGAGAGGGGCGGGTATGCCCAGACGTGGGTCCCGTGCTCTCCATGCCACTGGAATCAAGCTATCCTGGCTGAAGAGGGGTGAAACCCCGAAACCGGTCCTAGGATGCTTGTTTCCAGTCCAGGGAGGACCTGGCTTGGCAGTTCGGGCTGGACTGTTCCCATGAGGCACTGGGTCAAGACTGATTTGCATATGGCTGGGTTCAAACTGGAACGGCATGGTGAGCAAAAAAACGATGGATTTAGGCCCAGATCTCTGTACTGGGGTGAATGTATGACATTGTTCTGCATTCTGTCCATCAACTGTTGTTTTTGCATTTGTCACCCCGAGTGGCACGGGTATGCCCAGACGTGGGTCCCGTGCTCTCCATGCCACTGGAATCAAGCTATCCTGGCTGAAGAGGGGTGAAACCCCGAAACCGGTCCTAGGATGCTTGTTTCCAGTCCAGGGAGGACCTGGCTTGGCAGTTCGGGCTGGACTGTTCCCATGAGGCACAGGGTCAAGACTGATTTGCATATGGCTGGGTTCAAACTGGAACGGCATGGTGAGCAAAAAACGATGGATTTAGGCCCAGATCTCTGTACTGGGGTGAATGTATGACATTGTTCTGCATTCTGTCCATCAACTGTTGTTTTTGCATTTGTCACCCCGAGTGGGACGGGTATGCCCAGACGTGGGTCCCGTGCTCTCCATGCCACTGGAATCAAGCTATCCTGGCTGAAGAGGGTGAAACCCCGAAACTGGTCCTAGGATGCTTGTTTCCAGTCCAGGGAGGACCTGGCTTGGCAGTTCGGGCTGGACTGTTCCCATGAGGCACAGGGTCAAGACTGATTTGCATATGGCTGGGTTCAAACTGGAACGGCATGGTGAGCAAAAAAACGATGGATTTAGGCCCAGATCTCTGTACTGGGGTGAATGTATGACATTGTTCTGCATTCTGTCCATCAACTGTTGTTTTTGCATTTGTCACCCCGAGTGGGACGGGTATGCCCAGACGTGGGTCCCGTGCTCTCCATGCCACTGGAATCAAGCTATCCTGGCTGAAGAGGGGTGAAACCCCGAAACCGGTCCTAGGATGCTTGTTTCCAGTCCAGGGAGGACCTGGCTTGGCAGTTCGGGCTGGACTGTTCCCATGAGGCACAGGGTCAAGACTGATTTGCATATGGCTGGGTTCAAACTGGAACGGCATGGTGAGCAAAAAAACGATGGATTTAGGCCCAGATCTCTGTACTGGGGTGAATGTATGACATTGTTCTGCATTCTGTCCATCAACTGTTGTTTTTGCATTTGTCACCCCGAGTGGGACGGGTATGCCCAGACGTGGGTCCCGTGCTCTCCATGCCACTGGAATCAAGCTATCCTGGCTGAAGAGGGGTGAAACCCCGAAACCGGTCCTAGGATGCTTGTTTCCAGTCCAGGGAGGACCTGGCTTGGCAGTTCGGGCTGGACTGTTCCCATGAGGCACAGGGTCAAGACTGATTTGCATATGGCTGGGTTCAAACTGGAACGGCATGGTGAGCAAAAACGATGGATTTAGGCCCAGATCTCTGTACTGGGGTGAATGTATGACATTGTTCTGCATTCTGTCCATCAACTGTTGTTTTTGAATTTGTCACCCCGAGTGGCACGGGCATGCCCAGACGTGGGTCCCGTGCTCTCCATGCCACTGGAATCAAGCTATCCTGGCTGAAGAGGGGTGAAACCCCGAAACCGGTCCTAGGATGCTTGTTTCCAGTCCAGGGAGGACCTGGCTTGGCAGTTCGGGCTGGACTGTTCCCATGAGGCACAGGGTCAAGACTGATTTGCATATGGCTGGGTTCAAACTGGAACGGCATGGTGAGCAAAAAAACGATGGATTTAGGCCCAGATCTCTGTACTGGGGTGAATGTATGACATTGTTCTGCATTCTGTCCATCAACTGTTGTTTTTGCATTTGTCACCCCGAGTGGGACGGGTATGCCCAGACGTGGGTCCCGTGCTCTCCATGCCACTGGAATCAAGCTATCCTGGCTGAAGAGGGGTGAAACCCCGAAACTGGTCCTAGGATGCTTGTTTCCAGTCCAGGGAGGACCTGGCTTGGCAGTTCGGGCTGGACTGTTCCCATGAGGCACAGGGTCAAGACTGATTTGCATATGGCTGGGTTCAAACTGGAACGGCATGGTGAGCAAAAAAACGATGGATTTAGGCCCAGATCTCTGTACTGGGGTGAATGTATGACATTGTTCTGCATTCTGTCCATCAACTGTTGTTTTTGCATTTGTCACCCCGAGTGGGACGGGTATGCCCAGACGTGGGTCCCGTGCTCTCCATGCCACTGGAATCAAGCTATCCTGGCTGAAGAGGGGTGAAACCCCGAAACCGGTCCTAGGATGCTTGTTTCCAGTCCAGGGAGGACCTGGCTTGGCAGTTCGGGCTGGACTGTTCCCATGAGGCACAGGGTCAAGACTGATTTGCATATGGCTGGGTTCAAACTGGAACGGCATGGTGAGCAAAAAAACGATGGATTTAGGCCCAGATCTCTGTACTGGGGTGAATGTATGACATTGTTCTGCATTCTGTCCATCAACTGTTGTTTTTGCATTTGTCACCCCGAGTGGGACGGGTATGCCCAGACGTGGGTCCCGTGCTCTCCATGCCACTGGAATCAAGCTATCCTGGCTGAAGAAGGGTGAAACCCCGAAACCGGTCCTAGGATGCTTGTTTCCAGTCCAGGGAGGACCTGGCTTGGCAGTTCGGGCTGGACTGTTCCCATGAGGCACTGGGTCAAGACTGATTTGCATATGGCTGGGTTCAAACTGGAACGGCATGGTGAGCAAAAAACGATGGATTTAGGCCCAGATCTCTGTACTGGGGTGAATGTATGACATTGTTCTGCATTCTGTCCATCAACTGTTGTTTTTGCATTTGTCACCCCGAGTGGGACGGGTATGCCCAGACGTGGGTCCCGTGCTCTCCATGCCACTGGAATCAAGCTATCCTGGCTGAAGAGGGTGAAACCCCGAAACCGGTCCTAGGATGCTTGTTTCCAGTCCAGGGAGGACCTGGCTTGGCAGTTCGGGCTGGACTGTTCCCATGAGGCACTGGGTCAAGACTGATTTGCATATGGCTGGGTTCAAACTGGAACGGCATGGTGAGCAAAAAAACGATGGATTTAGGCCCAGATCTCTGTACTGGGGTGAATGTATGACATTGTTCTGCATTCTGTCCATCAACTGTTGTTTTTGCATTTGTCACCCGAGTGGGACGGGTATGCCCAGACGTGGGTCCCGTGCTCTCCATGCCACTGGAATCAAGCTATCCTGGCTGAAGAGGGGTGAAACCCCGAAACCGGTCCTAGGATGCTTGTTTCCAGTCCAGGGAGGACCTGGCTTGGCAGTTCGGGCTGGACTGTTCCCATGAGGCACTGGGTCAAGACTGATTTGCATATGGCTGGGTTCAAACTGGAACGGCATGGTGAGCAAAAAACGATGGATTTAGGCCCAGATCTCTGTACTGGGGTGAATGTATGACATTGTTCTGCATTCTGTCCATCAACTGTTGTTTTTGCATTTGTCACCCCGAGTGGGACGGGTATGCCCAGACGTGGGTCCCGTGCTCTCCATGCCACTGGAATCAAGCTATCCTGGCTGAAGAAGGGTGAAACCCCGAAACCGGTCCTAGGATGCTTGTTTCCAGTCCAGGGAGGACCTGGCTTGGCAGTTCGGGCTGGACTGTTCCCATGAGGCACAGGGTCAAGACTGATTTGCATATGGCTGGGTTCAAACTGGAACGGCATGGTGAGCAAAAACGATGGATTTAGGCCCAGATCTCTGTACTGGGGTGAATGTATGACATTGTTCTGCATTCTGTCCATCAACTGTTGTTTTTGCATTTGTCACCCCGAGTGGGGCGGGTATGCCCAGACGTGGGTCCCGTGCTCTCCATGCCACTGGAATCAAGCTATCCTGGCTGAAGAGGGGTGAAACCCCGAAACCGGTCCTAGGATGCTTGTTTCCAGTCCAGGGAGGACCTGGCTTGGCAGTTCGGGCTGGACTGTTCCCATGAGGCACAGGGTCAAGACTGATTTGCATATGGCTGGGTTCAAACTGGAACGGCATGGTGAGCAAAAAACGATGGATTTAGGCCCAGATCTCTGTACTGGGGTGAATGTATGACATTGTTCTGCATTCTGTCCATCAACTGTTGTTTTTGCATTTGTCACCCCGAGTGGGACGGGTATGCCCAGACGTGGGTCCCGTGCTCTCCATGCCACTGGAATCAAGCTATCCTGGCTGAAGAGGGTGAAACCCGAAACCGGTCCTAGGATGCTTGTTTCCAGTCCAGGGAGGACCTGGCTTGGCAGTTCGGGCTGGACTGTTCCCATGAGGCACAGGGTCAAGACTGATTTGCATATGGCTGGGTTCAAACTGGAACGGCATGGTGAGCAAAAAAACGATGGATTTAGGCCCAGATCTCTGTACTGGGGTGAATGTATGACATTGTTCTGCATTCTGTCCATCAACTGTTGTTTTTGCATTTGTCACCCCGAGTGGGACGGGTATGCCCAGACGTGGGTCCCGTGCTCTCCATGCCACTGGAATCAAGCTATCCTGGCTGAAGAGGGTGAAACACCGAAACCGGTCCTAGGATGCTTGTTTCCAGTCCAGGGAGGACCTGGCTTGGCAGTTCGGGCTGGACTGTTCCCATGAGGCACAGGGTCAAGACTGATTTGCATATGGCTGGGTTCAAACTGGAACGGCCTGGTGAGCAAAAAAACGATGGATTTAGGCCCAGATCTCTGTACTGGGGTGAATGTATGACATTGTTCTGCATTCTGTCCATCAACTGTTGTTTTTGCATTTGTCACCCCGAGTGGGACGGGTATGCCCAGACGTGGGTCCCGTGCTCTCCATGCCACTGGAATCAAGCTATCCTGGCTGAAGAGGGTGAAACCCGAAACCGGTCCTAGGATGCTTGTTTCCAGTCCAGGGAGGACCTGGCTTGGCAGTTCGGGCTGGACTGTTCCCATGAGGCACAGGGTCAAGACTGATTTGCATATGGCTGGGTTCAAACTGGAACGGCATGGTGAGCAAAAAAACGATGGATTTAGGCCCAGATCTCTGTACTGGGGTGAATGTATGACATTGTTCTGCATTCTGTCCATCAACTGTTGTTTTTGCATTTGTCACCCCGAGTGGGACGGGTATGCCCAGACGTGGGTCCCGTGCTCTCCATGCCACTGGAATCAAGCTATCCTGGCTGAAGAGGGGTGAAACCCCGAAACCGGTCCTAGGATGCTTGTTTCCAGTCCAGGGAGGACCTGGCTTGGCAGTTCGGGCTGGACTGTTCCCATGAGGCACAGGGTCAAGACTGATTTGCATATGGCTGGGTTCAAACTGGAACGGCATGGTGAGCAAAAAAACGATGGATTTAGGCCCAGATCTCTGTACTGGGGTGAATGTATAACATTGTTCTGCATTCTGTCCATCAACTGTTGTTTTTGCATTTGTCATCCCGAGTGGGACGGGTATGCCCAGACGTGGGTCCCGTGCTCTCCATGCCACTGGAATCAAGCTATCCTGGCTGAAGAGGAGTGTAACCCCGAAACCGGTCCTAGGATGCTTGTTTCCAGTCCAGGGAGGGCCTGGCTTGGCAGTTCGGGCTGGACTGTTCCCATGAGGCACAGGGTCAAGACTGATTTGCATATGGCTGGGTTCAAACTGGAACGGCATGGTGAGCAAAAAACGATGGATTTAGGCCCAGATCTCTGTACTGGGGTGAATGTATGACATTGTTCTGCATTCTGTCCATCAACTGTTGTTTTTGCATTTGTCACCCCGAGTGGGACGGGTATGCCCAGACGTGGGTCCCGTGCTCTCCATGCCACTGGAATCAAGCTATCCTGGCTGAAGAGGGGTGAAACCCTGAAACCGGTCCTAGGATGCTTGTTTCCAGTCCAGGGAGGACCTGGCTTGGCAGTTCGGGCTGGACTGTTCCCATGAGGCACAGGGTCAAGACTGATTTGCATATGGCTGGGTTCAAACTGGAACGGCATGGTGAGCAAAAAAACGATGGATTTAGGCCCAGATCTCTGTACTGGGGTGAATGTATGACATTGTTCTGCATTCTGTCCATCAACTGTTGTTTTTGCATTTGTCACCCCGAGTGGGACGGGTATGCCCAGACGTGGGTCCCGTGCTCTCCATGCCACTGGAATCAAGCTATCCTGGCTGAAGAGGGGTGAAACCCCGAAACCGGTCCTAGGATGCTTGTTTCCAGTCCAGGGAGGACCTGGCTTGGCAGTTCGGGCTGGACTGTTCCCATGAGGCACTGGGTCAAGACTGATTTGCATATGGCTGGGTTCAAACTGGAACGGCATGGTGAGCAAAAAACGATGGATTTAGGCCCAGATCTCTGTACTGGGGTGAATGTATGACATTGTTCTGCATTCTGTCCATCAACTGTTGTTTTTGCATTTGTCACCCCGAGTGGGACGGGTATGCCCAGACGTGGGTCCCGTGCTCTCCATGCCACTGGAATCAAGCTATCCTGGCTGAAGAGGGGTGAAACCCCGAAACCGGTCCTAGGATGCTTGTTTCCAGTCCAGGGAGGACCTGGCTTGGCAGTTCGGGCTGGACTGTTCCCATGAGGCACATGGGTCAAGACTGATTTGCATATGGCTGGGTTCAAACTGGAACGGCATGGTGAGCAAAAAACGATGGATTTAGGCCCAGATCTCTGTACTGGGGTGAATGTATGACATTGTTCTGCATTCTGTCCATCAACTGTTGTTTTTGCATTTGTCACCCCGAGTGGGACGGGTATGCCCAGACGTGGGTCCCGTGCTCTCCATGCCACTGGAATCAAGCTATCCTGGCTGAAGAGGGGTGAAACCCCGAAACCGGTCCTAGGATGCTTGTTTCCAGTCCAGGGAGGACCTGGCTTGGCAGTTCGGGCTGGACTGTTCCCATGAGGCACAGGGTCAAGACTGATTTGCATATGGCTGGGTTCAAACTGGAACGGCATGGTGAGCAAAAAACGATGGATTTAGGCCCAGATCTCTGTACTGGGGTGAATGTATGACATTGTTCTGCATTCTGTCCATCAACTGTTGTTTTTGCATTTGTCACCCCGAGTGGGACGGGTATGCCCAGACGTGGGTCCCGTGCTCTCCATGCCACTGGAATCAAGCTATCCTGGCTGAAGAGGGTGAAACCCGAAACCGGTCCTAGGATGCTTGTTTCCAGTCCAGGGAGGACCTGGCTTGGCAGTTCGGGCTGGACTGTTCCCATGAGGCACAGGGTCAAGACTGATTTGCATATGGCTGGGTTCAAACTGGAACGGCATGGTGAGCAAAAAAACGATGGATTTAGGCCCAGATCTCTGTACTGGGGTGAATGTATGACATTGTTCTGCATTCTGTCCATCAACTGTTGTTTTTGCATTTGTCACCCCGAGTGGGACGGGTATGCCCAGACGTGGGTCCCGTGCTCTCCATGCCACTGGAATCAAGCTATCCTGGCTGAAGAGGGTGAAACCCCGAAACCGGTCCTAGGATGCTTGTTTCCAGTCCAGGGAGGACCTGGCTTGGCAGTTCGGGCTGGACTGTTCCCATGAGGCACAGGGTCAAGACTGATTTGCATATGGCTGGGTTCAAACTGGAACGGCATGGTGAGCAAAAACGATGGATTTAGGCCCAGATCTCTGTACTGGGGTGAATGTATGACATTGTTCTGCATTCTGTCCATCAACTGTTGTTTTTGCATTTGTCACCCCGAGTGGGACGGGTATGCCCAGACGTGGGTCCCGTGCTCTCCATGCCACTGGAATCAAGCTATCCTGGCTGAAGAGGGGTGAAACCCCGAAACCGGTCCTAGGATGCTTGTTTCCAGTCCAGGAGGACCTGGCTTGGCAGTTCGGGCTGGACTGTTCCCATGAGGCACAGGGTCAAGACTGATTTGCATATGGCTGGGTTCAAACTGGAACGGCATGGTGAGCAAAAAACGATGGATTTAGGCCCAGATCTCTGTACTGGGGTGAATGTATGACATTGTTCTGCATTCTGTCCATCAACTGTTGTTTTTGCATTTGTCACCCCGAGTGGGACGGGTATGCCCAGACGTGGGTCCCGTGCTCTCCATGCCACTGGAATCAAGCTATCCTGGCTGAAGAGGGGTGAAACCCCGAAACCGGTCCTAGGATGCTTGTTTCCAGTCCAGGGAGGACCTGGCTTGGCAGTTCGGGCTGGACTGTTCCCATGAGGCACTGGGTCAAGACTGATTTGCATATGGCTGGGTTCAAACTGGAACGGCATGGTGAGCAAAAAAACGATGGATTTAGGCCCAGATCTCTGTACTGGGGTGAATGTATGACATTGTTCTGCATTCTGTCCATCAACTGTTGTTTTTGCATTTGTCATCCCGAGTGGGACGGGTATACCCAGACGTGGGTCCCGTGCTCTCCATGCCACTGGAATCAAGCTATCCTGGCTGAAGAGGGGTGAAACCCCGAAACCGGTCCTAGGATGCTTGTTTCCAGTCCAGGGAGGACCTGGCTTGGCAGTTCGGGCTGGACTGTTCCCATGAGGCACAGGGTCAAGACTGATTTGCATATGGCTGGGTTCAAACTGGAACGGCATGGTGAGCAAAAAACGATGGATTTAGGCCCAGATCTCTGTACTGGGGTGAATGTATGACATTGTTCTGCATTCTGTCCATCAACTGTTGTTTTTGCATTTGTCACCCCGAGTGGGACGGGTATGCCCAGACGTGGGTCCCGTGCTCTCCATGCCACTGGAATCAAGCGATCCTGGCTGAAGAGGGTGAAACCCTGAAACCGGTCCTAGGATGCTTGTTTCCAGTCCAGGGAGGACCTGGCTTGGCAGTTCGGGCTGGACTGTTCCCATGAGGCACAGGGTCAAGACTGATTTGCATATGGCTGGGTTCAAACTGGAACGGCATGGTGAGCAAAAAATGATGGATTTAGGCCCAGATCTCTGTACTGGGGTGAATGTATGACATTGTTCTGCATTCTGTCCATCAACTGTTGTTTTTGCATTTGTCACCCGAGTGGGACGGGTATGCCCAGACGTGGGTCCCGTGCTCTCCATGCCACTGGAATCAAGCTATCCTGGCTGAAGAGGGTGAAACCCCGAAACCGGTTCTAGGATGCTTGTTTCCAGACCAGGGAGGACCTGGCTTGGCAGTTCGGGCTGGACTGTTCCCATGAGGCACAGGGTCAAGACTGATTTGCATATGGCTGGGTTCAAACTGGAACGACATGGTGAACAAAAAAACGATGGATTTAGGCACAGATCTCTGTACTGGGGTGAATGTATGACATTGTTCTGCATTCTGTCCATCAACTGTTGTTTTTGCATTTGTCACCCCGAGTGGGACGGGTATGCCCAGACGTGGGTCCCGTGCTCTCCATGCCACTGGAATCAAGCTATCCTGGCTGAAGAGGGTGAAACCCCGAAACTGGTCCTAGGATGCTTGTTTCCAGTCCAGGGAGGACCTGGCTTGGCAGTTCGGGCTGGACTGTTCCCATGAGGCACAGGGTCAAGACTGATTTGCATATGGCTGGGTTCAAACTGGAACGGCATGGTGAGCAAAAAAACGATGGATTTAGGCCCAGATCTCTGTACTGGGGTGAATGTATGACATTGTTCTGCATTCTGTCCATCAACTGTTGTTTTTGCATTTGTCACCCCGAGTGGGACGGGTATGCCCAGACGTGGGTCCTGTGCTCTCCATGCCACTGGAATCAAGCTATCCTGGCTGAAGAGGGGTGAAACCCCGAAACCGGTCCTAGGATGCTTGTTTCCAGTCCAGGGAGGACCTGGCTTGGCAGTTCGGGCTGGACTGTTCCCATGAGGCACAGGGTCAAGACTGATTTGCATATGGCTGGGTTCAAACTGGAACGGCATGGTGAGCAAAAAAACGATGGATTTAGGCCCAGATCTCTGTACTGGGGTGAATGTATGACATTGTTCTGCATTCTGTCCATCAACTGTTGTTTTTGCATTTGTCACCCCGAGTGGGACGGGTATGCCCAGACGTGGGTCCCGTGCTCTCCATGCCACTGGAATCAAGCTATCCTGGCTGAAGAGGGGTGAAACCCCGAAACCGGTCCTAGGATGCTTGTTTCCAGTCCAGGGAGGACCTGGCTTGGCAGTTCGGGCTGGACTGTTCCCATGAGGCACAGGGTCAAGACTGATTTGCATATGGCTGGGTTCAAACTGGAACGGCATGGTGAGCAAAAAACGATGGATTTAGGCCCAGATCTCTGTACTGGGGTGAATGTATGACATTGTTCTGCATTCTGTCCATCAACTGTTGTTTTTGCATTTGTCACCCCGAGTGGGACGGGTATGCCCAGACGTGGGTCCCGTGCTCTCCATGCCACTGGAATCAAGCGATCCTGGCTGAAGAGGGGTGAAACCCTGAAACCGGTCCTAGGATGCTTGTTTCCAGTCCAGGGAGGACCTGGCTTGGCAGTTCGGGCTGGACTGTTCCCATGAGGCACAGGGTCAAGACTGATTTGCATATGGCTGGGTTCAAACTGGAACGGCATGGTGAGCAAAAATGATGGATTTAGGCCCAGATCTCTGTACTGGGGTGAATGTATGACATTGTTCTGCATTCTGTCCATCAACTGTTGTTTTTGCATTTGTCACCCCGAGTGGGACGGGTATGCCCAGACGTGGGTCCCGTGCTCTCCATGCCACTGGAATCAAGCTATCCTGGCTGAAGAGGGGTGAAACCCCGAAACCGGTTCTAGGATGCTTGTTTCCAGTCCAGGGAGGACCTGGCTTGGCAGTTCGGGCTGGACTGTTCCCATGATGCACAGGGTCAAGACTGATTTGCATATGGCTGGGTTCAAACTGGAACGGCATGGTGAGCAAAAAAACGATGGATTTAGGCCCAGATCTCTGTACTGGGGTGAATGTATGACATTGTTCTGCATTCTGTCCATCAACTGTTGTTTTTGCATTTGTCACCCCGAGTGGGACGGGTATGCCCAGACGTGGGTCCCGTGCTCTCCATGCCACTGGAATCAAGCTATCCTGGCTGAAGAGGGTGAAACCCCGAAACCGGTCCTAGGATGCTTGTTTCCAGTCCAGGGAGGACCTGGCTTGGCAGTTCGGGCTGGACTGTTCCCATGAGGCACAGGGTCAAGACTGATTTGCATATGGCTGGGTTCAAACTGGAACGGCATGGTGAGCAAAAACGATGGATTTAGGCCCAGATCTCTGTACTGGGGTGAATGTATGACATTGTTCTGCATTCTGTCCATCAACTGTTGTTTTTGCATTTGTCACCCCGAGTGGGACGGGTATGCCCAGACGTGGGTCCTGTGCTCTCCATGCCACTGGAATCAAGCTATCCTGGCTGAAGAGGGTGAAACCCCGAAACCGGTCCTAGGATGCTTGTTTCCAGTCCAGGGAGGACCTGGCTTGGCAGTTCGGGCTGGACTGTTCCCATGAGGCACAGGGTCAAGACTGATTTGCATATGGCTGGGTTCAAACTGGAACGGCATGGTGAGCAAAAAAACGATGGATTTAGGCCCAGATCTCTGTACTGGGGTGAATGTATGACATTGTTCTGCATTCTGTCCATCAACTGTTGTTTTTGCATTTGTCACCCCGAGTGGGACGGGTATGCCCAGACGTGGGTCCCGTGCTCTCCATGCCACTGGAATCAAGCTATCCTGGCTGAAGAGGGGTGAAACCCGAAACCGGTCCTAGGATGCTTGTTTCCAGTCCAGGGAGGACCTGGCTTGGCAGTTCGGGCTGGACTGTTCCCATGAGGCACAGGGTCAAGACTGATTTGCATATGGCTGGGTTCAAACTGGAACGGCATGGTGAGCAAAAAAACGATGGATTTAGGCCCAGATCTCTGTACTGGGGTGAATGTATGACATTGTTCTGCATTCTGTCCATCAACTGTTGTTTTTGCATTTGTCACCCCGAGTGGGACGGGTATGCCCAGACGTGGGTCCCGTGCTCTCCATGCCACTGGAATCAAGCTATCCTGGCTGAAGAGGGGTGAAACCCCGAAACCGGTCCTAGGATGCTTGTTTCCAGTCCAGGGAGGACCTGGCTTGGCAGTTCGGGCTGGACTGTTCCCATGAGGCACTGGGTCAAGACTGATTTGCATATGGCTGGGTTCAAACTGGAACGGCATGGTGAGCAAAAAAACGATGGATTTAGGCCCAGATCTCTGTACTGGGGTGAATGTATGACATTGTTCTGCATTCTGTCCATCAACTTTTGTTTTTGCATTTGTCACCCCGAGTGGGACGGGTATGCCCAGACGTGGGTCCCGTGCTCTCCATGCCACTGGAATCAAGCTATCCTGGCTGAAGAGGGGTGAAACCCCGAAACCGGTCCTAGGATGCTTGTTTCCAGTCCAGGGAGGACCTGGCTTGGCAGTTCGGGCTGGACTGTTCCCATGAGGCACAGGGTCAAGACTGATTTGCATATGGCTGGGTTCAAACTGGAACGGCATGGTGAGCAAAAAACGATGGATTTAGGCCCAGATCTCTGTACTGGGGTGAATGTATGACATTGTTCTGCATTCTGTCCATCAACTGTTGTTTTTGCATTTGTCACCCCGAGTGGGACGGGTATGCCCAGACGTGGGTCCCGTGCTCTCCATGCCACTGGAATCAAGCTATCCTGGCTGAAGAGGGGTGAAACCCCGAAACCGGTCCTAGAATGCTTGTTTCCAGTCCAGGGAGGACCTGGCTTGGCAGTTCGGGCTGGACTGTTCCCATGAGGCACAGGGTCAAGACTGATTTGCATATGGCTGGGTTCAAACTGGAACGGCATGGTGAGCAAAAAACGATGGATTTAGGCCCAGATCTCTGTACTGGGGTGAATGTATGACATTGTTCTGCATTCTATCCATCAACTGTTGTTTTTGCATTTGTCACCCCGAGTGGGGCGGGTATGCCCAGACGTGGGTCCCGTGCTCTCCATGCCAATGGAATCAAGCTATCCTGGCTGAAGAGGGGTGAAACCCCGAAACCGGTCCTAGGATGCTTGTTTCCAGTCCAGGGAGGACCTGGCTTGGCAGTTCGGGCTGGACTGTTCCCATGAGGCACAGGGTCAAGACTGATTTGCATATGGCTGGGTTCAAACTGGAACGGCATGGTGAGCAAAAAAACGATGGATTTAGGCCCAGATCTCTGTACTGGGGTGAATGTATGACATTGTTCTGCATTCTGTCCATCAACTGTTGTTTTTGCACATGGATAGACTGGCAGCCTTGAGTGAATAGAGGTTATTACGTCGTAACTTTAATGCGGTGTACCTTGGGGTAATTTTATCCCCTTACAAAGAATAAAGTGAAGTGGTCACTTACATGCCTGATTAATGTATCGGTCCATCATACCGCGACTCGTGTGCGGACTACCCACCATTCGGGGGCAGTGAACAGACACCTTCTAATATAGGTGGTCTCCCCCCTCCTTGTCCCGAGTAAGACCCATGGCAGAGGATCTAAATTACCCTCTTTGCATCAGGGTCGAAACGTCGACAATTTTCTCCCCAGTGAGCCTGCACTCGATATCAACCCCTTCTTGCCTTAATCACAGATGATGTTTCTCTGTGCATCACGCTACGAAATAATTTCTAACTATTTGTAATTACTACCTGTTAAGGGGCAGGCTCGTTAAAAAGGATACTGGCCCCACTGAGTATCACAGCCAGATCCTTCATGTTTAATGACTTGAATTGTTTTTCCCTTGGATGTTTTTCTTGATCTTTTTCTATTTTTCTATCCCACACACGAGCACTAATTTCCACTCCTTCCCTCCATCTTGGAGTAACCTCTCTGACAAATTATTCTGAACGTTATGATTATGTTTATGTTTGTCACTAGTTGAATAAGACGCAATAGAAATAAATTAGTCTCTGCAATTCAATTCAGTCTCTGCAATTCAATTAAGTTTGGGTGCCTTCTGTTTTGTGTCATACTGTAGAGTGCGCATACACATTCTCTGGGGTAAATGATATATGCCTGTTATGTACATATGCTAAAGAAATCGCATTCTGATATCTTCTCAAACAACTAAACCATTTACAACTCAACTGTAAATAATTTTGTCTGGGACCAATTGTTTTCTTTACCGATCGTTACCCAGGTCCTTGGACAGCCTACTGGGTTACCCCATTTATTATAATGACTAAATTAGAGTTGGCACCGCAGCGTGGCCCGGGGGTTGGTTGCATTCAATCAGCGTGGCACACTCTCAGGCCGGGCCGTGGCGCAGCCTCATGTGACGTGGCAGTCACAGAGGACAACAAGTCTATAGCATGCAGTGATCTAATCACCTAGCACTCCACCTGCACTGAATAATCCGGGGGTGGCACCTTTGCCTTGTTGGTTTTCTGGCAACTGGCGCCAACCCTGCTGCACTCCCGTCAATTTTTGTTGGGATAGCATTATGCCCAATCAATATGTGGCGGGAAAATTAAACTTTCTTTTTTGTTCTGGCACCTGCCTCAGGCAGAGAAGAGAGTGTGAGACTGGCGTCCTCTGGTCCACATGGCACCTAATTGGCAGTGAACTCTCTGTGTGCTAAACAATTGTAGACAGGGTCGTCGGCGCGTATGACTGGCGCTAGGCAGGATTCATTTGATATTACTCCTGCCTGCTTCACCGCCCCCAGGAAGACATCGCTGCTGCTCAAGGCAGCCAGCCAGAAAACAACAGGGGGTCCTTTATCTATTGATAATGCCACTCCTCGAGAGAGCTGCCTGTGACTATATGTGTGCTCTGAAACAGCTTTAAACTACAGCTCTAGCCCGTCGCCCCCCCTCCCCCAGCTAACGCCTGAGACATGTCGCAGCTCTGTGTAAATAAAGCTAGCTGGCAAAGCACTTAGCTTTGAGACACACTCCCAGGCGCTAGAATGGCAGGTGCGTCAGGCACTCTGCCTTGTCTTGACCTTTCCAAGAGAAGTTTACTTGTTCTTTCAAGAGTCTGCAAATGCCTGAACGTGATATCGAACTGAAAACAAAATAGTATTTATTCACATATAACATGACATTTCTGTATTTGTTTACTTTAAGTATTAGTCATGATAGCTCTATAATACATTTAAATGTGCTTTCTATTTGTATTTGTTATTTTAAGTATGTACAGATAAAGGGGAAAAATATGTTCCTGCTTTAAGTGATTTTGCGTATTTGTTTACGAACTGGAACAATATCTGCCCAGTCTTCATTTGATCTCTGTAGCATGTGCTTACCTGTTAGGGCGCAATAAAGTGCAATGGCAGGGGGGGTGTGAGACTTTTTATGATGCTTTATTTACTTTTATATCTTCTGGGCACAGAATCGTTCTGTAAAAATTTCTTCACCTTCCAGTTCAATGGTTTTGAAGCAGTTTCAGGAAGGGACACCTTCCTGCACATAAACAATCTTCCCCTGCTACGCAGACACCCTTGCACTATGGACATAGGGTGCCTGCATTAGCACTAGGCAGCTAAATTTAGCGCCAGCGCAGGGGTAAACGCGGGGCTGCACCTTATTCTTGTAAATATGGTGCAGCCCTGCGTTTCAAAAGTGACAGAGCGTGTGGTTAGCCTTCTTGGCTTAATGACACGCTTCGCCACTTTACTAGTAAATATGCCCCTAAGTGTCACACATTTGGCAGCTGAGTGTTACTCATAAGTGCACTGAAATCATGGAAATGTCGCACATTCTGAAAACGTGGCAGCTATGTGTATGAAGCTTTCTGACACCCCTCTGCTTCCCTCAAAACCCTGAATCTGGGGCCTGGCTGCAGTGGCACACAGCCTCCAAGCAGCACTCCCATGTATGTAGCCTTCTCACACCTTCCCCTTCCCTCAAAACCCCCGAACCTGGGGCCTAGCTGCAGCGACTCCCAGCCTCCAGGCAGCACACCTATATAAGGGCACAACGTTAGTGCCCTACCATTTCTGGTGCTATGCAGCAGTTTTAAGATCTACTTAGATCTACTAGAAAATTTGATCACATCTCTCCGTACTTAAAAGCTCTGAACTGGCTACCATATGAAGCCAGAATACAACTCAAACTGGCCTGTATCGCACATAAGGCACTATACTCAAAAACACCGGCGTATCAGGCTCAGAAAGTGGTGATATCCGGAGGAGGCAGGTACTCCTGGGGCGCAAAAGATCTTGTGCTGAAACCTCTGTTCTTCTAGAAGAAGAAAACATACAACAGAGCTTTCTCAGGCGCCGCACCCAGAATCGGGAACTCGCTACCGTCAAACATTAGAAGAATACCGTTCCCTTCAAAATTCAAGAAGGAAGCTAAGATCTTCCTAATTGGTAAATTCCTTCCATAACTTACTACAAGGAATCACCTAGACGTCTGTCTATTGATTCATCATCCGTTCCCTATCGATTTATAATCAGAGGGCCCCTCAAGGCTTCTTGAATGAAGTGCATTCGGATCTATACAATCTCTTCCAAGGTCCCCTATTTCGTTAATCTACTGAGGCGAGCACTCAGCTAAGCTTTGAATTCTGAGTCCTTTGATGGTAAAAAGGGAATTTGTAATTTGACGTATTCTATCAGTCTCAGATATTTTTGTAAGTACAGAGAACTTTTACTGTCCACTGTTTTATATTGTTCTTCATTCGTAAGTTTATGATGCTTGCTTTTGTCGCAATCGGGACCGCTATATCTCTGTTAAGCACTCTGACACCCTAACGGGTCACATTTGCGCTATATAAAACACTAAATAAATAAAATAAAATAAAATACTTAGAGTTTCTCGTTGATCAAATAGGTGTAATTTTAAGGTCGAGCATCAGCGCATGCGCTGTCTGCAAGACCTGCAGTAATCACTCTAAAGGAGTGTAATCTGGCATTCTGGCATGCTTCCTGCAATTGGTTAATTTGTGCGTCGTTTTTGTTTCCTTGCTCCTTATTTGTTAGCACTCCAATACATCATTTCAGTTTTTTTGCGAGGAGCACCGGCCAATTACAGTCCCCTTACACTAGTAAGTGTTATTTTGTTATTTGGGGACTTCTTGTTTATTTAATTTAATGCTGGTGTGTGGCACGGCGCATTTTCACTTTACGAAAGCTAACTGCTGCCCGCTTTTATTTGTTTATGCACAGCTGTGCACGGCACGCTTTCGGTTTACTTACGGTTGCCGACTGCTTTTGGTCAACAGTGTATTTTGGCTGTGACATTTATAGCATGCAGAGTTTTTTTTGTTTTTTTTTATCAGTGCCCTCTGCACGTCGTGTTACTGGGGTGATTTATTGCGTAGTGTAATGCTAAAACCCCTCTTTCACGGCCTCGAGAAAAACTTTGCACTTCACCAAGGATGAGAACCCGCGCAGTATATTTTCTAAGGTTACGCATTCTTAATTAAATGAAGAGCATGGTCTTGTGGCTCGCTTTTAACTGGCTATGTTCACTTGCTGGAAAGCAGAGTCTTATTTACAGTGTTAGGAGGTGATCGGGCAGGAAACTGCTTTAGACATGTTTAATAGTATAATTGTTCGTACTTGCCCATTCCTTGTTTATTTGCTGCACACTTTTCTATTCAGTACTTGGCAAGCTACATATGTCAGAAATATGTGAAACTATTCCTCCCACATATTTTAATTTAGGTTTTTTAAGAGGCTGATTACATTCGGCGTTTACCAGACGAATGCATTTATGGCCGTAGCACAGAAAAGAATTGGGAGATGTTAAACCAGGCTGTGCGATGGGTCACTGAACTTCTTGAAAACCAGAACATTCAAATTTAAAACATAGCAATGCTTACTAAAAAGTAAGAGCCGCTGCAAACTCATAGTTTAACTTGCCTGCAATGTGAGAGTTTACGAGTCTTACACTCCTAGCGTGGTTTGGACATTCGTTTAAAGGAATAATTGCAGAGCGATAAATTAGTAAAACTCCCTCTTTATACAAGCGAGGTGCCCTGCCTGAGAGCTATTTTCGTCACGATAGCCTACGTGCTGCACTAATATGTTACAGGATCTGCCTTGACAACTCTGAATGTACAATTGGTTTGGTAAATGATGTGGCAGTAACGGTACAGTGATTCGTGCCACCGTGTTTGTGTTGCTGTCATTCGTTGCATGACTGCCGGTGTCTTCTCCTATAGACCTTCCACCATGAAGACAATATGCTCTGTTGGAGGTCTCCATACTATACGGGGCAGGTGTCTCTTTAGGGGGGCATAGATCAGTCAATGGCAACCCATCACGTGCCTGCCTCTGGCCTGCAAAACAATTAATTACACATTCCCCTGGCATGTTAATTGGTGTTAAAAGTAAAAACACAGCACGTTGGTAGCCTAAAGTCCAACTAGCTTATAATGCAAAACAGCAAGAAGCAAAGCAAAACTCAAAAGGCAATTGTCTTTTCAAATGTCATGGCTCTTGCTAGAAAACGCTGAGTTGGAAGAGCCACAATTCATGTAAAATCATCCTAGTAGATACCACACTTTCTCTCAATCCAATGTGGCCAAGTTACAGAAAGTGTTGACACTCAGCAAAACCTTAACTAATGTGCAGGTGTCTGAATCTTGCCCTCAAGGAACCACGAAATGGTCACGAGGGGACGATATCATTCATGTGTACAATACTGGCCCCATTCTCAAAATCCCGTTTCTTGACCTACATGGCCGTAGTTCATGGTGGTTCTAGAGGCTTCTGGGACAACAGATGTCCTTCACAGTGATAGTACCTCAAGCCAAGCACCCCACGTGTCCTCTACATCACCATCTGATGGCAGATATACACAGGCGGCTGGAATCCCAGTCGCAGCTCATCCAAGTCCGACCATTACTGCCTCCAAACTTGCTCTGGTGGACCCTGGCCCACACCTTATGATTGAATTACAATTATGCCTGACCCTTCCACAGTTCACGCTCACCACAGTACGATTCTAAAGTACATTGTTGGAAACACACCATCAGTACCTTGTGAGACAAGTCAGATTGGCACATAAATGTCTTGAAGCTGAATGCAATTTCGTTGCGGCTAAAAACCTCTTCACGTGATATAGAATGTGAGAATCTGCTTTTCAACACTCCTTGATCTGGCAGTCTTCCGTAGTGCAGAGGACAGCCACACCGGAGCATACAGCCCGAGGAATCCTCACAACTTTCCATGCAAGTAGAAAATGCTTTAGGAAGTCCACTACTCTTTGTGCCATCCTCCCCTACATGCCTTTGCCACTCATCTGAACAGAGTTTTCACTAGGTATTCTCCTAGATAGACAGGAGTCTGGAACCCATCAGGACGGGCTTGATGCTGGACTTGATGGGGTCATTTGTGAAGAGATAGTCTGTGGTGCTCTGTAATCCTGCTTGCTCTAAACTGGCCACACCCAGTGATTCTCAGTCCGCTCCATCTCTTGAGTAGGATCACATTTGCATTCCTTCAAGGAAAGGTCACTTGCTGTTCTATGTCAGTCCACGGAGGCTCAGATTATGCTTCTCTTTACTTTACTGACAAAACAGCAGCCAATGAAAAACTTTAAATTAGCATAACCCCGGAAGGACAACCCCCTCCAGTGTATGCACCAATCACATAACACTCCTTTACTATAAATGTCCGTGACGTCAAACTTCTTCCTCTTTCTTTGCTGCTGCAGCAGCGAGTTAAGTATTTACCATTTCTTACTGTTTAAATGTTTTCATTGCGAGTAATATTTATTCATTGCCTTTGCATGTAAAGTGATTTGGGTTATACCGATGCACGGCGTGAGTATCTGCGCTTCAATTTATGTGTGTTTGGCGCTCCGACGCCCGTTTTGGTGATCCCCCTGTGGAGCGGGAGCGGGACAGACGCGCTTTGCGCGCTTGAGGAGCAGTCCTCTTTCGATCACCATGCGTCTCGCGCATGCGCGAGAAGCCGGTTTGCATTTTCATTGCGATCGGCTTCTCCCGCATACGCGCTCCGTGTCAGCTCTGTCCTCTGTCCCTACGAACGCCCGATGGGGCGCATAAACGTTGCAGGGCATTTGCCTGAGGGGAGATAGTGGGGTGGCTCCCTCCACTCATACTACAGACTGATTTTCTCTGATTTGGGCACATTCTGCAAGGATTTAGGTAGTGACAGGGTGAGTGCCTGGTTTTTCATACTTTTAGGGACAGGTTAGTTAGGAAGGTGCCTGTCAGATAATCATTTGGTTTCTTGCAATATCAGTGACACCCCTGGGTTTCTCCCCCCCTGAAACTCCTCCATACCTCCTGAGTTAGCACGATGGCGTATTACGCCGAGGAGGTGGACCAGTGGGTCGATTATAATGACTATGCAGAGTAGGAAGAGGTGCCCTATGAGCACCAGATGGAGGAGCAACTGGTGGAAGCCCTGGATACCCACATCCAGGGCTCTGTGAACAGGGCATTAATCAAGGCTCTTCAGCCATTTACACAGCCCCTGCAGAATTATGGTAAACGCAAATTTAAAGCTTCACTGGGTGAGCCGTCCCATCACTCTTCAGCAAAAGTCCTTTCTCGGATGGCGTCTAACATCATTAAAGACCATGGTTATGGCGGTTCTGTCCTGTCTGGCAATTCATCCCTTTTGAATCCAGGGGACGATGAGGAGTCTTCTCCGGCCGTGCCAGATACCACTGACTCTGAGCAGGGAGTGGAAGAGCCTAAAAAGGCAACCAAAAAGAAGCGCAAGACGCATAATGTGAGCTGTATCTCCACTAATAAAAACCTGCTCTTCGACCCCAAAGATATTGTGCACCCGAGGTCCAGTGAATGGGTGCCATGTGTGGAAGTGGCACACTATGTGCAAGAGAATTTACGGCAAAGTTTTGAGCGCGAGGTGCGTGCTACCCTAAGGTCTGAATGCCCGAGACCGGCCTTACTAGGCAAAGTAGCAGACACTCCAGAATTGGACCCTAACATGGCCACGTTTCTTAAAAAGTTTTCGAAAGACCCTAAGAAAGGTTTGGACAGGGCATGGAGAAGCTGCCAGGACAAATTACTGGATGTGTCTGGCCCTCTCACAAAAATCCTGGATGCGGCTGTGCAAGCCAAAGACTCTAACAATCCCTTAGATATGACAGAGATATTAGAGTGGGCGCAAAGGGCCCTCTGTTTCTAAGGCAATGCAAATTGTGCATTATCCACTGAGAGAAGGAGATCCTTCCTAATGCGGATTGATCTGCAACTTGCTGACATGGCCACGACTGAAGTTGGAAACCTGGCGAACGGGTTATTGTTTGGTGATAAGTTCGTAAAGGAGTTGGGCAAATACCTGGCGACATTCTCAGCATTGGACAAGGCCCAGAGTAACATCAAAAAGGTTTTCCACACTGGCCTTTTTAACAGGGCCGGATGCTTCAGGGGTCGAGGGACCGGCCGTGGCTTCAACCAGACCTCCAGAGGCTTTGATCAGAGAGGACGTGGGGGAGCCCAGAGGTTCAATTTCTACCCCACCAGGAATCGCGGTGGTAGAGGCAGACACCAAAAAGGAGAATATCGAGGGCAGAGCAATGACAGAGACACCTCTTACTCAGGTAAACCTGATTCAGTGTGGGGATGTCAAGGTGGGGGGTCGGATCGCCTGGTTTATACACAACTGGGAAACTCTGATGTGCGATCCTTGGATACTCCAAACGGTTCAAGGTTTTCAGATAGATTTCTACGCAACACCAAGACAGACTCACAGACCCCATCCCCTACATTTTTCCCATGTAGAGAGGTCTTTTATAGACAAAGAAGTGGCATCACTGAAGAAAAAAAGGGGCTATTGTGGAGACGGAACCTCACAAACAGGGCTTTATCAGCACAGTGTTCCTGGTTCCAAAAAAGGATCAGGGTTTCAGACTAGTACTGAATCTCAGAAAATTCAACTCCACCACTTCAAGATGGAGGGCATACACTTACTCCGAGACTTGCTCTTAGAAGGAGATTGGATGGTTCGGCTCGATTTAAAAGACGCTTATTTAGCGGTACCTATTTTCCCTCCTCATCGGAGGTTCCTTCAGTTCCAGTGGGGGAACAAATGGTTCGAATTCTCCGCAATGCCGTTCGGACTCTTGTCCGCCCCTTGGTGTTTCACCAAACTCCTCAAACCGGTAGTGCAGTTCTTGAGGGAGAGAGGAATCAGGCTGATAATTTATTTGGACGACATACTTATAATGGCCCAGAGTATGACTACAGTTCTTCAACATCTAGCGTGGACGACACAACTCCTACAGGAGTTGGGGTTCGTCATCAACTCTGACAAGTCTATAATGACTCCAGTGCAGTCTATAGAGTTTTTGGGGTTCCAAGTGAACTCGATTACGGCACAATTATTGCTTCCACTGAAGAAAAGAATTGCCATCAAGAAAGAGTTGAGGAGACCGCTTGCCTCTCAGACGATTTCCTTGCGGACATTGGCCAGGTTAGTCGGCCTTTTAGCCTCGTCGATTCAAGCCATCTTCCCGGGTCCCCTTCATTACAGGGCACTCCAATGGTTAAGGATCATGCACTTATGCAAGGGTCTGAGCTACACAGAACAGATTTTGTTAAATCAGGAAGCCAGGATAGAAATCTCTTGGTGGTTGGACCACATGGATGCATGGAATGGCAAGGCCATATTTGCATCAGTCCCAGAAGTTGTGATCGAATCGGATGCCAGCAGATGGGGCTGGGGAGCCCGTTGCGGATCCATGGAGAGGGGGGGCAGATGGTCCCCGGAGGAGTTGAAACTCCACATAAATTGTCTGGAGCTTTTAGCGGGCTCATTTGCGATCAGGACGCTTTCCCCACAGAAAGCAAGTTGTTGTATACTACTGCGAATGGACAATGTCTCGGCAGTGAGATATATCAACCGTCTGGGTGGCACGAGATCCCGACAGTTAGTGGAAATAGCCAAGGACTTTTGGCATTATTGCCTCCTCCACCACATTTCCGTGACAGCGGAATACATTCCGGGCAACGCCAATGTGGCGGCGGACTGGAACTCGCGATTTCTTCGAGATTCCAGCGATTGGCAACTTCACCCCAGGGTATTTTGTCAACTGAACAACAAGTGGGGTCCTTGTTCGATAGACCTGTTTGCGTCCAGGCTGAATGCGCAACTGCCTCAATTTTACAGTTGGCGACCAGATCCTCTGGCGATCAACTTGGATGCCTTTCTTCAATCATGGACGACGGGTATGCTATATGCATTTCCTCTGTTCGTCATGATTCAGAGAGTTTTAGCGCAGGTCCGCAGACAGAGGGCGGAAATGATTCTGATATCCCCGTGTTGGAGAGCACAAGCGTGGTTCCCAGTTGCTCTGGCCTTGTCGTGTGCGCCTCCAATTCGTCTGATAACGTTTCCAGAGATTTTGACGGACTTTCTGGGTCAACCTCATCCGTTGGTTCTGCAGGAGCAATTGTCCCTCATGGCATGGAAACTCTCCAGAGACATTGGCAAATAACGGGTGTTTCGGAGAACGCAATGTTTTTCTTGTCGCAGTCATGGGCCCCCGCTACGCATAAGCGATATGAGTCAGCTTGGCGTAAGTGGGTTAGTTGGTGTGCTGAACGGCAGGGGGATCCCGTGGGATCCGGAATCCATTCAATAGTTAATTTCCTGTCGGATATGGCGAGTAAAGGTTTGGCCTACAGGACAGTTAACAATTTCCGATCTGCAATCTCGGCAGGTCACCCCCACGTGGATGGTAAACCCGTGGGGGAACATCCTTTGGTATGTAAGGTGGTGAGAGGCATCAGGTTGGTAAACCCTCCAAAACCACGGTATTCTCAGTTGTAGGATGTGGATGTAGTCCTCCGTTTCCTCAGAAATTGGCCAGCTAATGAAGGCCTATCCCGCAAACAGTTGTCAGCAAAATTGACACTTTTGTTATGTTTAATCTGATGTAGACGAGTGTCTGATGTGCGCGCCTTGGACTTAGCAGGTAGAGTTTTCACTCCTTCTGAGGTTTCATTTACTATTTCGAAACAAACTAAAACCAATTCTAAATGTATTTCTTATCCTGCGTTTCCGCATCACAGTAAGTTGTGTGTTGTTCAATGTTTGAAATGTTATGAAGATTGCACACGAGAATTTAGGAATGATGTGGCAGGACAGTTGTTAATTTCTTTACAGAGACCTTTTCGCCCAGTCACTGCCGCAACTCTAGCCAGGTGGGTCACTTGGTTGTTGAATTTGGCAGGTATTGATACGTCGGCCTTTGGCGCTCATTCTGTAAGAGGAGCTATGGCTTCTAAGGCTTTTGCTACAGGTTCTCGCTTAGAAGATATCATGACTGCGGCGGATTGGTCTTCTGATTCTACTTTCAAGACGTTTTATCATAAACCAATTGTAGATGTTGCAACTAACGTGGTGGGCCAACTTTAAACTAGCATAATCTGAGCCTCCGTGGACTGACATAGAATAAAAAAATTCTAGCTAGCTCATCAAGAATTTTCAATTCTATTAAGGACACAGAGGCGAGGCTTATCCCACCCTTGAAACTGTATTGTATACTATGAGGTTGGACTTTGTTCATATTGACAATTGATGTTATTATGTTGTGTGATATTATTGGGTTTCTTCCCGCCCTTTTTCTTGTTGGACATACAGTCAATGAATGGTTTATTATGACGTATATTCTCTTTTCAGGAGAGCAGAATAAGCCGGCTTAAGGAGTTGATGGGAATTCCTGTCTGGATCAGGAGAAGAACTTCCTGTGGTTAAAGTTCAAGTTCGAGTCGAGGAAGGAATCGGCGGAGTTCAAAGTTCTACGGCTAAGTTTATGGACTGTGTTGAAAGGTTTTTCGCAAAGAAAGAGGAAGAAGTTTGACGTCACGGACATTCATAGTAAAGGAGTTTTATGTGATTGGTGCATACACTGGAGGGGGTTGTCCTTCCGGGGTTATGCTAATTTAAAGTTTTTCATTGGCTGCTGTTTTGTCAGTAAAGTAAAGAGAAGCATAATCCTCGCCTCTGTGTCCTTAATAGAATTGAAAATTCTTGACGCGCTAGCTAGAACATTTTTTATTCATGGAGAAAACGAGGATGTCGCCCCCCTGCCTTTACACTCGTTTTGTTTGAGTACCTTGGTCTTGAGGAGCTAACATTTTCGTGTCACGGTATGTCCTCAAAACCTTACTGTCACGTTTCCTTACAGGAATCTATCCACCATAACTTGAATAATAAGAAACTAAGATTATGCCACTGAGAATTCCTGAAGAACGCCAACCTACTAATCTGCTTAGAAATCATATGCTTTTTTGGCGTCATCTGGCTGGGACAGGTTGCATATGGAAACCTACAGGACTTACATCTTAAAGTACAGGAACAGACGTAGGTAGTTATCCTATATAGCTAATTCGGCCGGCAAGACCTGTATCGGGCCTTATGAATCTGATCCCTCTAGTTAAGAATCTGTCCGCCTCCGGAGACCAAACCCGTTCTGCCTGGCTTTATGCTTTATTCACATTCCTGTTGACCCAATGGCTCTTTATGAAATCAAGAATCTAGCATGGCAAGGTTCCTCATTTACACTGACTAGGTGCATATGTGAGCAGAAAGTCCTATGTGCCATGGAACCTTTCACAGCTTTCCATATGAACAGGATATTTTTTAGGTCGAGGCTGGGCAGCGCATGCGCTGCTCTGCGACGCATACTGCATTTGAGTATGGACTTGAAGCTCCGTCCATATTTTTCATTGGCTTGTGTCATTGTTCCTTGTAAATGCTAGCTTCTGATTCGTTAATAGGCTTGTTAGTCCCTCCTTAGTACCCCCTTGTCTTCATTTGTAACCTCCTATGAGGACTGGCATTTTTACTTCTGTTGTTACACGATATGTCTTATTTAGTCTGTAAGCACTATTTTCTTTAATGTGTTTCTCCCACTGCAGGTATGACATGCATTCCTGCAACTTTCAGCGCGCCATGTGTGCTTTCACTTTCCAAGCAGCCCGTCCCGTTCCAAGCAGCCCGTGGCAGTCGAGGTCTCGCATTTACAAAAGTAAGAGCTATTGGCATTGTAAATGACAATGCCTTTTATTTATGTATTCATTAACAAAACAGATAAATCAAAGGCATTGTCATTTACAATACCAATAGCTTAAACTCTCGCAAATGCGAGACCTATTGCATTGCAAATGCTTGTTTATATAATTATATGCTTCCATCGTCTTCCTTGCTTGATTTTGTGTGCAAGAAAGTATCACTCATAGTCTTTGAATGTCACTCACAATTACACTGAGATTATGAAAATGTCACACATAAGCAATCTGAAACCTTGACAGCTATGATAGGACTTTAAACAAAATCTAATATATTTATTTGTAGCATGACTTTTCTGTCTTTGTTTCCTTTAACTTTAGTCAGGGATAATTAACGCAGCTCTGGCGCACGTTTAAAAGTGCTATCTTTTTATATTTGCTGTTTAAAGTATGTATAAATAAGGGCTAACAATCTCTGCTTTAGGTTATTTTATTTTTGTGCCATTGAAGTACCGGTGGTACCGGTAGAAAACGGTCGTGGCAACCATAGTTGCACCGTGAGAAAATCTTTTTCCCATTAAATGAACGCCATTAGCTCCGCCCCTAAACCGGCCCTAAACTCCACCGCTTGTTCAGGGCTCAATTCGGTGAAGTGCCTGCACTTTTTCCCTATTAAAGTACCATGTTTAGTCCAGCATACTGTTGAAGTTTTTTCCACCTCCTGTGTAAAGTTTTGTAGCCCCTCATTGTCATTATGCAGGTTGAGCTTTTTCTTCACAGTCTACTGTGCTTGTTTTCCCAGCCAGACCTGGCAACACTGCAGCTGATTGCTTTGCATGCTGAGGGGAGAGGCGGGCTGCAGGCTGACTGGCTCGGGGGGAGTGCCCGGGCTGGGAGGATTGAAAGGGCACAGGGCCCCCGGTGTGCTCGCAGGGCAAAGGGAGCTGTCCAGAGTCCTTCTGGGTGCCAGAGGATTCCTGTCCCTCCCTGAGCGCCGATAGCACCAACCCCAATACACAGGAGCAACTGTAAGCAGCCCACCACCTCCATCAACCTGCTGCATGCACCAGCCATGTCAGACTACCAAGTCTCCGTGCAGCAACTCAACGACCTGCTGTCCAACGACAGTGGCTGCTACAGTCTGCCCAGTCAACACTTCAACGAGGTCTACCCGCGGATCTACGTGGGCAATGCGTGAGTAATGGCATGCACCTGTTACTGCCCTACGGGGAACTGCACTCACTCGCCCGCCCCCTCCTTCTCCATGAATGACAAGTCTTCCTCTGCTCTGGGGACGTGCATACATACGCCTGTCAATGGCATGCAGTAGGTACACACCTTTGGCCAAAAATGCCAGCGCCCCTTCAAACCAGGATTAAAATCACTCCTCACCTGCATGCAATAGCACGGAGACACCTCTCAGATCTCACAACAAATCATCGCGGTTCTATTAAAGGAGACTTGTTATTGGTGTCACTTTTTAAGCGTTTCCAATTTTGTTGGCATGGCGTAGCGATGTACAGGGAAAAAAACGTGCTTTGACCAAGGTCACACAATTTTGCTGTATTGGGAAACAAATATGACCTACATCTTCAAATCATACAGTTGCCAATTAACCAGACGATTATATAAACACCCAGTCCACTCCCCTACCCATCTTATTCCCTCATCTATCTTATTTGCCCGCCTCTATGCATGTAGCGATCAGTTTCATTTGAAATAATGCCACTTAAGTCTAGTCCCCTATGCCCCTTTGGAATTTGCATTTAGAATTAAGATAATGAGAATTAACTAATTTAACCAGGATCACGAAGTTTAGGCAAGGGGAAAAGCTGGTCCTCCTGGACATACACTCAAGAACTTCCTTTAGATGACGTCTCGAGGAGCTCATCAGTCACGTGCACATTTTGGTGTGACCTTCCTTCTGTCCCCTCACCATACTTTCAGCCTGACATTTCTCCCTAAACACACACAGCCTCATTCATGCCACTTCTACGGGTCACCTGCATAGATTTATTGATACACTGATTTGCTAGCCTGGCACTCCCACACCCAAACACAGCACGTCTGGCATGACGCACGCCTGTGACGCTGGTATTGCGGGTTCTCCCCAGTGATAACCTTCCCTTCTCGCAGGCTTCACCACCGAACGCAGCAGGCTCTTGTGCATTCCGTGACCTAGGTCCCACCTAGGTTTGCCCACGCCAGACAGGTAGAGGACGGCCAGCCGCTCTTTCTGTCGCCCTGGGGAGGGGAAACGCGGAGGATCGGAAATCAGTCAGGAGGCAACGCGAACGGTGCCCGAAAATGTATAAAAATAGCACAGGGAGCAGTAAGTGTGAACTGCGCTAGACTTTCTAGCTCAGTCAGCAAAATGAAATTACACCATTTTTTTTAAAGTGTATTTCAAGCCGTCTCGTTTGCTTAATTTATTCATGGCAGTGAATGTAACTCATTGTCACTGTTTTGATCGTGGTTGGGGGAAAATAGAAAGTGGGTCTATCAGATGTTCCGACATGTGGGCGGTATCCAACCTTAATTTCAGGAACAGTTGGAGTAATGGTCATACCATTCCTGTGAGCCTTTCAGTAAACAACCGGGTAAGGCCTTCGTTGGTTAACTCGAAAGACTTCCTGAAGCTCAGACCGACTGGAGAATTTGAGATTTACATTTGGTTAGATGGCTAAATGGGTGCTCGCTTTGGACTCCCAAGTGCACCAATCCTGGAAGGGCGTGGCCTTTTATCAGCTTACTACATGATGTGTGAGGACATCTCGCTGGTACAGCTGAACTTAATTGTCTCTGCACTCGGTCCAGCCTTTCACAGCGCAGTGCAAGGCTTCTGTGATCCGTATCACACTCTGCTAACAAGCAGCAGTTCGCAAGGGTGCCATGGGCCCCAGTGCAAGCAATGTTAATGCCCCCTACTGTTGTTTGTATTAAAAACAGGCGTAATCAGGTGTGAATGTGCCCTCTCAGTCCTCTGGGTCCCGGTGCCACGGCACCTGCCGCACTATTGGAAGCTTCGCCATTGCTAGCAAGTAAGATGCATTGTTGGTAGCTTCGCCCCTGCTATAGCCCGTCGATAGAAGAATTGGAACAATTTTGTGGATAGATTTTGGTGTGGAAAGATAATATTCTGACACTTGGTGGGACGCTGGTGGTCCTCTCTGCTCCCAGGGGTGATTTGTGACATCCCTGCCTAGCAGTATTGTGTAAGGAATTTTAATATAATAACGGTGGTTTGAACAGAGGAAATGACCTGGCGAATTAAGTTCAAGACACAGGGAACCCTCCATAAATTGGCACAATGTCCACAGAGCAGCGGCCTGCAAACACTTCGCCCTATAGATAGGGTCCAAGTTACCTGAAAGGGAGCGTGGCCCATTGTAGTCCAGGTGATAGCTAGGGTCTCTGGGCAGACATATTTTGGATGTGCTTAGAATAAGATGTAACTCCCTCAAATGAAGGGCCCTTATGGGCAGCTTTGGGAAACTCCTTAGATATCAGATATTAGAACCATACTCTTGTTCAGGGAAGATATAACTAGCGATTAGGAAAGCCCACCTTTGAAGTTAGCCCATCCTGTCCCTTGTAATGTAGCTTCATTTCCCTGTGTGGATCGCCTAAGGCACTTTGTGGTTTCAACACGTTAGACCGTGTGCGATTGTGAGAAAAGTGTTATTTGGAGGAAATCGGCAGAGGAGACCTGCAGAACAGGCGTCTTGACTGCAAGGTTAGGAAGGCGCAAGTAGTCAAAAGTGGTCCGATTGTACTCTGTGAGTGGACCCATGCCATGGGTTTTGCAGACATGCTGTGTGGGAAGGTGCATTATGGTACTAGACGGGGAGTGGGTACCTGAGTAACTATATAGTCGGGGGCAGTAATCAGTTTTCAAAAAATGCTATGCTGGTGCGAGACATACGGTCTTAGCTGCATGCAGGGCTTTCTTTACCCCACAAGGACATTCATGGATGGGGACATTCAACACATCATGTGCTGCCTGATGACCAGGAGGACACACACTGGCCTCTGTTGTGCTTGCTGACATGTGTGCCTGAAAGGCACTGTGCTCATGTGACTCCATCATGAGGGTTAGCCAAGGTGCAATCAAGTGAAAGTAGTTTGGCCTGGTAACCAGGGGACTGTGCTAATAACACACATGAGACACCCCCAAGGACATGTTGCATATACATAAGAGGAGTTATAATATTTACTCAAAGGATAGGAAATTACGAGGAGGAAGTGATGTCACTGATATAGTGTATACTGCTAAACCTAGACTTTGAAGGGTCACAGCAGTACCATGGTGCTGCAGTGAAGCACTAGCATTTTGAGGATAGGGTAGAGAAGAGGTATATATGACCTAGTTCTTCCTAAAAGTTGCAGTAGAGTGTTGGTGTTGCAGAGAAGGTCACAGCTCACATAGATAACTGGTCGTACACGTCTCAGGTCTAGGTGAAATGTTCTTGAAGGTGAGCGGATTGGAAAGGTCCGAGTGTATTGATGCAGCTGCCCTTAGCAGATGGCATTTTTATTCTTTGCAGAAGTCTATAAAAGTTTTCCACAATTCAAAGCATATCTTGTCTCTACATATGTAATGCCTACTCACGGGAACAGTGGTACAGAGTGTTTGAGAATTAGTTCTAAACCCAGAAGAACACAGTTTTAGATGGCTGCATTTTTAAACTCTGGAGGTACAACGAGTTTCTCAGCATCTACTAAAATAATGCTTTTTGAGCATAAGGTTGATTTAGATGTATTTGGAGAGACAGATGCAACATTTGTCCACTTCTCTAAAATTGTAATCGTAATGCATTTGAACGAGTGGAACTGGTAGATGCAGATGTCACCTCTTTGCAAATGTTTGTATCACAATGTAATTTTTTAAACTACTTGATTGGAGATTAATCCCCATTTATACCACCTGTTGTAAAAACCTAAAGGGTCTATGCGTTAATAAAGAGCCTAGGCCCAAGGAAGTCTTATGCAGCATGCACTGCTTCAGTCCTATTTTTACAGCGGCCTGCCACTGACAAGGCTACAGGCACAACTGAATTTGGTGACAAAGGGCTACAAGAAGACACCAGCATTACATGTGGGAAGTTAGGACAAAGGAAATAAGAAAAGGTTGAACAACTCAATTTTTGGCTGTAGAAGCAAATAATATGCAGAATTAGAGTTGTCCTGCAGTAGACAAGGACTGCATAGTCAGTTAAAGGAAGTGCAGTTTGCTACAGTTAATGGGACCGTTCCAAGAGAAGGGCGACAATGGAAGAAACATTGAGGAGAATGAGATGGAGGCCATAGCATTGGTTGATGATGTAAAATGATCTGAGATCCATTACTAATGGATGCTAGAATTTGTAAGGACCACTATAACTCAATATAGACTGCTTCTTTACTGGGGAAAATAATTACTTACAATCTGAGGGTCCTTAAAGGCACCGTAATTATGATATGCGACTGTTAAAGAGTACTATGCATGATACTGGATCCCAGGTGCAGGTGCAGAGGTTCTCTTGAGAGTGTGTCTATAAGTTGTTGGAAATGAGCACAGGGATTTGAAATGCTTTATGGAGTGTGCAACATGTCTCAGATGAGGAGCCATGTATATGAATTACAAGGTTTGATGCATCGTTCTAGTGCTGAGAGACAGTTATTGGACTCCTGACCGTGCCATCTGAGCAGTTCTCTATTGCTGAGTGAGAACGGGCAGATTCTAAGAATTTGAAAGATATAGGTTATATTATTTTAGGGGATGGGATTAAGAGTCAAAAACTGACTACAGTCACTCTTTAGGGTTATGTGAGTGATCCAGCGCGATATTAGCAAACAGCATTCATACACTAGATACTCACTTGGGCCCATACATTCATACTAAGCTAATACTTACGCTGGGGTTATCAGTTGTTACTCTTTATCAAAATCCCTGCTACCAATTACCTTCCGATTGAAGAGTAATGACTTACCAATGAATCCTTTGCTAATTGGGAAGTTTAAAATGAGTGACATTCATTATAGTACATATTCCTGAAATAACCACTGAGTCAGGAAGTTTTTAAAATGTTTATCTAAAGATTTTAGCAGAGTAAATTACAGAACCACATGGTACTTAATCGCATATCACGGTTGAAGCATGGAAAAATAATTATTATTGATTAATGACGGTCCCTTAGAAAGGAGAAGATAGAAACAGCAGCGCAACTAAAGGTTGCATTTATATTTACCTAAATGCGAGAACCAAACCCCTTGGCCAAGGAGTTGGAAAGATTAGGACCCAGGAAGGATGAAGAGCAAAGACCTCCTCCAGGATCAGGACAGGACCGGTGACCTCTCTACAACGACGCCTGCGTCGTTCCCCTCTCTGATACTCAACTTCTCCTCAATTCTCCTGTGCCTTTCTTCTAATGGACTCCGCCGCCCCCTCCTCCGGACCTCTCTGGACAGCGGTTCAGCATGCACTCGGTCAGCGTCCTAATGCTAATGCAATGCCTTAGCTAATTTGCTAATACTATATCTATTATACCCTTCTACGTCCATGTACCTCCCCTTAATGTTGCCAAATTATGGGACCACTACTTCTGATTGGACAGGGACAGGGGGTTGATCCTCACACCATATTGATTTGGTTTGAATTCTGAAGACCTTTGTTTTTAAACTACCGCCCATCAATTTTAATACATTGGCTTTATTTCCTACCCGTCTCACGACAAAGTTTATTCATTTTCCATATACATAGTTGCAAGTTTGGCAAGAACACATGAATACATCAATATCGGCCATTAGGTCGTGGCATTGGACGACGTCCAGGTTGACTTAATCTTTATTCTTTGTCAGCCAAGCAGGACACATGCGCAGAATCATTGTCTCTCGAGTTTCAGATCACCAAACCCCAGGCCCAAGTTTACGAACTAATAAAAGTCAAAGAAGAAAATATTAAAATCACAAATAATATGTTTCACTGTATACCCATTCTCTCTACTCTATCCCCATTTACTTATAAATCTATCCCGCATTAGTAGCGTTAAGAAAACGACAATTTAATAATAATGCAAGAGCAAGCTGAAGCATGTGAAAACATCAAGCAGCCATTTTAATGCACACTGCGCAGAAGCAGAAATTTCCCACCAAGCAAAGAAAGACGTCACACCACGTGATATGGTTGAGACATGCGCAGTAAAGTTCCCGCGCTTTAGCGGCCATTTTAGAAAAAGACAAGCGTTACTTGTTAGAACACATAGGCAAGCTTCCTTGCTAATTCATGTAGTGTATGCAAAGTTAATATAAACAATACAAGATTAATAATTTAATACTGTGAGGAGATTGCATTCGAGCAAGTCTCATTTGTGAGTCCTTGCTCCATCATGAGTACTATGCAAAGTTTGTCATAAATGTTGCTTACAAGACGGAGGAGGTGCTGAAAGAATTAATGATTGGGGTGCAATGATTGACTGGGTAAGTAAGCTGTGGATTTGGTTTCAGCCTGGCCTACATTACTATCTTTAACAACAGCAAGAGATGTGTTTGCAGTGGATGATAATAAATATAGAATCAACACTATAGGTTACAGACATAAGGGGAACAATTCTGTATGGATTGGCGCTTGGCTGGAATTGTGAGTCACTTTCAGTCTTGTGTTTTTAATGTTAAGTTTGTCCTGGGAACTAGCTTAATACTAAATGGTGTGTGTCCAGAGCTCTATTGCCAAACACAGTAACTCAAGAATTCTTTAAACTTTAGCAGAATTATGATTAATGATTTATCAAACATTCCTTATATGTCAAGGTCAACGTAGGGTAAGACATACATGACAAGTATGCGACATTTCACATATGGAATGGGGCATAGTAATTTGTGAATCTGATCATGTGGAAGCACGTAGGAAGAATTGTGAACTGGATCCTAAGAATGACAAAGTTAATTAAGAAGTGGTTCGTCCAAGCTGTGGGTGGAGAATTGCAGCCATTTTGCGTTGTATCCATGGAAGGGACCATGGCTAGAGATATTGTGTGGAGATACTTCTATGCTTCCTGGACACTCTAGGTAAAATAGGAGTTATGGTTGTCAGGCAAAAGAGAGCACTAGAACTTTGCTAGCAAGAACTAGATAAATACATGGAACAAGGTCTGACTGCCGCTTCCCTTGTGGGGCGATTTATCTTTTAACTACTTGCTGCTTATTTTAATTTCCGGCTGCTAAATTGAATCTGACATGCACTTTTAAAACTGTGGGGCGATTTATCTTTTAACTATTTGCTGTTTATTTTAGTGAATTTTCTGCCGCTAAATTGAATTTTACATGCACTTTTAAAAATTGTATTAACTATTTGGATTTTGATTCCGCACTCACGTATCTTGCGCTTGCCTGAAGCCTTCTGCTTTAGCTTTCCTTCCGGTGGCTGGTGTTGCCCCGGACATTCTCTTGCTGGAGGAACCTATCGCGGCGGGAGGGGGGAGGAGCTAGCTCTGCACCGGGCCATTAAATGGCGGCCGTGGCGCGGGAGCGCAGCGGGTGCGCGCAGTGGGCGCGCCGACAGCGCCCGGGTGGGGCGCGCTGACGGCGCCCGGACAGGGCAAGCGTCCGGACGGGGCCTGGGGCCAGATATTATGGCCAAATTTTATGCTACTCCCTCTTGGAGCTTAAAACTTTGCACTCCTGCGACCTTATGCTTGATGTTGCTACCTGCTCCAAGCTTGAGGACCTTGGCATCTCAAAACACAGAGTTTTTCCCTGAACTCACGCTTGGACCCCCGCACCTGGATAACCCTATCAGACAAAACAACTACATTAGTCTTGACCCTGCAATTCCCCCCTGTAACGGGTGGACTGCCCTTACAATTACATATTTGAACACCCGATCCTTGCCTAAACGCAAATTAGAAATCTTTCAGCTCCTGGATTCTGATAAACCAGACATACGCCTTCTCACTGAAACTTGGCTTACCGCAGACTCCACCCCAGACATCCTAGCAGCACTCCCTAGCAATTATTATATCCTCCAAGCTAACAGGCCCCCTGGGAAAGTAGGGGGAGGGGTCGCAGCCATAGTTCATCAGAAGGTACAGTTTACTTCCCTTGCAGCTATGGACATTCCTTCTGTTGACTGCCTTATCTTGAAACTCGAGTCCCCACGTTCCCCTCTTATTTGTGTACTACTTTATCGACCTCCTATTCACATGCCACTATTTCCCCAATTACTGGGTGAAACAATCTCCCAACTAGCTATCAACTACGCCAAATCTCGAATCATTGGGGACTTTAATTATTGGGCGAACGACCCTATGGGCGGCACCAGCTCCGCTGAACTGACGGACTTGCTTACCGGGCTGAACTGTACCCAGCACGTGACTCTCCCCACTCACGTTAAAGGTCACATTCTTGACCAAGTTTGGACCTCCAACTTGACGGTTTCCAATCTAATGATCTCCCCTTGTACTTGGTCGGACCACTACTTCATAAAATTCTCCCTTACCAACATGTATTTAGCCAAACCTAACTTGAAGGTGAGCCGCATGGCAAGAAACTGGAGACGCGCCAACATTGAAGACTTCTGCACTTTACTGTCCAGGACGGTCCCTTCTGAACATCAGTTGGTTAACAAACATGAAGAAAGCATTAAATCTTGGCTGGAATCTGCTAGTGATAACTTTGCACCCATCAAGAAAGTCAATATAGTCAGACCCTATGATGCCCAACGTTGGTCCTCCGACGACCTCAAACTTAAGAAACTTGCCTTACGTCAAGCTGAGCGTAACTGGAGACGTAATTACTCCCCAGACAAGAAAGTTATATTTTCAAACCATCTTAAACAATATAAAAACTCCATTTTACAAACCAAGGCCACCTACTTCTCCAACAAGATACTGAATTCATCTAACAAATCCAAAGAAATCTTTGCCATTGTGTCTGAACTATCCAAGCCCGACAGAGTTGCACCTAAACCCGCCCCCACCCAAGCATTATGCAATTCCCTCAACACCTACTTTATTGAGAAAATTGCTACCATAAAGTCCAGCATACCTGTTAATTCCTCCCCCATTGTTCAACTATCTACGTTTAGGAACCCCCACTTGTTGGAACAGATCCCTCCCATCACTGGGGTAGCCTTCTCTAGCCTTCTAAGGAAGGTGAGATCCTGCTCCCCTACTGACTGTTGCCCTCCACGCATATTAAGGGAAGCCTTCCTCACGAGTCCGGGTCCTCCTCTGGCGCTTCTGAATAACTCCCTTAAGCAGGGCATTGTCCCCAATGCTTTTAAAGAACCGGAAATCGTCCCTATCTTAAAGAAAACTGGGGCAGATCCTTTAGCTCTGACGAACTATCGCCCCATCTCCCTCCTCCCCTTTTTAGCCAAGGTTCTGGAAACACATGTAGCTAGTTGTCTCAGTACCTTTATTGAACACTCTCACTACCTTGATCCCCACCAGGCGGGCTTTCGTCCAGCCCATTCCACTGAGGCCGTCATTCTTACGGTGCTAGATGAACTCAGAAAGGGGGCCGACAAGGGCATGACTCAGGCCCTGGTACTCCTTGCTCTATCTGCAGCATTCGACACGGTCGACCATGATCGTTTGATCGACCGTGTCAGTACCGCCGGAATCCAGGGCCTGGCCCTTAAGTGGCTATCGTCCTTTCTGGATGACCGCTCCCAAGCTGTACGTCTTGCCCACCTTTCCTCCCCCAAGGTTAAGTTGACCTGTGGGGTGCCGCAGGGCTCTTCCCTCTCACCGCGCCTCTTCAATCTGTACATACAGCCCCTCATTCGCTCCCTCCGAGAAAGGAAGGTCTGCATCTTCAACTATGCTGACGATCTTCAATTAATATTTGATATCGATGTGTCGTCCTCCTCTGTCCTCAATTTCCAGTCCACCTTGCGATTCATAAGCAATTGGATGAACAGCAACCATTTGAAATTGAACCCGGATAAAACAGAGCTGATTCTCATCGGCGGATCATCTAACCCCTGGAACTCCAACTTCTGGCCACCCGAATTGGGAAACTCCCCTCGAGTTCAACCAAAAGTCTGGGCATCACTATTGATAGTGATCTCTCTATGAAAGCCCAGATCGGGACAGTGGTCTCCTCATGCTTCTTCCAGCTTCGAAGGATTAGGAAGATCAGCAGATTCCTTACTACTGTAGCTCTGACCCAAGTGGTACTGGCCCTTGTCATCTCTCATATTGATTATGCCAACTCACTCTATGTCGGCATCCCGGCATATCAATTAAAACGATTGCAACTGGTGCAAAACCAGGTGGCCAGACTTATCTACCACCAGCCCAAATGGCATCACGTTACCCCGTTAATGAAAGAATTACACTGGCTACCGGTAGCCGAACGCAGCACTTTTAAGCTGGGCTGCATCATTTTTAAAGCTCTGCTTGGCAACAGTCCTGAGTTTGTTTCCTCTCGGGTGCAGCGCTACGCCCCCTCCCGGGAGCTTGGATCCTCCCACCAGAATCTTCTTGCCATTCCATTCTTCAAACGCATGAAATTCGGGGGCCTAACATTTTCGGTCGTGGTCTCCCGATTCTGGAATTATCTTCCTCTGAACATCAGATCACCTACCTCTAATGCCCAGTTCAGGAAACTCCTGAAGACCTGGCTGTTTCGTCAGGCATATGATTGAGCCCCTCAAGCAGCAGTAGCTCCCCTCGGACCCCAGCGCCATGAAACCGTTTGGTGTACGCGCGCTTTACAAGACTCTTTAACATAACAAGTGAGCAATTCGACAGAAACTAGCAAAGTTCTCATATTTTACTCTCTTCCTTTAAAACCTATGGAGCATGCGGGCAGGCTGAGGGCAACTTATGATTGTTCAGATAAGTACCGTTACTGTTAACAGAATAATACGAGAAGGCCACATTCACTGGCACGCATAGCAATGATAATGTGTTGGATTTTTTTCAGGAATGTATTTACAAGCATGAAAAACAAAAAGTGATGGGTGGAATTCTTGATTTATTCTAAACCACTGGTAATTACTCGGACTGTGTTTCAGTGAACAATTTATTTGCTCACTGTGCCACTACAGAGAGGAGCTACCCCCAGACCAGTCGATCTTTGCCCACCCCAAAACACACTATCCAGTTCAAACTGCTAGGTTACACTCTCTTTTTATGGGAAAATAAGCAACCCCAGACGGTGCTTTGGCTGTAGCAGCAAGCTATGGGACGCATGTCTCCAAAATGTTGCACAGATAATGCAGGGCCGGACTGGGAACCAAAACCGGCCCTGGCAAACTGCTCGGCCAGCCCCCCTGGGGGGAAGGGGAGTGCGGCCGAGCTGTTGGCTAGGGCCGGTTTCGGCCGATTTTGTTACAGGGGTCCGATATTGTCAGCCTCTGGTAACGAAAACGACCCCCAGGGACCCATAACCGCCCCACCCCCACCCTGGCGGCCCACCGGGAAACACCCGGTTTCCGCTACGGCCAGTCCAACCGCCTGTCACTGATTAGAAACAAGAAAATAATTGGACCAATTCTTGATTTAATCTAAGCCCACACATTTACCCTAAATGCACAGTTTTTAGCTCAGACTGCAGAACACTTCCCAATTGGAAAAGAAACAGCCACAGCCCTGGTTTAGCCTTGTTGGGCCTCAGCAGTGAGGGCACTAATGGTCTCACACTTAAAAATGCCTCTCACACTTAGAGCATCTCAGTAACCGAATCCAAAAAGTGATGGGTAGAAAGACTGAATTAACCTCATGCCATGAGTAATTCTGGGTCTGGTTCCCCAGAAATTCCCAATTTCTAATCCGGTTTTCATTCATCCTGAAAAAGTCTGCCTGAAAGATTGAAAAAAAGACAGTGTATTGGATTTCAGGAAACAAGTGAAAACTTCTCAGTTGTAGCCTGCTTGAAAGACTTTAAAAACAGTGTCTTGGACTGCAGGAACAAGGGTAGACGTTTCTGTTGTAGCCTCTCCGGTGTTTTTTGTCTCTTGCATTCCGCAAGCGCTTGAATGCCCATATTGGGCTTTTAGCACTTTAGAAATGGAACAGAGAACGGAATTAGATGTAAGCAAACCTACATTCGCCGCCGGTGTGTTTTGGCATGTTAGCAGCTTTCGTCTTTAACTTGTAGGCGGATTAAACTGTTGGCAAGCTTCCCAGCCTCCTTTCTCCCTACTCCAGTTGAAGTAGAGTGTAGGTCTGAGGTGACAAACAGGCTACATGTTACCTGGACACATTGATTTCAGTCCTTTAATTTCCTTTTACAAACCAATACAGGCTGAACCCTTTAGCCTGTTTGAACTGAGACTACACGTCTGACAAAGCAGTAGCCTGTTCAGCAAATTTATAGGATTGCAAACTGGGTATTCATGGCGCAGGCTCATGGACATATTACTTTATACTTAGTTACCTTTGTAAATGTAAATCCAGTACTTGTATAGCGCACAAATCACCCCCGAAGGGGTATCTCGGCGCTGGGGGCCGTTGGGAAGATTAAGCGAGCTATTGCCCATGGTGCTGGGCAGACCCCTGCCGCCGGAGCCAGGGATCGAACCGTGATCCCCAGCGTGCGTCAGTCGCCCTGGCCGCGGCGCCACACCTCTCTTTGTGACTAGATTTGTCTTCTGCCCGTTTGTGTATGGTCTTTGACCCTCGCTTCTACAATGAATGTGTGCCCACTTAGTGAAAGCCTGGTACGAAGTATGTAGGGGCACATGTCCCTTCTGCTACGGTGAAGACATGGCTGAGGGTAATCAATGTGCGCCCACAGTGAGTAGAACTGGTGTGTAAGAGAAAGGAGAGGTGTCAGAACACATTAAGAGTTAATGAATACTATATCTTCTCTTCATGCAGCTGTTGGCATGTGTTTCCCACTTTTATTTCTTAGCCCTTTTCTAATATTAATGGAGCCTACTTTTGGGGCAGGGCTCATTGGTGGAAAAGCCCCCTTTAAGACAGTGATGTAGGTTTTCAGAAGAGTCCTTGGCTTCAGTAAGTTGGATAAGTGATGAAAGTGAGCCCCAAAGTCAGTGGGCAGATACTGCCATCCTGAAAAGAGTCTGGAAGGACCTCTGGAGAACCCTGAACTATATTGTAAGCTTTGCCAGCATGGCATCCGATCAACATGCATCCAATTTCCTCCTGTAGCATTCCAGCCCAAATAATACATTTTAAATCTCTCTTGTGGGTTACCTTTTAGTGCCACTTAGCTATACTGGAAGCCTACTATAAACTGGCCAGTGATGGCTACAAAATTCAGTTCTTTTATTGCGCTATGAAATAGATTAATCGCCGTTCTCTCGCAGGCATGGATTATTATATTCTTACATGGAGTCTTTTGTGTTGAATTGTAGGATTGTGAGAGGAATGCATGACTAAAGAGGATAGTTGTGCACCGTCTTTCATGGGTGGTGCGAGTGAATTCCACATTTAAGTGTATTCCGTCTTCTGTGACTATTGTGTGTGACTGTCAGTGTGACCATGAATTAACTTTCTGCTAGATATTTTGAAACTGTTCACTGCAGTGCTTACTATATTAGCCATGTGCCCATATTCTAATATAAAGTAATGACCCCTAATGGGTACAGTGTTCATGGTTCATGTATAGGAGATCTACTCTATCTATGCCGGAGCTATTCATACCAGTGAGGATGGGGAGTTGTAGTTAAAGAAGGGGTGACAGACATTCATCTGTAGGGTCATGTCAATGAAATCACATTTGAAGAGGCAAGTTTTCAAGGGCTTGACAACATCCAGTACTTGTTAAGTATTCCGTCTCCAGGAGTGAGTGTAGGGCAGTTGAGTAACGGAAGTAGAAACTCTATTGTCATTGGACAGGACGTTTTTTAAGATTACTACAATATCCTCTTTATTGGCACCACTGTATAATTGTCAGTAACAATAGCTCAGGGAAGCGTCTAGCCTGAGTACTGGAGGCTTTAAGATATTATGAAAGTGTTGCCAGTAAGACTCAGTACTTAGTTTACTGTAGGAATTGTGTTCTGGGGTCTGGGAAGTGTTTTTCTTCTTCAATATACCTATCTAGTGAATTAAGTTGTACAGAAAACCGCCTGTCCTGTAATGGAATCAACAAAGTATTGTATTTATAAAGTGCAATGTGCACCACATGGCACCTTGGTGCTGGGAACTATAACACGTCGAATGTGGTTATGATATCAGCAAAACAGCTGTCTTAAGTGCTTTCTTGAAAGCATTATGATTATGAAATTGTCTTAGCTGGAGTGTAAGATTGTGCTGCAAAGAAGATGCGCTTATTGAGAAGAGCAACCACCAGTTTATGCACATCGAAAGTGTGGAAGAGGAGTGAGGAGGAAGAGCAGAGATGACCATTAGGAAGATGTGTAACACGTTTTCTGTGGAGCGTATTAGGACCTGGATCCTCATCCTGTGGAGGAAACACGAAGGGGCAGATTTACTAACTTTCGGCGAAGCGCAAAGCAGCAACCAATGTTGCTGCGCTGCATGAAAGGGAGAGAGCAGAACAGCACCATGTCTACAAAGATGTGGCCCTGCTTCCCCTCTCCCTGGGCTGTCGCACTCTAGGCTGCCCTGCACCAACGCGCACACCCTTGCATTAGAGTGTGTGTACTATTAAGCATATGTTTTATACTGGGAGGGGTCCCACACATATGTTTTTAAACTTGCTACACCTACCTCGAGGAGGCATACTTTTATGCCACAAATCCTTCTCTCCCCATGATAGTAGATAGGGATTTGCCACAAAACCCATGGGTGTTTGCATGGGAACGTCCATATACCATCCATGGAACACGTCCTTGACACAAAGTAGCACATACTTGGCAAGCACATAGCACTACAACACTTTGCACTAGGTTTGTATTACTAGCGTAACACAAACCCGATGCACAGTGTTAGTAAATCTGGGGCAAAGTCTTAAAGTGAATTCACTGAGGAGCTGGAATTCCTTCGGCCTACTCCCAAAATGTAGTACAGGGGTCAGAAATGACCTCTCTTTTACAATCTTGAACATTCCCTAAATCCATCTCTATTTAAGGTTATAACACCTGCTATGCTTTTCTCTCCCATCCCTGACACACGTCTCCGGCATTTGCTCTTGTGAATCCTCTTCTCTCATACACTCTCTTTCGCCTCTAGTAGGTGCACTCTATCACCCAGGCTACCCCAAGAACATTAACTCCTCTCCTACCCAGGAACCAATTTTTCTGTATCCCTTTCAACCACTCACTCATACATCAGATATACGCTCTTTTATGTGACAGACAGGTGTGCTGTCTCCTCTGCCATCCCTTCTTTCTCGCTGTTTCTTCCGGTTTCCGTTATCGCCAAAGGCCTTTATATCTCTTACTGGCCACCCTTGCCTTCAGGGTCTTATGTCTCCTCAGTTGCTCTCTCTTTTATTCAGCTAGGGTAGTTTTTATTCTCCACCTCAAGCGGTATTTATTTCATTGCTCTCATGAACTCCCTTTTCTGTTCCCCCCAGCTTTACAGCTATTATGCCTATATAGCCTGTCAGCCGCCCAGGGCCGAACTGGCCATAGCGGGCACCGGGCATTTCCCCGGTGGGCCAGAGGGGTGGGAGCCGGTTTTGTGCTGATAGGGGCCGGTTTTGCATCAGTGCTGCAATATCGGCCCCCTGTAACAAAAGCGGGAGTGGTGTGTTTCGCTAGCACTGCCCCCCCCCCCCACATCCCCCGTTTCAAGTCCCTGCTCCCAACAAACATATTCAGTCTTCACTGGCTGGGCTGTACTGCCCTGTGCACCCATCCTTTCATGCCCTACTTATGCATCTGTCTACTGTTGTCTCATAGCTTGCCAAGTGGCTCCAGGTAATGTGTGACATCTGCCAGTCCTGGCATTTTAGTCAACAGCATGTCACATTCTAGGACTCATACATAATTCTGATGTTTGCACTGTAAGAATGGGATTAAAAATCCTAACATGCCAAGTGCTGCAACAGGCCAAAACGTGAGGAAAGTGTCACACATGACTTGGGCACTCTTGGCACATAGGCCCCTCGCCACAACCTCTTCCCTCATAGATGTCTTATTGCCAAGAGGAACTGTAGCAAGGTCATTTTATCTTGATTTTTTTTTTTTCCTCGCATTCAATTTGTCTTTGCAATAATGCAGCACATTCTGTAGACAGAAAATCTGCAGATAAAAATATAAAATTGGATTTCAGAGCCCGTTTTATACTTTGTGCTTAATGAACGGATAATAACAAGCAATTTTTGTGTGTGCAATTTCAGTCACGCCTAATCACATTGAAGTTGTCCCTTGGTTCTATCTTTTGCCCTAGCTGTGTACAGTGCTATGGATTGTATTGGCATTTATATAGCGCTTACTAACCCTAATGGCATTCTGATTGCTTTTCGAATGAGTAGTGTACTACTCTTGGGTATCCACTGTTAGTTAATAGTCACAAATAGCGATGCAGTTATTCATTTTACTCCAGTGTATACAATTGAAACCAGGTTCTAATGCAAGTTTGGGCACAGAGGGCCTGATCCACAAACTGCACTTTGTGGCACTTTTTGTTGTGCTACAATAGTACAACATAACTTACTACAATGTGGTACTCACAAACTGCACTTTTGTGGTAACTTACTCTTTGGGGTAAGTTTGTCACTTTATGGTATTCACAAACTACTCTTTTGTAGTAAGGCCCTACTTCCATTTTTAGGTCCAGCCTAGAGGCAGCGTGCATGTACTGCTCTGAGAGGCATGCTGTAATTCCTCTGGGAAGTTTGAAGACACCAACCACACGCCAACCGCTTTTCGTTGGTGGCTTGGTCCGCCTTCATAAATTCCATAGTTTACGTTGGGGAATAGAGTACTGTTGTCCCACCTTGTGGCTGTTACATGGATCCTTTCAATATGAGCCATATGTTTTGGTAAGTGCGCTACTTTTTTTATTGCGTCAGCTTGTTTTATAATTCCCTGTTGTGTTTCACTTTGCTCCCGTCCCCTCCTGTTGTCCGTATTCTCTTTGTTACAGCCCCGGTTGTCCATGTTGCCTTTCTTCCCGCCCCCCTCCCGTTGTCCGTGTTCACTTTGCTCCTGCACCCCCTTTGTCCGTGTTGCATTCATTCATTGTTGCGCACACACACAGTGGGATTGACCGTGTCATCCCTGCATCATGGCCAGGCACCATATAACAAGCGCAAGGTGCAATCTTGCCCCCGCTATGAATCCTATGTAGGTGAGAAGGTGGAGCTGAGGTAATTGGAAGTGCACCCATAGGTTGGCAAAAGTGGTAGTGAATGTTCCATATCCACACCTAAGGGCACTGGGACTGTGGATTTCCACATCATTCGTCTAAGAAAACTCAGCAAAAGCTGAGTACCAGCTATGGAGATCTCTATACGGTCTGAAGGAGATAGAATGGGAGAATCTGTTTTTATTCTTTTGTGGATGATTACCATCGACTTGTATATTGGTAACTTTCATCTATTTATTAAAGTGATAAGACGTATGAAACATTGTTAGAAATGGGGGTCTCTAGTTGGCAAGGGCTTGCACCTTTGTCCAAATAGGGACCCTTCTTCCTAGTCAGGGTAAGGGAGTTACACTCCTAAAATAACCCCTGCTCACCCCCTTGGTAGCTTGGCACGAGCAGTCAGGCTTATCTTAGAGGCAGTGTGTAAAGCATTTGCACATAATACAGTAATACAGTGTAAGCACTACAAAAGGACACCACACCAGTTAAAAAAAAATATCCAATATTTTTATATACTTAAGACAAGACCAAAAACGATAAAAATCCACAATAAAGTACTTAAAAATCTTCAGTTATCAAAATATGCTGGAAAAACAGTTCCTTGATGTCGATAGCTCCGTCCGGGGCTATCACGGCGTCGTGAGCAAACAAATCCAAACGGTTCAGGCTGACCGCGGCGTCGCAGGCCAGCTACGGTGTCTGGAAGACCCGCAAACAGTACCTTTTAGAACTGCAGGGCGTCGGCGACCTCTCGTTGAGCTTCCGAAAGCACGGCGTCCGCAGGCGTCGGTTCCGGAGGTTGGTGCAGGAGTTGTCGGGGCCCTCGAAGTCACACGCGTTGCAGATTGAACTCCTCTCTGTTGAAGTCAGGAGCGCTGGTGTCGGCAGGCGTCGTGTGCTGCGGTGCGAAGTGCAGAGGTGCGGTGCCCTCAGGTCGCGGTGCGAGCAGCGGCTCGGTGGCGGCGTCAGATGGCATCGTCGGTCAGACCAGGGTCGCGGTGCGAAGTGAATGCGGTGCTTGTCGCGGTGCTGGCAGGTCGCGGTGCAAGCAGCGGCGTCGTCGTTGCTGAAGTGCTGTCGTCGGCTGACGAACTGGAGTCGATGGCGCCGGCGTCGGTAGGCCAAGGCTGCGGTGCGGGATGAGGGCGGTGCGTCGTGTAACTTTACGAGCGGTGCCCTCGAACCACGGTGCAAGCAGCGGCGTCGATTTCGGCGTGGAGTGGCGTCGTCTGGGATACGAAGGCGTCGTCGTGAAGCGAGGCGGTGCGGAGTGCGGTGCCCACAGGTCGCGGAGCGAGCAGCGGCTCGAGCAGCTGCTCGGTGGCGGCATCAGCAGGCGTCGTCAGTGAGACCAGGGTCGCGTTGCGGCGGTGCCCTCTGCGGTGCCGTCAGGACACGGAGTCGGCAGCGGCGTCGACGGGTTGCTTTTTCTTCTGTTGCAGCACAAAACACACAGTCCCCTGTGCTGAGGGCAGAAGAGCTTGAAGTCTTTGTTGTGCCTGAGACTTCTTGAACAGGGGGCAAGCTCTACCTCAAGCCCTTGGAGAAACTCACAAAAGTAGATTGCAGAAAGTTCAGTTCAGTCCTTTCACTGCCCAAGACGGAAGCAGCCACTGCAGGCCAACACAGCAAAGCACACAGCAAAGTGGTAGTTCCTCCTCACAGCTTCTCCAGCTCTTATTCTTGGCAGTCTTCTTGGTCCAAAAGAGTTCTAAAGTTCAGGGGTCTGGGCCCCAATATTTATATCCCAAAATCCTTTGATCTCTTAGTCAGAGAGTGTCTGTGCCCAGCCAGAACCAGTTCTGCCTTCTCTGGTGTGACTTCCTGGCAGGAGGTGGAGACAGCATTGTCAGAGGCAGACCAGGCCCTTTGAGGTGCAAGGAAATCTCCTCCCCCTTCCCCAATTGCAGCCCAGGTCTATTCAGCCCTTTCCTGACCCACCTAGACTATCTGGAGCCACTCCTGCTCCCCAGCCTTCTGTCATCCAAAACCCAGACAGGCAATCCACATTTCAGCAGAGGCACACGGGATGACTGAGCAAGAAAATACCTACTTTCTAAAAGTGGTATTTTCAAACGCATGAATGTAAAAATCACCTTCACTAAAAGATGCATCTTTAGATTCTGAGTTCAGGCATACTAAACATTATTTTCCTACTTAGTTCCCAGGGCCAGTTATGTTGATAAGATGTTATAAACAAACTTCCCATTCTGTCCTATGGGGAACATGTAGCCTTGCAATAGTGAAAACGAAATTGGCAGTAATTCACTATTCGGACATGCCCCACACACCAGGGCATGTCCTACCTTTCACATACACTGCACCCTGCCCACAGGGGTACCTTGGGCCTACCTTAGGGGTGGCTGACATGTAAGAAAAGGGAAGGTTAGGGCCTGGCAAGTGGGTGTACTTGCCAAGTCGATATGGCAGTACCAGACTGCGCACAGGCTCTGCAATGGCAGGCCAGAGTCACATTTATGGGCTGTTTGTGTGGGTGGCACAATCCAGTGCTGCAGCCCACCAACAGCATTTGATTTACAGGCCCTGGCACACGCAGTGCACTTTACTAGGGACTGACACATAAATCAAATAGGCCAATCATGGAAACACCAATTCATAACACATTTTACCACAGGAGCACTTGCACTTTACCACTGATCAGCAGTGAGAAAAGAGCGCAGAAACACTAAGCCAGTGGTGTGCGTGTCTCGGTGCCAACTAAGACCGCAGGAAGGAGTGCCTGGCAAACGTGCACTCGGAGGCGACGTGAAGTCTCATCAGCGTTGTGTGTGTGGCTTCGTGCCAGAAGAGACCCGGAGGGTGCTGTAGTGAACGTGCACCCGGAGTAACGTAATCTCAGGGGCATGGGGTACGTGTGCCCTGCGGCCGCCTGAGACCTTCCTAACAGTCGCGGCCCGGACGCCTGACATTATTTCTGCCTAACGAAGTACACAATTGTAGCGCTACGCATTGCATTATTTCTCCCTTGCAAAGTACAGGATTGTAGCGGCCTCATTGCATTATTTCGTCATTGCAAAGTACATGATTGTAGCTACGCATTGCATTATTCCTTGATTGCAAAGTACATGATTGTGGCGGCGCGCATTGCATTATCTCTTCATTGCAAAGTACGTGATTGGGGTGTGACGCATTGCATTATTCCTTCATTGCGCAGTACATGATTGTAGCGGTACGCATTGCATTATTTCTCCCATTGCAGGTACCGGGGTGTATCATTACGCATTGTATTATTTCTCCTGTGCCCAGCACAGGATTGTATCGTTACGCAGCGCACTATTGTTTGTCTATTGCAACGTGTGTGATTCTAGCATTACGACCAGCATAGCATTTTGAAAGCGGTGGTTGGGATTTGAACCTACCATCCAGCCGGAACGAATATTACCCTTTATTATATGTTGGCTTTTGTATCGTGTGGTCTGATCGTATATCTTTCTATATAAAGTTTATACTCGTTTTTATCAAACTCGTGTGGAGTCCATTTGTGGTGTCACCAGGGGGTTGCTGTGGGTGTGGTTGCATATACTGTACACTCGTGCCTTGCAGACAGGCCTGGCTGCTCGTGCCAAGCTACTAAGGGGGTGAGCAGGGCTATCTCAAACAGTGTCCTTACTTGGCCTAACGTTGAGTGGGGAGTCCCGGGTCTCGCATTTGTGACAGTGTCGCGTGACTGGGACTCCGGCTTCCATGACTCAAGAGGATAGTTGTGCACTGTCTTTCATGGGTGGTGTGAGTGAATTCCACATTTAAGTGTATTCCGTCTACTGTGACTATTGTGTGTGACTGTCAGTGTGACCATGAATTAACTTACTGCTAGATATTTTGAAACTGTTCACTGCAGTGCTTACTATATTAGCCATGTGCCCATATTCTAATATAAAGTAATGACCCCTAATGGGTACAGTGTTCATGGTTCATGTATAGGAGATCTACTCTATCTATGCCGGAGCTATTCATACCAGTGAGGATGGGGAGTTGTAGTTAAAGAAGGGGTGTCAGACATTCATCTGTAGGGTCATGTCAATGAAATCACATTTGAAGAGGCAAGTTTTCAAGGGCTGGACAACATCCAGTACTTGTTAAGTATTCCGTCTCCAGGAGTGAGTGTAGGGCAGTTGAGTAACGGAAGTAGAAACTCTATTGACATTGGACATGACGTTTTTTAAGATTACTACAATATCCTCTTTATTGGCACCACTGTATAATTGTCAGTAACAATAGCTCAGGGAAGCGTCTAGCCTGAGTACTGGAGGCTTTAAGATATTATGAAAGTGTTGCCAGTAAGACTCAGTACTTAGTTTACTGTAGGAATTGTGTTCTGGGAAGTTTTTTTTTCTTCTTCAATATACCTATCTAGTGAATTAAGTTGTACAGAAAACCGCCTGTCCTGTAATGGAATCAACAAAGTATTGTATTTATAAAGTGCAATGTGCACCACATGGCACCTTGGTGCTGGGAACTATAACACGTCGAATGTGGTTATGATATCAGCAAAACAGCTGTCTTAAGTGCTTTCTTGAAAGCATTATGATTATGAAATTGTCTTAGCTGGAGTGTAAGATTGTGCTGCAAAGAAGATGCGCTTATTGAGAAGAGCAACCACCAGTTTATGCACATCGAAAGTGTGGAAGAGGAGTGAGGAGGAAGAGCAGAGATGACCATTAGGAAGATGTGTAACACGTTTTCTGTGGAGCGTATTAGGACCTGGATCCTCATCCTGTGGAGGAAACACGAAGGGACAGATTTACTAACTTTCGGCGAAGCGCAAAGCAGCAACCAATGTTGCTGCGCTGCATGAAAGGGAGAGAGCAGAACAGCACCATGTCTACAAAGATGTGGCCCTGCTTCCCCTCTCCCTGGGCTGGAGCACTCTAGGCTGCCCTGCACCAACGCGCACACCCTTGCATTAGAGTGTGTGTACTATTAAGCATATGTTTTATACTGGGAGGGGTCCCACACATATGTTTTTAAACTTGCTACACCTACCTCGAGGAGGCATACTTTTATGCCACAAATCCTTGTCTCCCCATGATAGTAGATAGGGATTTGCCACAAAACCCATGGGTGTTTGCATGGGATCGTCCATATACCATCCATGGAACACGTCCTTGACACAAAGTAGCACATACTTGGCAAGCACATAGCACTACAACACTTTGCACTAGGTTTGTATTACTAGCGTAACACAAACCCGATGCACAGTGTTAGTAAATCTGGGGCAAAGTCTTAAAGTGAATTCACTGAGGAGCTGGAATTCCTTCGGCCTACTCCCAAAATGTAGTAAAGGGGTCAGAAATGGCCTCTCTTTTACAATCCTGAACATTCCCTAAATCCATCTCTATTTAAGGTTATAACACCTGCTATGCTTTTCTCTCCCAACCCCGACACACGTCTCCGGCATTGGCTCTTGTGAATCCTCTTCTCTCATACACTCTCTTTCGCCTCTAGTAGGTGCACTCCATCACCCAGGCTACCCCAAGAACATTAACTCCTCTCCTACCCAGGAACCAATTTTTCTGTATCCCTTTCAACCACTCTCTCATACATCAGATACACGCTCTTTTATGTGACAGACAGGTGTGCTGTCTCCTCTGCCATCCCTTCTTTCTCGCTGTTTCTTCCGGTTTCCGTTATCGCCAAAGGCCTTTATATCTCTTACTGGCCACCCTTGCCTTCAGGGTCTTATGTCTCGTCAGTTGCTCTCTCTTTTATTCAGCTAGGGTAGTTTTTATTCTCCACCTCAAGCGGTATTTATTTCATTGCTCTCATGAACTCCCTTTTCTGTTCCCCCCAGCTTTACAGCTATTATGCCTATGTAGCCTGTCAGCCTCCCAGGGCCGAACTGGCCATAGCGGGCACCGGGCATTTCCCCGGTGGGCCAGAGTGGTGGGGGCCGGTTTTGTGCTGATAGGGGCCGGTTTTGCATCAGTGCTGCAATATCGGCCCCCTGTAACAAAAGCGTGTTTCGCTAGCACTGCCCCCCCCCCCCCACGCCCCCTGTTTCAAGTCCCTGCTCCCAACAAACATATTCAGTCTTCACTGGCTGGGCTGTACTTCCCTGTGCACCCATCCTTTCATGCCCTACTTATGCATCTGTCTACTGTTGTTTCATAGCTTGCCAAGTGGCTCCAGGTAATGTGTGACATCTGCCAGTCCTGGCGTTTTAGTCAACAGCATGTCACATTCTAGGACTCATACATAATTCTGATGTTTGCACTGTAAGAATGGGATTAAAAATCCTAACATGCCAAGTGCTGCAACAGGCCAAAACGTGAGGAAAGTGTCACACATGACTTGGGGCCTCTTAGCACATAGGCCCCTCGCCACAACCTCTTCCCTCATAGATGTCTTATTGCCAAGAGGAACTGTAGCAAGGTCATTTTATCTTGATTTTTTGTTCTCGCATTCAATTTGTCTTTGCAATAATGCAGCACATTCTGTAGACAGAAAATCTGCAGATAAAAATATAAAATTGGATTTCAGAGCCCGTTTTATACTTTGTGCTTAATGAACGGATAATAACAAGCAGTTTTTGTGTGTGCAATTTCAGTCACGCCTAATCACATTGAAGTAGTCCCTTTGTTCTATCTTTTGCCCTAGCTGTGTACAGTGCTATGGATTGTATTGGCATTTATGTAGCGCTTACTAACCCTAATGGCATTCTGATTGCTTTTCGAATGAGTAGTGTACTACTCTTGGGTATCCACTGTTAGTTAATAGTCACAAATAGCGATGCAGTTATTCATTTTATCCAGTGTATACAATTGAAACCAGGTTCTAATGCAAGTTTGGGCACAGAGGGCCTGATCCACAAACTGCACTTTGTGGCACTTTTTGTTGTGCTACAATAGTACAACATAACTTACTACAATGTGGTACTCACAAACTGCACTTTTGTGGTAACTTACTCTTTGGGGTAAGTTTGTCACTTTATGGTATTCACAAACTACTCTTTTGTAGTAAGGCCCTACTTCCATTTTTAGGTCCAGCCTAGAGGCAGCGTGCATGTACTGCTCTGAGAGGCATGCTGTAATTCCTCTGGGAAGTTTGAAGACACCAACCACACGCCAACCGCTTTTCGTTGGTGGCTTGGTCCGCCTTCATAAATTCCATAGTTTACGTTGGGTAATAGAGTACTGTTGTCCCACCTTGTGGCTGTTACATGGATCCTTTCAATATGAGCCATATGTTTTGGTAAGTGCGCTACTTTTTTTATTGCGTCAGCTTGTTTTATAATTCCCTGTTGTGTTTCACTTTGCTCCCGCCCCCTCCTGTAATCGGTGTTCACTTTGCTCCCGCCCCCTCCCGTTGTCCGTATTCTCTTTGTTCCAGCCCCGGTTGTCCATGTTGCCTTTCTTGCCGCCCCCGTCCCGTTGTCCGTGTTCACTTTGCTCCTGCACCCCCTTTGTCCGTGTTGCATTCATTCATTGTTGTGCTCACACACAGTGGGATTGACCGTGTCATCCCTGCATCATGGCCAGGCACCATATAACAAGCGCAAGATGCAATCTTGCCCCCGCTATGAATCCTATGTAGGTGAGAAGGTGGAGCTGAGGTAATTGGAAGTGCACCCATAGGTTGGCATAAGTGGTAGTGAATGTTCCATATCCACACCTAAGGGCTCTGGGACTGTGGATTTCCACATCATTGGTCTAAAAACTCAGCACAAGCTGAGTACCAGCTATGGAGATCTCTATACAGTCTGAAGGAGATAGAATGGGAGAATCTGGTTTTTATTCTTTTGTGGATGATTACCATCGACTTGTATATTGGTAACTTTCATCTATTTATTAAAGTGATAAGACGTATGAAACATTGTTAGAAATGGGGGTCTCTAGTTGGCAAGGGCTTGCACCTTTGTCCAAATAGGGACCCTTCTTCCTAGTCAGGGTAAGGGAGTTACACTCCTAAAATAACCCCTGCTCACCCCCTTGGTAGCTTGGCACGAGCAGTCAGGCTTATCTTAGAGGCAGTGTGTAAAGCATTTGCACATAACCCACAGTAATACAGTGTAAGCACTACAAAAGGACACCTCACCAGTTTAAAAAAATATCCAATATTTTTATATGCTTAAGACAAGACCAAAAACGATAAAAATCCACATTAAAGTACTTAAAAATCTTCAGTTATCAAAATATGCTTGAAAAACAGTTCCTTGATGTCGATAGCTCCGTCCGGGGCTATCACGGCGTCGTGAGCAAACAAATCCAAACGGTTCTGGCTGACCGCGGCGTCGCAGGCCAGCTACGGTGTCTGGAAGACCCGCAAACAGTACCTTTTAGAACTGCAGGGCGTCGGCGACCTCTCGTTGAGCTTCCGAAAGCACGGCGTCCGCAGGCGTCGGTTCCGGAGGTTGGTGCAGGAGTTGTCGGGGCCCTCTAAGTCACACGCGTTGCAGATTGAACTCCTCTCTGTTGAAGTCAGGAGCGCTGGCGTCGGCAGGCGTCGTGTGCTGCAGTGCGAAGTGCAGCGGCGCGGTGCCCTCAGGTCGCGGTGCGAGCAGCGGCTCGGTGGCGGCGTCAGATGGCATCGTCGGTGAGACCAGGGTCGCGGTGCGAAGTGAATGCGGTGCTCGTCGCGGTGCTGGGAGGTCGCGTGCAAGCAGCGGCGTCGTCGTTGCTGAAGCGCTGTCGTCGGCTGACGAACTGGAGTCGATGGCGCCGGCGTCGGTAGGCCAAGGCTGCGGTGCGGGATGAGGGCGGTGCGTCGTGTAACTTTACGAGCGGTGCCCTCGAACCACGGTGCAAGCAGCGGCGTCGATTTCAGCATGGAGCGTCGTCGTCTGGGATACCAAGGCGTCGTCGTGAAGCGGTGCGGAGTGCGGTGCCCACAGGTCGCGGTGTGAGCAGCGGCTCGAGCAGCTGCTCGGTGGCGGCGTCAGCAGGCGTCGTCAGTGAGACCAGGGTCGCGTTGCGGTGGTGCCCTCTGCGGTGCCGTCAGGACACGGAGTCGGCAGCTGCGTCGTCGGGTTGCTTTTTCTTCTGTTGCAGCACAAAACACACAGTCCCTAGTGCTGAGGGCAGACGAGCTTGAAGTATTTGCTGTGCCTGAGACTTCTTGAACAGGGGGCAAGCTCTACCTCAAGCCCTTGGAGAAACTCACAAAAGTAGATTGCAGAAAGTTCAGTTCAGTCCTTTCACTGCCCAAGACAGAAGCAGCCACTGCAGGCCAACACAGCAAAGCACACAGCAAAGTGGTAGTTCCTCCTCACAGCTTCTCCAGCTCTTCTTCTTGGCAGTCTTCTTGGTCCAAAAGAGTTCTAAAGTTCAGGGGTCTGGGCCCCAATATTTATATCCCAAAATCCTTTGATCTCTTAGGCAGAGTGTGTCTGTGCCCAGCCAGAACCAGTTCTGCCTTCTCTGGTGTGACTTCCTGGCAGGAGGTGGAGACGGCAGTGTCAGAGGCAGACCAGGCCCATTGAGGTGCAAGGAAATCTCCTCCCCCAATTGCAGCCCAGGTCTATTCAGCCCCTTCCTGACACACCTAGACTATCTGGAGCCACTCCTGCTCCCCAGCCTTCTGTCATCCAAAACCCAGACAGGCAATCCACATTTCAGCAGAGGCACACGGAATGACTGAGCAAGAAAATATCTACTTTCTAAAAGTGGTATTTTCAAACACAGAATGTAAAAATCACCTTCACTAAAAGATGCATCTTTAGATTCTGAGTTCAGGCATACTAAACTTTATTTTCCCACTTAGTTCCCAGGGCCAGTTATGTTTATAAGATGTTATAAACAAACTTCCCATTCTGTCCTATGGGGAACATGTAGCCTTGCAATAGTGAAAACGAAATTGGCAGTAATTCACTATTCGGACATGCCCCACACACCAGGGCATGTCCTACCTTTCACATACACTGCACCCTGCCCACAGGGGTACCTTGGGCCTACCTTAGGGGTGGCTGACATGTAAGAAAAGGGAAGGTTAGGGCCTGGCAAGTGGGTGTACTTGCCAAGTCGATATGCCAGTACCAGACTGCGCACAGGCTCTGCAATGGCAGGCCAGAGTCACATTTACGGGCTGTTTGTGTGGGTGGCACAATCCAGTGCTGCAGCCCACCAACAGCATTTGATTTACAGGCCCTGGCACACGCAGTGCACTTTACTAGGGACTCACACATAAATCAAATAGGCCAATCATGGAAACACCAATTCATAACACATTTTACCACAGGAGCACTTGCCCACTGATCAGCAGTGAGAAAAGTGCGCAGAAACACTAAGCCAGTGGTGTGCGTGTCTCGGTGCCAACTAAGAAAGCAGGAAGGAGTGCCTGGCAAACGTGCACTCGGAGGCGACGTGAAGTCTCATCAGCGTTGTGTGTGTGGCTTCGTGCCAGAAGAGACCCGGAGGGTGCTGTAGTGAACGTGCACCCGGAGTAACGTAATCTCAGGGGCATGGGGTACGTGTGCCCTGCGGCCGCCTGAGACCTTCCTAACAGTCGCGGCCCGGACCGGCAGCCCCGGAGGAGCTGAGCTGCCAGGTCGAGCCGCTGAGGCAAATTGAGAAAGTTCTGCACGGAAGGCCTAGTTCATTGAAGGAGGAGAGGAGAGTGGGGTCGCGCCCCCCAGGTAACGTGGATCACTGCCTGGGTGGGGTGCGGGCTCGGAGGGACACTCTCTCGGCCTCTCAGTCCTTCTGGCGACGTGAGCCTTTGCTTCGGCTCAGATTGGGGGCTCGTCCTACCAAAGGAGTGGCGGTACTGGGGCCAGAGTGTGAAGCTGTACTTTATGTCATCGTGGATACGTGTGGGGGGCAACTGTTATCGAAGAGGCTGACTGTCGTAATACACATTGCCAATATTGCTGCTAACGAACTGCCGGACTGTCTTATGACGCCTGACATTATTTCTGCCTAACGAAGTACACAATTGTAGCGCTACGCATTGCATTATTTCTCCCTTGCAAAGTACAGGATTGTAGCGGCCTCATTGCATTATTTCATCATTGCAAAGTACATGATTGTAGCTACGCATTGCATTATTCCTTCATTGCGCAGTACATGATTGTAGCGGTACGCATTGCATTATTTCTCCCATTGCAGGTACCGGGGTGTATCGTTACGCATTGTATTATTTCTCCTGTGCCCAGCACAGGATTGTATCGTTACGCAGCGCACTATTGTTTGTCTATTGCAACGCGTGTGATTCTAGCATTACGACCAGCATAGCATTTTGAAAGCGGTGGTTGGGATTTGAACCTACCAGCCAGCCGGAACGAATATTACCCTTTATTATATGTTGGCTTTTGTATCGTGTGGTCTGATCGTATATCTTTCTATATAAAGTTTATACTCGTTTTTATCAAACTCGTGTGGAGTCCATTTGTGGTGTCACCAGGGGATTGCTGTGGGTGTGGTTGCATATACTGTACACTCGTGCCTTACAGATAGGCCTGGCTGCTCGTGCCAAGCTACTAAGGGGGTGAGCAGGGCTATCTCAAACGGTGTCCTTACTTGGCCTAACGTTGAGTGGGGAGTCCCGGGTCTCGCATTTGTGACAGTGTCGCGTGACTGGGACTCCGGCTTCCATGACTCAAGAGGGTAGTTGTGCACTGTCTTTCATGGGTGGTGTGAGTGAATTCCACATTTAAGTGTATTCCGTCTACTGTGACTATTGTGTGTGACTGTCAGTGTGACCATGAATTAACTTACTGCTAGATATTTTGAAACTGTTCACTGCAGTGCTTACTATATTAGCCATGTGCCCATATTCTAATATAAAGTAATGACCCCTAATGGGTACAGTGTTCATGGTTCATGTATAGGAGATCTACTCTATCTATGCCGGAGCTATTCATACCAGTGAGGATGGGGAGTTGTAGTTAAAGAAGGGGTGTCAGACATTCATCTGTAGGGTCATGTCAATGAAATCACATTTGAAGAGGCAAGTTTTCAAGGGCTGGACAACATCCAGTACTTGTTAAGTATTCCGTCTCCAGGAGTGAGTGTAGGGCAGTTGAGTAACGGAAGTAGAAACTCTATTGACATTGGACATGACGTTTTTAAGATTACTACAATATCCTCTTTATTGGCACCACTGTATAATTGTCAGTAACAATAGCTCAGGGAAGCGTCTAGCCTGAGTACTGGAGGCTTTAAGATATTATGAAAGTGTTGCCAGTAAGACTCAGTACTTAGTTTACTGTAGGAATTGTGTTCTGGGAAGTTTTTTTTTCTTCTTCAATATACCTATCTAGTGAATTAAGTTGTACAGAAAACCGCCTGTCCTGTAATGGAATCAACAAAGTATTGTATTTATAAAGTGCAATGTGCACCACATGGCACCTTGGTGCTGGGAACTATAACACGTCGAATGTGGTTATGATATCAGCAAAACAGCTGTCTTAAGTGCTTTCTTGAAAGCATTATGATTATGAAATTGTCTTAGCTGGAGTGTAAGATTGTGCTGCAAAGAAGATGCGCTTATTGAGAAGAGCAACCACCAGTTTATGCACATCGAAAGTGTGGAAGAGGAGTGAGGAGGAAGAGCAGAGATGACCATTAGGAAGATGTGTAACAAGTTTTCTGTGGAGCGTATTAGGACCTGGATCCTCATCCTGTGGAGGAAACACGAAGGGGCAGATTTACTAACTTTCGGCGAAGCGCAAAGCAGCAACCAATGTTGCTGCGCTGCATGAAAGGGAGAGAGCAGAACTGCACCATGTCTACAAAGATGTGGCCCTGCTTCCCCTCTCCCTGGACTGGAGCACTCTAGGCTGCCCTGCACCAACGCGCACACCCTTGCATTAGAGTGTGTGTACTATTAAGCATATGTTTTATACTGGGAGGGGTCCCACACATATGTTTTTAAACTTGCTACACCTACCTCGAGGAGGCATACTTTTATGCCACAAATCCTTCTCTCCCCATGATAGTAGATAGGGATTTGCCACAAAACCCATGGGTGTTTGCATGGGATCGTCCATATACCATCCATGGAACACGTCCTTGACACAAAGTAGCACATACTTGGCAAGCACATAGCACTACAACACTTTGCACTAGGTTTGTATTACTAGCGTAACACAAACCCGATGCACAGTGTTAGTAAATCTGGGGCAAAGTCTTAAAGTGAATTCACTGAGGAGCTGGAATTCCTTCGGCCTACTCCCAAAATGTAGTACAGGGGTCAGAAATGACCTCTCTTTTACAATCTTGAACATTCCCTAAATCCATCTCTATTTAAGGTTATAACACCTGCTATGCTTTTCTCTCCCATCCCTGACACACGTCTCCGGCATTTGCTCTTGTGAATCCTCTTCTCTCATACACTCTCTTTCGCCTCTAGTAGGTGCACTCTATCACCCAGGCTACCCCAAGAACATTAACTCCTCTCCTACCCAGGAACCAATTTTTCTGTATCCCTTTCAACCACTCTCTCATACATCAGATACACGCTCTTTTATGTGACAGACAGGTGTGCTGTCTCCTCTGCCATCCCTTCTTTCTCGCTGTTTCTTCCGGTTTCCGTTATCGCCAAAGGCCTTTATATCTCTTACTGGCCACCCTTGCCTTCAGGGTCTTATGTCTCGTCAGTTGCTCTCTCTTTTATTCAGCTAGGGTAGTTTTTATTCTCCACCTCAAGCGGTATTTATTTCATTGCTCTCATGAACTCCCTTTTCTGTTCCCCCCAGCTTTACAGCTATTATGCCTATGTAGCCTGTCAGCCGCCCAGGGCCGAACTGGCCATAGCGGGCACCGGGCATTTCCCCGGTGGGCCAGAGTGGTGGGGGCCGGTTTTGTGCTGATAGGGGCCGGTTTTGCATCAGTGCTGCAATATCGGCCCCCTGTAACAAAAGCGGGAGTGGTGTGTTTCGCTAGCACTGCCCCCCCACACACCCTGTTTCAAGTCCCTTCTCCCAACAAACATATTCAGTCTTCACTGGCTGGGCTGTACTTCCCTGTGCACCCATCCTTTCATGCCCTACTTATGCATCTGTCTACTGTTGTTTCATAGCTTGCCAAGTGGCTCCATGTAATGTGTGACATCTGCCAGTCCTGGCATTTTAGTCAACAGCATGTCACATTCTAGGACTCATACATAATTCTGATGTTTGCACTGAAAGAATGGGATTAAAATTCCTAACATGCCAAGTGCTGCAACAGGCCAAAACGTGAGGAAAGTGTCACACATGACTTGGGGCCTCTTAGCACATAGGCCCCTCCCCACAACCTCTTCCCTCATAGATGTCTTATTGCCAAGAGGAACTGTAGCAAGGTCATTTTATCTTGATTTTTTTTCTCGCATTCAATTTGTCTTTGCAATAATGCAGCACATTCTGTAGACAGAAAATCTGCAGAAAAAAATATAAAATTGGATTTCAGAGCCCGTTTTATACTTTGTGCTTAATGAACGGATAATAACAAGCAGTTTTTGTGTGTGCAATTTCAGTCACGCCTAATCACATTGAAGTTGTCCCTTGGTTCTATCTTTTGCCCTAGCTGTGTACAGTGCTATGGATTGTATTTCATTTATTTATTTATGTCATTTGTAGAGCGCATGAATCACCCCAACCGGGGTATCTCCGCGCTACGACGGCCCTAGACAGCAATACCCGGTGCTAGAACAGTGAGGTTTTTAACTGCTTTCTGAAGGATAGATAGTTGGTGAAGAGTCGAATGTGGATGGGGAGCTGGTTCCAGAGAGATGGAGCTACATAAGAGAAGGATGTTCCCCCCCCAATCGAGTGTGTTTTATGCGAGGCACAAAAAGAAGCTCTTTGGACCCAGAGCGGAGGGTCCTGGAGGGGTTGTATCGGGTCAATTTATCTGCGATGTAATTAGGTCCCAGGTTGTTAAGGGCTTTATAGACCATACAGCAGATCTTGAATTTAATCCTTTTCCGAATGGGGAGCCAGTGCAATTTGCGGAGTAGGGGGAGTGAAGCTGTTCTAGGGGGGGCATTGGTCACCAATAGAGCTGCTGTGTTATGGACTACTTGTAGTCTGTTTAGGGAGGATTCCTTAGCGGAGATCAACAGAGCATTACAGTAGTCCAGACGACTGGTGACCAATGCTTGGATCAAAGTTTTCCGTGTGGATAACGGGAGTAAGGGGAAGACTCTGCGGAGTAGACTTAATACATGGAAGCAGGCCTTGGCGGTAGAGGTGGCATGCTCCTCCAAATTTAGTTTCTGATCAATTTTTACCCCAAGGTTCTTTACCACAGGTTTGGGGGATGGAGCTGGACCCAATTCTCCTGGCCACCAATTGGGAGACCACCTTGTTACTGCTTCTCTGAATAGCATGATTTCTGTTTTCTCAGCATTCAGCTGGAGGAAGTTGTTGCTCATCCAGTCAGTGATGGTTCTCATGCCCTCTGAAAAGGTGGCCTGAATGCTGGTGCTGTTCTTATCAAATGAGAGAAGCAGTTGTGTGTCGTCGGCATAGGAGATTGGGGTGAACCCTAAGCTTCTTATTAGGTTTGCGAGTGGCGTGACATAAATATTGAAGAGGGTAGGGCTCAAGCATGAGCCCTGGGGTACCCCCTTGGTGACATTGGTAGTTTGTGATCTAAAAGGGCCGAGGTTAATGGCTTGCGTTCTTTCAGCTAGGAAGTTCGTCATCCATTTTAATGCCATCCCCTCAATGCCTATGTCTCTGAGCCTTCCCAGCAAGATATGGTGTGAGATGGTATCGAATGCAGCAGACAGGTCAAGCAGTATGAGGAGTACAGCCTTATCCCTGTCTGCTAGCATTCGGATATTGTCTGTAACTGTCACCAATGCCGTTTCCGTACTGTGTCTGGGTCGAAATCCTGACTGTGAGGGATCAAGGCTATTGGAGGATTCTATGAAACTGGTCCGGTGTTTATTTATGTTTCTCTAGCAATTTACTTTGTAACGGGAGTAGAGAAATGGGTCGGTAGTTGGTAACGTCATTAGGGGGGAGTTTGGCATTTTTCCTAATGGGCAGGATCTGAGCTGCTTTCCATTCCTCAGGGAGCCTGCCTTCCTTTAGAGAGCTATTTAAGATGGAGCAGATCGGAGCGGCGAGCTGATTTGCTAGTAAGGCGGAGGTTTTGGCTGGGATCAGGTCTGAAGGAGAACCTGATTTAGTCGTTTTTAGTAGGGTTATTGTTTCTTCAAGGGAAAGCGGAGGAAATTCCTCTAATTTATGCAAGCTGGACATGGTAGAGGAAAGTTTGTGGTTATCGCTTAATTGGGTGCCGTTAGCTACCGTGATCTTGTTGTAGATATTGTCAATTTTGGAGGTGAGGTGTCTTGCAATGTTGTCACATAGTGTCTGGGAAGGTTCCTCTTCCGTATTACATGCTTTAGGGTTGATGAATGTGTTAACTCCTCCAAAGCATTATTTCAGGTCCTTATCTGCCTGATCGAGTAGGTTAGCAATATGCATTTTTAGGTCTCGCCCTGAGCCAGCGCTTGCGCTGCTCTGGCCGAGACATTTAGTAAGTGGGTTTTCAAAGTGCTACCCACAGGCTTTTGCTGGCCTCCAGCTTGCGTTCACGATGGCGTGCACGTGCACAGCTGCCATCTGGGTTTCTGTAATGGCTCCTCTGCTCGCACTACCCCTTCCCTTATCCCCCTCCCTCCTGGTCAGCTTCATTCATGCTCCTCTGTTTGCACTACCCCCTCCCTTCTCCCCCTCCCTTCTCGTCAGCTTCATTCAGGCTCCTCTGCTTGCACTACCCCCTCCCTTCTCCCCCTTCCCTTCTCGTCAGCTTCATTAGGTCTCGCCCTGAGCCAGCGCTTGCATTCCTCGCATCGCTCCAGGCGCCATCTGGCTTTCATCTCACTTGCTCTACCCCAGGCATCCTCTACTGCCCAATCTCTGTGTAATGCTTTTTTTTTTTTTTACGAAAGCAGCATACGATAAAGGAATTCCTGTGAAAACGGCAATACTAAAACTTGGAAATAAGTACTTTTGCAATATTTAACAGTCTGTGTAATGCTTTTTTTTTTACGAAAGCAGCATACGATAAAGACTGTTAATGCTTTTTTTTAACGAGCATACGATAAAGGAATTCCTGTGTAAACGGCAATACTATAACTTGGAAATAAGTAGTTTTGCAATATTTAACAGTACTTAAATCTTGTACGTACCTTCCAGATATAACTATTGGGACGATTTGTATAATAAAATTGCACTACGGAAAATATACTAACACTGTTACAATTGCGCTCCTTCACTTCGGCACCTCCTTGTAGCATTTCGGCACTTTGCACAAATAAATGTCGCTATGCTCCAGCTCCTCCACCCGGACCCCTCCTCGCAGCACTCCTTCAGTTCTCGCTGACTCAGCTCACCCGCTTCCAAAGGCTACGATCGCGCCCCAGTCACTTTCTGTAGCATTACTTTTTGTAACTTTTTGCCCTGGAACAAGCAGCTGTGGCAGGACAAGGAAACAAGCACCACCACAACACCACTCAACACCACCTCAGCATCACCACACCACCACTCAGCCCCACCACAACACCACTCAGCACCACCACTCAGCACCACCATACCACCACTCAGCACCACCACACCACCACTCAGCACCACCCAGCACCACTCACCACCACCACAGCATCACTCACCACCACCACCACAGCATCACTCACCACCACCACCACAGCATCACTCACCACCACCACCACCACAGCATCACTCACCACCACCACCACCACAGCATCACTCACCACCACCACAGCATCACTCACCACCACCACAGCATCACTCACCACCACCACAGCATCACTCAGCACCACCACACCACCACTCAGCGCCACCACACCACCACTCAGCACCACCACAGCATCACTCAGCGCCACCACACCACCACTCAGCGCCACCACAGCATCACTCAGCGCCACCACACCACCACTCAGCGCCACCACTCAGCACCACCACACCACCACTCAGCACCACCACACCACCACTCAGCACCACCCAGCACCACCACAGCATCACTCACCACCACCACAGCATCACTCAGCGCCCCCACAGCATCACTCAGCGCCCCCACAGCATCACTCAGCGCCACCACAGCATCACTCAGCGCCACCACAGCATCACTCAGCGCCACCACAGCATCACTCAGCGCCACCACAGCATCACTCAGCGCCACCACAGCATCACTCAGCGCCACCACAGCATCACTCAGCGCCACCACAGCATCACTCAGCGCCACCACAGCATCACTCAGCGCCACCACAGCATCACTCAGCGCCACCACAGCATCACTCAGCGCCACCACAGCATCACTCAGCGCCACCACAGCATCACTCAGCGCCACCACACCATCACTCAGCGCCACCACAGCATCACTCAGCGCCACCACACCATCACTCAGCGCCACCACACCATCACTCAGCGCCACCACACCATCACTCAGCACCACCACAGCACCACTCAGCACCACCACTCAGCACCACCACACCACCACTCAGCACCACCACTCAGCACCACCACAGCACCACTCAGCACCACCACAGCATCACTCAGCACCACCACAGCATCACTCAGCACCACCACAGCATCACTCAGCACCACCACACCACCACTCAGCACCACCACACCACCACAGCACCACTCAGAACCACCACAGCACCACCACAGCATCACTCAGCATCACCACAGCATCACTCAGCACCACCACAGCATCACTCAGCACCACCACAGCATCACTCAGCACCACCACAGCATCACTCAGCACCACCACAGCATCACTCAGCACCACCACAGCATCACTCAGCGCCACCACACCACCACTCAGCGCCACCACTCAGCACCACCACACCACCACTCAGCGCCACCCAGCACCACCACAGCATCACTCACCACCACCACAGCATCACTCAGCACCACCACACCACCACTCAGCACCACCACAGCACCACCACAGCATCACTCAGCACCACCACACCACCACTCAGCACCACCACACCATCACTCAGCACCACCACCACAGCATCACTCAGCACCACCACCACAGCATCACTCAGCACCACTACCACAGCATCACTCAGCACTACCACAGCATCTCAGCACCACCACACCACCACTCAGCACTACCATACCACCACTCAGCACCACCACACCACCACTCAACACCACCACTCAGCACCACTCAGCACCACCACAGCATCACTCAGCACCACCACAGCATCACTCAGCACCACCACAGCATCACTCAGCACCACCACAGCATCACTCAGCACCACCACAGCATCACTCAGCACCACCACCACAGCATCACTCAGCACCACCACCACAGCATCACTCAGCACCACCACTTAGCACCACCACAGCACCACTCAGAACCACCACAGCACCACCACAGCATCACTCAGCACCACCACAGCATCACTCAGCACCACCACAGCATCACTCAGCACCACCACTCAGCACCACCACACAGCACCACTCAGCACCACCACAGCACCACCACAGCATCACTCAGCACCACCACAGCATCACTCAGCAGCACCACAGCATCACTCAGCAGCACCACAGCAGCACCACAGCAGCACCACAGCAGCACCACTACAGCATCACTCAGCACCACCACACCACCACTCAGCACCACCACATCACCACCACAGCATCACTCGGCAGCACCACCACAGCATCACTCGGCAGCACCACCACAGCATCACTCGGCAGCACCACCACAGCATCACTCGGCAGCACCACCACAGCATCACTCGGCAGCACCACCACAGCATCACTCGGCAGCACCACCACAGCATCACTCGGCAGCACCACCACAGCATCACTCGGCAGCACCACCACAGCATCACTCGGCAGCACCACCACAGCATCACTCGGCAGCACCACCACAGCATCACTCAGCAGCACCACCACAGCATCACTCGGCAGCACCACCACAGCATCACTCGGCAGCACCACCACAGCATCACTCGGCAGCACCACCACACCACCACTCGGCAGCACCACCACACCACCACTCAGCAGCACCACCACAGCACCACTCAGCAGCACCACCACACCACCACTCAGCACCACCACACCACCACTCAGCACCACCACGCAGCACCACCACCACACCAACATGCAGCAGCACCACTCAGCACCACCACAGCACCACCATCCCTTATTCAAAAATGTCACCAAAACTAGACAAAAAAAGAGAGCTGTTGAACAGAGATTGTCCCTCTTCAGTGTCCTGGTCTAATGGCAGTGTCATTTGTGATATTTCCATAGAGAGAGTGACACAGACATCTCTCAGCGATGTTATAAACACCACATACTCCCCATGTCCTGTCTGAATTATACCCAACTATCCAGGCCCTCTACACAAATTATTTTATTTGATCACTTTGGTCTTAGTTGTTGTTAATTAACCTATTCACAGAAAGAAAGCTTAGTGAATCACTAATCTTTTTTCTGGAAGTAAGTGGTCTTTCTCCTGAGAACAAGTAACAAAGCAGAAGGACAACATTTACCTAGAGAAAATGTGCCCCGAATTATACCCAGAACTTCAAGTTTAATTCACAGATAAGGCACGAATAAGGCACAACTACCCATCAAACAAGCATTGGCATAGCCAATAGGTCTCGCTTTTGGGACCTTATAAGTATTTAGTTATGCAGCACAATATCCTTGGTGCAACAACAACTGTTGCATGGCTAAACACTTATAAGGTCCCAAAGGCGAGACCTATTGGCTATGCCAATGCTTGTTCTAGCTGTTTTTAAGTTGCTGTGGTATTGGTGTTCTTGTCCGCCTTCTTTTGTAGTCGCAGTAGGACAGATTCAGTTCTAGTTGTTAAACAGTTGGTAAATTGCATTGTGTTAGGATGAGTAGGAGTGGCATAACTGAGTGCGAAAGGCAGAAGTGGAACCCACCATGGCAACCTTTGTGGGATCCACTCAGAAGTAGAGTTAATTGTCCTATTAGGTGTACCCAGGAGCAGAGTTGCTGTAGTTTGGTGAACATTGTCCACCACCGTAGACATCCTTGTAAATTCGATTCAGTAGGGACTTTGGTGTAGCTTAGAGAAAGGCCCTGTATTGCAGTAGTGGCCCTTGTCAGTTACACCCAGGAGCAACTTTAGTATAACTCAAATTGATTGGGTGACAAAATAGTGATCTTTGTTGGATTACGTACTAGAGAGATGAGAAAAAGTCCAAGAAAGAGTAAGATACCCCAATTAATCCCTGGTTGGTTGTACCTAGCCAGGGAGCAAGAGCTAGTCAGGGATAGCAGTAGTTATATAGTAGTGTGATAGCTAGAGCCTAAATTAGAAAGCTAGGAAGGACACAAATCCTTAAGTGGTTGTTATAGTTGAGTAAACTGTAGGAGCAGCCAAGGAAATTTGTTGGCGTTAGGCCAAGTTTATATCATGTGTTTATTAGAGCTTATTAGAGAGAGGGTAGAGAGAGGCAATAGTGAAAGGGGGTGTGTAATTAAACATGGTTTGTGAGAGTAGGGAAACTAGTAGTAATTTAGTACACACATAAGGGGTTTGGGAGTATGATCGCAGGAGAGGGAATGATGAAAGAATCTAGTGGTTGGAAGTTGTATTTCTAGAAATATAACCCATCTGATAGTTTTAGATCAAGTACCCCTAGCCTGATTTCCTTCACTTGGGTGCCTGAGCTGGACGCCCTAGGAGGAGAAGGCAATAGGTTCATATGGCCAGTTGGAATAGCTTGGAGGGATGATGCTGCGTAACGTGACCGGCTAAGTCTTCAGTTTAAGCTGGTACGCTATAAGTAGGGCAGGCACATCTATTTCGCAATGAATAAGGGCCCTGTTGAATGCTTTAATTAAAGACTTAAATGTGGCTCTCAGAGTTCTCAAGATACCCCAGCCTGACATAAGTATCTTATGTAATCCTGCTTTTTATACTGTTTCTTGTGATTGTAGTTTTGTTTTTCCTACCGAAGTTGCAGGAATAAAAGAACAATGAGAGGTGATACAAATAAGGACTGAATGATCTACACTGGTCAGGTGTAGAGCTAAGAGCATCCACTCTGAGATTATTTGTGCAACCATTTCTGGTCTTTTTTATATATTGCAAAAGTATTCTACCTTTATCAGTAAACTTGTAAAACAGCCTCCCATAGAAGAAGTCAAGTAACAATGCTTGCGCAAGTGCTATATTTATCATTCTGTCAGTAGCCTGTGCTATCCTCAATAGAGGCGAGGGAGTCATGCGTTTGGGGAGTGGTGGGAGAGCACAGCTAAAGCGCCAGCCAGGCATATTGGGGTGTTTCTACCCATGCCTGTTTCCATCTTACATTATAGAGTTCTTTTAAGAACCTGATTCCATTCTTAACAGTTGGTTAAGTCTCCCTCCTCTGTAGCAGTAACTTTACTTCGCTGTGATAAAATAAGGTAATTTTAATTTCAGCCACCAATCCTGTGCTATTCAACTTACCTAGAAAAATAACAAGGGGATGGATGGAAGGCTTGAATTAATCTTAGTCACTAAGAACTCGCTCTGGCCGCATCATCCCAATCCATCGCTTTTTGCCCACCATGCTACCTCAGTTTGAACCCAGCCATATGTAAATCAGTCTTGACCCTGCTCCAAAGGGAACAGTCTAGACCGAACTGCCAACACCGGTCTTCTCTGAACTGAAACACAAGAAGCACAGGTCCGGTTTCGTCATAGTTGGAGCTCATCACCCAAGTACAGCTTGGTTCCAGTGACACAGTGTGCACGGACCCACATCTAGGAACACCCATCGCACTTGGGGCGATACAATAAAGTATACAAAAAAGTGATGGATGGACTGCTTGAATTCTCAGCCACTGGCAATCGTGTGTGCCACATGCCAAACCATTGTTTTTTGATGACCCTGCCACCTCAGTTTGGACTCAGCCAGATGCAAATCAGTATTAACCCTGCTCCTCATAGAAAAAGTCCACCCTGAACTGCCAGGCCAGGTCCTCCCTGAACCGTAACTCAAGCAACCCAGGACTGTTTCCACCCTTATTATGGCTCTTTAGCCAGGTATAGCTTAGTTCCAGTGGCACAGTGAGCACGGGAGCCATGTCTGGACATACCTGGCGCACTTAGGGCGTCAAATGTAAAAACAGCTTACCTGGTCCTGATTGTCAGCTGGAGTGCTGACCAGACTGCTTGGGCTGTAAGAAATGTCCAGACTGGAATGACTCGGAGGGGCAGAGATCTAGGTAGGAAGATTCACTGTGGTCCAGTATTACCACTGTTCATGCATCAATGTCTCTACATGCGCCTGTATCCTGTGCCCCCAGACCTGAGTTGCAGAATTAAGTCATAAAGACAGATGATTGATCCACAAGCTAGTGATAGTCTTGAGAGTATCCAGACAAGTACTACACTATTAGCTGATAAAGTAAAACAAAGGCCACCAATTCCACTAGAGGAACTGTGGTTAGCCCCGCCTCTGGCACAGACGAGAATTGGTGGATACTGCAAAACTCTCTCTCCTGATTGGCCAGGGGCTCTGCTGAGCTTACACCTAGCAAAAGTTTTTTTTTTTTTTTTTACATTGTGTGACAAATGTTGAAGTCTACAGGAATGAAGTAGTTTTCCTCAAATCTTTTTTTGGTATGGGATTTGTGTTCGGTTCAGATACTGTAAATCGTCTCCTTTCACCAAAAGCACTTTATTCATATCTCATTGGTAACATCCTTGACCACGTGTACAAAATATTCCTTTTATCATTGGCGTAAGAAGGAAAATGGTCACTTCCTCTCAAAGTGTATTTTACTCACATGCCTTCATCAATGTGCTCTTCCTTCCTGGCACCTTGTGGTGACTGGAACACAGAAGAACACTGTTAAATGCCCCACTGGAGTTTGGTGGTCCCCTTTAGATTCTATTCTTTATCGCTGTTGTCGTCGGATCCATCCACTATCGCGTGGAAAACCTTAAAATAACCCCTTCCTTATGAACCTCTATCAACCACTAGTGTTAGAGTTTGTCGATATGTTTATCATATGACTCCAAGTCATTGCGAACCCACATTCGTGTCGAGGACTCCCAAGTCTTAGCATCAGATTGCGCGCAGGCTAGGCTAGCCTGGATTGGTCTAGAAGTGACTCGGGTGTGTTTCCTGTGTGTGTTTCTGCTTCCGTGTCAAGTCTGAAGTGTGATCAGGAGAGGACGCAGGACCCAAAAGAAAATTGGTGAACATATGAGTTGGCAGTTCTAAAGCAATATGTCACTTCTTTTGTGTAGCATTATCGAAGTCCTGCTTTTGTTTTCTGCAGACAGAGGTTTGTCTGAAGGTTCGTCTGGCCCAATTTGATCTCTCTTTTGTAATGAGGTTAGCTCTGTGCAAAGAAAAAAAATGGTGCAGTCGGAATGTGTCGCTTACCAGGAGTTCGTGAGTGTTTTGGACGCTAACTCTTGATTTGGAGGTCATTTTCGTGATACTAAGTATTCTTCACTTGTTTGGTGAGAATCCAAGTACCAAGGAGAGAGTAGTTTTATTTGTGGCAAAGATTCTGTGAAGTGTTTGGAACTTGTTCCCTTCATTTCCTTTGAGCAGAGATTATTTGCAGTAAGAAAGTGAATGTTTACTCAGTGTATGGGTGATTGAACTTTCAGTTTCTACTATTGCCACTCTGCTAGCCAGTCCCATTCTAACTCAGAACCTTTTTTCGGTTTCTTTTCTCCTTGTTTTGTGTATTATGAGTGCACATTTTTGGAGAAATTAGTTTTCTCGAGAAGCTAATACACTGTAGAACTACATTGAGTACTCCAAGTGTTTAGCTTTTGAAAGTCTCTTGAATTAATCTCTTAAGGCCTCCAGTCTATCCTGGAGGGCGTACCTTCATATTGTATTGCGGGCTCGATAAAACAGGGGCAGGAAAAGCAGATGTTATTTTAAGGTCCAGTCCGAAAACCCAGTGGGTTCTATAAGAAGTTGTTGACCAGTCTGCTAGTCTCTGTTCATCCCCTTCCCCATACTCCTGGTAAAACCATCACAAACTGAATCGCTGGTTGACTGGAGGTAGTATCGAGTACAAGGGAGTAGGTGGATCTACAGGGTTTCTGCAGAACTCCAATATCTCAAATCAGTCCAGTTTACTAAAACCTGGTCTTTGATCTATGTTTGTCGCTGTGTCCTCTGCAGAACATTGGCGACCCAATGCCTTCTGGAGGTTATATTCCTGCTTCATGTCAATGTAACTAATTACGATAAAGTTCTACATTACACTAGTTTATTGATAGAAAAACTGGACATGAATATGGTTTCCCCGATTACATAGAGTCTCGTTGTAACTTTATCTTCTGGGCGCATTTGGTTGGTATTACTAATGCTGTCAATGAGCATGGGTAGGCTGCAAGGAGAAGCTGCTAGACCGACTATTTCTCACCAAAGAGAGTCATTAACAAGCTGTGGTGTCTCGAATGTGTGTGTTGTGTTTGTTAGTATGGCTGTATGAGACTACAGGTGGTGGTGGAGCTGGGAGCCAGGATGTGGATTGTAGAATGAGGTACATAGAATGTATGAGGTGGCATGGAATGGTGTCAGAGGAGATGGGCAGTTGCTGGTGATGTGTATGGTGGTTTCCTGCAGTGCTCCTGCTATTGTTTACTTCTGATTTAAGTAAAGAACAAGCATGCTTCATCTGCAATCTCCTTGCATCCATCTTAAAGCAAGCCAGAAGTGTCACCAGCTCTACCAAGCCCACCCGCCTGTGAAAGCCTCAGTTAAGTCAGGTGATCCAGCCCACCTCCTTGCAGCCGGGAGAGCTTGCCATTGCGCTGATTCCAATGTGTCCAATAGTTTTCCAGGCAGTGACCATTCGGATCATAGCTTTCCTAGGCAAGCAGAGCCTTGCTGTTGACAAAAAGGTCAACTCGAAATTTTTGCACCTACTGAAAAGGCAAGCATTTGTAATTAGCCATTTGTCATCCAAGGCAGCAATGCAAATAAGGTTTGTTCAAACACCATGCATAAAGCTACTTTACGACCAATTCAGTGATCTCTGCAGTCACACACCTTCATGTTCTCACCCAGTGAGCAGAAATCCTCCGTGTGTGGCAGAATGGTCCCCTCCCCCTCTCCACCAGGTCAAAGGAGGACTGCTTTGGAGTCCTTGCATGTTCAAGTAAGATAGTGTTCACTCGGAAAAGATTGTTTCAGTGGGAAATAGTGACACAAATGTCATTTTTATATGACTTATTTGTAACATTTTGTTATACCTATCTCGTTTATAGTGTTTCCATATAAGTTATCATCACCTTTCTGTTCTTTTAATCTCTGATTTGCTAAGTTCCCCATCAGTCCGGTGCAGGCTGCGGTCACTGGTGTACACTCACAAGCCGCCACATAGCTCCATGTTACGTGTCAGACTTGCGGGCAGCCCCTGAGCTTTCCTCAGCGATACTTTGTATGGTCTGACATTTAGGCCAATTCATATGATGGTGACACTGAAGTTACAGGCCCCATACTACAAATCGTGATGTCTGAGAAGCACCGACAACCGGAACTGTTACACTTAACATATGACAGCTTGGTAGCACTGGCAACTCGGGCTGTCTTTAGTGAAAGAAAAAAAACTGCACTAGAAATTCAAATAAGTGTTTGTTGAACCCATCAACACCATAATCCAAGACCCCAATTGTTGTTGATCAATTTGAACAAATATTTACACAACCAATGTCAACATTCACCTGATAGTGAGAGTGGCACATAACTGTGCAAATACTTTCCGCAAACAAACACAAGTGTCCTGTGTGCTTGACGCAAGCCTCACTTTGACTTTCCCTCTGTTTTTGCTCCCTTCCTGTATCCATCACTTGCTTTTTAACGTATTCACTATAGCCCTCTCTGGTCCTCCTCCCCGCTAGGAGGCTTTTAGGTCTGGCTTAGAGACAACCAACCTTTTGTAAACAAAAATAAAACACTTTGGTGGAGTGTGGGTCAGTTTTCTTCATTCATTGGTCACATCTCATTCTCATTTTGTCCCACCCTCTACAGCGTATAGCAAGTGCTGTGATGGCATTTCTCCTGATCACATTTGCATATTTGATGTAAAAGAACTGCTCAAACGTGGCCAGGCTGGTGGGCCAATACCTCACTGCCAATAATTTTTCATCCGTCCGTTATTATTTTTTGCTTTTTTGTCTTCAGGTTAAACTCATTCAAAGCCAACAGTACCTTTACTTTGTGCCATTAAGTATCATATTTTCCTGTGAGGTGCATTAAAACTTATTATGATTTCCGTACCTGTTCAACGTGCATCTGCTCGCTAGGAAGCACCCATACTTTCCTATTAAAAACTATGTGTTTGTTTAATTTTTATGGATCACATCTGTTTTCTTAGTTACTTGAAGAAAGGAAACTAAATAACAACAAACAGCTCTGTCGCCTACAACCCTGGTTTCATTTAAAAAAAATTCTTTTAAGTTTATGGCCACCATTTTTAAGCAGCGGCATGCTTTCTTATTTTTATTTTTGTGGCATATGCTTGAAGTAACAACATGCACCAGCTTGCCAAAGCCAAATCTTTTAGCCTTGAAATGCTTGTTATCGTCATTCACTCATCACCATTTCAGTAAAATCATAGGGCCACATGTCCGAAGATTTTTTCAGCTCGCAAACGGCCAGGTTCACAGAATCAGACCGTTTGCAACCTTAAAAAAGCATTTTTAAATGTACAAAGCAATATTTGCGATTTGGTAATCTATTAACGAATTGCAAATTTGGTTTGCTAGTCGCTATTAGGAAGGGGCGTGCCAAGGGCATCCCTTCCTAACAACGAGTCGCAGGGGCATGTATGAATGTTTTGCGACCAGAATGCGGATGCAAAACATTAATACTTTACCGACTCCGTGAAGAAGGTGGAAACCCATTCGTAAACGAGAAGGGGTCCCTGGGGACCCCTTTCCCTTTGTGAATGTGGGCGCCAACATTTTTTAAGAGCAGGCAGTGGTCCCACGGACCACTGGCTACACTTAAAACATGAAAAGGAATGCATCCCATTTTCCTTTAAGGCATTTCAAAACAAAAAACTGCTTTATTTAAAAAGTAGTCACAGACATGGTGGTTGTCTGACCCCAGCAGGCCACCATCCCTGTGAGTGCTGCCCATTCCCAATGGGTTGCACATTGCGAATTGCCTCATGAATATTAATGAGGCAGGTCCCTTGCGACCGATTGCAAATCGCAAACAATGTAAAACACACTGTTGTACATAGCTGTTTGCGATTTCCTAATAGCAAATCGCAAAAAATTGCTATTAGGAAATCGCAAACGGAAGTCTGTGTACATCTGGCCCATATTTCTCGACCATTGTTGAATTTCTCCCGTCTGCCCTGACAAGCGTAACTGGTTTACATAGGCCCAATCCTAGAAATGTCATTTAGACAGTTAGCTCATGTACGAAACAATTTTTCATGAGACTAAAAGTTGGCATTTTTCAGAATCATTTTGGCTGGCTAATGCTGTCTCTCAAAACAAAGCTGTCTGGGACACTTGGCAGCCACAGTATTGCTAGTAAACATTTTTGTTTATCAATCCTGCTGTACCATGAGTCCTCATTTACCGGGTCAGTGTAGAAATGCTATTTGTTTTCCTTCTAAAAATATTAAAATACTGTTTACTGTTGGGTGAGAATTTGATAGAGTTTTGGAATAATAATTCCTTCCGCATTCCAGTCACTAGTCTAGCCGTTAAGTGTGCGATTTTATTAAAAATGAATTTATAGTCAATGTGGCTTAAAAAGTTAACTGTTGTGAAACCAGAAATAGTGCCTCTAGTCTAGCTGTCTCTCTACTTCGGCTACTTTTAAAGGGCAGTTGTTCACGCACGGAATGACTTTGGGCGCTATAAAAATCAGTACAGTCATCAACCTGGGGGAGTGTCAGACCAAAAGCCAGCTATTAACCTCCTTACAGAAGTTGGATTTCTCCATATGAGATAGAGGGAGGATGTCCCACAAGTTTGAACCCTGCATCACTAAACACTGCCCAGCTCATCTAGTTTACTTACAGGATGGATGGATGAAAGGCGTTTTAGAACTTAAGGAAGAGTCTAAAAATTGACGCGCGAAGAAGATAGGAAATTTTCCTATGGAAAGAAAATCTGAGACCTAAAACAGGCATCTTTTGGAAATGGAACACGAGTGGAGGGATCTGATTTTGCTGGAAGCAGTCTCGCATATTCTCAGGCCAAAAAAGGACTCTTGAAGTCTGGTGAGCGCTTTGGCTGGTAAATCAGTCAGGGCTGGAGTGCACAAAGGAGTTTACTGCCCTGTTACTTCATGGTGACAATGAAAAGGTAAGATGCTATGAAGGTTTCTCTCATGGAAGAAATATCAGCTAATAACAGAGGGTATATGGGAGGAGAGAGCTGTGTGGGAAAATGGTGGTGTGGACTTTACCACATCTGGTAATTACAGGATACAAAATACTAATTCCGACCCATGCAGAAATAGGGGTTCTGCAGGTATAGAATCATCTGTCAAGGAATGAACTGAATATTCTGAAAAGAATGTGATACAATAGCACAGTTAATAGCCACAAAGAGCTGCAGAAGTCCCTGACCTTCTGTGAACACAGTGCAGTCTACATTAAACCTGCAGATCTTTCTCATGGGTTTTAACTTCCTTGTTGCTAGTCGGGAGACTCAGGCTAGACTCTCATTTTGTTCTGATTATACTCTCTACTAATGAAAATTGGCAACATTTGTTAGACTTTTATTCCCCCACCAGGCATAACTGTTTAACAAAGCTAGGCATCTTGTATGTCCTCTATTGTAGAACAAACCAATTGACTAATTCACTGGGGAATTCTTAGTTGCACAGATGATGCCGCAAATCACGCCATTAGTATATTCCACTGCCAGGGAAAATCCCAGGGGTGACTCAAATTAACAGATCATTAATAAATCGGTTTAAATAAACATTCATGGTCCAGCTCTGTGAAATCAGTGGAAGCTGATAAGCCCAGCTCTTCGCGTGTGAGGAGGCGCTGTAGTCGCCGCTGTAGTACCAGGCTGAACTGTCACATGAAGGCAATAGAGCCTATTGTGTGTGGGATCACAATGGTGCTCAGCATCAACCCAGTCTCAGAGGGCTCGGGTGGCTATCCTCCAAAGATACCCTTGAATCCCTTGATAATTGCCTGGTTTCATCTCTCCCTATATCATGGATGTCCAACTCTGGTCGACGATGGCCTTATCCATGCAGGCTTTTCCAGGCATTCAAAATTGCATAAATTTACTTAATGGAATTCTAAATGAGAATCAGTTAAGTTGGTAGTGGATCATCCTGGCTCACCTCTGGGGATCCATACTATCTATCCTCACTGGTATCAGTGAAGTGGTATTCCCGATTCATTTTTGGAGTTGAAAATAAATGTTTCCATTGATCATGTACCCACTATTTACTCATTCCCAAACATTTCATTAAGGGATTTAATCCCAGAACCAAATTGTTCCGATCTATAGAGCAACAACTATGGATTTTGGAAAGATGGCTCGGTTGAATGTGGTCCATTTAGGATTAAATTGGTATAGCAGAGTTTTCTTTAAAAAAGGTGAGGAGGTCATACAGCTGTAACCAAGCTTCTCGCCTGTTGCTGCACATCCCAAGTGATGATGCACAAATACTCATGCTCCCAGATGGGCACCTTTATCGCGATCTTGGATTCTCAGATTTCACAACACTTTCTGGCTGCATTTTGGGTGTTGCTACAGACCGCATTAACTGACAGAGACCAATTGTTACCGATAATTTTACATATACATAGAGTTGGCTTTAGGGCAGCACTTTGGTCATAATCCAATGGCTTATATGTCTGTCTCTGCCCCTGGCCCCTATTTTTACATTTGCCCTTCCACTGGAGTGTTTTGGTCTCCTTGGGTTTTGATTGGATTAGTTGTATCCTTCCAGTGCTTGTGTCAGGGCCCCGGTACTAATGTCATGGCCCTTCCCTTTCCCCTCATGTGTCGGCTTTCCTAGCTCTGTCCCCTCCATCCTACGTGTGTTAGCTTTCCTAGCTCTGTCCCCTCCATCTTTTCCCAGAGCCAGGCTCTGTGATCACTTTTTTACTTCTTGCCCCTCCGGATCCTGCATGTCAGTCTCTCTCTCTCTGTTTTCTTTCACTCCCTGCCCACACTGCTGGCTGCTCCCTTGCATCTTCAAGTCAACAGATAAAATTGTTCATTTTGAGCAACCAACAGACGTATTTTGTATATATAAATAACAGTTATTATCCATTAATATTAGGGTGCCTTCTTCAAAAACATACAAGGGATGTACTTAAAGCTTGTCACCCCCAGTACCTTCACGTCTTCAGGATGTCCCTGCATCCCTAAAGTCCTGATGAGACCCCTTTAGCCTTACCAGGGGTCAAAACATCGTCGACCAATTATTGTAACAGACAAACAGGATATCTGTCTATTTTCACCTCTCCATGAGACTTATTTGTAAAACTTTGGAATTGTCTGTTACTATTACAATAGCCTTGCATATCTTCTGATTGTAGTTACACAAATAATGTTGCAGCTTTGACACCGGGGACACAATTCACTTAAATAATTACTGTGATTGTGTTATAATTTCTCCATCTGGTCCTTGAGACCGGTTTCATATTTGCACAAATATAGTTAAACTTTTTGTTTTCTCTAATAAATGGTGGTAGTTTTGTCTTGTCTCTTGCTGTGTCATAACCATTTGTTTTGTCATTTCTTGCTGATATATACAACTATTTTAGTCCATTGGTTAATATTAACTTTATAAAAGTGGCATTTTCAGAACTGTAATTCAAAATCCGACTTTACCATTGGATAGGATTTTTCATTACAGTTCCAAAGACCTCAAACATAAACTGGTTACCTGTTCCCACTTTGAAATTACAGCTTATCAAATGTAATAAGGTAGCACCAATGTTATCCTATGGTAGAGGCAGGCTTTGCATTAGTGAAAAACACATTTAAGAGTTTTTCCCTATCAGGACATGCAGAACTTAAAGGTACATGTCCAACTTTTTAAATACGCTGCACCCTACCCTCTGGGCTGTCCAGGGCCTACCCTAGGGGAGACATATATTTTTAAAAAGGAAGGTTTGTGCCAGGCAAAAGGTTATTTTGCCAGATCAAAGTGGCAGTTTACAACTGCACACACAGGCTGCAATGGCAGGCTGAGACATGTTTAAAGGGCCACTTAAATGGGAGGCACAATCAGTGCTGCAGGTCCACTAGTAGCATTTAATTTATAGGCCCTGGGTACACACAGTACCACTTTACTGGGGATTTATAAGTAAATTAAATGTGCCAATTGAGGATAAACCAATGTTGCCATATTTTAATCAGTGAGTACATGCACTTTAACACACGTTAGCTGTGGTAAAGTGTGAAGAGTACTAAGGCCAGCGAAAATGAGGTCAGCAAAAATGGAAGAGGAATGCAGATAGTTTGGGTGAAGACCACCCTAAGGCTGACGGGTCTAACAATTTGTACAGATCCCTGCCTCCCTAGTGGGGATTTTTGTTATGAATGGGAGCCACTGCTGTAGTGGCTTTCCTCATAGCACGGAAGGTTTGTCGAACGGGCCCGTTGTATATAGCAGCTGCTAAGCAAACTTTTTTTAATGGGGAAAATATACTCCCAAAGCAGGAGTTTGTTTTTTCCGTACAAAAAAGAAATGGCCAGACACGCAGGGAGTTTTCTCCCTTCACACAGGGGCCATTCAGTACTTTCACTGCCCTTGTCCATTGGTGGTGCACATGGTGGACACCGGAGGGGAAATTAGTGACATTTGCCCCACGGGGCATGGTGACTGTCCCTGTTTCCTATCAGCACCTTGCGGGACGGACTGCCCATTCAGACGTTTAGTCTGGCGGAGTCAACATGGCTATGCTGGTGTTAACGCAGCTCTTTCCAAGACTCTAAATAGAGGGCGGAGCACTGTCGATTTACAGAAGGGCTCCCATTCCGCTTAACTCTAAATAATGCAATATGCGTTTCAAAGATAATGTATTTATGGTGTGCTTTACCAAGCAGGGGGGCCCAACATAGGCTCCAGAGAGCCAGATCCATGCCAAATTTTCCAAATAGCCACATAAGTTGATTTCACATACATCGAATGTTAATTTGTTACATGACCAGGGGTAAATCCTGAAAATGAGGTGCATACAAACCATCTCTAGAAGGAAACCCCTGTATTAAGAATGTCCTTTTTTCCACACCTATTACCACCCAAAGCTAGTATTCAATTAAGAAAATGTTGAAGGTACTGACGTTTATTTATTGATCTGAATATTTTCTAAACTGCTCAACGTACTTTTTATTGCTCTCAGTTTTTAAATCTATGCGTCTGTATGCCACATGTGAAAAACATAATTTTTCTGTTGCTTTTAAGTTTCGTAAGGCTAGATGTATTAATCGATTACACAAGTACGAACTGTCTGTGTTTCAGACTTAGCAGTCATTAGTGTCTTGCACGGTTAAGAGCTTGGAATTTGCTCAGTTGGGGACGGTATTTGGGCAGTAAGGCTGTGTGTGCTCATGGTGGGCGCAATGGTGGCTGCTAATAAATAGTACTCAGAAGGGGCAGGGATTAGAAAAAAATAAAATGTGATTTACCTGCCGCCACCTCTCCTCTTTCCTTCTTCTGTTGACGAAGCAGGAAGCACACAGGCTCCTAGACTCCCCTAGCCAGTTACGACGCTGCTGTCACCAGCATGACAGCAGCGTCGTTATTGGTCTTAGCGCCCTAGTTCGGCACTCACACAGGAAGTGGGAGCCTATGCATGTTCTCCACCCAGGCTATGCAATACAGCCGGGTGGAGAAATGCTAAATGCGCATGACTGTTCGGCCGGCCCAAGACGGCCAGCCAAACCGTCATGCGCACTTAGAAAGTGCCCGCCACTACTCCCCCTGCTGGCTGTGACGACAGCCCAGCCCCGCCCGAAACCTAAAATCCAACCGAACCGAGCCAGTGCGGAAAAATAAAATGATAATAACATTGTGTTGTCGTCATTTTATTTTTCGTTTTTGCACTGCTCAGAGAGCAGTGGGGCGACGCTCCTCCTCCTTAGCGGAGGAGCCGCCGCTGGGTGGGAGTGTATAAAGAATACACTTTTTGCGGCTGCCTCGATTCTGGTATCCTTCTTCTTGTAGCTTATCTTTCAAGGCAACATTTATCATGCAGTATATCATCTCGCCTGCCAGTGCTGTCAAATTCAACATTTGGTTCAAGCTACCAAGGACATGGAGAGCTGTATCAGAGCTTACTTTGTGAATTCAAACACAACACAGATGCAGACACTAAGACTGCACGCTTCACCGGTACCAGGCCGACTTTTTGAGTACTGGGGTATATACTAATTTTCCACAGTTAACGGATTACTGAAATGTTCTAACTAATCTTTGGTAAAGTTTACCATGCCTTCCTGGGCTCAGAGTGAAACACGTGTCAGCTGAAGAAAAATGGAACAGACACTGCAGTGACATTGTCTGTGGGTGCTCGGCCTTCGATATTGCCGTCATCACCAGAGGAGCTCTCCACTCACATCTTGTACCATCAGCCTTTTTTAAAATCTGACCGGATGATGATAGTTACCTATTATTATTTTATTACATGCCAAAGATGAAAAAGATACACCTGTCTTTTCCTAGCAGGAAAATTGATTTTAAAGCAGCAGGTTTAATACTGACGTACCCTCATTTATTCACTGTAGTAAAAAGACTTGCTTTTCTTTTCATTCATGTAGGTAACGTGAGGTTTTGGTGAAGGTGAATTTGTTTTCTATTTAAAAAAAATATTTTGTCTGCTAAAATGAGGGTTTTATCAGCAGCTCTATGTGGTGTTTGACTAAATATGTCTGTTTGTCTGAGTGTTTACTTTTATTTACGTTTCACGAGTACATTACTCATTGATCAAAGGGAGGTGATTAAAAGACAGTCTGTTTTTATTATTCACATTTTGTTTTATGCTACTACAAAATAAGAAAATTAACTGAAAAGTATAATACACAGAAGTAAATGTTGGGGGTTCCTATTGCATAATTAACAGTAGGTTCACAGCTGAATTTGATTATATTGGTGAACACACCTTCTTTGCCTTTCATTTTAACTCATTTTTGTGCACTTGCTCATTCCTGCAAAGGACACTATGGATGGTGAAGGCACATAAAGATGCCTGCTTGATGGTGTAGGCACATAAAGGTGGGAGAATCAGTGTGTGGATTGGTGACAAAGTGTGAGTGTGATCGAGAATGAGTGTGATTGAAAGAATGTGAGACTGTGTGAGAGTGAGTGTGTTTATGGAGCGTGTGAGTGGGAGTGAATGATGCGAGGACAATAATAATCGAGAGTGAGTTGCAGTGAATGTAACTGAGTGAAAATGAGTGTGTGAGACTATAAGAATGAGTGAGTGAGACTGGATGTGTGAGTGAGTGAGAATGATTGCGAGTGAATGAGGATATGTGTGCATGCTTAAATGTAAGTGAGAATGATTGAGAGCGTGCATGAATATAAGTGAGCACGATTAAGAGTGTGGGTGTGAATGTTTTACACTTGTGAGTCTGCTGGTGCCCCTGCCATACCAGAAGTAAGTTTTAGCTTATGGAGACACCCATGGAAAAATGCTGGCATATTGGAGGCAGTTTGCATAAGTGTCACACGTGGAAAAATGCCGGCAATATATTTAAGGACAGATGTAAAAAAAAATAGGATTCACAAAAACTAGTTGTAAAATACACCCCAGCTTTATGCTTATTCAGTTGCATTTTACGAATCGACCTATGTACTAATAGGCCGATTCTCAAAATCACTATTCATAGTGGGTCGCAATCCGACCAGCCTCATCGATATTCATGAGCCTGGTCGTAAATTGTAACTCACTAAAATTGGTGGCCTGCTGGAGTCGATAGACCACCATGTCTTTGATCAATTTTGTCATTTTTATTTTGTTTTCCTTAAAAAGGAAACAAGGCCCCTAAATAAATAAAAAAGAAAATGTGTATATATATATATATTGTGGAATAAACTTGGTTTGCAACGGTATTTGGATTGTGTGTCTATTGATCCTGAGAGCGCACTTACTCTGATTATTGCGTGATTATATACATATATATATATATATATATATATATATATTAACTTTAAGACTTTGCTGTTGTCCTCTGTATCACTGCCCACTCCCAAGCATTATTATTTTGAATCGACAAAGAGGAAGTAGTCTCAATGGGACTCCTTCCCCTTTACAAATGGGTTACCACCTCCCTAAGGACTCGGTAACCTATAAATGGTTTGTGACCAAAATTGTGGTTACATACCATTGATACACAGCATTACGAAGCGCAATTCAGATGAGATGTCCTAAATGCTTCAGTTCAAAATTGTGATACATCGTCTTTGTAAATCCATTTTGCGATTTGGTAAACTGTCACTGACTTGCAGAATTGGTTTAGTATATTTAAAAAAGCTATTTAGCAGTCGCAAACACTGTGTTTTAGTGAATCACAAGCTTTGATACTGCTATATGGCTTTGTACAGCTGGTCCTTAATCTTGGCATAAGAGACATCCATGGCAAAATGGTGGTGTTGGCATATTGGAGGTAATTCTTGACTTAGTGGGTGCCCATGGCAAAATGCTGGCGCTGGCATGCTAGATCTATTGAGAACGTTTATGTGAAAATTGGTCTTTAAAATGCACTACTAGAAACAATTTTTTTCAAAATGGTCTTGTTGTGGGGGATCACCCCAAATTGTCCTAGAAGAAATTGGGTTGGCTTGATTCGCTCGCTGGAATTCATGGCAAGATTTACATCTCACCACTGCTTCATGCATGATTGCACTCCTGTTTTGGTGCTCAAGTCTGAGAGACCCCTAGTTACTAACTGCTGTGGAAATGATCACCTTAAAGCATATGTCTGCTCTATATAAAAAGATACGCTAAGAGAGGGATCCTGTTTGGACTGGTTCCATGATCCCAAGAGTGGAATCAAAATCCCTGTCTGCAACATAACTATAATAGTGGGACTGAGATTTACCCACTTAGTTAGACATGTCTTGCTTACTTAAGAGATGGTACTCCACAGAGTACTAGAGGAATTCCTGAGATGTAACTGAGAGCCAGTCTCTCAGATGTGAGGGTACACCACCTGGAAAGTCTGCAAGGAGCTGCAGAAGAAACTGTGGGACTGCCTTGTACCAGAGCCTGGCTGGCCTGCTGAGAGAGGATAGCGGAACATACTCCTGCAGAAGGAGACTGCCCAGAGGAGCACAGCTGCTTTGCCCCAGTGGAAGGGACTCTTGAATAGTATTATGGGTCAAACCGGTATTTCCTGGGAACCTAGGCACAAAGTAATCAAAAGAACAAAGGTTCCCTCAGAGGAGGCTTTAGGCCTGTGCTTCTATGGCATCAAAGATGTGTAGGCATACACATATGGATAAACAGTTGTTTATTTAAAGTAGGTGCTCCAAAAAGCTGTGCAGTGATGCTGATTGGGGACTAGTGGTATTTACAAGAACAATAAAGTATCAATATTGACTGAGTGGTAATTCAATTTCAAAAAAGGACTCAAAATTAGAGTATAGTCTTTTGACACTAAAATAAATGTCAGTCAGCAGGTAAGTATGTCGGCATTTTGATCCGTATAGTTATTTTCATTAGAGTCTTCATCAGGACAAATGAGGTAGCAACTTCTCATCTACAAGTAATTGAAGATATAGTGGATGGCTTCTAGGTGTGGATCCCTCGAGGAAATATGATCACATTTCACCCGACCTTCTGCAACTAAATTGGTTATCTATTGAAGCTAGAATCCGACTCAAGATAGCGTGTCTGACTCATAAAGCCATACACTACAATACCCCGTACTACCTAGCAAATAAGCTTGAGCTATCGGGCTCCAGCCGGAACCTCAGAAGTACGTCCACCCTTCTCTTGAAACCTCCAAGATTCAAAAAGAAAAGATCTTACAACCGGGCTTTCACAGGTCTTGCCCCAAAAATCTGGAACTCCTTGCCATCCGATATCAGATCTAATCCTTCCACTACTTCCTTTAAAAAACTGGTCAAACGACTACTAATGAACGAACGTTAACGCGTTGATCATGCTTGTGTGTTTTGTTAATAACCTAAATCTTGAAGTATTTCACTGTTGTCTTATTACATGTGTTTACCTTTTTTTTGTTCTAGTCCTCGATAGCTCCTTTAACTGCATTAACTGATGATATTGCTCGTTTCTTTCTCTGTTAAAATCCCTTGATTCACATCGCACCATGGTTCTTTCTATTGTATGATATTTTACTCTGCGTGCTCTATGGCACCTTTGATACTCCCTATTCTTTATCTTTGAATGTTTTCCCACAGGTTGTAACTTCACTTACTTTCATTATGTTTTGTATACTTGTTGGCGCCAACTCTGTACAGGGCTCTGATACCCCTTTGGGTCTTGTTCGCGCTTTATAAAACTTTTCAAATAAATAAAATCTGCTTGTATGATCATGAATGATCAGACTTATACTAATAAAGCTAGTGCTGCAGGTGCGGTCAGAATTGGAAGAGGCTCACCTGCCGTATGTGTGCTAGGGCTGCAGATGCAGGGTTCAAACTCTAGCAGGGTCTGCAGCCTTAGCACAAATACAGGTAGGTGCACCTCTTCGAATTTTGATGCCGCCTGCAGCCCCAGCGCGATTACAATAATTCTGATAATTCATGATGAAAAGAACTACATGGGTCGAAATGTTGGCTTACTTACCTGCTGACTGACATTTATTGTAGGGTCAAAAACTACACTCTAATTTTGAGTCATTGTTTTTTAAATTGAATTACTACTCAGTCGATATTATTGGTTTATTGAGCTTGAAAATAACACTAGCGCGCCGTTGTTCTCTCTTGTCACCAATCACCATCACTATGCCCTTTTTACCACTTTTTGTAGCACCTGCTTTAATGATTTTGTGGGTATCATAAAAATAAGCATTAATCAAATAACTGTTTATACATGTGTATATGCTTACACAATTTCTATGCCAAGGAAGCATAGGCCCAAAGCATCCTCTGATGGAACCTTTGCTCACGTGGAAGGGACAGTCTCGAGGTGCGGCCTACTGCGTGTACAAAACAAGATCCGCCCTGATAGCTGGAGTGAGTCTCCCTGCCTCCTGATCGCTGCTTAAACCATGGCTGGCACACTATACCAGCCTAAGAAAAGCAGAGAGCAGGACTGCATCCCCCGCCTCAAAAGACTACGCATGAAGCTTGACTTCCTGTGCTGACTCTGCCTGTGAGGCGAGAAACAGCAAAAACGGGTGACTCGCCAGCACAACTCTTCTTTTGTTTGGGAGGGGGCTTTTGCTATGGGCCCGATGTCCCCCCCCCCCCCCTCCGACTTCCCATGGAGCATGCCCTAACACCCACTGAACAGTCACGGTCTAAACAGAGCTCACAAACATCAGAGAAAGGCGGATCTGTTGAAGGTTGGTCTGGAGTATGTCCCTCATGCTAGGGACCTTGCTGCTGAGTTAAATCCCACACTTTTAAACTCGTGCCCACCAGACATCTGGACTCTGTTGGCTTTTAGTAAAAGGTATGGTGGGGGTTGCCAGTGGTGGCTGATGACATTTAAAAGTGGTGGGGCTTCGATGTGTAGCGGCCTGCATAGGTTGTGTTGCATCATGTTTTTTATTTCTATAACATGAGCTTGACCGGAAGGTGTTGGAGCACTTCACATGAGCACCAGTTACACATTACAAACAAACAGCCGTGGCCCATGCAGGTAAGAGCGGTAGGGCCGGGTGGGGGAGGGAGGATTTCGACAGATGACGACGAGGGAAAATTAATTATTCATTTAATTTTCCTTTGTGGTAATCTGTCGCAGCGGCGGCTGGTGATTTTTTTTAAAGTGGTAGGGCTTAAAAGTTCTTTCCAACTTTCATGGCATGAGCGAGGCAGCCACACAGTCCTGCGGTCTGAACTGCACAATGTGAAAGTAGAAATCCTGGGACCAATTCCAGCTTCCCCACTTGACCAAAATGTGTGATCCTAGGCAAATATTTTACTTCACTAAGCCTCCCTTTTCTTTGTTATCATATATGAGTGCACCTTAAAATACACAAGTTCAGGAGTATATGCTCTAGAGAAAGACATGTTATGTTTGATTTCATCAAAAATAACGTTGTTTCATGTTAATGTTGCTTCAGGTATCATAAGAAACTAGGCCACATATATGGCAGGGACATTTTAAGGACATTTAGGTTATTGGCCAAACATATTTTGGGGGGCCCTATTGGGAACAGTTTTGAATTTGATTCAATTTCAACTCTTTCATGCCCTCTTTGGCCAGGTCACTGACAGTGCACAGATGCACTTGTGTAAATTCTAAATGAATTTCCATCTAATATTCATGGATAGTGATGTGTGTTTTCAATATTGTAAACAGCAGCAGAAACTCACTAATATTACTGCAAATAATCTCTGTGACACCCTCCCATTTCTCATATGTGAAGTCCTGTTTTGATCTAAAAGAAACTTTTTTTTAATGGATGTTGCATGAAACATAAACCCAACATTTCTTGGCAAACTGTGTACAATAGACTCTCACACATCACCTACATTGAACATAAATGAAAGGAAAATTGTATTTCAAACCATCTATTGTACTTCAAACAATCCGTTAAAGAATTATTGAAGGTGATCAGGACGAGACTCTCTTGAACAGAGCTGGTTCTGTCAGGGGGGCCCCCTGAAAGGCTGGGGCTCTGGACCAGAGTCCACTTTGCCCAAGCCCTGAAACTTCTCTGATATACATACATGACAACTGACTAATAGCATTGTCAGAGCGGGTACACAGGAATGTTTCTAAATTCAAGTGAATCACGTTTAAAAAATAAATAAAAATAAAGCATTTTAAAAGCACTTCAATTTCTTCACTCGGCGGTCAGAAAATGTGTAGTGAGGTATCTCGGACCCACGTAAGCCGCAAGTCATCTGACGCATACACGTGGACTGCTAATGACACACAGGAATGTTTCTAAATTGAGGTGAATCACGTATAAAATTTAAAAAAAAAAAGCATTTTGAAAGACAGAGCAGGCACACATACTCTCTTATACACACGCTTACACAGTCAAACAAATCAGCACTAGTCAGAGCTTTTACTAAAAGCACTTCAATTTCTTCACTTGGGGGCTAGAAACTGTGTAGTGCTGCAAGTTGTAGTGCACCATTTTGGAGCCTCGGTTTTAATTAAAATGATCTCAAAGAAAAGGATATACAGAGCGGTAAAGAGAGTTTCCTTACCTGAATTTAGTCTTGTACTCCGCTCCTTCCCTGGGTCGAGACATCCCTTCAGTGGTTCACTCTTCCTGCCTCTACGCCCTCGTGCAGAGGTAGTCAAACATCACTCTCCGACTCCTCTGGCCCTCCTCAGCCAATCCAAGCACTGCTCTAATGCTGCATATAATACATAGGAGCAGTGCTAGGATTGGCTGGGGCATGCGAGCACAATGCTCCACTGAAGACCGATGGGGCTGTGTCTTTGCTGACGCAGCTCCGTGGCAGCCTTCAATGTGGAAGCCTGAACTGCATGTGTCAGGGTGGCCAGATCAGCAATACCGGCCAATCTGACTTGCTCAGCTGCAGCTGTTCCTCTCACCCATTGAGAGCTCCGTAGCCCCGCATCATAGGCTAGGGGCCTGTATCTGCAATCCGCCGGTTGTTTAACACCGCTCGGATTGGTGCGGTCTGAAGTGCGCATGTCGGACTGGCTGTCGCAAGACAGCCGGCCAATCGGAAATGCGCACTCTGCGCTTTACGCTTGGCAAGTCAACCCTGCTGCTGCCAATCAGCAGGAATCACCCCTGCCCCGCCCTCACACTCAAGCTAGAACAGCGGTGGGCTGGCGGCACATCATAATAAAATGGCAATGACCATTTTATTAATGTATGGTTACTGCTGCACTCATAGCAGACGGGATGACGCTCCATCGTCTTAAAGGAGAAACCACCACTGGGGGTTGCCAGTGACTGAGGTACTGGCGTGAGGCCCACAGATACAGAAATCTGCTTATGCTAATCACAGTGAGCATGCACCTGAGATTATTCTAAGCCTGCTACGTTTTTGCCTATTTTCTCTGTATTGGAACAGGCATATTGCTTTGTGAGTTTTTTCATTTTGATAAAATAAAGTACTTCTCTTTTGTAAAAGACCAGCATTAGATTAGATAATCTTTATTGCATGGTATTTGATCACTGCAGAGCTCCGAGCCTCTATCCCCTGCATTACCTCTCTCAAAAGTTTTGAGCTGAACCTCAAATGTGGGTCAAGTGCTAAAAGATTTGCTTCATGTTCAGTTTGCAGTGCCATAGTAGGTCAGGCCCCAGAACAGCTGTGGTAAACGGTCTCCAACGCCAGATTTGTGGCCCAGTAATCCTTGCTTACCCCATTGCCACCAAACAGGTTCAGAGACCAAGGCTGCCTGGTTTTGATTACATCTCATGTCTTTTTCTGCCAACACTCTACACTTCCTGTCTCTTCATTTCACTCTTGCAGGTTCTTTTTCATCCATGCTTTCTCCTTTTGTCACTGTTTTCTTACCTCTCGCTTCCTCTTCCTTTCTCCCTTTTCAGCCTTTTTAGGTCTCGCCTACGCAGCGCGCATGCGCTGCATAGGCAAAAAGACCTTTTGCGATGGATTCGGCTTTTCAGCCAAAACGTGCACGCGTTCCATTGCCTTCAATGGCAACGCGTGCACGTTTGGCGATTCACTTGCGGGAGCGGCGGCGCCATATGGTAGCAATTATCGCTACTGGCGCCGCTCGCTCCCGCAAGTGAATCGCGCAGGCTCCCTCTCTCCCCCTCCTCCTGCTGCCGTGCGAGGCGCGTGCGCTTGTTTTAAGGGGTGCCTGTTTTATTTTATTTTTTTGCCAACTGTGTTTTATTTCAGCATCTGTAACTCCTCCCTCCCAAAACATCCCTTCTCCCACGAAGGTCCGCATCTCCCTTTCCCAGAACCTCGCTCTGGTTGGTTCGTTCCCATATGTTGCTGCGTTTGGCAGCGGTCGAGGCGCCCTTCGTTTCAAGGCCAGAATGGAGCGCGCTGCCTCATCTGAATTCAGGGCGTGCCTCCTCCCACTGCGGCGGAGGTCGCTTCCCCTCTCCGCACGCCTCCCCGCAAAAGTGCTGCTGCTCGCCATCAAGGGAAAAGCCATTAAGTTCCATCAGACATCAGGCCGCATGGCTGAGATAGCATCATGGCCCGCAGAGATAGTCGGTTGCCTAGCCACGTGTGTACGTGCTGCCGGGGCAAGGAGGAGGGAGACTGCAGTCCTCGCTCACAGGTGCCCTGTGTGCTCGAGCTCAGTCAGGGAGGCTCTAGGCGACGAAGGAGGCTGCGCTGCGACCATGCTCTCCCTGCTGGTGGCGGGCACCCTGGTGGCCCTGGCACTCTTCCTGTTTCTGGCCTCCTGGAGGAAGAGGGATCCCAACCTGCCCCCCAGGCCGCCGCCCTGGCCCATCATTGGCAACCTGCACCAGATGGACAAGAACGAGCCGCACGCCACGCTGATGCAGGTGGGTGAACGCCAGCTGCCGGACGGCTCATAAGGCTGTAATAGGGATATTCGGAAAAGACGCTGCTTTTGACAGGTCAGAGGGGCCGGGGTCGAGTCAGTGACATGTCACCTGCGCCTATTGCAGATACCCTCCTCTCTCCTCGCGTGCACGAAAATAAACTTTAGATAAGAAATCGGGGTTGAGAGGCAGGGCAAAGCTAGCAATCCGATTCTCGTGTGCTGATGCCGTGGTGTGGGTGGGTGAAATGCCCTGGGGAAGGGAAGAAGGTCGGAGGAGGTAATCCGAGGTGTGGTTTACAACAGTTTTAATGAGCTCATTGATATTTTAATATTTGTGTGGAGCTCTTGGTGTCACATGCAATAGTTTACCGTTACTCCATTAATCGGTATTTATTTCTTCAACATCATGAAATTGAAAGGGGTTTGTAGCGCCTTATGGTTATATTCTGATCTTTACTGCAGGAGCATTAGCTCGTATTGCTGCTGTCTTACCACGGGTTAATACGTTCCCAAATAAGGAATGGGCTACATGGCATTATCTGTCCTAGCATTCCTTGCACTTCTCCCACCGGCAGATTGTGAAATGATGCCTCAAGGCAGAGTTTTATTGGCTGGCTCTTACCATTTGCAACAGCACAAGATATTGTCTGTTTTTGTCACAGCAGTACCTTTGGAAAAGCCCACAGACCACATACAATATCGACGTGGGACCCATCAGTTCTCCAAATGTAATTACTAAGAATCCTCCGTGGATACAGTGAATGTAGCCTCTCTTATGTGTTTCTGAAAAGAAACTAGAGGTGTACATTTTGGCTCAGATGAATACTTGTCACAAGCATGAGCAGAAAAGATAGATTCTCCTTCTATGTATTCTTTAGCCCTAGAAAGTAATAAATCTTGTGACAGCGCCAGTTAACACTTAAATTGATTTGCTGAAGTTGTTCACACTATAAACACTGTTCTTAGAGACAGTGGCAGCTGGCAACGAATGGGGGGTGGCGGGCGGACAACAATTTAAACAAGCATTGGCATAGCCAATAGGTCTCGCCTTTGGGACCTTATAAGTGTTTAGTTATCCAGCACAATATCCTTGGTGCAACAACATCAACTGTTGCATGGCTAAACAATTCTAAGGTCCCAAAGGCGAGACCTATTGGCTATGCCAATGCTTGTTATCTCTTGCTCTAGGTCAAAGTCTGATGATGAAAATAATCCTGGTCTCCTAAAATGAGTCCTACTGCAGCCACCATCGGCACAAATTAAGCACTGGGTCTAACCCTACTCTAGAAACTACTGGGGTTAAAACATTTCAGTGCATCTACGTCTCTTGAGGGAGGCAGCAGCCTCGGAGAAGTTGTGGGCATGTTTGGCCTGCTTGAAAGATTCAGGCAGGCCAGGGTTGGTACGCACTGCAGCCTTGTCCTGTAAATGGACTTGTGCCTCTGTGGAATCTGTGTGTCGTCAACTTGTCCATATGTTCTACTGTGTGTCTGAAAGACAGAGGGCCACCCTGTGGACAACCAGCTGCCAGTCTCTAAGGAGATACAAATGTGGAGGACAGAGCTTGAGGAGAAAAGCCTCACCAATGCCCCGCTCTACATTTAACAGGTCAGGTCTCTGTGCTTCCTACTTGTGGAATAGTGCCTAGAGTATGCAGGAAAAGGCGAGGGCGCTGCATACTCCAGGATCATCCCTATGGTTTTTAAAGTGTTTGGAATATTATATGAGGAATTCTGCTGGCTATATCATAGTGGAACATCGCATAAAACACGTTGGTTATGTGCTTTTAATGATTGTTTCTTAAACAGCGCATTAGAGTGACTAACTAGAAGATGGCTTTTCTGTTCACAGCCGCTGTATGTTTTATGCACCGTTGTATGGTGAGGTGTCAAGAACGTGCACCATGATGCAGGAACAGTTCACAAAGGAGGTGCCGTCCTATCAGATGTTTAATGTGCCTTTACCTTAACCCTGTACACCGCTCTGCTGACTTTCAGCTAGGATTATGCTATATAAATACTGGGTGTTGGGGTGTGTGTCTCTATCTATCTATATATATATTCACAGAAAAAACCATAGGTTTTACAGACGTTATAGTTAGAAATTAGCATTTAAAAAACCTTTGAAATTCACTGAAAAAAACATAGGTTTCAGGGACGTTATAGTTAGTTGGACATTTCACTCATACAAAACCATAGAAATTCCCCCGTTATAGTTAGTTCAGCTAACTATAACTCGCGCCCCCGCAATGCACTGCTGATGACGTCACATATTACATCATTCATGACATGGTCAGTGACATCACTGATGACATCTCAAATGACATCACTGATGACATCATCCACCTGAAAATCTGATGCACCTCCTCACACCTGAATATAACCATTGATACACCCACTCTAAAATACAGACTACCAATTTCGAAAAAATAGACAGATCAATACCAGTTACTAAATACGCACTGACTGGTTCCTAGGTCTACACACACATCCACTCATTCACCCATACAGTCACTCATACATGTAGTCGCACAACAATACAACACTATCATATGCACTCATACACCTATACAGACACTCACACACTGCCACATATCCAGAGTTACTCACACAGCTAGTCAGTCATGCAAAGAATCAATCATACTTCCATTTACCAGCTATACAGTTATACAGACACCAGCTCACTTATTCATACAGATACTAACACATAATTACTCTGTTATAGAATCACTGATACAAATACACACTCATCCATGCAGCGACTCTCACAATTACTGACTCTCACATATAGTTATTTATATACACCATCACTCACATATACTGCCTTTTACATATGTAGTTAATTGCACATGTACCACTGAAACATCCATTCACTCACCAACACACCCATACACACACTCGCCCACCCATACAGCTGTTTCCACATGCACTCTTGAAGCCATACGCCCAGTGAATCAGCCACTCACACATCTATGCACAGAGTCACACACCTCCCACCCACACACACATACACACTCAGGCAGCCATACAAATACTCAGGCAAGCAATCAATAAGTCATATAGACACTCATGCAGCTACTCACCAACCCATGTAGAAGCTTACACAACAACAGACAGACTGATACAGACTTTCACACAATGATATAAGAGACCTGTGCACACGTGATCAGTGTTGACAGTATAATTACTGCAAATAACATGCATACAAGACATATACAGTAGTCAAAATGCCATTTTCTTCTTGTGCTTTAATTGCAGACCAAATGCCCAGCCAACACGTGTTTCGTCAGGGTAGGAACCCACGACTTCTTCAGGGCTCTAAGCCGGTTGTAATTCCGTCCCGGCTATATGGATGAGTAGTAACAGTATAACACATTGGTTAATGCTGTAGTGAATACCAGCATCTGTAGTATCGTGCGGTATGAGGAAACGCGTAGCAAGCGAGTACGCTTGACTGCCCAAGTTCGCGACTTCCGGTGCTGCCGCGCGAACTTGGAGCCCTGAAGAAGTCGTGGGTTCCTACCCTGACGAAACACGTGTTGGCTGGGCATTTGGTCTGCAATTAAAGCACAAGAAGAAAATGGCATTTTGACTACTGTATATGTCTTGTATGCATGTTATTTGCAGTAATTATACTGTCAACACTGATCACGTGTGCACAGGTCTCTTATATCATTGTATCTTAGACTTCGGTCGACCCTGGGGGTTTAGGGTTATCCCCCTACCTGTAGCACCGCACTTAATCTTCCATTGCTTCTTACATACGTATACACCGGCAGGCGCCATCGCATACCACATCACGCCAAACCCCTTTGTTTTCCCAGACTTTCACACAGTTTAGTCACTAACCTATGCATTCAGTAAGACACATTTAATCACTCACTTATACAGTCAGTCACGTACCTAGTAAATCCTCCATACAGACACTTATACAACCACTCATTCTTCAATACAGCTTGGCATATATATATAAAACATTTAAATTTTACAGAAACACAGTCACTGGATGATGTCATCAGTGATGTCATTTGAGATGTCATCAGTGATGTCACTGACCATGTCATGAATGATGTAATATGTGACATCATCAGCAGTGCATTGCGGGGCGCGAGTTATAGTTAGCTGAACTAACTATAACGGGGAATTTCTATGGTTTTGTATGAGTGAAATGTCCAACTAACTATAACGTCCCTGAAACCTATGGTTTTTCAGTGAATTTCAAAGGTTTTTAAATGCTAATTTCTAACTATAACGTCTGTAAAACCTATGGTTTTTTCAGTGAATTTCAATGGTTTTTAAATGCTAATTTCTAACTATAACATCCCTGAAACCTATGGTTTTTTCAGTGAATTTCAAAGGCTTTTTAAATTCTAATTTCTAACTACAATGTCCCTAAAACCTATATTGTTTTTAACTAAATTTAAAAAAGACGTGCATACTTTTTGTAGTGAAAAACTAACTGTAACAGTAGTCTGTTATAAGTTATAAGTTAACAATGTTTAAAACTTAATTAGCACTAATTAACATATAAGTGTTGAAAAAGTGTGACGGAGCAGCTATGATACCTGACTTCGAACAACAGCGTTCACAGTTCGATTCCCGGCTCCAGCGGCACGTTACCCACCACTATGTCACTGTGGGCAACACCTTGCTTAATCTTTCCGACGCCCCCGAGCGCCGGCACACCTTTCCAGGGTTAGCTGTACGCTTTACAAATGCTCGCATTTTTTTAATTTAAAACCATAGTGATGAGAAATATTATCACGTTTTTTTTTTCTTCTATTCTGATCTTTTTTTTAATGCCTTCTATTTAGAATTACGACAATTAATAAATGTATTTACTCATGAGAATGGAAATGACACGGTTTTCCGGGTAACAGTTTTTAAGCTCTCCAACGTATGTACATATTAAGGACCTTATACGTGTTAGGTTAGAAATCGAAACATTTTCCGCTTCACATTTTGTAACTTTTCCCAACACGTGCACAAGTGAAACAGTTAAAACGTGAGCACGTGTCAACTGTAAAACGTGACATCTAAATGGGCGGAGCCGCATCTTCCTTCCATAGGCTACTGAATAACCAAAAAGTATATAAACCACACCCGTTGATAGATTAGTTTCGTTTTTGCGAGTTATTTACCCGTCTCCATTCAGTGATGCAGGTGCTCTTTTCTACAGTCGGATTCTTCTTTTGCGGCACAAAACATAATCCTGAGTTGTAAGTTGTTTGATTATGCAATACTAGATATTTATAATAAGTAGCTATTTGTCAATCTTTAAACACTTGTATTTAGAAAAAAGTGTTATTGGTTGTTTTTGCCATTTATATGTAACGTCAGCAGCTTGTTTTCAGAAACAGACAGAATACAGCAAACATTGTTCCTGTTCTGGCTCCTTTGAGCTCATATAGTGTGACTTTGTATATTATAATATTGACACTGTACTTGACCTCAGAAGTGTTGGTGACCCGTCGGCGCGAAGACTAAAGATTTATATGTAACGTCAGCAGCTTCTGGTTTTTAGTCTATTTCTCCCTTGAGATCATATAGTGTGAGTATGTATATTGTAATATGAGCATTTATACTGACCTCAGTGGAGTTTATGACCCGTCGACGCGAAGACTAAAGATTTATATTTAACGTCAGCACCTTCTCGTTCTTACTCTGTTTCTTTCTTGGGATCATATACTGTGAATATGTATATTATAATATTAACAGTCATTGTGATCTCAGAGCACTTTATGACCCGTTGGCACGAAGATAAAAGATTTCAAAGTCCCGGAGAAAAGAAGCTCTCAACATACTCATCGCTGGAAAGTATTTCGTTATTGATCTTGTTTTGTATTAATGACTTCATTTTCATTTTCCTTTTTGTGTGCCATCAGTGACACTGTGTATATTGTAAGAGTGTGATATTTCCACACAACAGGAATTGGAGATTTCTTGCCGCCAGGAGTAAACCATCTGAAATACAGTTTACTGACCTTTATAACTTACTTGATCAGATATTTTTACAGTGACAATATTTTTGGAAATTGCAGTTTAAAAAAATCTTTTCCATAGATACTTTCTTAGTGAATACCTTTGATAAACTCTACATTTCTGAATGTTTTTTACTATTTCTATTTTTGTCTGTTGCGGTTCCTATTCACCTTCTCCCTATAGAATATATACGACCAGTAGTGTATATTATTATACTACTATCCTATATATTCTTAAAGGAGTACGTGATCTAAGCACTACGACCGAACTTTCCCCAATTCTACAATAATAGAAATTATAAAAAATGATAAAGCGTACATTTTTATGTAATATAAAGTGATTTGTGTTCAACTGTTTTTTACTTGTTATTGTTCTTGTGACCTGAGATGATGTAGTGCGGGAGTGTTTCTTGTAGCACTTCTTTTCTACTTTATCTAAAAGTAACTCATGCCCTCTTATATTATCAAGAATATGGGGCAACACTTTTACAAACTATAGCAGAAAAAAAGAGGAGGGTGTGTCAACGCTTAAGGGATATTTTATGAATTGCGTTTTTATTTGTCACCCCTTTGATATATACAGCTTCAGTTTCCGAACAAAGTATATTTGTAATTGCTTAATAAAAATTATTTCAAACCTAGACTGAAATTTTTGCTGCGCAACCACAGCTCCCCGTTAGAAAAGTAAACACCACATTATAACTAAACAGTGCTCCTGGGAAGTATCCCACCCGCAAACTTAATAAAAGAAGACTCCAACACACTTTGTTATTTTCCCGCCGTGATTTGTACACCCCACGCCAATTATATAAATGGCCCTTAAAATATATAAAAACTATTTTTACCTTCACAATCCCTCTCCACCACCTTGTGACCACTGTACAGAGTTAATAGTGTTCCTACCCTCCCCGCTACTACTTTCTTTTCCCGTACTCCATTGAAGTGCGTCACAAAATGGTTCACAACAGTGAACCGTTCCCAGCCAATAATGAACAAACTTGTACTAGGAACAGTTTAGCCAATAAAATGTCCATGGTGTTCCGCAGAGGGGAGGGAATAGCTGCCAACACTTCTACTTTCAATGGTTTACAGCCAATGAACATTAAGCTTAGGAAGGTCCTGCTTGGAACACGTTACCCAATCAGATGTCCCTGATGCTCCGGGAGAGGAATGGCTGGCAACACTTCTACTTTCAATGGTTTACAGCCAATGAACATTAAGCTTGGGAACGTCGTGCTTGGAACACGTCAACCAATAACATGTGCCTGCTACTCCGCGGACTGGGAGGAAATGGCTGGCAACACTTGTACTTTCAATGGTTTGCAGCCAATGAACATTAAGCTTGGGAAGGTCCTGCTTGGAACACGTCAGCCAATCAGATGTCCCTGCTACTCCGCGGACGGGGAGGAAATGGCTGGCAACACTTCTACTTTCAATGGTTCGCAGCCAATGAACATTGAGCTCGTTGTTGGAACACCTCGGCCAATTAAACGTTAATTTTGTTCCAGACACACGAACAGAACATGCCCTCCCACATAATATTAATTTTCGTGTAAGAAAGTCACACTGTCCATGATAAAAGCGAACACCGCATTATAAGTAAACATGACTGCGCATTATATTAAAGGAAGGCTGCAATACGGCGTGTTGTTATTTTCCCGACGGGATTTCCAGAGCCTACGCAACCTTGCCGCAATACCACGCACCGTTGTTCTGCGGACGTGATTTCCACGTCTGCGGACGTGATTTCCATGGCCTACGCAACATTCAAACTCCCTGCCTCTGCACCGTACAGACTGCTTAAACTAAGACCACAGTGTTCCTACTATACCCTCTTATACAATTTTTCTCTTTCGTTTCGCCCTACGCCTTTCAACTCAGTCACAAAATGGCTGCCAACACTTCCTAGTTTGAACAGTTCGCAACCAATGAGCCGCACGCTCGTGCTCGTAACGCCTCAGCCAATCAGATGTCAGAATTCTCAAATATCGATATCTGTAAGTTTTGATATTTCTCTAAAACTACTGAACGGACTTACCCCATTTAAACAAAAGCGTGCTTTCTGCACCAAGACCTTTCTCCCTGCCAAATTTGGCGTAATTCCGTTCAGCAGTTTGACCTGTATCCTTGTCTAAAGTTTCCTATGGAAATTGCATGGAGAAAACACGTTTTGGGACCCCCCTTTTTTTCTCAGCCCCCCCTTCACGAATCACCCCCAAACTTTCAGGATAGGAGCTCACCTGAAAAGAGGAACTTTTTGGAAAATTCGTAAAGATTCGTCAAACGACGCCAAAGTTATAAGCACATCAAAAAATGCTTTTCCTATGGAAACGTGGTCCTAACTATAACTATCTACTGGCGACCGCCAGTAGATAAGATATATAGATAGATGCATACATGTTGTGACGAAGGTAAAAAGTCACAACATGTATTCATATATGGAGTTTGTTGTTCTGTGTTAAATGGTAATCTGTTGGCTACATGTTACTTAACATCTTGGTCTGGAAATCTACTGTTATTGTAGAGTATTATGGGAATGATAATGGGTACTTGGTTTCACATGATAATCTAATATGCAGTACCTGGTGTGGGCTCTCGGTGCAGAGGGGGCTCCAGAGACTGTGACCACCTCCAGTCGTGAGCCTGGAGAGGGGTGACAACCCAATCGTAGTTCGCTGAAGTCCCTGATTCACCACATGATCCATCTTCACTTTCGTTATCCCTCCATCCTGCATGTGCTTAGTAGTGGCCATATGACGTGCGCCTTTACTGAATAGTCTCCGTTCTGGTCTCACCACTGCTCTACGGCATTTCCTTGAAGCACTGTCCCTTTGGCGTTCCTCCAGCCCTCAGCTGAGGATCCTGCTCAGCATGGACAGGTTGGAAGAGTCAAACATCGGTGACTGACAGAATAATGGTTTGGCCTTCAACTTATCTTCACTAGAATTTATAGCACCTCTTAAGGCTGGGTGTGGAGTTTCACAAATTTTTACCTCTGTTTTTGTTGTCTTTAGTTTTTCTCGCTAGAGAGGTTAAGGGATCATCAACGCAGGACGATGCGTCATCTTGAGATGTTTGCGACCAGTAGTAATACTGCGGCCACTGGTTGTTGTAACCACGTTCCACTTATTGTTTGTATCCCCTTCCCATACTGTAAACGGATCGCATTCTGTGATCAGGAAGCACAAAGCCATTTGCGTGGTAAAGTTCAACTTTACACCTACAGATTGCTTTTTATTTTTACAAGTGCGAGGATTTACCAAAGGTGAACTTGCACTTGCAAATTAATTTACTCCTACTCAGTTTTATCCAATGGCGATGGTGTAATACTGCCTATGAGTACATCCTACCAGCAGGCTGCACGTGAGCATTCCTGGTGGAGATGGCCTGGTACGTTTGGGAGCATCACTATCTCAGTAGCTTGAGGGTACTCGCACCCCTTCCAACCTGGAGCAGTGCATTGCAAGGGTTCCTGGGTGGGAATGGGCATGCAAGTCCCCGGAAATTCATGCAGGTGTCGAGGAAAGAGGTTTTTGGTAATGGTGAATATGATCTCCCATGGAGAACAAAATAAGAAAAGAACTTTGCACCTGCAGTTGTGTACTTCGTCCGGACTGCACGGACGGAAAGCACTTTTCAGTCTCCAGGAGAAATTCACAAACGTTTGCTGTGAGTTCCAGTAGAAAGCGCTGACTGTCTGTCTCTTGGAAACCCTGTAGATTTCCAGAATGAGTGAATCTGCGCCCATGCAGGGATGTAGCCTCGCAGGTGCAGACTCGGAACAAGCCATCAATAAATGAAAGGAAAGATGAATACCTACTGCGTTGCATCGAGGGTGGTGCCAGTGGCTGTTGGTTGAGGAGTGTGACTGTTTTTTCCTAGCCTTGCTTAGAAGGGAATGCATGGTGGACATCAGCCAGAGAGAATGCCCAGCCTTACTGCCCATCAGTCTGGTGTAAATTGATGTTTAGAGCTGGTGTGTGGTCCGTTTGTTGGCTTTTAAGCATCCAGTGTGGCTTGGGTCTGGCTGCGTTGTAGTGTTAGCTTCGGTCCATTATTGTTAAGATGGACAGAAGTGCATTTCAGGTGGGATCCCCTGATGTTTTTAGGTCTCCCCGCAAGAGTTCTTTCATCAATAAATCCAAAAGAAGCAGAAACATGTTTATGGGGCGGGTAGGCTTCTGTTACCCCTCTGCAGCTATTGGCTCTCTTGTGTTTTTGTGGTTTTCATTGGCCATGGCATTTTGAGGATGGATACATTGTGCCCCTTTGTGTTCCAGTAGATTTTGGTACAAGAGCAAGCAATCCTTGTGGTAAACTGCCGATGGAACGTGACATGCCTGTTAAACTGAGACCCTCTGTGTGCGCTCTTTGATGAATGCACTTTGCTGGCACAACGTTTCCATTGCTGATTTATGTCTTTCCTCTTACTTTTTGGGCACGTGAGCTCGTCATATGATGAAGGCACACTGCTATTCACTGATCGCCTTTGCGCTGTCATGGATTTTACTTTGCTGTCATAACATCGCCTTGTTGAATTGACTGATTTTTGTTTTTTTTGTTCCCAAAGTAAAAATGTGTAGGAAAGATTTCTTAAAGATGCAGCGAAACGACTGTCCCTTCGTCATAAGTAATTTCTGTGCAGTATTTTGCAGTGTGCAGCGCGTTGAGCTCCGCAGTTACAACGCTAACTTGATATTTTGTCTCGGTTCCATCGCACTCTCGTTTAAGGGCAAAGCTGAACTCCGTTGATGCAGCCAGTTTAGCAAATCCACCATTTTTTAATGATTGCTATTATTATTTTTATTACCACTACTGCTATTATTATTAGTGGTAGTAGTAAGCAACCATGCGCCTACATGCATTTGCATTAGTAAACCATTCTTATTACTCTTTTTACAGGACTGCATTTTTCATATTTCACGCTTTGAATTGTAAGCAACACACAAACCATTTACAGCATCAAATATAGTAAACCACTGATCTATAAACAAAAAGTGTGCTTTATTAATAACCGGAAATGTTTATGTGCTCATCACAAATGCTCTGCTGTTATAGCACAGACTTGTACATTTCAGAAATAAAAGCCTTGTCTTACCATCCCTAACCTACAAACCACACCTAACCTATCATACATATCTACCAAACCTACTTACTGTACTAACCTGCCACACCTACCGACCAAAATAACCCTCTCTGCCTAATCTACCATATAGAACGTTACTAGCCTACCATATTAAAGCTGTAATACCTAACCTACTTACTATAACTAACCCAACTTACCCAAGCTATCATATCTACCTTCAATACCATCCAAACCTGCCTACTGCACTGAGTTACCCTAGATACCATACCTAGGGCCTGATTTAGAGTTTGGCGGACAAGGTTACTCCGTCACAAACGTGACGGATATCCTGTCCGCCGTATTCCAATTCCATTATGTCGTATGGCATGTGTAATAAGGCAGACAGGATATCCATCACGTTTGTGACAGAGTAACCCGTCCGCCAAACTCTAAATGAGGCCTTTAATCTGCTTCCACCTCTGCAGTGTGTACATCTTGTACCTGCCGTCAGGTGGTGGTTATGTGAAAAAGGTTCAAGTCGCGCCTAATGCATGGCAAGTAATGGCTTAAGGTCCAGAAGCCTGCTATAGAAAGCACTTGTAGCTAACTGAAGAGACCTGTAGTAATGTATTACAACGTGCCTCAGGAAAGTATCTATTTCAGCTTTTGTAGAGCATGATAATGTGAATGCCATTGCATCTTTCAAAATAACGAGCCCTGTTGGCTGTGCCAATTCTTTATTGGTTAGTCCTATGTTCCTGTTTGGGTGGAAGACTGTAATGCTATGTTACGCGCACTCATCTTTTACATTTTGGTGTGAAGATTATTCATATGATCATTTTGCTAACAGGATGAATCTGATTGTGTTTTGCTGTGTCACATAGTATGTGACATGACAATACAACTCCTACAGTTTCAATGATATTTGCTAGTCAGTGTATGTTTTGTACATGGACGAGTGTATGCTTGCATGGACGTGCATTTTTATGATTCTGGGTACTCATTTGTGTCATCCCTGATGCTTGGTACTAAAGCTTGACCTTTGGTAGTCTGTGCTCAGTTATGTGCAGCATTGTTGCTTCTGTTACCTGTAGGACTTTCAGGGTTTGTGGGAAGTTGTTTGATAGTGACCTGGGCCTGACCTACAAAAAAAGTCTAGTGGTCGCCAGCCTCCAAATTGCAAAATACATGGTTTGTGACTGCAAAAGAAATTCCAACTTGCCAAGGTGGTTTTGTAACTCATTCTGAATCATAAATAATAGGGGGCATGAAAGAGGCATTCCCTCGTCTTTGCAAGCCACAAAGTTGTCTGTCAGTGGTTTGTGACCGCAGTTTGGGTTGGAAGCCATTGATCAATGACCAACCCAGAATAAGGTTGCTAACTGATTTTTAAAGGGGAAGCACTTCCATGTCGTGCTGTCACATGAGGAATAGACCTGTTTCAAGGGACTGTTGCTTGCTTCCTCTGTTTTTTATTGCAAGTGGACATTTTTTTTAAAGCAACCCAGTACTCCTTTTAAGAAATACAGCTGCTTTTAGCAAAACATATTCTTTGGAATGAATGAGAAGGCACCAGTGGAGGTGTGCTGACCTCCCTTATTCATTAGGCAGCAGGTTTGACGACCTCCTGTGAATACACTTGTTGCGGTGCGACTGAGCTGTACGTACACAAGTGACATCATACAACGAAGCCTAAGTCACAGACCAGTTGGAATGCCATTTGCAGATTCTGGTTTGCCACCTGGACTTCTTTGTCCCTAGAGTTATGCATGTCCATCCTGAGGGATGAAAGAGTTAGAGGTTTTATGGTCTTGTGATGTGTACTTTATTTTTTGAGTTTAGCTTGCCCCCTTTTTTGCAGTGATTTTATGTTCTTCTTAGCCTCGTTACTGATCTGTTAGGATGAAGATGAGTTACATCTTGTGTTTCATGCCATGCAGTGTGGCTACTCAGTTTGGAATGTACTTATTATATAATGAGTACATTTTGAGATGTGTAAGGTTGGACACTGGTCAGCTGGAGAAAGGAGACTAAATATAGAAGATACATTTTTGTACTGAAGTCCCAGTTAGTTCTTCCTTCCTAAGAGACTGTTTAATTGCAGCATGGTACCCATACTTGTACCCACGTGTTCCTGTGAGCACATGGTGGAAATAAGACTTATTGCACCAGGTTTCCCTATGAAAATGTTACATCTCGATTGGAGTTTGTATGATGGCGTGTTCTTTAACACCTTTCCTCAAATTCTGTCCTTATCGAACATCCGGTCCATGGCACACTAAGAGCACAAAATCTACCCCGAATGGCGGCGTACTGCAAAAAGCGGTTATCTCATTGACGAATATTGGACTTTTCATTTTAGCATAAATCAGTCAGCAAATCTATCCCTGTGACTGTTCTAGAAGTAACATTTACATACTGTGTAGTTATAGTTAGGTCAGAGTTTCAATAGGGAGAGCGTTGTTTGTTTCATTATTGAATTCGGTGCAGTTTAATAAATTTGCATGAAAAAAAAAACAAAAAAGAAAGCTCATCCACTTTGGCTCCTTCATGTAAAGTTTTGGGCTGATCTGGGCCAAGAAAAAAGGGGTGGGTGTGTCTAACCGTTGATTTCCCTTGTTGATCCCAGCATGAAACTTTGCTCTCAGACACAGAAAAAACAGCTCAACGGAATTTTACCAAATTTGGCAAAAAGTTAGAACTTTACTAAGAAAATGTGCTTTTTGTGATTTGGTGTAAGTTTGTTCAGTTGTTTTTGAGAAATTAACAGTTAAATAGGTGCTCGGTGTCGGCATAGAAGGATTAAAAAGTTAAGGATTTCTGGATGGCTTGTCCCACAGGAGTCACATGATACCGGAAATTTAAAAATGAGAGCATTCGGCTTGGCCAAGGGAGATTTTTTTCCCCATCAGCCATTTCGGTATCACAGCACCAAGTGATATGCTTAGCTGACCGCAGCGCTGAGCTGGAGCAAAATGTTGCGACCCCCATTACAGGACTCAGAGATTCGGTCTCTGTGTTGTGAAAATGTTTTTTAAAAAGGCCATTAGAGAGCAGGGTAGAAACACTCTTACCTCCATGCACTTGTTGGGGAAGACCCCAGAAGTTAAAATTAAAAAAAAACCTTTCAGTCTGCTGGTACCGCAGTACTCCTGCGGGACCGAGTGTGGCCATCCCATGAGCAAAGGTGCTCGATGTTGGCAAGAAAGGATTAAAAAGTTAAGTATTTCTCAGTGGTTGGTCCCATGGGAGTCACATGATACCAAACATTTATAAATTAGGGCATTCGGCTTGGCCAAGGGAGCTTTTTTCTCCCCTATCACCCATTTCGATACCACAGTACCGAGCGATCTTAGCTGGCTTCAGCTCTGAGCCTGAACAAAATGTTGTTACCACCATTACAAAAATCGGAGATTCTGTCTGTTTTTAAAAAAAGGCCATTAGGGAGCACGGTAGAATCACCCTTACCTCCATGCACTTGTTGGGGGGAGACCCCCACAGAATAAAATAACAAGCACTGGCATAGCCAATAGGTCTCGCCTTTGGGACCTTATAAGTGTTTAGCCATGCAACAGTTGATGCTGTTGTACCAATGATATTGTGCTGCATAACTAAATACTTATAAGGTCCCAAAGGCGAGACCTATTGGCTATGCCAATGCTTGTTGGTTAAAGCCTCAGTGACGGGATACTGCTGCGGGAGCGAAAGATGACATAACATTGCTATTTACAAGCAGAAACGGTGTTTATCACAGTCTAGCAATATTCAGAGGTAAAATAGTCCCTCATGCATTCTAGTGAAAGCACTTCCTAAAATGCAGAATTGATACACCAAATAGTCACTAACATGAGGTGTGAAAATTATACTTCTCTGGATGGAGCCAACATCGAATCTACGTATATGTTAGAAATTGGTGACAATAGGCTCTACAAATATCTGCGCTAGCAAGACAGACCGAAAAACAGATTTTTTTTTTATTTTTTTTTAACACACAAGTGCAAACATGGGAGAATTCACACATGCAGGGAATTACAAGGGAGAAAGGCAGGTGAGATTAGTGAGGAATTGAGACAAATCCGAGGTCAGCATGCTTTCAAACAGCCCAGTGCTCTGTGCATCCCAGCAAGTCAGCCTCACCTTTCAGCCAAAGGACTTCTGCATGCTGAGAACTGAAGGCTCATCCTTAGAATGTGATGTGTAAAACTACAGCCTCCATAAAGCAACACTCATATTGGTTGAAGGACTCGCTTCTGGCCTGCTGCTAGTCCGGGTTTAGCTCAGAGTAGTAAAGGCGTCCAGATACTGGGAGTTTATATCAAGAAAGCGCTCAGACTGACACTTCTGATACAATAATTACGACCCAGCTTCGTAGAAGCACAGCTGCCAGGCTGCCCCAAGGTCACATGAGACACCTTGAGACAGGCACTGCTTTGCAGACAGCAGGACTTTGTATGCTGGATTTCTGAACCCAGTATTAAAAGGGAAACTACTAGTCCCAGAAACCAACCTCGTGTATGCTGAAATGACCTGATTGGGTAAAGTAGCCAGAACTGGCATGGGGCAGGTATGTCAGAGTTTATGCCCCAAAGTGGCAGCTTCCATAGCAAATATAGCCATTTTGGTGAAGAAAAGTCCCTGCCCCGCAGGACAACTCTGAAAATGGAGGATTTCCTTCTGCCTCTACGGCGCTGGAACCAAATCTGCCAAAATTGCAGCTAAACAGGCAGGGATTTTAAGACGAAATGTGCTGCAGAACAGACATGAATCGAAGGCTGAGGCTGCAATTAAAGTGTACAGGATTGTTGTACGAGTAGCTAAGCCAGCATGTTTTTTTATTTTCATTCCGATACTTGCAGTCACGTTTTTTGTTAATAAGATAAACAAAAGTACAAGTGCCAGAATGGAAAGAAACAAAATCTGGATTTGATGTGTTACACTTGGAACTGGGAAACGTCAGAGCTCTGAAAATGTGCCGGAATTAAAGGCTGTGGAAGATGCTAAAAAAAAACAAGCGAGGGCGGCCGAGACAAGTGGGGGGAGTGCGGCCGAGAGCAGGGACACGCAGCGTTTACCTTGCGGGAGCGAGCAGCGCCAGGAGCGATAATTGCTAACACATGGCGCCAAAGCTCGCTCCCGCAAGGGAATCGCCAAACGTGCACGCGTTGCCATTGAAAGCAATGGAACGCGTGCATGTTTTTGCCTGCAAAGCTGTGTCGATTACAAAAGGTCTTTTTCCTATGCAGCGCATGCGCGCTGCGTAGGCGAGACCTAAAAAACCTTGCGATCTGCTGGTACTGCAGTATTACTGCGGGACCCAGTGTGGCCTCCCATGAGGCACTTTGGTACTCCCTTGGAAGCCACTGTCTAAGCTTCCACTCCAGCGTAACATGGTACTGTGCAACTTCCTCAAAGAAGCTCGCATGGATTTTACTGCAGGAGTAGTGCTGTACCCCCAAAAGCTTAAAAAAAAGAAGATGCAGAACGGGTGGCAATGGGGGTTTGGGTGCAAGGGTAATGGAGGCCCAGCACTGCACGGGGGGTGGCTGCCTGCAGGGATGTTGGGCGAATGGGCCTTGCCTGAGGCCAGGGCTGTGGTGAACTCTCCACTATGCACAGCTAAAAGCTTGCGCAGTGGGGGATTAGCTAACCACGTGTGGTTGGGTGCAGGGTCTGGTGGGAAACCAGACCTTGTAGCCAACCCCCTGCTGATGGTCAAAAGCTTTGCAGCCAGTGGTTGCGTTGGGTGCAGGAGCTGGCCAGGCCCTACAATCAAACCCCCACTGCGCACGACAATAGGCTCCTCATGGGGATGTTGAAAGCCTGAAGCCAGGCCCTGCAGTCAACCCCCCTGTGCATGGCTAAAGTTCGTGCACAGCGGGGAGTTGGCCACCTGCAGCAGGGTTGGCTGTTCCGGCCAGGATCTATGGTCAACCACTTGTGCCTGACCAAAAGCTCTGCACAGTCGAGAGTTGGCTGACCGTGGTAGGGTTGGGGGCAGAGCTTGGTGGGAGCCCAGGCCCTGGGGTCGACCCCCTGCTGTGCAGGTCTTTGCCCATGCGCAGTGGGGGGTTTGCCGTCTTTGGCGGGGTTTGGTGCAGAGCCTAGGTGGAAGTCAAGCCCTGCAGGGCCCAGGGTTGGCAGTCTGCATTTGGATACAGCTCAGGGCCTGGCTGGAGGCCAAGCCCTGTGATCAAACGCCCACTGTGCATGGCCCTAGGATAGCTTTAATTCTGGAACCCACATCTGGTATGCTCAGTCTTTACCTTGTTTAACATGGAGTACTACTTTCACCCACAACTTTAATGATTTGTGAACTGTGCACTATATAACATCCAGAGTATACTTTACTCCAGGGCTTAGGCTATTTCCTTGCTTTGCACCCACTTGTGCACACTCCTAACACTATGTTGTATATGCCTAAAGTGTTATCAGTGATGAAAGTTGTGATGTCGTCAATGATGTCATTTAACATTTCATGAGTGATGTAATATGTTAGCTCAGTAAACTAACTCGTGCATTTCAGTGTTCTTTTGGTTCTTAAAAGTTAGTTTGTCTCATTTCAACACCTAACTATAATGTCACTTTAACCTTTTTTTTTCCAGTGAATTTGTTTATTTTTTAAAACAAGCTAAGATCTATCTACCAGTGAGTCCTTTCTAGTGCGTGATAATAAGCATAGAAAAAACGTTACACTGCCCCACGTTGCACTTTATTTTCTTTATTTCTTTATATCTGTTTTCCTAAGCCTACTCTGTGGTGCCAGTGTACTAGAAAAGAAAAGCACAATTTAGATTGCATTCCTTACAATGTGATTTGTATTAAAAAATTAATTTTTAATAATACATATTCCTGCATAAAACACATTTTATATATGAGCACATTGTCGCTTTTGGCCTTGTGGTTTGTAAATGTCTCCAGACCCCTTTGATGGCAATATAGGCCTATATTGCATATTTGCCCCATATGTATTTTCTCTCTATATGTATTGTTAGAACTGGGGTTTCTGGTTGGCAGAGGTATGAACCCTATGCAAGCAGGAACCGCTGCTCTCATCAGGGTAAGCTGGATACACACTAAAAGATAACCTGTGTTCACCCTCTGGTAGCTTGGCACAGAGCAGTCAGGCTTATCTAAAGAGGCAATGTGTAAAGTATTTGGGAAACACACACACAGTAACATAATGAATACACCACAAACATTCTCCACACAGGGTTAGAAAAACATATTATATTTTCATGAGTAAAACAACACCAGAACGACAAAATCCAATAAGTAGAACTGGAGTTTTTAAAGAATAAATAAAAATCTAGTGCTTAGAGTTAAATAACGCTTAGAAGTTACTTGAGATCGCGCTGGACCTCTGTAAATCTAAATGTCAGGCCGACCGCGATGGCGGGCAGGTCGGTTATAGGACAGGTCCCGTTGAAAAAGTACTTTGTATGGAGCAAGCGTCGACGTCTAAGACTGCAGTGGCGGCCAGTGAAGTTTGAAAGTGGTGTGGCTTAAATTGGAAGAATGAATTTAACTGAGAGAGTGTGACTGTCCTGAGGGATGTTTGGGGGCGGGTGGTTTCTCCCCCAATAATTGTTTTGAGAAAATAGGTTAAAATGGTGCATTTTGCAGTACAATGTTGATAATAAAATGATCAAAATAATAGTTTTCACTGGCATTTCTAAAGAAACAGTGTCAAATGCTCATGACTTACACCCTTAGAACGCAACAATACATGGACCAGAGAAATAAAAGCACCAGCAAGGAAGAAAGGGTCAGAGGGTGAGATTGAATGGAATCGAATGAATTAAAAGGTGAGAGCAGGAAAGAGAAGTGGAGTTGGAGAAGAAGGTACAAAACAGAGCAAAGAGAGAGGCCACAAGTCAAACCAGAGCGAGAAATTCTGTGTTGATCCTATCATGTACAACATTGGTGCACACGCCTTGGTTGTTTATTTTCTTCGGAGTGGCACAGCAATGGTGCCAAGAAAACGTGCTAATTGAGGCAAGCAAAATGCGTCCCCACTCTGCTGGATGAGTATTAAAATGCTGAGGTAACAGTAATTCAGTGGGTCTTTGGGACCCAGTGCCACAACACTATTGTATCTACGCTTCTGCTACTTAAGGATTAGGAGTACACTCTCAACAAAGTCTCTGTGCATGGATGACATCTGTGCTTGAGCAGGATGCCCGGATAAGGCCATAAGGAGGATGTGCTGAAAGAAGGAGGGACACTGAATTGAGAGCTTGAAGGAAATCAGTTCCACGTAATCTGAAGTACTACAGGAACCTGCAAGTAGAGAAACAGTGCAGGAAGCTGAAGAGATGGAAGTGTAGGAACATAGAGAGAATGGATGCTTTAGCAGGCTGAATGTAGTAGCACCTTGAAGAACATGGAGCTATGGAAGTAACATAGGAGCCTGGAAGAAGGGAATAGGTGCAGGAACCTAGACATGGGGGACTACTGCAGGGAGAGCAGCTCTGCAGGAATCTGGAAGAAGGAAAGAGTTGCAGTTAACCAGGCAAGAGCTGAAGGAGTGAAGTGCTGCAGCATGTTTGTTAGAGAGCAGCGCTGGAGGACTCCGGCAACAAGGAAGCAGCTACAGGTGGCAAGTGCGAGAGTGATGCAGCATGAGCCTTTAGGGTGAGAAGAGTTGCAGGAGCCTGGGCAGAGGGAAGAGAGACGCAGTAACCTGGAGCAGGAGTACTGCAGCAACCTGGAGGAAAGGAATTCTAGAGTAGGGCAAGTACTGCAGGAGCCTAGTGTGAATATGCACATTGGTTTATTTAAAATTGTATTACACACAGTATAACATAAGCTGTAGCAAAATTTGCAGCGATTTAATTTCATTTTAAAGCCAGGGTTAACTTTCCATTGCAACAATTTCAAGATATTCTTAGACCTTCTCAAAAATTAAAAGGGTGTAATTTCCGATATATAACCCTTTCCTTTGACCTTATTCTTGGATTTACTTGAGAAAAATTGTCACACATTCAGCTGCTGAATGTCACTCATAAGTGCACTGAAACCATGGAAATATCACACATAAGCAATCTGAAAATGTGGCAGCTATGCATAAGCAGCATGCCAATATCGTGTGACACACAGTGGCAGTGTGTAGGTTGGGAGATCTGAATGTCCATAATCATTTATGCCCCATTATACCCAGTTAACACTCCTGTCACCTTCTCCATGAGCCAGACTTAAAATTTGAAAATTGACACCACCAATGCCTTTTCTCCTTGAGCTGTTTACTCTGCTCCACCTAACAAACCACACAGCCTTATTGTGAGGTGAAAGGGCAGGGTCATGCTAGGCAGCATGTCGGGGGTGTAAGCTGGAACAGCTGTGGAGGAGAGCTCAAGTTTCCCGATTCCATGATTCATTAGGAGAGCGGGTCCGGCTTATTGTTTTGATTCCGATACTTGTAGTATTATTTATTTCATTATGAACTCTGGACTACTAATATCATACTGCAAAGGGGAAAAACTGTACTGTATGAGCTAGTCACATGTGCTCGGGTTCAAGAAGCCCGATCGCTCTTCTCTTGGCTTCACCATGAATACATTCGACAATAACTGATCTCAGAGGGATCCACGTGCGGGGAATAAGTGTTTAAGAAACGTTTGGAAGTCAAATACTTACTGATATTCAGAGAATGCATTAAACTGCACAACACCATCAAGCACAGTGTTGGACAGTCTGAAGTAAAACGAGATGCAACTATTCCTATTTGACATGGAGTTACAAACATGGAGGAATCACACGCAAGATTACACGAACACTTGAAATTGAGGCCTTTCCAACCAATCCTTCTGTAAAACTATTTATTTATTCGAACAACAAACATACCTTCAGCCTTCTACCCAAAGTGCTTCTCCCGAATGCACACCTGCAACGATTTATTCAGGTCCCAGCAAGATGAGCAGGTGGCCGGGGCTTGAGAGTTAGTGCAGGCTGGGGAATGTAGTTCAAATTTAGTGCTTCAGAAATCACTGAATATCTGAAATCACCCCACAGAAGCCTTCGAGAGGGCACT